>CM074723.1:345220752-346452002 GCA_037306005.1 Rhinophrynus dorsalis | reverse complement strand
ATATTACTCTGTTTACCAGAACTTCCTGTTTTACCCACTAATACACATTATACCCTGTATATTCCCTTCTGCTAGAATGCATCTAACCTTCTCTTAAATATATCCATTGTATCTGCCATTACCACATACTTAAGCAATTAAATCCACGGTTTAACAAAGTGTACTGTAAAAACCCTTTATCTGCTTAAGTTGAAAACTCCTTTCCTTTAATCTTAAAGGGATAGTAATGTTTCACAAAAAACAGCAGCTTCAATTAATCTTCATAGTATTTGAGCCATAGAGAGTGTTATTTCAATACTGTATCATGGTGCCCGTTATTGCCTCCAGTGGGTAATTGCTGTAACAGCGACATTGTTACTTCCTGGCTGTTGCTCTATGCAAGTCCCTGTTCTTATAGGTCACTGTGGTTGTGATGTCATCTCTCCGCCCATCTGCCAGGCCTTTTAAACCTCAGCATGTCCTATTACCAGTGCCCTTTTATGGTGTACCTGAGCCTAGTGCTGTGTTGATCCATTGCTGTTCCTTTGTATTACTCTGGCTCCGTCTGACTACCCAATCCGGCTCTGACTCCTGGCTACATCTGACTACTCGATCTGGCTCTGACTCCTGGCCTTTACCACACTTGCCTAGTGAAGGGTGAAGAAAGTGTTCACTGTTCTTTCCTGGACTCGTGAGGGTGTATTATTCTTTACTGCCACTATTGTGTTTAAAATAAAGTTTATTTTAATTTTATCTGTACTTGTCAAGTGTCGTTATTTCCAGTCACTCCATGACATACTGTCAGAGTTGTAGTTCAAGAGTAATTGAATGATAAACTATCCCCCTCCCACCCCTTTTACCTAGTGTAAGCCTCCTCCCCTCAGATATGAAATCTGGTCTTGAGACCAGACAGCTCACAGCAAGGGACTATCTTCTTACTGTGAACATAAGGAAAACCTTGCCCCCCTTGACAGGTTTTTCTGTTTGTTCCCTTATTGAAGATTGTCCTTCTCTGTGATCCACCTGGACACCACCTTGCTGCTCTGAGGTGAGCAGTGTTACATCAGTAAAAGGAACAGGAGGGGGATACTTTATCATTCAATTACTTTTGAACTACAACAATGACAGTATGTCACAGTGCCTTACATCTGCCTGCGCCATTCGGCCGGGACCGGGGTTCTGGACTGATGCTCCAGCATCGCTGGCTGCATCCCTCTTTGCCTGTGGCCTCCTCGCATATGGTTCCTTGTTACTGGCATCATGTCACGGTTTTTGTAAAGAACACTCAGACAGTCAGGTAAGGTTAAAAGCTTTACTGAGAAATAATAAGCAAGTACCCCACTCAGGTCCAGATGAGGTCCGTACCAAGTACCTTCCACATCTGACACAGGTCAGGGTGAGAAAAACACACAAAGAATAATTAGTCAGTACTGTGATAGTTAGGGCTAGCTGGCAGGAACAAGAGCAAGCAGGAACCAGGAACTCCTCAACAGCCCCACTCCGCAATAGGTGGCAACAGCGAAGGGCAGCTGCAGGGCAAACCCCTAGTGGACTAGGGGGTTATAGGCAACAAAGACTCTGGAAGAGAACTGACCCAGATAGGGATAACGGAGGCAACATGGCAGGACTCTGGTATTAGAGGGCCCTAGCACGCTAGGGTTAACAAAGCAACACTGAGATGGCTAGGCAGCAGACTACCCTAGAACGCTAGGGTTAAGGAGGCAACATGGAGATGGCTAGGCAGCGGACTACTCTAGAACGCTAGGGTTAAGGAGGCAACACGGAGATGGCTAGGCAGCGGACTACCCTAGAACGCTAGGGTTAAGGAGGCAACACGGAGGCAACTCTGGCAGTGGCTTGGCCCTAGAAGGCTAGGGTAAACGGAGGCAGCAAGAGATCGAGAGCTGGCAGTGACTAGGCCCTAGCACTCTAGGGTTAACTGAGGCAACAGAAACCAGACACTGGCCATAACGGGCCCTAGATCACTAGGGTAGGTATAGGCAACTCGGGCAGAAGTCTGGCTTAGACTGGACCCTATAGCACAGGGTTACTGGAGGCAACACAGACACTGGCGAGTGAATGGCCCAAGCAAGCTCCAGATGGCTAAAGGAGCTATGGGACGACCGGCGCTATGGTAAGCACGCACGTAACGTAGGCAGACAGTAATCGGTAGTCCTAATGGACCAATGGGACTAACGGCAAGTCCCGGTAGAGGCAAGTACAGCAACTCAACCAGGTCAGCACACACGGAGGATACAACCAGTCTAAATGGATGGCCAGCACTAGCTCAGCCAGGTCAGAATGCACAGAGTAGTCAGCCAGTCCCAGTAGGTAACGGAATCAGATACTCATCCAGGCCAGTTCGGTACACAAGGAGTTAGTCAGCCAGTCCTAGGTCAGCAACAGAATCAGATACTCAGCCAAGCCGGTTCGGTACACACGGGGATAGTCAGCCAGTCCTAGTCGGTAACGGAATCAGATACTCAGCCAAGCCGGTTCGGTACGCAAGGAGTCAGCCAGTATTAGGTCAGCAACGGAATCGAAATCAGTAGCGTCAGGAACAAAACGTAGTCAGGCGAGCTGGGGCATACACGGAAAGCAGGAACAAGATCTTCAGAATGCTAGGTACGGGTACAACACGAAAGGGCACCGGTATAGTGACAGGAGGTTGTATTTGAAAGCAAACCCTGGGAGGAGCAACAGCCCTGAGCAAATAAGAATGCAGCCAGTGTAAACCAGGAAGTAAGAATTTCGTTCAGGGATCACGGGCACCGTGATACATCATTGATCAGGCACTTGCCTGGACGCCTGTTATAGGCCCAGCCTGGGGAACTAATTGGTCCAGCCTTCTCCTACTCCTTTATAAACATTTCTAGGCCTGTGTATCATTACCCTTATGTTGGTGTTCAGTGCAGTTCTAGTTCTTCTTGCTCCTGTATCCTGTGTATGACCCAGCTTGTCTGACTATCCATTCTGGTGCTGACCTGTGACTCTGTCTGACCATTCTACCTGTGCGCTCCTTTGGCTTTAGACATCCAATCTGATGCAGACCTGTGGCTCTGGCTGACTACCCACTCTGTGTATGATCCTTGCATGTCTGACTATCCAACCTGGTGCTGACCTGGGGCTCTGTACAACTATCCTCCCAGTGTTGCCTACTATTATTGGAAATCCTATCTGGTGCAGACCTGTGGCTCTGGCTGACTAACCACTCTGTGTATGAACCTGGCTTGTCTGACTATCCTAGCTGGTGCTGACCTGTGGCTCTGTCTGTTCACTCCGCTGTGTGGCTCCGTTCCCCACAGATATCCATCCTGGTGCAGACCTGGGACTCTGGCAGACTCAGACTTTACTGACTGCAGGCTTGAGTCAGTAGTCTCCATTGTTGCCATCCTTATTGGAGACAAGCTCTTTATTACTGACTGCAGGCGTGAGTCAGTAGTCCCCATTGTTGCCATCCTTACTGGAGTCGAGCTCTTACTTACTGACTGCAGGTGTGAGTCAGTTACGGGAGACTGTAGGTTCTGTGTGCGTTCCACCTACTACCCTGAGACTAAGAGTTGGCTTCGGCCTAGTCTCCAACAGACGTGGTTGACCCGTCGGCAGGCTCCTATTTCTGATAGAGTCGCTAGCCTCTCCAGTCACTTACTGCCTATTGTTTATTATCTTAATAAAGGTGATTTTAACTATACTGTCTGACTCCTTGTCTTGCTTGAGAACTGTAACAGGTATCAAGAATACACCAGGAGTCAGTACTATAATTGTAAAACTACCTTTATTGAGAGTAATAAATGCAGATAGTAAAATAGTAGCAATCACAGAGGGTACTGAGGAAGCTAGCAATTCCTACCAGAAATAGGATGCTGCTTAGAGTAACCTCTCTGCTAGATACTAGGCGGACGCTAATGGTAGTATCAGAATGGCGAGCACGGAAACCAGAGAGGAAAGTCTGCCAGAGCCACAGGTCTGCACCAGATTGAGTGTCTACTATGTAGAAGGGTAAGGCAGGAAGAATAGTCAGACAGAGCCACAGGTCAGCACCAGGATGGATGGTCAGACAAGTCTAGGTCATACACGGAGAGGGTAGTCAGCGAGAGCAACAGGTCTGCACCGAATTGGGTGTCTGCTAAGCCAAAGGGTAACTCAGGATGAGTAGTCAGACAGAGCCACAGGTCAGCACCAGGATGGATGGTCAGACAAGCCTAGGCCATACACGGCTTGGGTAGTCTGCCAGAGCCACAGGTCTGCACCAGATTGGGTATCTGCTAAGCTAAAGGGTAATGCAGGAAGAGTAGTCAGACATAGTCACAGGTCAGCACCAGGATGGATGGTCAGACAAGCCTAGGTCATACACGGAGCGCTACAAAGAAAATAAACAACAGCAACAAACACCAACATAAGGGCGACTGGACTAGCAGTCCATCGCCCCTTTTAACCTCTACAGAAAGTAGCAGGGAGGAGTCTCAAGTCACCCAAGGTCTTAAAAGGTACATTGATTGGGGAAAGGATACAGCCGCGGGAGGTACAATATGCGGCCTGGCCGCAGGCACAAAGAGACGCGGGTAGTGATGCCAGAGCGACACTCCTGCCACTAGTACACCAGCAACTTCCAGCCAGACGACGCTGGGCCTAGGGTAAGTGCTGTGACACAGTATTGAAATAACACTCTCCATGGCTCAAATACTATGAAGATTTATTGGAGGTGCTGTTTTTGTGAAACATTAATATCCCTTTAAGGGGTGGTCCATAGTTATTTGATCAGGTCTTGGAATGAAAAGCTCCCCAGAGAAATCCTTATATTGACTTTGCATATACTTATACAGTATAAGAATATGGAAATGTATTTGTCCCCTATGGTTTAGATGGTTTTACCCCTTAAATACTCCCCTTTTCCTATGAACACAGAACCCTTAAAGTGAAAAAAAAATAAAACAACATAATTAATAAATCTGAAAATATAATTGGATAAGCAAGGATGTGACAAATCATTATGATAACAGTGTTTCTGAGTAATCACAGTTATAAGATGAGGGCGTGGATTTAAATCTGTGTAATATTCTAAAATTAATTTGAGCCCTCCAGTACGCCTTAAGTTATCCTCCTGTTGTTAGAAACTTTATTTCAAAAGGAATTTGGTGGCATTTCTAAGACCCAACGGTTAAATGGAAATTGTCACTGTATATGTTTTTAGTCGATCTTAAATCTGTATCATTGAAGAAAAATAGAATAAAATCTATACTTGGTGCCATCAACAGTTTTATCTTGTCTGTTGTTGTCAAAAACATTGGTTGTGCACCAAGCCTCAATAGCAAGCCAGTAAAACCAAACTCATGCTGATGAGTTGCAAGAAATGGCCGTCCATGACTGATTAGCTGGCTTTGCATCTCTTCCTGAGTTGTGTCTTAAAGCTGTTGCTCAGCATACACATACTCTAAGGAATCCATGTATAAAGTGGAATCTGAGGCAAAAAGGTGATTCCTTGTTAAACTTATTTGCATATGCCTACCCAGAATCCCTTGCAGTAGTAACAACACTGCAAATGTGAGATTTCTGTGGGAAAAGCAAGTCTTATAGCTTGACTGGTGTGTCAAATTTTTGTTTAACATTGTTGTATCTACCACCCACCAAATTCAGGTGGAAGCGGTTTTCATTCACACATATATATATATATATATATATATATATATATTTTCACAAATTATGATAAAATGGGACTGTTTAAAATGAAACCCTTAAGGACCACGAGGAATTTTTTATTTTCCATTCATTGGAATCAGGGGTGCCCGAGCAGCATGTAGCCCTGTGGAGACCCCTGAATTCTATGACATGCCAGGACTGTCACTGGTTCATAAGTACAGAACCGTCATGACTGTTCTGGCACATCATGTCTCCTTAACCCCTTAATAACTGGCCATAGGTGGCAGTTAAGGACCACATAGCTTTTTTTTTTTTTCTTGTGGAATGCATTCATGGGTCCCCAATTGTCCTGTAGCCGCATGGGGACCCCTGAATTCCATGACATGCCAGGACCGTCACTGGTCCTTAAGTACAGAACCGCCATGATGGTCCTGGGATGTCATGGGTCCTTAACCCTGTAACTGCCACTGCTGGCAGTTAAAGGGATAGTAATACTTAAATATTACCAATCCCTATATTGTAGCCATGGTAAAAAGAATTTAAATGATAACTGTACGCAAAGTTCCCCCTCCCTCCCCCTTCCCTGAAGTCAGCATTGTAGGTGACTGCAGGGGAAGCCTGTTGTATGACAGGCTTGAGGCTCTGCAGCAGAGCCGAGAACGCGTTAGTAAAAAATAATTATTTCACTGAAACGGTCTTCTACATGTGCTTGGTTTGCAAGCAGTATAAAAGCTCTCAAATTCCTGTGTTATATTAATGCCTTTTTTTTTTTCTAAAACCTCTTCAAATTGACAATGTCAATAGAATGACTGACAATTTTTTTTCCCCTCGTTTGAGAGGTTTTTCATGTTTTTAGTACATCCAAACTAGGAATATTCCTAAAACTGTAAACTACTGTTGAATAATCCAGAGATGGCCATAATAAAACACTCATTTGATTCACAATGCTAGTTCTGTAATGTGATATTTCACTGGTTCACAGACTGGTCCATTGAACCCTAAAGAACTTTAGGGGATTTCACAGGCAGAATTTTTTTTATGGCAGAGAGTGGGGAATAGCCTGTGGCTTCCAGAGAACGTGTGGAAAACTCTAGCATTTCAAAAATGTTATTTTGTGTACTGTAAGATTCACCTTATAAAAAGCACTGTAACCTAGCTCCCTATAAGACAAAAAATCAGATAGAATGTCCTGATGACAATATTTGCTGGTAGAAACTGGCTTTGAAATTATACTAGGTCAGCAAACCAACAACATACAGGGGAAATAAACATTTCTGGGACTTTTAACCACTTGAATGGTAGAGAGGTCTCTAACAATTGCAAAGGAATACAATAGAATCTTATCTACCATTCAAGGGGGTTAAAAGTCCTAGTTAAAGGGATAGTAATACTTCGTTTTATCTTTATTTTATTTTGTAGGCATTAAAAAAACATGAAGAACGATATGAGTCTTATCTCTCAAACCTTTATGGTTTAAGAGATATTCACAAGTAAAGTATCCCCCCCGTTCAGCCAGATCAGAAGGGAGGTGCCCAGGTAGACTGCGGAGAGGGACAATCTTCAATTAAGATAAGGGAAAAAGCTGAAAAACTTGTCAAGGGGGGAAGGGTTTTCATTGTTTTCATACAAAGAAGATTGTCCCCTGCTGTTATCTGTCTGGTCTTACAACCAGATTCACATCTGAGAAGAGATGGCTTACACTAAGAAAAAGGGGTGGGAGGGGGAACATTTTCTTGTGAATATCTCTTAAACATTAAAGGTTTGAGAGATAAGACTTATATCGTTCTTCATGTTTTTTTAATGCCTACAAAATAAAATGAAGATAAAACGAAGTATTACTATCCCTTTAAGTCAGTGGGAATCTTTATTTTCTGCTGTGGCGCAGTTGGATTAAAAGGTGTTAAGGTAATAATCATTAAAAGAGGCGGGGTGTAAAGGGGTTGTACACAAGGGACGGGACCAAGGGGCAGAAAAATGAGTTTTTGCATAGGGTGACAAAAATCATTGCACCAGCCCTGACTTTAATCTAACCAAAACTCCAATATATCATGCACAGAAAATTGATGGTTTTTTACCTGATTTCCTCTCCACCTTTTTAGTACATGGCTTTAAACAAAACCAGAAGAAAGGAATACCAATGCCCACACACTGCCCCACTAACATCCCCTAGGCACAAGAAGCATAAACTAGATAATGTTCAGTGTACATAGCCGTGCACATTGACATTAGGTAGGCAGTAAATATATTCCAGTAAATATATAAGAATGGCACTATATTAGTACATCCCTTGTCCCTGGTGTAGCAATGATGTGACAATGACAAATTTAAGCAAGAGGTTTTTTTACAGATGCTTTGATAAAGAGACTCAATGGAATAATATAGGAATAGAAGAGAGTTTGCTCACTGAAGAATATTCTCAAGACATAGTGCATCTCCCCCACTGAGTGAAAAGTAATCGAAAATTCTCAGCCACACAATACATCTCACTCTGCCTGATTATAATAGCCAGATGTGTATATGCAAACAAGTGTCTATAGCCATATGCTTACAGTAGGGTTATCATGCTCTAGGGATGTTTATATTAACATAGTTATCTGTGTCAATGTAGCATTTTTTCATGCGCATTTCCCAAAAAAAACTGTATATACCTCCCTTTACACACACCAGATCCTTTGCTTCTATAAATATGTCATAGTCTAGAAAAAAGTGCTTGAATACATATTTACATATCTCATCTGCCTACTACTACAACAGCAGGAATTGCAGTTTCATGGGCTCATAACAGCTTGCTGGGAATATGTTTATATAAAAGTATTCTTTCCTGACAGTGATAGTATCAACATATATCCAGTGACAGAGGATTATGACAGGAAGGGTAGACAATTAACATAGGAATCACAAGGGGGTGTAGAGATTCAACATAAGTATTATAGCAGTGTTAGTAGTGTTATTGGACCAATACTTCTTAAATTATGAAGGAGTAAATCTTTAAAAGAGGTTCAGACTGATAAAACTATTCCTCAGATTTAAAGAATATTTTTAAACAAGGGAGAATTTCTTATATATTGGCAAATAAATGCCCTGATGGGACTATAGCTGCAAGTTTATCTTTTGGCTCTGTAATAAATCTGTGTTCATTCATTAAAAAATATTTCCCACTGGCCCACAGAGAAGAAACCATGAGAAGTAATCCAAAAAGAGTTGTTTCTAAGAGCTTAGCCATCTTTTGAGATAAGGGGCTTCATGAACATTAGAGCAACAATGATATATATATGTTGTTGTATAGGGGCTTACAGGGGCATAACTAGAACTGACTAGGTCTTGAAGCTGCTACCAAACCCATGGAGAAAGTCTGAATAGTGAGATTCAGTACAGGCCTTATTAAAGGCTCTGTAGAAAGTTTGACTAATGTGTTGAGTCAATGTATAAAATGTATTCCAAAAAATAACCTTCCCTGCCACTAACATGCATATATACAATTGCACACGATACATACTATCTAGTTTGATGCACTGTAATCCTAAAAGACATATACATCCTCCAGTTATCATTACGAGGGATATACATGTATATCAACAAAGATATAATCAATTAGCATTAAGATTATCATTGTAATATTCCCGCCTCTACCACCTGTGGTGATTGGGTAACTGAAGAATAAATTAGGGAAAGAGGACTGGGCTTTATGGCACTTCCAGAGGAAGATGCATTTGAGGAGCTGAAACACATCAAAGAAGAGCTGCAATCCGGCATAAGAGATCACCAATTTGGAGAAGTAAGCTGCAACCTGGAGCAAGAGGACACATATTCAGAGACCCCAAATGGGGAAAGAGGAGGTTGCGATACTGAACTGTGTGACAAACCTGAGATACACCATGGACCTCAAGTAAGAGGCCACCTATACCGTGCAGAAGCCAAAATTATAATTTTATAGCACCTGCTACTACTATTTGATCTAAGGGGCCATTTTACATTTATCCCAAATTCCACAGTTCTTTTATTTTATTTTTCCCACACATACCTCATAATATAGCATCAAACTAAACATCTTCTGGGCAATACTCCATACAATACCTCGAGCAGACTTTTTCTCCACACTAAGTATACAGGCATATTACCCAAATGTTATTTCTCTAGCACTTGACTTTTATGTTTTTGTACTGAATTTTATGTCTAGACCTTATGGGATATACTCACCTTGTTTGCTTTTATATTTTTTTATTCTCATGGTTTTATGTTTATATATTTTTTTTCAAGAATTACAAATATATCAAAATCAAATATAAACCAGCTAACAAAGTTACATAAATCAAACTCATAAATGATCCATATACTGGTACATCTTACTTGAGAAATAAATGTTAAACTCTATGACATATTAATATAAATTAATTCATAAAAAGAAAAAAACAACAACAACAGACAAGTAATAGTAAAGAGTATAAAGTAAGAAAGGAGATTAAACATGTGAAGACAGTTCGCACAGATCCCCTCTCAGAAGAGGGGAGAGGAAGAATCCTGACTAGGAGTTCAAAGAAAAGAATGGGGCGGGGGGCCTGTAAATTCACCAAGAGTACATCTAAGTAAGATCCGAGGAGAATTATATAATTACATAGTCAACATCTCCTGCTATTGGAACCTAGGAGAGAGAGGAGGACAGGACAAAAAGTTGAGTAGGATTATTAACAGAGAACAAGACATGATTCCACCTCCAGAGGCCAACCCCACCAACAGAAGTACTGGGTAAGGACTCATTCAGCCCCATCAATATTGGCATTACCACCATCCGTGCATGAGAAAGTGTCATCAATACAATGGTTTCCAAAAATCTATCATACAGGGCTAGCTTCCAGATGGGTTCACCATAAGGACCATGTCTCTTCAAAGGAGCCCAACAAGCCGTTGGAAAGAGCATGCAATTTTTCAAGTTCATAAATCCCATTCACCCCAGCCTGCCACATTTTGATCGATGGGGGAGAATCTGTCTTCCAAAGTTTCGGGATTAAGTGTCAAGCATGATGCAGCAGCAATTTAAGTAAGGGTTTAAGACTAGAAGGGATCAGAGGTGGAGTTGGTAGGACAAGAAACAGACACATGAGGAGCTCAACTTTTAGGGAGACTGAAAAGACCGAATTTATACCGAATTTATATAACCTTCTCCCAGTATCCTGTAATCAATGGGCAAGTCCACCATAAGTGGAAAAGAGTTCCCTCGGCCCCAAAGCACCTCCAACAACACGAGGAGATTGCAGGTGAAATTCTGTGGAGCCGCACTGGGGTGTAATACCAGCGTGGGTTAAATTTGTAACTAGATTCTTTCATCAGAATGTTGGGAGTGTCTGAAAGCATATTACACATTAAGCCAAACCAATGTAACGCAGAATAAGAGACCTGAAGGTGTTCTTCACACCCTAAAATAAAAGTGGGTTTGTTATGATTTGTGCCACCAAACATAAATCAATATACTTTCATTAAAGTTTTGGTGGCTAAAGACCCCAAGCTGAATGCCCGCTCAAAATCAGTGAGATCTCTATGGGTGTAGCCCATAGCCATCAAGGTGCGCAAATAGTGTGCTAATTGGAGGCACTCCCACGTAGAAGAGGATGGTAAATAGTGGTCAGCAGATAGGTATTCAAAAGAGGGTATTCCTGAGACTGGCACCAAGGATTTTAGGGTGTGAATACCTCTACGTTTCCACAGAAGAAAGGGTTTAGAGTGTAATCCTGGAGGAAAACCGGGGTTCCCTAGAATAGACAGTAGTGGTGACGGGTAGGGAGCAGCAACAGTGGAGATGTTGAATGAGTCCCACGCACCCAATAAGTGCTGGAGAACTGGGTGCACACTAAACGCTCACGGCCTGTCCTTTGGTTTTATCCAAAGAATATTTTCCAGGGTACAGGGTGGAAAATACAGGGAAAGGGCCTGAATCAAATCTTTCTGATGCAGATTTATTATATCTATGAGAAGAGAAACTGCAACTGCGGTATAATAACTAGTAATATCCACCCTGGGCGAGTGGTTTGTAAAGACGCGATGCTGGCAAGCGTGGCATTAATAGATGACTGGAGTTTAGCAATCTGAGCATGGGAGAAATTCAGGGGAACCGTTTTAAGTATGTACAAAATGTTTGGCAGCATAATCATCTTTATCAGGATTTTTCTGCCAAACCAGGAGACAAAAATCTTGCTCCATCTCTGTAGATCTTCAGTTATGGTGTGCATCAGGTGGTCAAAGTTCCTATTCACCACCTGATGCCGGTCTGCGGACAGGAATATTGCTAAGTATTTAATCTTGTCACACGGCCATCTGAATGGAAATTTTTCCTTCAGCTTATTCTGAATGGACAAAGATAAAGTAATGTTAAGTATTTCTGATTTGGTCTCATTCATTTTAAAATTTGACAAACTACCATACTCCCAAAGAAGATCCAAAAGGGCCGGCAGTGACTTCTCGGGATTTGATAGAAAGATTAGTATATCATCGGCAAACGCCGTCAGTTTTGTTTCACCACTATGACACGGCAAGCCGTGTATGCCCGGGTGTAATCTGATTAAGTTCAACAAAGGTTCCAAGGATAAAATAAAAAAGTGGTCTGAAAGGAAGCCATTGATTTTTAACCTTGACGTTGGAGTTGAGTAAAGACTCATTAGCCCATGCCGTAGTGCAGCACTAAAACCCAAAGTCCCCAGAAGCTCTTCCAGATAGGTCCAATGAACATGGTCAAATGCTTTATTGGCATCCACCGTAAGGAACAAGGACAATATCTTTTTAGACATAGCAGTTTAAATCAGGGAAAGAGCTTTTACGGTGTTGTCACGGGGTTCTCCCCCTGGCACAAAACCAGATTGTTTTGTATGAATCAATCGGGGGAGATGGGCCTTGAGCCTATTTACAATCAATTTAGCATAGAACTTAATATTATTTAAAAGAAATATCGGTCGGTAGCTTAAACATTGGTACCAGTCTTTTTCAGGCTTAGGGATAAGGATTATATGGGCCTCCAGCTCAGAGGATGCACATTTAGCTCCATTCAGTATCGCATTGAAATAACGAAGCATATGGGGTAAAAGTGAGGTAAGGAAAGTTTTGTAATAGACTGTTGGAAACCCGTCTGGACCCAGGCTTTTGCCTAATGGCGTTCTACAAATCACATCTTCCAGCTCCTTCTCAGTGAACGGAGAGCCCAGTTGCTACAAAGCCTCTTCCAAAAGGCGTGGGATCTGTGATCTATGGAGAAATTCTTTGATTTCACCACGGTTATACAGATCATTAAAGTATTTTTTAAAAGCAGCAGAAATCAATGAAAAAGAGTAACATAATCTACCAGATTCATCTTTAATTTGAGAGATACAGTGTTCTCTCCTTTTGATCTTCGCAAAACGAGCCACTAATTTCCTGCACTTGTTACCATGAGAATATTGTGCATATATGGTCCATAAGAAGGATTTAATCGAGAGCGCTGAGTAGTATTTCCCAATCTCTTTCCTAGTTTCCTGCAGAGTTTGATAATCATCAGGTTTCAAGAATAGCTGGTGTTCTATCATCTGCTCTGCAAGAACAGAGAGCAGAGAATTAAGCCTACCAACCTGTTCTTTTTTATGTTGCGATCCCAGTCTAATGAAGTGCCCCCTGAGGACACATTCATGGGCATCCCAGAGAGATACCTCCGAGTCAACTGATCCCATATTGGTGTCAAAGTATTTGGAGATCCAAGTAGAGATTTGCCATTCTGATGCCTCCTGTTGGCTGGAAGTTGCCTGGCACAAATGGTTGTATTAGATGATGATTCATTTTAAATACAAGTTAGCCTGCCCACACTGCTGCTGGATAGCTTTGTCCTATGCTTATTAACATTATACCAGCAGCATCAAAAACCTTGTTGACTATATGCTTGCTGGTGGGTAACTAATGGCAGTATGTTCAAAGCGACAACAGCAAAAAAATGTCGTATGACCAACAAAAATAAGTAATTGTATGCATGAACGGCATATTTTCTATATGTATGCAACAAAAAAAACAGTAATGTCCTTTATGTACGACACAACTCCAGAATTCCCGGGCAACGGGGCTGGGTAAGAGTGTAGCTAAACTATTCTATAGAGTCCTATCGAGGAAAAGAAAATTTGTCCTTTACAACGACAACAAAATGTCTTGCAAAAGACAAACTGTGTACGTTAAGAAAAAAGTGGAGGGAATGCTAAGTTATGAATGAGAGAAAGCTATAATAATTGAAGGATGCACAACAAAAGCTCAATTACCATACCTTTATACTGACATTTTTGTTTTTAGTTAAGATATTTTTGTTTTTGTTAAGACTTTTTTGTCTTTAGTTAAGATATTTTTGTCTTTAGTTAAGACATTTATGACCTTATATATGACAATTTCAGTCAGGAATCGTACTTCAATGACAAAACAACATATTTCCAATCACAACTGACACTCTCTGAAAATATTAATGAGCCCAACACTGTACTTTGAAATGTTGTTACATACGACAAAAGCTATTCTGCTACTTCTTTGAACATATGGCCGTAAGTGTTTCTACTTCAAGCTACACTACTGCTGACCAAACCATTTTTTTTGTTTGCCAGTACTCCAGTGGGTCATCATTCCTGCCTGGACATGACTATCCTGCAGGTAGGCTGTAACCATATCACATGCTCTTGAGCCACTCCTTAAAGCTAGCCTGTGTTAATGGGTATAAGTTATCAATCCATATTCAGGGAGCAGATCAAATTGAGAAGTACCAGTGTCATCAACACCACCAGGTCCACTCCCTCTACCCCCACCACCACCTATGATTTTGGAGTACCACTATACTACCACCAACACATCCGTGCACTCCTCCTAACCCTCCTTTTCCTTTACCCCTGCTACTGAGATGTGTGGTGGACATAGCAAGTCAGTTGATTGTTGTTAACCGCACAGCTGGTAGGGACATGTGGAATGCTGTTTTGTCCCTCTGTTGTATGATCTATGTCACTATTACAATCAGTCCCTATTATGGATAATGTCAGTCATTGTAATGAAAGTCAGAAGACATCCTGCTTGTCTTTGTCTATTAAAGTTTTTTTAAACGTATTATTATTATTTTTGTTACTGTCCCTGTCTGTCATAGTGACTGTATAGAACTCACTCAGGCACAAAACCAAACTCTCTACAATTCTAAGCAACCAGCTCCCCTCTTTTCTTCTAGGCTGTTGGGGTCAAACCACATACCAAGATATTTGTAGCAGTAAACCAGGGACAAATTATGATTAGACTTTGTTATGATGGTTACATTGGTATTGCAGAGTTTAAGTAGATTGTGTTCTGTAGCAAATACCCTTGTGACTGTTTTCTCAGTATTTAAGAACAGTTTGTTTTTAGCAATACACGTCACAGAAATCATCCTGTAACACTGCCTTAATCTGTGAAACGTTTGGATGTTTAGTGTACATTATAGTGTCATCTGCATACATGTGCACATAAGATGCTAGAAGAGGGCCAAGAATGGAGCCTTGGAGAACCCTACTTGTTACTTTGATCGGAATGGTAATATTGCCAGCAATAGACACATATTGTGTTAAGTATGATAAATAGGATCAGAAAGAGCTTAGACAATGATTGCCCAGAACTGAGCTTTTGAGATTACTTATCAAAATATTATGGTTCAAAATACTAATGTGTACTTTCGTTTAAAAGGGGAGGGTGCTATAGTCCCTCAAGCATTGGGGAGGGGCATACATAAAAGACCTGTATTGACCAAGGCACACTCTTCAATAACTACACCCATCTGCAGCTATGCCAATGCTTGGATTCAGAAAATGCACATTAACATTACTTATTGCTTTGTACCAATTTGCTAAGGAAAGCCATAAAAACAAATATTTCATATTTTTTACATTTACTTTGGCATTGTGGAAAAATATTCTCCCTTTATACCAGTTCCTTACAATAAAGAAACATGCTCCTTGCAATAGCCACTAATAGTATGGAATATACCAAACATATGGTAGTTATGCATATAATTCTCTTTGATATCTAGTATTAGATTTGGAGAGATTATGCAATATAGTAACATGTACTAGCCATGTTTAGCTGCCTCTTTCCAACATTTTTAAAAGGGCATCCTCTTTTTACACAAAACATAAAACAGTTTTGTTATAGTGCCACATTACACTACTACTACTGTAGTTTTTTAACCCTTTAAGTGCCAGAGGGGTACAGAATGCATTGCTTTGCAATGCATTCTGTACCCCTCTGGCACTCAAAGGGTTAAGTATTTGCTCAATGAGTCACAGTAAGATATCCTATGGCCTATGCAGCTATTACATCTGTCAAACAAGTAGGATGGATTAATTAGACTGGTCCCCATTGGTTAAGGATTACTCTCAGACATCCTTAATAATGCTAGGCTGTCAAAATAACATTTGACACAAAATTTTAGCCACATTTTGGCCCAGAATGTAGAAGCAGATCAGACAGAGCAGACGGATTTTCTTTTTTGTCAAAGGACACATGCACCTACATTCAAAGGCTTTTCATCACAAACACAAAGCTAGATAAACCCCTTTCAGAGAAGACCAGAGATATTGGGAGCAAAATAATGCAATCCCTGCTCGGCTTGTTATTATTGTATTTTAATATAGAATGTACGGCAGATTAAATAGTTTGTATTATTGCTTGAAGATATTGCACATACTGAATTAAATGGAGAGAATTAAATTGCTCCCATCGACTCTACGTCAAGCTACACTTTATAAAAAAACTTTGCATGATAAAATGGTCAGATCTATAGAAACATTAAAGCCACCTATAAGGATACAAAAGAACACAGCACATACTCATTTCTCTGTCTAAGATGCAGGGGTTTTGTTTACTGGTATTCTGCAGAAAGAATTTATTTCTTTTGCAATTACATTTTTTTCTCCAGTTCTGCTGTGTTTAGAAATATTTTCTTTGTATTCAAATCAAGATAGGGATTTCCCATGAGAGTAAAATTATCAGCACTGTTTTTATCCAAAAACACATTCAGAAATTAGTTTGTAGACTCAGGGAAATATATTGTGAAATGCTTTGCTTTCTATACAGAACAAACTAAACCCTTTACTAATTTAAAGAATAAAATAATAAATTAAAAATGTACTTTTAACTTTTTGATGTTGAGTGTCAAAAAGTAAATAGCTGAAAATATTTTGCTACTTAAAGATAACATATGCACTATATTTGAAAGTGCATAGTTTTATAATATGTAAAGCACATGAAAACCTACAATTACAATTATAACATACAACTATTTTGTAGGCCTGGATCACGTTACAGCTAAATTAGGGGTAGATTTAAAGGCAGGCGTTAAACGAGTCTGAAGCATAAATACTTTAACCCCTTGAGCGCCAGAGGGGTACGCAAGGTATTGCAAAGCAATGCATTCCATACCTCTGGAGGGCCAAAAGGGTTCAAGTATGTAGTAGTGTGCCAGTTGTTAAAATCCAAATCCCCCCATAATAATAATATTTTTAATATATAGAATGCCAATGGTATTGCAAAAAGTAAAACAAAATTATACTTAGCATTGCTTCATCACTGTCTCCGCCGCTGTGTGAGGCCACTGAGGCGGCAGCAGAGACAGAATACTGCGTGACATCCTCCCCCTTCTTGTCCATGGGCTGATGCCCGCTGCGGTCTGAGGGAATTAGAATTGAGGCTGCCCTTATATATGGGCAGCCTTACTTCTAATTCTCTCACAACCATTGGCTGGGATATGCTTACGCATCTCCCAGCCAATCAGTTTAAAGCAAAGCCGCTCAAAGCTGATTGGCTAAAAAACAAAATCAACAACTTCTTTCCCCAGACTTCCTCAGCACAGAGACAATTAAAGCAAATTCAGCAAGCAATTTGGATCCAGGTGTCTGTGTCTTGCCAGTCAGTCACACCAAATTTTGGGGTATTTTGGGTCAACCTCCTTCCTCCCCTCTTCTCCTCGTTGTGCCCCCAGCCTCCCCTACTACAGAGAACAAATGTCCCACCTAAATGACTCCCTAAACTAAGCTTCAATTCGCCTTTATTTACCTGTCTTCTCTAGCTCAAAAACATGCTGCTGTCTCCTCTCACAAATGGTACATTACCCAAACAAGTGAATCCAAAGGGGAGATCAGCACATGTAGACACAAAAAGTCATGGCCAGTTAGAAGCATGGTTGTAATGAATGCCACAAGAGGGTGTATATATGTGGAGATAACCAAGTAAAGGTGTAATATTACACCTTTTACATGTGTCTTCTAATTGGCCATGACTTATTGTGTCTACATGTGCTGATCTCCCCATTGGATTCACTCGTTTGGGTAATGTACCCACTAGTCACACTCTGGGTGCTTGCGCACTGAGTGTAATGTACTTTATCTGGGGATTCCCTTGGTCCCTATAAAGAGTGATACCTTTTGGGGATTGAGCACATAGAAGGCAATATTGGCTGTTAAGTTCTGCGGGATTTGGGCTTAACGTTGTGACGTGGTAGCGTGCGTTCCATTAGCGGAACGTGGAAGCGAACAGCACTTCTGGTTCCCCAAACAACCGCATTACAGATACGGTGTCACGGGCACATGGGAGACGCGGGAATTGTTTGGCGCGAGATGAGGCGATATAAGGAGATGGGAAACCAGGTCAGTGCTCTTTAATCCTGAGGAAGTGGCATAAATTTGAGCCACAAAACGCGTTGAGTGACTTATATCACCGTAGAGTGACTTATATCACCGTAGTGGATAATATCTTATATCATATACATTTTTTTTTATTCTTTTATTGCTTGTATATATCTTTATATATTTGTATTCTATACTAGTTGAAGAGCCCATTACACAGGCCACAGTGCCAATGCCAGCCGGTTGCGGGGCAGTCATGCACAGGAGAGACTGCCCGCACCGCGGCTGATACAGAGCGTCTGTATCAGCTGCGGCGCAAGCAATCTCTACTGTGCATGACTGCAGCACGCGCAGCAGTCTCTACTGCGCATGACTTCGTCATTACACACGTTTTAGCGAATTATTATTTAGGATGATCTTTGGATCTTTTGTTCCTTTTAACACTCGGTTGGGTTGGTATTAAACCCAGTGAGTCTTTCTTAATATTATTTATTTTAAAATACCATTTTAATAAAGATTATATCCTTAGAAACCCCCATTTATATATAAGTAAGGGCTTCTCACTTCAAGTGACTTTTTTATTTTTTAATAAAAGTTGCCAATGTAATCCACACATTAATAACATTGCTGTGTGACTAAAACAGGCAAAAACATTTAAATATTTTATCTTTCAGCAACATTGTGTGTGCTAGTGAAGAAGTCACTATTCCGGAAGTGACATCCATTTATTCCAGACAAGCTATATTTACTGAGAGGCAGATATAACCTCTCTATCAAGTGAGTGGAACCCTTAGGGGGGACTACAAAGGGACTCTCTTTTCTACATACTAAATACTACACTTAGAGGAATTGTGGTTGCACTTTCTCTTTGTCTTTTTTTGTCTTTTTAGATTGTGGAAATCTGTATTTGGGACTGCGACTGTGAAATCCCACTTGGAGAGAGCAGCACCACATTCCTGGTAAGCTTTATAATTATTGTATTATTATTATTACCATACTAGTAAGCGCACAACAATCTATTTTTCTTTTGGTGCAAGTTCTTTGTCTGGAGCCCAGCTGCAGGGAGAGGTAGGGGAATACAAGCTGAAGGTTGGGGCAGGCAGAATATTATTGTAAACTGGAAGACAGGCCAAAGTCAGGAGTCCATGATGCAGGAACTGGAGGAGAAGAAGAGTCAAGAACAGAGAAAGAAATGATAAGTCACAAACACAGTACAATGGAGGACAGGACAGAGTTTTCCTGGGGGGTTTATAGAATTTATAATATACCATGTGCACCTCAAAAAGGTGGTGTAAACAAACACCCCAAAAATCAGATAAATAAAAATAAGCTGCATACATATAAGAGCCTCCACCTATAACCTCATACTATACAAATATGAATCATCTTCTCTTTTGCAGCCATTGTGGATCCACTGCAGGATAAAGGCCTCCTCATCAAACCTCCAACAAACAAATAATGTATATAAAATAATATCTACAGGGCTCAAAATTTCCACTTGCCACTAGCCAATGGCGAGTGAAAATTTAGCCCTGGCGAGTAGAAATTCAGCCCTGGGGGGTATGTTTTGGCTTGCAGTGGCGAGTAACTTTTCAGGTCTGGCTAGCAGCAAAGGACTTAAAATTATAAGCCCTGATATCTATATTGCTTCAAATGAATATACCTTCAGATTAAGTAGGATATGTATTAACCAGCATACAAGCAAGTTTTATTACAAGATTAATAAATCATCAATGCTTAAACTGTGACCACATATAAAGTTAATGCCCATCAACCTTATTATCATAAATAGAATGCATATCTAATTAAAAAACAAACATAAAGGGATTATAATAGATAAATTGTTTTAATTATGTTTTATTGTGAATACATTTTTATATTTTTGGAGAACATTTTTGGAGTGGATTTTTCTTCCTTTTATATTTCCTGACAGAGTTGGGACTCACATCTAAAAAGATCCAGGTGAAGGCTAGTAGCGTGCAGGGACGGTATGAAATTCCCTGCATGCATTATACTCTGTATTTGTACATAAGTATATATACAGCAACTTTTAAACGTGAGTGAAATGTTTATCTGTGTTACAATTGTCTCTTAATTTGAGTGATAAGGCACTATTGGTGCCTCTTGTGTTCTTTGTTTTTAGGGGTACATGTTTGATCCTTTGCTGGTGGAGGTTTTCAGGGGAGCAGACCATTACCTTTAAGAAGCTGAAAGACAGCTGTGTAAAGGATCGCTTTAAAAGTCCCGAAGGGTGGCTTGCTGGCTCACACATAAGCTTTTGTCCAGCATATCCCTATGTGAATAATGTCCATATGTGAATATTGTCCAAATTGTGGTGGTGAGGTTTTGCAAATTATTTAAAGATATTGCACAAGGAAGTGCCTCTTCTTTCTTTTATTTTGCATACATAAAACTTAAATATTAAGGCTGGTAACAATAAATTGTTGCATATCGGTAGTGTTCAGTTTGGAATTGAATTGTCTTATGTGAGTCCTTCTATTTGTTAGTGTTCATTTTATTGGCTTCAAGATACATCATATGGGATATATCAATGGAAGATAAAACTTAAGATGTTAAAGTTGATCAATCAATATTCAATAACCCCTTAAAGGGATAGTAATACATAATTTAAACTTTATCTCCAAGTATTAAGTACAAGTTTTTATCATATTGCGCTATTTATATTTACTCACAGATTTGTAGTTCAAAAGCAGTTTGAAGTGGAAAGGATCCCCCTCCCACCCCTTCATGCCAGTGTTCCTCTCATGCAGGTTCGGATGAAGCAAGGTGAGGGACAAACTTCAGTAAGCAAAGGGAAATCCTGCCCTCCTTCATCAAGGGCTGCAGGGCTTTTCTTTTACTTACTGACTTAAGTTTGGCCCTCACTGCATCCGTCCAGTCCCAGGACCCGATTGCAGCTCTAAGGGGAGGGGGCCAGAAGAGGTGGGAGGGTGATACTTTCCTCTTCAATTGATCTTGAACTACAAATCTGTGAGTAAATATATATAGCACTAATATGTTAAAAAACTTGTACTTAATACTCAGAGACAAAGTTTAAATTATGTATTACTATCCCTTTAAGAACCAGGGGGTGTGTGGAATGCATTGCATAGCAATGACTTGTACATCCCTCTGGTCCTTAACCCCTTAAGGATGGGCTGATCTAGTACCTGGCTGGCATTTAAGGACCACGGACCATTTTTTTTTCACCATCCAGTTCAGAGCCCCCCCAAACGACGTGCAGCCTCACGGGGAGCCCTGAATTCCATGACGGTCTTGGCACGTCATGGGTCCTTATCTCTCCTCAACCCATGACATGCCAGGACCATCAAGGGTCCTTAAGGGGTTAAGGGGGTGAAAGTTAAACGACTTGACCAGAAAAACAAATGGTTTCCTTTTGTGTATATACAAAGTACCAGCAGTTATCTGATACATCTGACAAATGTATAATGAAAAATGGATAGTAAAAGAAAGATGATAAATATTAAATTAGTTCATATCAATAATGAATTATGAAATAATGACCACTCAGGTAATGTGAAAAATAAACTTGTACTACACTGTCCTGATTGTAAATATTGTAAATCTTTGTTATATTGCACTGGTCCAAATGTAATATCCACGCCCTTTGTATTTACATAGAACCATAGTGTTAACATTTTTGTTGAAAACTGCTTTCATGACAAGGAGAATGGGAGAGAATGGCTTGTGTGTCACTACGACTTATAGGTGGTGGGAAATGTAGTACTGAATATGCTCATGGTTTTAATGTATCAATCCTCTTAAATGATAAATTATTCTGGTGGAGATCACTCACTCACATACCTACTACATTTACTTTTGTGTTGTATATTCCATGCCTACTGTTTGCCCTTCTGCATATGTCTCCTTTGTTTCTCTGCATCCTCTCTTACTTCCAGTCCAAAAGTTGACTTATTTCCTACCAGCAGACAAATCTGACACAGGCCCTTGACTCTACCCTATGCATTTCAGTGAACCTCCTCTATCCTTATTCTTGATTTGGCCTTCTATAGGACTTGTCAAATGGAGCTGCACAATTGCATGTTCAGTAGCTCCTCCAATGTGTCTTAAGCAAAGTAAGTGCATGTGTCTGGATTATCAGCACTGTGTGATGAGAGACATTGTTTCACTAGTGTATTAATTCTGGTTATTCTTGAGAGCTGTGTGTTTTTTCTGTTGCATAACCAAGGCTGTTCCTCAGAATGGAGGCTAATCAACACACAGCACTGGATCATAAGTTTGCTCACTCACTTAAGGCTTTGTTTCATTACAACCAATTAGCTCATTAGGAGCCATTTCAGCTCCATTTTCTCCAATACTAGTTTACCCAATTCACACTAGCTGCTAATCACTACTCATACATGCAGCAATACAGACTCACATCTGCAGGACAGGGTGAAGTATGTTGCATACATGCTCACCACTTCAAACATGTGATCCAGAGATCGTGACCGAGACCCTGCAGAATGCCTAGCAGGATGGGCAAATTAAACAAGGCTACAGGGAAAGAGATGATCAGTACTCAGTGAGCACATTGTAACAGATATCTGACAAGGAATTATTTCTTTGGAAGCTTAGTATACTAGTAAGAAAACTACAATTTTAATCATCAAAGACCCACTAATCTCAGTGTCAAGACAAGTGTAAAGCACAGGGGATTTGACTGCTTAAAAGGAGAATCAGAAGTAATTATGAAAATTATAGACATCTAAGTCTAACAACAATAGTGGTGAAATGGTGTATTTTGTGAAAAATAAAACTATTAGTGTAAATCATCATGATTCTGTGTGGCAAACAAACGTCTTGTAATTTTATGAAGATGTAAACATGAACCTATATAAAGGCAGTGCAGTAGATGTAGCTCATTTAGACTTTACGAAAATCGTTTCATATAGTGCCGACTAGTCGACTGGTTGAAAAAAAAAGTGAATTAGCTATAGTGGACAAGTGTAATTGGGTGGATAACTGTGTAAGAAATACATATTTGGGACTCATAAACTACTTAGAGGGCTCTTGTCATGTGAGCCATATCGCCCTCTAGGTGGGGATGTGTAAGAAATACATATTTGGGACTCATAAACTACTGCTCACATTTATAAAGGCCAAACATAGGATTATTGGTGGTTATTATTTTTCATATGTTATGGAATGGACACAAAATTATGGGTGGGGGAAATGGAGACACAGAGTCTGAAACCAAAAAAACAGTAAGCATTTTGTTCAGTTGATATGCACAGTCCACCCCCAGGGGTCCACAGAATGGACATAAAAAGGAACAATACTGGAACCTTGAATAAGGATAAATAAACAAAAGTACTGATGCCCAAACTTGATATTCAGAGTGGATCAAAAGAGACATAAACAAGGGAGAGGTGCCCAAAACAACTTCTGTTTGTTCCCAAGGCAGAGTTGATGAAAGGCTTTGTTTAGGATGGAAGAACCTGGAGACATCCCTACTTGCATATCCACAGGACAGTAAGACTAATAAAAGAACAGATGTCAGCTATCAATCTTGTCCTGTATTGATTCATGGTCATAAAAGGAGCCTCTTTGATGTAGAGGGTAACCCCCTCTTAGAAACTGTATAAAAAGTGGGAGAAATCTCACTAAAGCCAGCAGTTTCTGGAGAGAGACTTCCAGGAGGATCTTCCAGAAAGAGGCCAGAGCTGAGAGGACTCCATATTGCTGCAGAGCCTTACCAGTGTTGGTAAATATACCTTGGACTCAGTATTCCTTGCCAAGCTGTGTCACCCTAATAGTATTGCTCTTTTGTGGTATTAGGATTGATGTTTGTGGTTTGTTTAGCTCATTGCTATTGTTTCTACAGAAGTGTGATTATACTGTTATCCTAACCTAATGGTGCTTTGTATTACTATTAATCATTTATTTGTTTCTACTATTAATTGGTCAAACTAACAGTGTACCTCTCTTTCCCATACTGCGCTGTAATATCATTAACAGTTCTACTTTCCAGGATTGCAGTATAGCGATACTAACAGTATTTATTATTCTGTATTGCTCTACTTGGTCATATTAACCTATTCATTTTCCATGGTTTACTGCTAATTGTCCTATAGTGTTATTCTCACCTAACCCAACCCTACTCTGTAGTTTGATTAACAATACCATTCCTCTTGTCTGTAGTATTGTACAATCCTTCCTCACTAATTCCTCTGCATTCATTATAACAGTATTATTGTTGTTTCCTACTGTTCTGTGGTCATCTAATTTAGTAAAGTGGTTTTGTTGTACCTTGGTCCTCTAACGTATCAATTTTATGCTCACCTGTAACCTACAATATTGTTCAATTCCTGTATATACCATCCAAACTGTAACAGTATTTTGATTTTGCACATAATACAATCATCTTTATTATTATCCGTTATCTGTGTATTTCTTAAAGTTACAACCAATCCCCAAAGAACAATTGTACCCTTAGTAAGAGGGGCTAGGTAGAATTTCTTACAACTGGATGTCATACAGGGAGTAGAATGTTGTTGAAAATAGGACGCTCTTTGTTTCCAACACGTTATAGGAACTCTGGCCCATATTTATAAAAGCAAACGGGTGTTCTTCTGAAAGAAACAAACTACACCATAGGGGACAAATAAAAGTTCCTGTTAAATTAAATTGGAATTTTAACTAAGGTCACTGGCCTAAATCAGCTGCTACTGGCTGACTGTACCTAAAGGTCTTCTAATCTGGTTGACCACGTCTCCTCTGAGTGGTGCAACAGGATCCAATAGTAAACAGTCCAGAAGGGTGGATACCAGGCAGTCTTAGGCCCCAATACAGAATGAATTCAACAAAGGGTTTTCCAGTCTTGCCTAGAAATTTCATGTGGCTAATTCCTTGCTAGGGATGCTGGGAGTCATAGACCGGAGAATTCACTCTGATTCTTTAATAGGCCATAGTCATGGGCTGTCCAGCCGTTGGGGCCCATGATGCCCAGCACCCCCAAATACTTTTTTGAGGAGTAAAGATATAGCTCTCTGCGGGAAGACTAATGAGAAAAAGCTGGAAACTGTTACAACTGAACAGCAGAGTGCTCCACGTCCACCTCTTAGAGATGGCTCAAGCAGTCAAAGGCTTTGTTGCAACTAGAAAAGGAACTTCTAGGTCTCAGAGTAATGTTATTGTGCTTTATTCCTGAATTAATTGTAAGAATTCAGGTATCTAGGGATTCTCACTTCTCACTTTGCCAAAAAAGTTTGGACTTTTGGGGATTTTACCCATATTTCCTTTGATTTCCACTGTAAATTTAGTAACGTGTACTTAGAAACCCCACATCATGCAACAGAACATAATGTTTTTAAAAGAAGTGCATTAATTGGGACTAAGCATCAGATGAACATGAAATATGTGAGGTGACTGCTCCTTTGTTACTGATTAACATTTTTATGCATACTCAGCAAATGTACTTTTATTCAAAATTACCAATGAGCATGTAGCTTTATGTGGAGCTTTTGAGTATAATGATACTTTTGGGCATCCTGTCTTCAGTTTTGAACTCCCTGCCAGAATGTGATATTCAACAGAACCTGAACCTTTCTGTGATTTTTTTTTCAAGGTTATTTTGTTATCTAAAGTCGCCCTGCAATAATTAAGCAGATAGCAACTAGCTTTATAATAAGTCTTTTACCTCTGAAAAGTAGCTGATTGTAAAGTAATCCTTAATCTTCGGAGACTTACGGCTAGGTTAGTGCAGTCTGCGTGCCTACGCCGTCAGTCCCTTCCAGTTACCTTGCTGCACGCTGCAATGCTTCTTAGAGGAGACCGGGACTGACAGCGCAGGTGCTCAGACAAGATATCTGCGCTGGTGCCTGGCTTCCGGTCTCCTAAGATTAAGGACTGGCTACTTTTGAGGGTAATAGACTTATTATAAAGCTAGTCGCTAGCTGCTTAATTATTGCAGGGTGACTTTCTATAAGATGAAAGTTCCTGTTTAATGAATGAGATGGAGCAACCAGGGTACTCCTGTACTATGGAAATAAGACACTAGCTGGGTGCTGCTCGATCTATGATAACTGGATTTTTTTCTGTACTGCAGTGGTACAAGTACTTATTTTTAATTTCTTTAATTTAGAGAAAGGCATTTCAGCTGTCTTGATCAACAGCTTTCTGTTGATGTTTTACTACTTCAAAACTCAAATCTTTGGGAGGTTTAATGAAAAGATGCAGTGAAAACGCAACATGGAATGTCATAACTCTGTTACTTGGTTTCTGTCATGTTACTTTGCTGTTTGAGGTAGAATTATTACTGTTCTTCAGGAAAATCTGTTACTGATCATCATTGTGACCTCCGTGTGGAAGAAGCAATACAGGGCATGAATCTGTTCTGTTTCATACAACAATGAAGTATAACAGCTGCAGGTAACTCAGTTCTTCAACCTAGCCCTTTCTGTTCCACATGTGCTTGTTTTTATATTTTACCCTTTGAGTGACAAAGGAGTGCGTGCCCCTCTGCCACTGAAAGGGTTAGTTTGTTGCTGTTTGTCTGCAGGATCTTCACAAGGCATGTCAGGCCAATAACATTTGTATTAATACAGCAAGAATTTTACTTGATTGAAATACTTTATGTGGTATAGAAGGCAAAAATATATGAAGGTGCAGTAAAATCATATGGAATTAAATGTAACAAATAACAGCTACATAATTTGTGTTGGTAACGTAGATAGAGAGAGAGATAGCTAGATAGATAGATAGATAGATAGATAGATAGATAGATAGATAGATAGATAGATAGATAGTGGTCTTCCTCTTATTAAACAAACCAAAGTATTTGTCATTTTGAATACAAAACTCAGTGTGATGAGAAATCTAAACCAGGGAAAGACCCACCTCCATTGGCCTAGTATGTTGTTTGCCTTAAAGGGATAGTAATGTCAGAAAAAAAGTATTAACTATGTGGTAGATGCAATTAAAAGAGAGTACTTGCACTTATTCTTATCTCTCAAAGTGTTATGGTTTGAGAGATATAGGAAAATAAAGTTCTCTGGTCCCTCCCCTTTCTGCTTGACGAGCTGTAAAGCTGTCAGAAGCAGATTCTGGTCGCTTGACCAGATGTGGCTCTTCAGCAGGGCTGATATAACGATATCTAAAGATAAATACTTAATTTGGAATGGTCTACAAAGTGTGCCTGGCTTGCAAGAACACTTTGTGGACCGTTCCAATGAAGTATTTATTTCTAAATAACATGATTTGAGCTCTGCTGAAGAGCCTCTGTCTGGTCAGATGACTGGAATCTGCAGCTGTCAGCTAGATGCAGACTTGAGTAAAACAGGCAGGAAAAGGTAATTTTAGCAAGTTATATCTCTCAAACCATAAAGATCTGAGAGATAAGACTTACATCATTGTTAATCTTTTTTTAATGTCTACAATATTAAATCAACTTAAAATTAACCATTACTATCCCTTTAAAATGAAGATAACATAATACAGTACTGATTTGTAGAAAATAGTGTGTAGATGATATGAGTATAGATGTAGACCAAACTATATTTATAGTATCTTCTTAAAAGGCCATGTGGTGAGCTGATTCACATTGACACATGAGTGTGTATTACCCATAAATGTCTTTGTGGTGAGAAACATTGTTTTATTAGTGCATCGATTTTGCTGATTCTTGAGTGGTGTGGGTTTCATGTGTTGCATAACCAAGGCTCATCCTTGGGATGAAGAATAATCAATACACAGCGCTGTTCGTTCATTCGTTCATTAGCTTATCAGAAGTCATTTCAGATATATTTTCCATAATTCTTCTGTTACATTATGGCTGATGTTTACCTATTTTACCAAACTCCAGCCAAATCCCATAGTCTGATAAAAAAATACATACATAGACCTGAAAGCAAATTCCTGGAACTTTGAGTAAAACGCTGTGTAGATGCCATAACATTACACCACTATAAAAATGTTCAACCACACTCTGCACTTGAATTGCCTTCATTAATTTCACAGCTATAGCCTGTTGAAGTGGGGGTTTTTTCAATGCATTTCTATGGGAAGACACTCAATGTCAAAGCAACGCCAGCTTCCCATTCATTTCAATGGGACATTTAAAATTTTCAGTGCCAGAGATTTCTTATTGTTTTGCAATGTCTTGCAGACATTTTCAGCATTTATTTGGTTAAAGGACACATTGAAATCAAGAGGAACATTCTCTAGCAACAAGGTACCCTGAACACTTTTTTCTTACTTAGGAATTATGCAGTAAAAGGTTTGAAAAAATCAAGTATGTTACCCTTCTCACAAATATAAAAAATAACACTTTAACAATAGCTATTACAAATTAACATGTTCTATATGCACAAAAAAGGTGGATCACCTACAGACCTCAAATGGACAATAGAGTACCAAGAAAGGGGAAATTTGCTTATCGATATTTTGTTTTCTTCTATGTACCATCCAAGGCATTAAGAAGATGGGGATTGTCTCCACCCTCCAGCTGTGTATGACCAATCAGAAACTTCCAAACGGATATTTGAACAGCCAGCCTTCAGTTTTCTTTTGAAACAGCTGGAAAACAGCTGGAGGGACACAAAACAAAATATCTGTAAGCAAATTTTCCACATTCTTTTGTGTCCCTCTCAAAACATTAAAAAGATGAGAGTATGGGACTTCCAAAAGCAGTACCAACACCAAAGCATGACAGGGTGGGAATATAGTACCTCCAGGTGTGATCAGACCTATAGAGGATACACCTAAGTGAAAAAGTATAGACACCTTCCCACCAGTTAGGGAGGCACTACCAACTGAAGCGTCTTTCTTCCAAATCTAGCTTCTGCAGAAGATTGGACATCCAGCTGACAGTGTTTTATAAAGATAGATAGATATATAATCCATCTGGCAATGGAAGATTTTGATGCTGCCTTTCCCTTAACATTTCCTGTAGTTGGTATGCAGGCCTTATTGCAAGGGCATTTGTACCATAATTTTTCCTTGCTACACTGTATCTACATTTTGGGTATTAGATTGGCCTACATCACTTGCATTTTAGGGGCACATCTATTTTGGTTCTGTATGTGTCTTGCAATAAGTCTTGCATAACAACTACGGGCTATATCTGTTTTTCATGCATATATTCTTGCCACATAGCAAACAATTAATGTTTAAACTGTAAGACAATTTACTTATTTAGATCATATATTTGTGTTTGCATGTGTCTGTGTGTCTTCTGTTTTAGTTTGTTTAACGCATGGGAAACTCCATGCCAGGACTGACAGTCATAAAATCAATGTGCAGAAAATCTTAACTTGTGGTGTGTACTCATTGCAGCAGTTATATGTACATACATAGCCAGAAGTGGCAGTGCATGATTTTGATGCTAAGAGCAGAATATGAGTGATGCATCCAGGTAGATGCATACATTCCCTCACTGAGGCTGATTTAACAAGAAGACCTGGAGCAACTATGTAGAAAACCAGCTACATAATACTGGACTAATACAAATGTTCACTGACTTAAATGAGGCTACTAACACAATGAGGAATTTGAAATAAGATAGAGACCTTTTTAGTATTCACAGGTAGTGTTGGGTGAACGGTCCCATCTGGTTCCTGCAAAAAATCAGCAAAATCATGTTGTTTTCCACTTTTCGTGGGAAAATCTGCTTTACATAGTAACATAGTTACATAGTAACATAGTTGATGAGGCTGAAAAAAGACATGTGTCCATCAAGTCTAGCCCATGCCAAAAACACTGCTGTTGATACAGAGGAAGGCAAATAAAACCCTCTGGAGCAATTTCTGATTTAGCCCCAAGTTGGTAAAAAAAAAAAAATCCTTCCTGACTCCAAATGGCAGTCAGATATTTCCCTGGATCAACATGCTCTCTGCCTTGAAGCCATCTGTCATAATTTTCAATATTGCTAAATAGGCATCCATTGCTTTTTTGAAAGCAGTTGCATTATCTGCAAGTATAACATGCCGAGGTAAAGAATTCCATAGCTTTACCGCCCTTACTGTAAAGAATCCCTACCTTTGTTTCAGTTGAAAGCTCCTTTCCTTTAGTCTTAATGGATGACCTCTTGTTCTTAGTTCAGCTCTTTGCATAAATAATTCATTGGCTAGTTCTTTGTATTGACCTTGAATGTATTTGTAAATGGTAATCATATCACCCCTTAGACGTCTCTCCTCTAATGTAAACAAACCCAGTTTGGATAGTCTCTCTTTATAAGCAGCAATTAAAATCTTTGCATTTTTCACCCATTGGCAAAAATTCTTTGCCATTTTTTCAATGGCTACAAAGTTTCAGCCCATTGATTTATGTGTTTTTCACCTTTTCGTCAAAAGGTGACGTATTCCAGGAAGTGAAACAAAATAAAAACAGTTACAGAGTGAGGTAGACATGCTGTGCTGTTCTGCTGTGGTCCTTTTAGCAAACTTGATATAGGAGAGGCTCATAGTGACTGCTATCACTATGAGAAAGTTTAAAAATTAAAAAAGGAGGAACAGCAATAAGCTTTTGGAATTTGCGGAATTTGCAACTGCTCTAATTCCTGCTGCTGCTGAGGTGCAAGGGCAACAGGATGCTGAGGAGCAGGGTAGTGTGCCACAGACAACCCTGGGCACAGTGAGAATGGGGTCCGAAAGTGATACAGGATTAGGACAGGGTCTATTTGCCTGCAGCAGCAATACTCCTGGTCCTAGCTGCAGTGTCGATTCTGATGCAGCAGCAGCAAAAGCAGCAACATCATCCTCTGCTCCAGACAGTGAAGGGGAATGTGGAGAAGAAGAAGAAATATGCCATTCTTCTCTACCTTTTCTCTCCCCCACTGAAGTCACAGGTGTGGGACTATTTTTCTCTTGGGGCAGGAACAGTGCATCAACAATGGCAATGTGCACAAGTTGTGACAAGTCAGTGAGAAGGGGAAAGGAGGGAACGTGCCTTGGCACAAGCACCCTGATAATACACATGAAGCCAGACACATGACATTTATGTCAAACACGTTAAAGCCAAATACCTACCACAGAAATCAAGCACTGATGTTGCTGTAACCCCAACTCTCCCAAAAGGCAACAAGAGGCAAGGCAGAGATCAAAGAAGAGGAAGAACAGAGCAGAGTCTGGAAGTTCAATGATGAACAAAACAACTAGCTCGCCATCACCTTCTTCCTCTAGGGTAACTACATCTTCTGCCAGTCCACCACCTTCATAGTTACCTTCCCTGCCAAATGATAGCCACTCTGTATATGTTAGGATGCGGCAGTTTGTGTCAACCAATTGCACACTGTGTGGTGCACTGGCCACACATGGCAGTGTGGTGGAGGAGAATCACAAGCAGGGCATCAAGTGGCATCTGAGACGAGTCCATCACACAAAATATGCTAAGACGGTGGCAGGGAGGGTTCATCATTACTATTAAACTGTCGGCAAGTTGTCACGTGCCCTTAAACGGGGTGTGGACAAGGGGTATAGTGACAGCAGCAGTACTTAGTTTCTAGTGTCATGGTGTTGGGTAGTTATGTTTGTATAAACAGGTGTTATCTTCCACATACACTGTGCACATTGCAGTTGCTGATGAGAGACACAGTTCCTGCTCTCATGGGAAAAATTTCTATTCTAGTAACACCACAACCATGATTTTGGAGGAAGGGCAGGTTTAGAATAATTATTGGCCAACGTCTTCTTTTCTACACATATACCTGAAGTGGTGGGGGCTACTGCCTCAGGCACATCACTGGAGTTAGTCATGGCAAGTGGAATCTTTATCATCAATCACCCATGTTACTGCATTTGTTGATCCCATTCTTTTGAGCTGCCTAATCATCCTGATGCTTAAACAACTCAGCAACAGTAGCAGGAACAGCAGTCACAAATTCCGCATTTACATCAGAGCATTTGACAGTGGTCAATGGCCAACACAAAGTGACCTCAGGGTTTGTGCTTTAAAAAAAGCCAAAAAAAACCCCACAGGCCTACAAAAAATAAACAATTTTGGGGGGATTGTTTCTAACAAGCCTAAGTCCTACAAATAAATGTTTCCTTAGGGCTTGTGCCAAATAAGTCTAAGTCCTACAAATCAATGTTTCCTCAGGGCTTGGGCCGCTAGCAACAAATCTTACAAATCATCCTCTACAAAATATTCTGTCATGTCAAGTATCAGTCTACCCCAGTGTCAGCTTATGTCAGGGGGTCCCTGTCTCTATCACATTACATGCATATTTCTTATTTTTTTATATTTATTTTTGTAATAACTGTCCCCCCAATACCAGTCAATGAACCCCCCACAACAAATTCCCTGGTCAATGGATTCTTTCCCCTGGCTCCACCCACCAACACAGACACCCTCCTCATATCCCTTTTATACCATGTCTTATGGGGTATTTTAATTGTATTTAGGATTTGCTTTTTATTAACTGCACCCAATCCCAGTAAATAAACCCCCCCAAAAGAAATTCTCTGTTCATCTGATTCTTTCCCCATACCCCATGGGGACACCCTCATACCCTTTTATACTATGCCTTTGGGAAAAAAATAACATTCGCTATGTGTTGTGTGTAAATTCAATGCTCCCATTGATTTCAATGGAATGACCTAGGCAAAAAAAGCGGAAAAACTGCAATTTTTGCAGTAAATTATTCGCCAAGCAGGAAGTGCCATTATTCACCGATTTTGGTTTGCTCCAATTCTTACTAACTTACACAATATTAATTGCTGGTCACCCTTCATCTCTTAACCCTCTGAGTGCCAATGTGTTAGATAACCCTCTGACATTCAAAAGTTTAATATGTATAGACTGGATCAGAGCTTCCTCATTAAAAGACAGCCCATACACATAATCCTCCACTGCTTTAGGTTCTTTAAAGGGATAGTAATACTTCATTATTACTATCCCCCATGTTGTAGCCCTTGAAGTTCTGAATTCAATGATACCAGTGGCATCTCTCAAACCTTTATGGTTTGAGAGATATCTGCTTTCAAAGTCCCCTCTCCCCTGATGTCAGCATTTGACAGCAGGGGAATCCGGTCCCGGGACAGGCGGCGGCTCTGCAGCAGTGCTGAGATCTTGTTATAGAAACAGAAATCCTTCAGTTAAATGGTCTTCTACGTGTGCTTGCAAACCAAGCACACGTAGAAGACCATTTTAGTGAAGGATTTCTGTTTCTATAATGCGATCTCAGGACTCCTGCAGAGCCACTGCTTGCTCACTGACCGGATTCCCCTGCTCTTAGCTAGAACGCTGACGTCAGAGGAAAAGCCAAAATAGAGGGAACTTTGAAAGCGGATATCTCTCAAACCATAAAGGTTTGAGAGATGCCGCTGGTATCGTTGAATTCAGAATTTTAAGGGCTACAGCATGGAGGATAGTAATAATGAAGTATTACTATCCCTTTAATAGAGTTCCCCTGTCCCCCCTTGATGGTAGAGGTACCCAAAACAGATGCAGTGTAACACATATAATAGACATGGTATTAATAAATATCTAGCTACTAATAGCAAATACAATATAATAAAATAAATATTCTATACAGTGTTAGCAAATACCTAACTACTAATGAAGACATCTATAGTCACTAGAGAAGTAATCTTCCTGAGAAGAAAACATGAAGACACATATAATTTAATAAAACTCAATTATAAAGTAAATTAAAAGGCAGCAGACAGACTAAATAGCTTATAAGAATTTTCCTGGACAGGAACCAAAGGCCCCTGGCTTATTGTCTACCCATATGAATCACCTGCCAAAGAAGCTCTTCCTGTAGGCCAGTCAGGTGACTACAGCTTGTCTGAAAGACCATATAGTACAATTCTCCTCTATACATTTTGCACCCTGCAGGCACTTTCTCAGGAGGTGAAATAGCTCTGTTTTATTCATGGCTGTTATTGCAGCTTTGTATTAGTATTTCTTTTAAGGGATCCAAAGTATTGGATCTTTTTTCAAAATGAATGGTATGTGTATGAGCTGTTTTCTTTATAAGGAAACACTGTACCGGTTTATACACGGTTATTGGTGATTATATTGTATATTTCTCTTGTCTTACACATTTCTGGAATGGCAGTTACTTTTGAAGGCACATGGCTCTTTTTAATTAACGTAACCCTGGAGGTGCTTCAAATTATTTCTGGGTACAGGTCATTTTTATTTTTATTCATTGATGTGCCCATCTGGGAGATTTTCAGTTATCACTCACCAACAGAAAGGTTATTCCTCCAAAATATAGAACCCCTGCACCTCCAAACGCTCACTTAGCTCCATTATTTGAGAAGGAAACATGCAAAAGAAAAATACTAAAAAAATAAATCTTTTACAGTTGCAGTATTTTGTTTAGTTTGTGCACCATAAGGAACATTTGATAATTTTAAAAAATTCCCACTGACTTAAAAGGGACTAATACCTCTTAAATGCTAGATACCTCTCTAGCATTAAAGGGATAGTAATGTTTCATAATAAAAGCAGCTCTAATTAATCATCATAGTTAGTGTTGAGCGAGCACCACGATGCTCGGGTGCTCGGGTGCTCTGACCGAGCACCCCCTGAGGCTCGAGTGCTCGGCCGAGCACCCGAGCCCCATTGGAATGAATGGGGCAACACCAGGCACCCCCTGCTCTGATGAGGGGAGGGTGCCTGGTCAATGCCCCCTTCATCTCCGCTATGCCCCCTTCATCTCAGAATGCCCCCTTCAGCTCCGCAATGTCCCCCTTCAGCTCCGCTATGCCCCTCTTCCACAATGTGCCCCTTCATCTCCGCTATGCCCCTCTTCCACAATGTGCCCCTTCATCTCCGCTATGCCCCTCTTCCACAATGTCCCCCTTCATCTCCTCTATGGCATAGAGGAGATGAAGGGGGACATTGTGGAAGAGGGGCATAGCGGAGATGAAGGGGCACATTGTGGAAGAGGGGCATAGCGGAGATGAAGGGGCACATTGTGGAAGACGGGCATAGCGGAGATGAAGGGGGACATTGTGGAAGAGGGGCATAGAGTCTATGCCCCTCTTCCACAATGTCCCCCTTCATCTCCGCAATGCCCCCTTCATCTCCGCAATGCCCCCGTACCTCCAGTCCCTGGTGGTCCAGCGGAGCTTCTTCGGATCTGTGCCTCTTCCGGCACAGATCCCCGCCACCCGAACATGTCGGGCGAGCACATGGCGGTACTCGACGAGTACCGCCATGTGCCGAGCAGAGCGATGCTCGAGCCGATCCGAGCATCGGCCGAGCACGCTCGCTCATCACTAATCATAGTATTTGGACTTTGGAGAGTGTTATTTCAATTCTGTCAGAGTTGTAGTTCAAGAGTAATTCAATGACAGAGTATCCCCCTCCCGCCCCTTTTACTGATGTAACACTGCTCAGCCAGAGCAGAAGGGAGGTGCCCATGTAGATTGGAGAGAGGGACAATCTTCAATTAAGATAAGGGAAAAACCTGAAAAACTTGTCAAGGGGGGCAGGGCTTTCATTGTTCTCATAGGAGGAGGATTGTCCCCTGCTGTTATCTGTGTGGTCTATGGACTGCATTCCACATCTGAGAAGAGATGGCTTACACTAGGTAAAAGGGGCGGGAGGGGAAACTTTGCTTTTGAATATCTCTCAAACCATAAAGGTTTGAGAGATAAGACTTATATCGTTCTTCATGTTTTTTAATGCCTACAAAATAAAATACAGATAAAACAAAGTATTACTATCCCTTTAAAGGTGTTAATTCCCCATTTAACTTAGCTGGAATTTCCATTTGTTTCTTATAGTATATTTTATCTGCCCAGTAATTGCTCCTCTTTTCATATTGCAGCAGCCTCAATGAACCTACCAGTGCAGCTCATCTACTACACAAATACTTAAGGTGTAATTGAATGAGCTATAGAGGTGTTATTCTTGAGTAAATCAACTGCACAATAGAGAAGAAATACAAAATCCAAACCCCATTGATTTAAATTGTTTGTTCCCCCTTGAATGCTAGAGGTCTCCAACACAGTGCTTTGCAATGTGTTATAGACTGCTCAAGCATTCAAGGAGTCAAAAACATGTACATTAATGTTAACTTTGATTTATCCCTATACTGAAATCGGTTTACTCCAGAATTGAACCACTTTAGCTTATTGAATTATAAACCACAGAACATACCAGCATGCACAACTCCACCAGCACATGACTTTAAGAAGAGCAAGCCCTAATGTTATTCCTTTACCATATAGAAGATGAAAGAAGAATTTTACACTGATATCTTCTTTGGCTTGATACTAATTGGTGTAAAATAAGGCTCAGAGCAACGGCTCACCTCAAAACGCCCATACACTGCCCCACTGCCTACCCCATTGGCAAAGTGCCAATTTTTCTCATAAAAAGTTTAGTTCATAGATGTTAGGAAGGTGAAGTACACAAAAGTAGGCTCCTGGGCTAATTTTAGCACAAAAATTGTTTCAGTGCAGAAATAGATGGCTCAGTTTGGATAGTAAACCTTAAAGGGATAGTAATACTTCGTTTTAACTTTATTTTATTTTGTAGGCATTAAAAAAACATGAAGAACGATATAAGTCTTATCTCTCAAACCTTTATGGTTTAAAAGATATTCACAAGCAAAGTTTCCCCTCCCCGCCCCTTTTACCTAGTGTAAGCCATCTCTTCTCAGATGTGGAATCTGGTTGTAAGACCAGACAGACAACAGCGGGGACAATCTTCTTTATATAAAAACAATGAAATCCCTGCCCCCCTTGACAAGTATTTCAGTTTTTTCCCTTATCTTACTTGAAGATTGTCCCTCTCTGCAGTCTACCTGGGCACCTCCCTTCTGCTCTGCCTGAACAGTGTTACATCAGTAAAAGGGGCGGGAGGGGGACACTTTGTCATTGAACTACTCTTGTACTACAACTCTGACAGAATTGAAATAACACTCTCCAAAGTCCAAATACTATGATGATTAACTAGAGCTGCTTTTATTATGAAACATTACTATCCCTTTAAAGAACACAACTACCCGTGAGCAATGGAAACCAGCAATTAAATTAATTGCTGCTTTTGAAATAAAAAAAAAGTTTTTCATTACTTTACTGCCCCGTAATTTGGAATATACAGGAATAAGAATCTGTTATTTTGCGTTCTCTGTAAATAAAATAAAATAATAGAATAACTTATCTTATAAAATAAGATAAATTAACAATGTAAAGAAAAAAAAAGAATAAATAGCCTATTAAGGAAAAGAAATCATCTTTCTGAAACTTTTATTGCATGTTAAATTTTGGCACAATATGAATTCAACTTTAAGCTGGGGGCAGGAGATTTGTGGAAGTGAAGAATGCCAAAAACCCTGAGAAAAGTTTTACTGGGATCGAGTTATTATATTTTTTTACCATCTCATCAGAAATGTGTAATGAGTTTACTAAGCCAGGAACAAGACAGGCTGAGCTAATGTATGTACTTTAAGGAAAGACACAGCATGGTAAATTAAATTCACTTTGCTTTCCTGCCAACATCTGGACTCCGAGACAGCTGTGGCTGTATTGTGTAGTAACTGTATGCAAGTCATTACTATAGTCTTTCCATTTCATGTAAATAGAGTGCATATAGTATAATAAAATTACTGCATACATGAGAAGTACATTTACTGAATCATCACCCCTAATTTGAAAAAGATGCTGATTGGGCACAGATTAATACGGAGACTGGATTTTTCTTGACTTTATTGCACTTAAAAGAGATGTAATCATTATATTTTTCATAATAGTTAACAGGTCTTTGGAGTGGATATTTCTCTAAGACAGGTTTTAATGATATAGGCCAATGGTTCTCAAACTGGACTACATAGAACCCGGGGTTCTCTGAAGAAGCGCCGGTAACAGCAGACAGGGAAACAAGCATAGAGTGGAAGACTTAAAGGGATAGTAATACTTCGTTTTATCTTTATTTTATTTTGTAGGCATTAAAAAAACATGAAGAACGATATAAGTCTTATCTCTCAAACCTTTATGGTTTGAGCGATATTCACAAGCAAAGTTTCACCTCCAGCTCCTTTTACCTAGTGTAAGCCATCTCTTCTCAGATGTGGAATCTAGTTGTAAGACCAGACAGATAACAGCAGGGGACAATCTTCTTTCTATGAAAACAATGAAAACACTGCCCCCTTGACAAGTTTTTCAGGTTTTTCCCTTATCTTAATTGAAGATTGTCCCTCTCTGAAGTCTACCTGGGCACCTCCCTTCTTATCTGGTTGAACAGTGTTACATCAGTAAAATGGGTGGAACTACAACTCTGACAGAATTGAAATAACACTCTCCAAAGTCCAAATACCATGATGATTAATTAGAGCTACTTTTATTATGAAACATTACCATCCCTTTAAGTATGGTTTGGTGATAGCCAGTGGATGAGTGGCAGATTGAATCATTTCACAAAGTGTAATTCTGATTTCTATTAAATTGCCTTATTAGCGCTATTGTCTAGTCTTTTCTAGGAAAACAATATCATATATAATTACATGATTTATCTTACACTGTACCTTTTAGTCTAGTAATGTAGTCTGGAGTTACTGGGATCAACATGCCCCCTTAAAACATTTATTACTGATACAATATGAACCCCTTGAGTGCTGGAATCCAAAGGAATAATTATCATTGTTATGATTTAATTTGAAATAAACATGTTCTACCATTTTAAAACATTTTAGAACCACTGACATAGAGTGAAATTATAGAGTCCACCCTCTACCTTTTGTCTGAGCTAATATTATAGATCTCTAAAACAAAATATATATTAATTTTTTAGTGTTTTACATTTTACTGTATGTGTTTGTGTGTGTATTTGTGAAATGTGCAGTTTTTGCCAAGATTAAGGCAGAAGGCTACCTGATAAATATTCAGAGAGAAAATGCATAATCATCTCCAGGACTCACTAGTAGAAGCCCGTACCCCAATCAATAAAAAAACTCTGATTGTCAAAAAGCACAGTTTAGGGGAAAAAATGAATATCCCATCTCCCTGATAATCTGGGGAAGTCAATATAGTCTCATCAATCTGTGAAGCCATGTTTGAAAATGCAGCATTGTCGGAAGTTGAGTAAAATTTTATATAAATACTAACTGTTTAAATCTAGGTGTGAGAGCTTAATATTTTATAGGTGCAATTCACTCGGCTAAAGAGGAAGAATTCTGGGATTAATTAATTATTTTTGGTTCAATTAAACATTTTGTAGACAAAAGATATGCACAGCTATGGGCAACAGGGTCTCCCCTAGCTACATGAACCTATATATGGGTTTATGGGAACTGGAAAATATATGGAGTAATAGTCCATTTCAGGGGAACCTGGTGCTCTGGTATTATTTTATGTATGATATGATATTTTTTTCATATGGAAGGGGAATATGGATGGAACATCACAATTTTTAAATCATTTTGAATCAAATAATTATAATTTTAAATTTACACAAAATATTAGTCAATAGTCCAATTTTTGGATTTGGAGGTATTTGTAGAAAATGAACAAATAGTTACTAAAACATATAGAAAAACCATGTATGCAAATAGCTTTATTTTAGTGGATAGCTGTCATTACTTTAAGTGGTTAAGTAATATTCCATATGGGCAGCTACATAGACTAAGAAGAAATTGTTCTAGAGAGGTGGATTTTATTGATGAATCTCAAACAATGTATAAACAGTTTAAAGAAAGGGATATTCAGTTGAGAATATTAAAGCATAATTAGAAAAGGTAAAAACCCTTAAGAAGGAAGATTTATAAAAGAAAAAAGAAGAGATGAAAGTCAGGAATAATTTAATATACCGATAGTTGTTCCCTATAACAACATTTTTTTATAGTTATTGAAATATAATTGTAATGTTCTTAAAGAGGATACAATTTTAAATTCCAAATTGGCAGATCAACTGAAGATAGTTTATAGTAATGCGTAAACATTGGGAAATATAATTGTGCCCAGTGCAGGCAAAAAATATGGTGGCAATGTGAATTTAAATTATTCAGCTAAGAATACATGTAGTTTTTATAAATGTGGTATGTGTTATTGGTGTGAAAAATCGAAATGTGTGAACAACGTCAAAGAAAGATTAAAAGAATTAAAATCAAAGGGTACATAACTTGTGGCACAACTAATGTTTTATACATATGTCTATAAAGTCAGACCATTTTAAAATATTTCATAATTGAGATAAGTTTTTACAGAATAGATATAGTCAAACTGGACTGGAGAGGGGTAAACCATAGAAGTCATATGTCTTTTAGAGAATCTAAATGGATTTTTGAATTAGTCAAATTAGAAGAGGTTTAAATGCAGGAAGTGAGTTATTTGTTTTTTGTATAAAATAATTGTTAAAGGGTAGAACTATATAATTTTAGATCTTGACATATAGTTCTTTTTGCTGTTCATGCAAGGTTTGAGATGTATTAGAATAATAGTAGTTACGTGGACTATTGTCATGTTATTTTTTAAAGGATATTGATTGGTTCCAGAGGTAGCTATAATACTTTACCAATGTAGTTTGAAATTAATTATTTAGGTGGTAGTAACATTATATTTATTCATTTATTAGGTTAGATATAAATTCAATTATGGATTTGATTGAAATAGGATAAAGTGTAATCTTTTATTTGAGGAAGGGTTCAAATTATCCAGTTCTGTCCTATTCCATTTATTCATTTATTTTATTGTTGTATTATACTTATATTTTATTTTTGTATATATTTGAAAGTCAAGTTGATGTGGATATATAGAGTTATTATAGGGTTAAAATGACTGCGTGACAGCTCAATATTCTCATGTCGCCTAGTGAAAGGTCGCATCCCAGTCCTCTACACATCCTACCCTCTTGATTTCTGACAAAGCTGGCACTTACGAGATCTCAACAAGCAGGATTCAATCTATACCCTACTGCCACGTCCTTGCAGATGTGCTACTGCAGCTGGAGTCGGAACCCACCACTCTCTGGAGGCCTACAGTTGATCTTGCACCCATGAGAGCTATGTGACCTGCCAATCTCACTACCCAGCTGTTGTGCCGCCTGATTCTTTGGGCTCCTCTACAGACAGATGGGATGACAATGGCTCCCTTTGGATCTATTCTGCTTTGATCACCCACGGCAGTGAGTACAGTTGTTTTTTTTCAGACCTTATATAGATGACTTGCTTCTGCTACCATCATGCTGTCCCGGCTCTATCCCATCATGCTTTAACTACCGATAAACGAGAACGCTTTTTTTTCTGTTTATTTTACTTCTTTCTTTAAACTGACAGGGAAATAATTAAAATATCAATTGTAATACAGAGCACGTGAAATTGGCTCATCTGCCAGTCTGGGCAATTGCATTGTGGTACTTGTTGGAAGTAGGGCATACATAGTTCAGATCCTGCAGATCCCAAAGCGGAATAGATCCAAAGGGAGACACTGTCATTCCGGCTGTCTGTAGAGGAGGCCCAAAGTGCCACCTTCGTCAGCAATCAAAAGGGTAGGAAGTGTAGAGGACATGGGTCACCTCTGTGTTTCATACAATGTGAGGCACCTCTGTGTGTCATTTGACCTTTCACTAGGCGACATGAGACTCTCTCGCTGTTATGCAGTGCAAGATTCTCATGTCACCATTTTTGCTATGGCAACATGGTTACTGTGTCAAAAAGTTGCAAGCTCTTTTGCGTGTGACCTTCTTAAAAGGATACCATCCAGGTGAAGGAATCAAGTGAATTGAGAGGTATAAGCTGTAAGCCATATCTGTTTTGCACTTAAATAAAGATTCAAGTCTTAGATCCTTTAGCAAAGGGTACAATAATAACGACACCCAATGCAGGACGTGTAGCAACATTAAAAACTTGAGTCTGTATACCATTACTGAAAAAGTTCCAAAGATAAACAATAAACTGGAAATGATCCATGATTGAACAACATGTTACCATCCACCATTTAATTGCCAGATGTATTTATTGCGGATTATGATATTTACCATTCACCAATATTTGTTACTGTATCTATACTGGAATTAACTAAGACTAACCGGATACATTCCTCAATCATATCGTCAGAACAATTACTGGATTGATTCAAGTTCAAAATATCCATTGAATCCATCTGCGATATACATATGTATTGGATTTGAATTATTGATATTGCTATTTTACACTTACAGTGGATTGTGCTATTATCTACTGGATCTATTTTGACACACGGGATTCACCAGAATTATTTGCAAATTCAACAGGAACTTGGAATTCATTATGGGATGTACAGTTATTTTAGTTCTTATGTCCACCATAGATAGTCACTATTACACTCAATATATATTTTTTCACTTTATTGATTATTTTTATTTTATTGTTTACTTTTTTATTATTATTCATTATCTTTTATTTTGTATTTTTATATTTATATATACTTTTATAAAAAAAATACAGTTGGATGTTTATCTGTGTAGGTGAGACATAACACATTTTTACCTGGTTTCGAGCTTCCTTATAGTAACAGACTATGCAGTGACTGCTGTATCTATTCATATCATCTTAAGAAGAAAATGCAACATGCATATAAAACTTGTGTGCTATCAACTAAAAGCAGTGTAATGATTTAGCTTTCTTGTCCCTTTAAAAAATCATTTTCTATTGGGATTTTTGGTTTTTGTGTGTTTTTCTTTTGTATGCAGGAATTTATTTTTGCATAAACTTGAGAAACATAACCGGCAGACATGCCACTTGAATTTATTTCTGGTAATTCCAGATGTATATGCAAAGTTATATACTAAAATGGGCTGCACAACATTCTGCTATGAAAAGTATTAAGAGAAAATGGTCAACTAGCCAGATGAGATGAATTAGTGTTTAAAGGTCAACTAGATTATCACTTAAAACTAGTGTTTAACATAGGAATACAGCAAGCAAGGGAGAGAGTGCATCATATACCTAGATCCCAGCTGTGTAAAAAAATTGTAAACATCACACTGCCAGTATTGTAATTTTTTACACATGTAGCAACATAAAATATTAACTGCTAACACCATCTTTGGTTGACTTTTAAACTAAAACCTGTTTGAATATCATGGACAAGTAGTTTAGAAAATAGCAAATCCACACAATTCCACAATTCCATGTATATCTTAGACATGGTAGCATCTAACTGGATAAAGAACAGAATATTACCAGTATTTTTAAGATAATGTCATTGGAAGTGTTATTTTGCATCCAAGCTCTAATTACTAGGACATAATTATTTTTTATGATGCTCATTAGTGTTGAGCGAGCACCCCGATGCTTGGGTGCTCGGGTGCTCTGACCGAGCACCCCCTGAGGCTCGAGTGCTCGGCCGAGCACCCGAGCCCCATTGAAATGAATGGGGCGACACCAGGCACCCCCTGCTCTGATGAGGGGAGGGTGCCTGGTCAATGCCCCCTTCATCTCCGCTATGCCCCCTTCATCTCCGAATGCCCCCTTCAGCTCCGCAATGTCCCCCTTCAGCTCCGCTATGCCCCTCTTCCACAATGTGCCCCTTCATCTCCGCTATGCCCCTCTTCCACAATGTGCCCCTTCATCTCCGCTATGCCCCTCTTCCACAATGTCCCCCTTCATCTCCTCTATGCCATAGAGGAGATGAAGGGGGACATTGTGGAAGAGGGGCATAGCGGAGATGAAGGGGCACATTGTGGAAGAGGGGCATAGCGGAGATGAAGGGGCACATTGTGGAAGACGGGCATAGCGGAGATGAAGGGGGACATTGTGGAAGAGGGGCATAGAGTCTATGCCCCTCTTCCACAATGTCCCCCTTCATCTCCGCAATGCCCCCTTCATCTCCGCAATGCCCCCGTACCTCCAGTCCCTGGTGGTCCAGCGGAGCGTCTTCGGATCTGTGCCTCTTCCGGCACAGATCCTCGCCACCCGAACATGGCGGGAGAGCACATGGCGGTACTCGACGAGTACCGCCATGTGCCGAGCAGAGCGATGCTCGAGCCGATCCGAGCATCGGCCGAGCACGCTCGCTCATCACTAATGCTCATGAATTTTCTTGCTGTGACTATTAAGGAGTAAGTCTGTAAGACAAGACTAAATTTAGACCTAGATTTACTGAAGATGGAGAAAACTCCTCAGTGACTATGTAAAACTAATAAAACAAATGAGGAAGATATAAATATGGAAGCAGAACCAAGTTAGAGCATGGAATAGCACAAATGGAAGCTTCTCAATGTACATCTGCATTTTGGTCTTTCTATATAATTCAAGTCATATTCAACAAAGTTGGGAAGAGGCAGTTTGAATCAGGTTCAAGTGATGTATATAAAGCAAGGTGCTTATGATCACTAATTTACATCAAAATCATACTCCATATATGATCTAAGGGGTAATCATAATAATATAGTGTATCACATATAGCTATGTGAATCGAAAATGATATAAGACAACATAACACTATAGAATAAAAATCAGACAAATGTACTTATGTGACAACATGGATCATGAGAGTTGTGACTCTGATGGACAATCGATAACTGATTCTGGGACTTTCCATAGACTGATATTTAGCGATACTGTGTAATTTATCACAGAAGCACAATGCAATATTGAGATCAGAGGATTTTATTTATGTGCTAATATTAACATATATACTGATATATTGACAAATATCATATAGTTCTGTTATCACAATTGTATTATCAAATTACACTATGTGTTTGTGTTTATTTTTATTTTTATGTACTTAATGAGAAAATCATCATACATTTTTCATTCATTTCATTATACTTAATCTTCATCACTATTCATAACCATTTATCAGTTAATCATTAGATTCTGATGTAAGTACATTTTTATGTGCTTTTATGTGATTTTGCCTTATATAAATTTTAATTCCACACATCTATATGCACCCTGTAATTTACATGCTGATGAAGTGGTAGCTGCATTGTGCAGCCAAGCAGATAAGTCCGAGAAATTATCAAGTTGTACGAGAAGTCACCACTGATGCTATTTAGCCAATCCTCTGAGAAAGACTGAACAGCAAGACTTTGCTTTTGATTCACTCACATGTTACTGGAACTGCAACTCCCAAAGGTTGCTAGTGAAAGCCTTTCAAATCCAGAGGCATACTTGTAATAAGCAAAGTCGGGACCTTAAGCGACATATTTCCATGTCTAGTCAAGCCCCCTGAGGGAATCAGTTTTTAATGCCCACAAAGCTTGATGGAAGCCATTTCGGGGCTATATAGTGCAACCCAAACTTTTTGATAGTTTACATTTATATACTTCTAAATAAAAATCTTTTTGTGATTACAGCAATAAATAAAAACATGTATAATGTGATGTTCATGCTTGTCCATGACTCTCAATATTATAAAATAATTAATTTTTTACAATTTTTAATGTAATTTCATGTGATAGTCTCAGCACACACAAAAGGCAGAATTTTTTTTTACTTGCTTTTCAGTAAGTGGCACACATGAGATAGGCTCTGCCCCCAGTGTGTAAGACACGAAATATAAAAATGTGGCTATAAAGGACTTTTCCCATCCCTCAGTGTTTGAACAAAGATGAACCAAACAAAAATGATGCCAAAAAGAAAATTTTATGATATCAAACACAATGCAGGAAGTACATGTGCTATCTACGGGACTCATGGGAAAAGCAATTAACAGGTAAGAAAACTTTAGTCTTTCCTTTGTGGTCACCTAAATTAGGGCACCTGAGAGAGATTACCAAGCTAAACATAAAGATAGGGTTTATAAAGCTGCTTCTAGAACTTTGTGACCAAAATCATCTTCCCCTGAAGCCATAAGATACATCCTGTAATGGAGAATTAATTTATTTTCCAAGTAGCAGGCATACAAATATATTAAAAGGATGCTTGAGCTTTTTTTGACCCATAATGTTGCTATTGCTCTAGTAGAATGGGCTCTGATTTCCATAGGTGGTTCCAAAAATGTAAAAATAGAGGAGATGTCCTAAAGGATCCTGTTCTTTGTAGATGAATATAATTACAACATTCAACATCCAGGGTTTGTAAGGATTCCTCTGTCTCAGCCTGTTGTTGAGCTAAAAATTTTCACAAACAACTTTCTTGGTCTCTATGGAAGGAAGATTCTACCTTAGTAAGAAATTACGGTGGTAAATGGAGAGTGACTGAATATTGAGTGAACTAGTTATAAGAAGGCATAATAGAGAATATATAATGTCTGAAATGTGATGGTCTGCAAAGGAGCACCCAAAGAAACTCCGCAAAGCAGATACTTAAACTTTTAAAGTGCTTGGGCTTAGTCCTTTAGAAAAACCTTTTCAGATAAATTCTAAAGCCGTAGGAACCGGAGGAGAAATAGGTTCATTTATAAGCCTTTGTGGTGCTTCTGCTTTCCTTATGAAACAAAAGTAGAAAGTTGATAACTTCTGTAAAGAGTCCTAGGTTTCTAACAACTGGACCATGGGAACCATGCTGCTAGTTTGAGATTGAGTGGTTGATGGTACAATACTGGCATTTAATGTGAAGATCCTCCCTGATAGGAAGCATCATCAGATGTCCTACTGCCAGACCCTTCAATAGTATGAACTAGGTTCTGAAGGAGGGTATATCCACTGCAGCTGACCAGTCTTGTTGAAACTGTGAGAAGAACCTGGGTACTTTGGAGTTCTCCCTGACTTCAATAAGATCTAAAAGGGGGGGGGGGTCATGACTTACTGATTGTGTCACCATTAATCTGCAGGACTATCTGTCTGTTCAGGTGATCCACACAGATGTCTTTCCATTTGATGTGTATTGCTGTCAGGACTAGAAGTTTGTTCTCGGCCCCTTAAAGAGTCATGGTCAAAGGTCTTCTCGTGTTTTCTTTCTTCGTTAGGTAGGTTACTGTTGGGATACTTTCTGAGTGAAACTGAACACCATTCATACTGATTTCAATCTTGAATTGCAACTCAACTAATTTCTTTACTCTTAAAAGATTTTATTGTCTATGATTCATTATAAGGTTTGATTATAACTGACAGTGGGCATGGTACAAAAGGGCTGTATTTAATGTGTGTCCTATATCACTGGGATGCCATTAATCCTTAGCTTCACTTTATAGAATTTTGTTAATGGCCCCTTGTGAGTAGCATTGATAGTGATTCCTTTGTATATAACACATGGAGAAGTACACTCAGCTATCTCCTACACATTTGTATTTGTTGCCCTACATGGATGCAAGAATCAGAGGCCACTCAAATACTTCATTATCTCTTATCACATCATCATGGAAATTGAGATCTGATGTGTCCTTTATATAATTATTTCATGCTACACAATACATTGTTTCACCCCAGTAAGTAATCAGGATCCTAGTAATTGCTGTGGAGATTCAGTGTTCCTCTGTTGTGACGTAATAGCCTGGTATAGCTTGAATTAACCTTCTGACATTGATTATCTGCTTTTACTAGGAAGTATTTTTGTATGCCTTGTGTTATTTATTAAATTCTACTTTGATCATCTGCATCTTGGTTATCTGTGGCCTTATTATGAATATTGGACTCCTTTTGCAACATGAGGTTTATCATATCAGTGTGAACACTTATGTAAATTAGTTGATGATACAATTGTGTGTGGCATCTCTCCTTCTTTTGTAGTGATGCCTCTCCCACACAATAATTTTCAGCCTACGGACAGAATCATTCATGATGAGCCTTATATGCATATTATATTTTATTGGCAATGAACTTATTATTTCATTGTTAGGCTGTGGTATAATGCAAAATGTCACTTGAACGCTTGTGGAATCATGTTACAGGATTCTTAATAGACTTTAGTATTTTACAGTAATATGAGTAGGTGACTGTGTGACAATAAATTCATCTACCCATCTTGTCTTGAGTCTTCTTCTTCTTTGGGTTAGCATTGTTAGAGGTGTGGTGTAGAGGTCAAATGAATGAGTATTCCAGTATGCAATAACAGCTTTATTATTTGGACTAACATTGAGATTTATGACAACAAGCTTTTGAGAGACTTTCTCCCTTTATCAAGTCTAAAGTATATCTTGCTCTTATTACTACAATACTTTAAACTTGATAAAAGGAGAATATCTCTTGAAAGCTTGTCATCATAAAATTTAATGTTAGCCCAAATAAAAAGGCATCATAACATACTGGAATACGCATTAATTTGACCTATATAGAGTACTGTGTAAACGTTTTAGGCAGGTGTGAAAAAATGCTGTAAAATAAGAATGTATCACAGTGCCCGTGATTGGTGCTGTTCAGTGTCAGTCACTTGCTGAGTATCATGATTGGCTGTCTGTGATTAGCCCTCCTCACACAGCCTTTTTAAACCCAGGCTGAGCACTTCCAGGTTGCCCTTTCGTGGTGTTTCTGACTTCACTCTGCCTGACCTGCTTGTCAGGCTTCTGGGCCTGTTCCTGCTGTTCCTGCTGTACTTGCTGATCCTGTGTTCCAGTGTTCCAGTGTTCCTGTATGCTAGTGTTCCTGTGTTCCAGAGTTCCAGTGTTCCTGTGTTCCAGCACCTCGTGGGTTAATCTTACTGAGTTCCAGTGTTCCTGTGTTCCAGCACCTCGCGGGTTAATCTTACTGAGTTCCTGAATCTCCTGCTCCAGCCGTCGCTCTGGCGACATTGTTCTTCTCGCTGCTGATCATACTTTGTTGGTTCCAGCGTGCGGACGCTGGTTTACTCCACTAACCTGGTTGCGATATACATTGTTGGTCCCAGCGTGCGGACGCTGGTTTACTCCACTAAACCTGGTTGCGATATACATTGTTGGTCCCAGTGTGCGGACGCTGGTTTACTCCACTAAACCTGGTTGCGATATACATTGTTGGTCCCAGCGTGCGGACGCTGGTTTACTCCACTAAACCTGGTTGCGAGATACATTATTGGCTCCAGCGTGCAGACGCTGGTTTGCTCCACTAAACCTGGTTGAGATATACGTTGTTGGTCCCAGCGTGCGGACGCTGGTTTACTCCACTAAACCTGGTTGCGATATACATTGTTGGTTCCAGCGTGCGGACGCTGGTTTACTCCACTAAACCTGGTTGCGATATACATTGTTGGTTCCAGCGTGCGGTCGCTGGTTTGCTCCATTAAACCTGGTGGCGCTATTACCATTAGTCCCAAATTACGGACGTTGGTTTGCTCCTGAACATCCAGTACTGTGGTCAGTCGCTGTCCACTTCCTTGCAGCTGTCTGAGTATCCCTGGCAATAGACTCCTGCTGAGTAAGACCTCTATACTTATGCTGTCTTAGTCACCTGACAGCTGGTCTACTTACTTAGGCTGCCCTGCCCGGTATTGGTGAGGCCGGTAGAACCTTGACGATACCATCCTGTAGGTTGCCTCACCCGGTATTGGCAGGGCCGGTAGAGCCTATTCCAGTACTCCTTTGGGCTGCCCTGCCCGGTATTGGTAAGGCCGGTAGAACCTTGTAATTCACCATCTTTAAGGTTGCCTTACCCGGTATTGGCAGGGCCGGTAGAGCCTACATTCAGCATTCCGTGGGGGCTGCCTTGCCCGGTATTGGTAAGGCCGGTAGAACCGGTATATGTCATCTCACGGTTGCCTTACCCGGTATAGGCAAGGCCGGTAGAGCATGTCATTAAAACTGTCACTTGGGTTGCCTTGCCTAGTATTTAGGCAAGGCCGATAGGACCTATTATATGTTCTATTACTGTTGTATTGTTATGTATGTTTACCCTATGGGGACTGCCTTTAACTTTTAATAAAGTTAAGTTTTTACCAAACCTTAAGTCTGAGAGTCTTCAAATCCGTGACAGAATGCTTTCAAAAACAGACATGTTAATAGTTTATATTTATCAATTAATGAAATGTGTAGTGAGTAAACAGAAGAAAAATCTAAAATCAAATCAATATTTGGTGTGACCACCATGTCTGTGGTGTGAAACATGTCTGGGGTGGAGGACAGTTTATGTGTGGTTCCATGAATACCAGTAAACAGTAGAACATGGCTGGGTGTCAGACAAGTTATACGTGGCTCTGTGACTATGAGTGGTCAGTAGAACAAGGCTGAAGTGTCAGGCAGTGTATGCATGGTTCTAGACTTAAAATTTGCACAAGGCAGAGGTGTGAGACAGTATATGCTGGTTTTGTGACTGCCAGGGGATCAAGGCTGGGCTGTCAGGCAATGTAGGTGTGGTTCTGTGACTGCCAACGAACAGTTGAACAAGACTGCATTGTCATAACATAGAAGCATAGTAAATTAAGTTGAAGAAAGACACAAGTCTATCAAGTTCAACATTTGCCTCATAACCCAGAAACACGAGAAATTATATAGCTTTCCTGCTGCCTAATAAGTTAGTTTTTATCAGACCTTCTTGTTTTGCCACATGAAGTTTATATGTGGGTCTGTGAATACAAATGAACAGTGGAACATGGCTGGCGATAGTGTATGTATAATTCTGAGACTCCCAAATGAAATTGAATCAATGTCGGGGTGATAGGTAATGTATTTGTGGTTCTGTGAATAGCAGTGAAGAGTGGTACAAGGCCGTGGTGTCAGACAGTATACATGGGATTCTGTGGCTACCAGTGGACAGTGGAATCTCTTTCCCTTCCCCCTACCTCTTCTCATATGGACAAGGCCATGCTTCTTTTCAATCCATATACACATTATGCTAACCATTTTTTATTAACAAAATTGTTTCAGATATTTAAATTTATTCATTTAGAGTTTATGCTAACTGCACGCACTCTTTGTATTTTCAAAATTACTGCTTTATTATTAGAACATATTCACACCTTGTTTTAAGGATACCGCTTGCGCTCAATAAATGAGAAATGAGTGTACTAACAACTAATAATTTAAACTATACATAATTGTGCATTAATGCTTAACTTTTTGAGTTCTAAGAAAACTTAGACAACACCATAATACTATTCAAAATATTACCTGACAATAAGTATGTGCTTGCAAATCAAATAAGCTCAAATTATTAGTTAACTTAAAGGTTAGAATTACTCTTTTGAATAGTTAATATGTGCAAAAGATATTTGGTGCACCATTCTAGGGTGTAAGGACTGTAGATTGTACTTATAGTATAAATTAATCAGAATGAAAAGAAGAAAAAGGAAAAGAAACAGTAATACACAACTAATACAGCTCTTTATACAAGCAAAGATCAGCCACAATTAGATCAAACATCATTTTGTGTGAAACCCTGTTTCACACAATGTACAGAAAAAAATCCTCCTAATAAGTCCCATAAAAATATTGGTCCATAAAGGGAACATTTATCAAGAAGTTAAAAAAGAAGATTTGGCTCCATATTTTAAAAAACTCTAACCATATTCAGTTAGCCTCCTTACGCCTTTATGTGAGAGTCACATTATGCCTTTGTCAAAGGATGCAGGCTGTTCATTTCTGAGTAGTGGTTTCTACACAAACTAATGGGGTTGTTCACTAAGATGTGATAAAGATGTGATGCTATGGAGCCAATTCACTGATTTCTTAAGTTTTGGAGATCTTAGTGCATTGTTACGTTTTCGCGAAAAGTCATGCTGGAAATTTTCCCCACTTTTCGCCACCCCTATACAGTAAAAAAACATATAATGTCCAGCAAAAGCACAAGAAGAAGGGGGAGAGGGAAGGGCGGAGCTGTGCAGGGACTTGAGAGTAAAGTAGTAGATCAAAAACTGACTGCAGCAATGATTGTTGCAGCGTGTGCAATCAGTGATGATAATGATCCCTCTACTCCAAGGGAGTATGCAGTTTTCAAGGTCCCAGCAAAACTAGTTCCAGCACTACCAGTGCCAGCAGAAATAAAGAAGTATATAAGAAGAACACTGAAGACGACAACATGTCGCATTCAAGTGTTGATAATGCTGGCAATAGCATAATAGAAGAAGGTGTAGCAGCTGAAGTGTCTGCTGCATCAGATAGTGAGACAAACAAGCACCAAAACACCCATTCTCAAAGTAGTAGGGAACTTTGTTACAGTAAAAGTAAAAATAAATTGTTTGAGACCTCCAAAAGCTTAGAGGAATATAATGGTAGTAGTGGGCAAACTGGGCAAGAAGTGGCAGGTGATGCTGATGCTGCTGAGGATGTCCTAATGATGACTGATGATGATGCAGATCTAGAATATATCACTCCAGCATCCTTGTCCTGTTCAGATACAGATGAAATTGAGAGTGAGGATGATGACAGGACTATAAGGTTAGCATAAAGTCAAAGTATGAATCTTCCACCACTTTTAAGGATCACTGTGCCTGTCTATAAACTGTTTGAGAAAGCCATTAGAAAGTCTGACCCTGGACAAGCACAGATGTCAAAAAGCACACAGTTACCTCAGTCATCATCAGCATCATCCCCTCTTCAAAGTCCAAGTCCCACTCAGCCACACACACCTGTTTTGAGTACCCAGCAACAGTAACACAGGTTATTAACATCCACAATGTTAGATATGATGACTGCCTCTGCTGCTGCTGTTGTAAGTGCTGCACCTTTGACACCTAGTAGTAGTGGCAGTGGAATTGCATCAACATCTAGCCCCAGTAGTAGTAGTAATAGTAGCAGCAGTGTTGGGAGACTAACATTGTTAAAAAGAACCATCATCTCATACCATCTGAGTATCAGGTAGCAGAAACCACACATGGCAGAGAAAGCCAGGACAAATATATTAATAGCAGCACAGATGAGGAGGAGGAGGAAGGATGTGAAGAAGGGTTGCAACCATCTACCCCACTTGGGACCACTGCTATGAGCGACAAGTAATGTGTGTCAATAATCTGAGAAGGAGGATAGTGTATGACAATGGTAAAAATACATACACAAATCACACCATGCCAGTCCCCCCAACACCACCACTACCACACACATCTGCCACATTGTAGGTTTTACTTTATTTTTTTTATTACTTGACATCATCATGAATATGTGCCAGTGTCACTTAAGTAGGAAGTTACTGTTGCGGGCAAAGGACAAATGCATTCTGCATGCTAACATGTTTTTCAAGGCATATGTTGCTGTAGGACTCACAACTTTGACTTTCAGCCACTTATTTCTAAACTGCAGCCCTCAGAAGAAGTAATATTACAGTAGGAAATGTAGTACCTATAGGAAATATAGGCGAAAAATGTGTTTAAATAGGCGGAAAATGTGTTAAAATAGGCAAAAAGGAGGACATTTTTGCATAGGTGGAAAGGCAACATTTTCCTGCGGGAAAAATGAAAAATTGTTACGTTTTCGCGAAAAGTCATGCAGGAAATTTTCCACACTTTTCGCCCACCCCTATCCAGGATATATTAAGTGAGTTTTGCTAAAGCACCAAGAGCTGAATAAACTAGAGGCACAAAAATAACTAGAGAATAACTCATTATAACCCACCAAAGATTGTGACATATTCTATTCCAATCTGCTTTTAAACTTGTCTGCTTTAAGATATTGTGGATAATGTTTATACAAGTGTGTATATTAGTGACTAAAATCCCCAATGACAATAGGCTCTGATGAAAAACAATCTGCCTGAACAGCATCACAAAATATCTAACCTATTCTATATTGTAACTACCTTTCAATATCATACTGAGAATATGTATAATTTGACAAAATGTACACTATACATTTGTCAAGATTATGTTAATGTTTATTTTAAATGAAATATATGTTATTATTTTGACAAAGTAGTAAACATATTTAAATTGGCTAACACAACAAATTGGTGCATTTGAAAGCTGTTAAGCTAACTCTCTGGGCAGTAATACACAGCTTTTTATTATGAAATATTTATTTTATTCCTCTTGGTAATTCCTCTGCTTCAAGAGATGACAGAAATATTATGCTTTGAGTGCTGGATATGAAGAAACCAAAAGCAAACATAGATTGATGGTGCCAGAGATTTCAGATTTGGTGAATCAAAGTATTTTCATCTCTATATTGGACTTAGTCTGAATCTGCAAGATACATCAGATGGAGTGGGTTGGCTATGTCTTCTTGGGAGTTTCTTGTAGTTACTTGTATGCCATTCTTCTAAAAAAAACTCTTTACTGCATACACCCTGTATGCAGTAAAGTTTGGCATCAAGCATCAGAAAATCCAAAAAAGGGAATAGGAGCCAGTCCAAATCAGCAAGTATTTAAAGTGGTTGCGTTCTTTGTGGATACATTTTAGTGTCACATAAATGATGCAATAAGAGTTTGTTATTTAATTGGTAAGATGTTGATAATACGCATGATCATTCAAGTATGACTATATAAACTTGTACTTTGGATACATTTCATTGCATGCCCCTGAGGAAGCAGAAAGGAATCTGCGAAAATGTTTGGGCCTGTCTGTGTGTTCAGCAGATGAAGGGTCTTTCTCCACGCCCCCTGTGGTTATTCTCCTCTCCACCTCTTCCCAGAGTATCCCGCGACTTTGTCTAGTTTCAAGTCGATGTGGCGTCCCATTAGGGAACTCTGACACAAGGCAGCCAACTTGTAACACCAGATACATCTTAAGTATCACAGCTATACACATCCAAAGGATTGTTACATTTCGTTGGAAATGAGATTTTACAACACGTGATTTCACAATCAGTTAAAGACCAAACTCCCCGGGACCAAAGAGGACCAAGTGATACGGATAGGAGGTCGGGAGAACACAGAACGCTGGCTAACGGGAGAAAGACCCATTGATGTGCATAAAGCCCAAGAAGGGCAAATGTGAGTGCGATACCTCTTGTTTTTATATATGTTTTTTATTAATAAATATCTACACTTAGATCGATTCTTTTTCTCTCTCTATGGTTATTTTGCGCTGTCATTGAGCTGCTACAGGTACATAAGTATTTAAAGTGGACCTGTTGACTTTAATTGAAGTTTGCAAATATTGAATCCTTCTCATTATATCTGCTTTTTTCACCATATTGCACTTATTAAATTACACTGTGATAAATGATAATGATATATAATGAAATTCACTTTGTATAAATATGCACAGCTGATTACTACAAAGGGTGTTTTTAAAAGGCATACTACATTGATTTAATTTGATTGGCTTGCTTTGCCCCTTTTTTTTTTTTTTTTTTTTTTTTTTTGCAATTAGGCTGTGTTATACAGTCTTTATGTGGTGCGTGGGATAGACCTATAAAATGGGACTGGTGGCAGTGTTCCAGTCATTTTTGAGTCCACTCATTGCAAATGACTTCTGTTTGAAAGCAGGTCATATTAATCATTAGGATTTTAGATATCGTATGCATTTAGGATTAATGTTTTGTTTTTTAATTAGGGTTTTTAAATTCTAATAATTTATTTACAGGCAATTTCTTCAGAAGCCATTTTTAAATGTAGGAGTTTTATATTTATTTTCTGTAAGCTTAACCCTTTCAGTGCCAGAGGGGTACACAACGCATTACAAAGACAGCACATCTGGAAACCCCTGTCTGCCTTGAAATTTCTGCCTGGGAGAGACTTTGCTGATACAGTATAACTACCTTGTGTCTTGTTGCTGTACTCAGTCTTGCTATGGCATATATTCTGTTTTTGTCTACTGTGTGACAAGATGAAAACAACTTACAGTTAGTAGACTCTGACAGTAGATGAACTCAAACAACACCACACGGGGGGAATGGATCCTTTATGATGTCCTTTATTGTCAGTTACAGGCATAAACAGATCTGGATGTCCTGAATAATCTTGTTAGGTCAAAAAAATATATCCTTGCACAGCTAGCTGAAGCTCAGTGAACTTCCAAACAATGAGCTCTCTAAAATGGAGTCTGGTCATGTGACCAGAATAGTGGAAGAAACCAGGAAGCATTATGCAATATCAACTAGCCTTATAAGACACTAAGAGAAATACATATAACTATGCAACAACAGTAAGAAAATAATGAGAAAGAGATGAACATGACACTCCCCATCTGGTATCTGTAGATACCACTATATATTATTAAACGAAAGTTAAGTAACACAAGTAACTCCTTGCTAAATACATAACATACAATAACAATTATAAAGTCCACATTATTTTTCACATGAACAGTCTTGCAACGAAGACTAGGATGCGGAGTAGTGTTAGCACTGCCCTTTGTGGTCATCTAGGTCTGCAAATTATTTAGTGCTGGGTTACCACAATCCTTGTCAAATAAAAAAAAATTCTTTATAATGACTTCCTTCAATACTTTTACCTCCACTTTACAAATTTTCTTCTCATCACTTGGTGTAACCTTGACGATGAGTCCCATTGGCCATTCATTTCGATGAACGGTTTTGTCTTTCAGTTGGACAAGATCTCTTACTTGAATGTTCAGTCTGCTTGTTTGCCATTTGCTGCAAACCTGTAAGGTGTCGAGGTACTCTCATCTCCAACTACTCCAGAACGAATTGGCAAAATGCTGGACATGTTTCCACTGTCGTTTGTAAAGATCCGTTGAATCAAAGTTTCCTGATTTACAAACAATGTTTTCCTTGGCACAGTTTTTTAATAGGTTTAACTAACAAAATATTTAATAGTTCTAACACAGAATAATTCAGCAAATACTTTAGTTTCAATAATGCCCCCACCCCACCACCCGGATCAAACATTCATCACAATCTTTTAGCAAAGTCAAACCTAATGATACCAGATCACAGTAACTATTCCACAACCAAGTGCCCAGTAAAATGTTGCCCTTCTAGATCTATAAAGCAAGATGGATTAGTTTGCTAAGAGATCTATACTGTCTACTGCTCTTAATTGTAGTTCAGATATAGTTAACTATAGTTAACATCATGGTAATATTTTTCAGTTAAACACACTCATTTTGACACTGATTCATAAAAATCCGGTGTCAGATACATTTAAATATGACTTGATTCAATTGTTAATTGTATTTTTATTATTATTATTATTATTCTTTTTCCTCTTTTGTATGATGCAAGAATTTGCAAAATATTATATAATAATAATAATAATTCTTTATTTATATAGCGCACACAGATTACGCAGCGCTTTACACTCATATTGGTTCCTGTCCCCATTGGGGCTCACAATCTAAATTCACCTATCAGTATGTTTTTGGAGTGTGGGAGGAAACCGGAGTACCCGGAGGAAACCCACGCAAACACAGTGAGAACATACAAACTCATTGCAGATGTTGTCCTTGGTGGGATTTGAACCCAGGACCCCAGCGCTGCAAGGCAACAGTGCTAACCACTGAGCCACTGTGCTGCCCCATAAGAGAAACTTTATGTACAGTTGTGTTTTCCTATCCTTGTAGTGAACAAACACAGATTCAGTTGACATGGAAATTGATTGTTTTGCAGATTTTACTCATAAATATCAGAACATTGCAACAACACACAGAGAAAAATAATAAATCTGACATTACAGACTACTCATTTTTAAAGTTATAAAATTAAAAAAGTTTCCAGGAATTCTATATTTAGATATGGTATTTATAAATTATTATGTTTATATCCATTTCCACAATCAACTAGCAGTTAATCACAAAAGCATATTCTCAAAAGGAGAGGAAAGGGAATTATGTTATAGCCTAAGTAAAATTCCCTGATTGGTTAGGATAGTCACACAAAGAAATGTGACATTCGTACTGGATGAATCCTCTCCAAATAGCTATGTTCTTAACTCTGGGATTTTATGTTTAGAAGTAAAATTATTTCTATTCTGGGTTTATCTTCATTCACAGTTCATTAAAAACGAATAATATCAAAGAAGATAAAGCAATATATAATATATTGATCCCATTAATAGTAGTCTTAAAAGTAAGTCCTCTTGTCTCCATTCCAGACTTATCTACAGATACAGTAAGGCAAAAGGACACAATCCAAGGTACAGTACATTTTACATGTTATATGTGGAAATATTATTTTATCAAACAAAAAGCAATATGAAGTGTATATATTTTTCAACTATTTCCCTAGTTGTTATAAATATGCCTTTGCTCGTAAACATCAGTGCAGGACACACATAAGTGTTGGAGCTTAAAAACAAGTTAAAATCTCCTGATGAAACAGATGAGTGAAACAGATAGATGTAGATAAAGATGGGGGTGGTGTTTGTGTGAGGGATGGTGATAAAGCTATTAAAGTTAAAAAAAGAACATCCGATTAGGCAAACTTCAGTATTCATCAAACAGCAAATGGTTGAATGTGTAAGGAAATACTCATGAATGAATTACAAATAAATAAATGGCCAGATTGGATCCATTAATAAAGTACCAGTTAAAGGGATAGCAATACTTCGTTTTATCTTTATTTTATTTTGTAGGCATTAAAAAAACATGAACAATATAAGTCTTATCTCTCAAACCTTTATGGTTTGAGAGATATTCACAAGCAAAGTTTCCCCTCCCGCCCCTTTTACCTAGTGTAAGCCATCTCTTCTCAGATGTGGAATCCAGTCCATAAACCAGACAGATAACAGAAGGGGACAATCTTCTTCCTATGAGAACAATGAAAGCACTGCCCCCTTTGACAAGTTTTTCAGGTTTTTCCCTTATCTTAATGGAAGATGGTCCCTCTCTGCAGTCTACCTGGGCACCTCCCTTCTGATCTGGCTGAACAATGTTATATCAGTAAAAGGGGCGGGAGGGGGATACTTTGTCATTGAATTACTCTTGAACTACAACTCTGACAGAATTGAAATAACACTCTCCAAAGTCCAAATACTATGATGAGTAATTAGAGATGCTTTTATTATGAAACATTACTATCCCTTTAAATCTGCCATTCCTATTAGTTAGCTTCAGAGTGAAAAGATCCAATAGAACTCAATGGGATGGCCACATGCATTCACATACTCTATGTAAATACGGAAATGAATCTTAGTAATTGGCCTTGATGGCATTTAGCCAATATTTTTCTTGTATTTTGCTACCCTGTCTACTCAAAGCAGGGAAATACATCCCATTAAGTACATACAAGTCATAAATCCCCACAGGTAGATACCTCTGTCAGACATCACAAACTTCATCATATTACAATCATTTAATATAGTAATTTGTTTAACCCCTGAATATTAGCATTCAATGACTTAATAGCTTGGTCTTCAGATGATCTGGGTCAACGGCAAGAAACACATTTTGCTTATAGTTTTAGTTTTCTTCACTCTTACATCTCTTTTGTGTTCCTCAGCAAACATATATTCTTGCCAAACCGACACATATAAGAGCAAGCTCATATTATTTTACACCTTAAAACAATTAAATAATAATCTTTCACACATAAATTATATGTAACATCAAAAAGTTAATAAACTGAAATTAAAAGTCATGTAAGGAACAAGTGCATTTTATCTTCGTGTTCATTTGTAAACTTTAATAACATTGATCTAGGTTAGCTCTTTTTCCAACTCTTGCTATTGCAATTGTTAGTCCTCTAGGTTAGGGTTTGCCACTTCAACCTACAGTATGCTTTCTGTCCCCTGTAAATATTAAATGCATGTGGTAAGAGAATATCAACATTTTTATTTTCACATAATTGATTCCCTTGCCAGCAAAATAAAGCTTTTAAAACTGGTCAAATTCACATCATGGCAAGAACTACAGGAACATGTTTCAGTAGTTGGCTGTAGCCTGAACAGCTCTTTCAAGATGTGCCCCCTCACCAGCTACATAGGAGGGGAGATGCATTAATGTGTGATAAAGAGATGATAATGTGGAGATGATTTCTCCAGTGATATCACATCTCAAGTCCAATATTATTTTATGGAGCCAACGCATGAAGATTTCTCCAACTTTGGAGCTCTTACTGCATAGGCTTCATATAATAACATAGGAACTGGAGAAGTGATATCTTTAGAGAAGTCATCTCTGCTTCATCACTTCTTGATCGTGCCTTAGTACATAACCCCACTGTATCTTTCCTAGTAATGAGTGCCTGTACAGAGAACCACATGAACATGCATTTAAACAAGATGTAACACCTCCTAATAATCCCCACTTATCTTATTAAGTCCAGAAAATCCTGATGACCCTATGAATTTTGTCCTTGTACATTTGTTTATTTACAATCAGTCCTGGATGTCCATGAAGGTAAACATAACAGTTGCTGGCAGTTTTCCAAACTGAATAAGGCAGAGTACATATGCCTACTTTATCCTTTAAGGGCTAGAGGGCTGTTATTGTTGAGAATGGTCCTTAAAATGTTAAGATTATCATATGCAGTAGGTATAATTTGTGTCCTGTAGTACAGCTAGCAACTGTCATGACCTTCTCAATGTACATGACATCCAGTACTGACTTGTACATATTATTAATTGAACAAAGGCAAAATGGCAAAATTCATAGAGACCATTAAGATAAAGGTGTGGCCATATCTATCTGCAGTGAAAGACAGCACGTGCCCACGTAGAAATAGAAATATGTAGCGAATTTGTGGTCAATTAAAGTTACTCATATTAAATGCTACAAATTATATATGTTGAAACAAAAGCATAATGACAGCACAGCACCTGATAAGACAGAAATATGTAGTGAATTGATGGTCATATATCAGGCATTAAAAAATTGTTAAATAAAGTTAGTCATATTAAATGCTAGGAATTATATATGCTGAAACAAAAGTATATAAATAAATAAAGAGTGCCTATTTGATATGTAAGTCTAAAACTATTTTTTTGTTCAGATAAATACATGAAAACAATACAGGAAATAATAACATAAAGTAGAAAAGACATAAAAGCATACATAAAATATTTGGAAGTCCCTTAACCCCTTAGGGACCGGCAAGCACGCGCGGCCAGCATTTAAGGACCAGGGAGCTTTTTTTTGGGGGGATTAGATTCAGGGCTCCCAGAATGGCATGCAGCTGCACAAGGAGCCCTGAAATCCATGACATACATGTACGTGGTTGGTCTTTATTGCACATTGACCCATGACGAACATGTAAGTCTTTGGACATTATTAAGGGTTTAAATACTAGGGTACCATCTATATATGCTCTCTATAAAGGACACTGAAATGTGCAAACAATGTAAAGTGCCTTAAAAGCTGAGTAAATGTCTCAAAGTTTATGCCAGAAAATGAGCAATATGGCTGCGAGTTATATATATATATATATATATATATATATATATATATATATAATTCTAGCTGCTTTATACCCACTTTGCTTAATTACCAGTAATAGTATAGAGACCCTTAAAGGCATGGTTCTTGGCCTGTCTATGCTTGCACACCTTGTCTGTGTTTATGTTATTCCTCTTGTGTCCTGTGTGTGACCCACAGTCCTTTTGTGCCAGTATCCACTTACTGCAGGCCAAGGCAAGTCCTCTTTTGCAGCTTTTCAAAATAGTTTTGTTGTCTTTGTATTTAATTGCATATACACTATTACCCACAAGCTAGTGTTCATTTTATATTATAGGATCCCATCAACGCATTTCCATATAACATCTTTTCAGGGCTAATATTTTTAATTTAAAGGGATAGTAATACTTAAATATTACTAATCCCCATATTGCAGGCATGTTAAAAAGAATGTAATTGTCCCCAGTGTCATCTCTCAAAACTTCATGGCTTGAGAGATAAGCGTACGCAAAGTTCTCCCCTCCCTCCCCCTCCCCTGAAGTCAGCGTTGTAGCTGACTGCAGGGGAAGCCGAGATCGCGTTAGTAAAAAATTATTATTTCACTGAAACCGTCTTCTACGTGTGACTTCAGGGAAGGGGGAGGGAGGGGGAACTTTGTGTATGGTTATCTCTCAAACCATAAAGGTTTGAGAGATGACACTGGGGACAATTAAATTATTTTTAACATGGCTACAATATGGGGATTAGTAATATTTAAGTATTACTATCCCTTTAAATAGGCCTTTATAGGTGCATTAGAGTAGGTACTTGCCATATATTGAGGTACCTTGACGGGGTTGGCAAGCTTAACATTTTTTGGCCAAAATCAACAGTTATTATATATGTCTAAGGTAGGGTGCACATCTGCACACTGGTATGGAGGAGCACAGGTTTGCTTTTTTCTTTGTATGTAGTCTTTGGGTTTCGACCTGATGTTTGTGGGTACTGGAGAGTCCTCTCATTCCTTGCTGCCATCTATATTCCAATCACTTTATATTTTTCACTGTACGTATTTATTATGGTGAGCTAGCGCTGTGAGCTTTTTCTGTAATAGTGGAGCTGATCACATATCAATTCCAATGGATATGTATTTCCATCCCAGAACAATTTTACCGGTAAATATGGAACACCGGTTCTTTCCTGGCTCTGAGACATATATCTTACCATCCTTCAAAAGTCAAGTCCACAGATACCGTATAGCAGACAGAATATTGTAGATGTATACTGTATTTCAACCAACTTACGGCATATAACCCCTTCTTCTGGGAATTGATGAATGTTGAGATTGGCGTCTATTTGACCCCCCCCCAATTAAGAATTCTTGGAAAAAAGTTATTGATGCCATTTGGAAACATTAATCCCTTAGATATCAAGAATACCTAAAAATATACATTTTATAAACAAAATTAGTTGAACCTGTTATTTGGACTGATAGCACCACTTTACATAATATGCATGATACGTATATTACGTAAAATAAGTAATTATATATATATATATATATATATATATATATATATATATTAAAATAAAACGTATATATGTTTTTATTTATATTGTTATTTGTAAACTTTATTAGTGCCTCAGTGGAGTGACATGATAGACCACTAAGATACCACTAGTATGAACCAGTGTCAAGAATGCATGAGAATAAAAATGAAAAAAATTATAAACTGATAATGATTAACAATTAATAAATGATAAATAACATGATACAATGATACATGTGATACAAAAAATACTAAATACTAAATAAATATGATATATAAGCAATAAATATATTAAAAAAAATATAATAATAAATGAAAAAAGTGTGATGTATAGTGATATGTAATATCAAAAGAAATACAGTAAGCATCTACAATATTTTACCCAATATACTGCCCCGAGGACTTATGGAAATACATCTCCATTGGGATTGACATCTGATCAGCTCCACTATTACAGGCATTACACATAATTTGTTTATGGTATATTGGGAAGATAATTGCATTTGGAGGTCAGAGGAATTTGTGGCAATCCTGGCCATTACATCGCCGATCTAGTAATTATTTGGGACGGTGGTGCAGATAATCTGGATTATTTTGTAAAAAAAAAAAAATTAATGCAAATTCTTATCTAGCTCCTACTAGTAATCACCTACCAAAGTTGAGCAAAATGTTCCTATATGAACAATTTAAAAAAAATTAGATGTAATATCCTTAGAGAGAGAGGGTAAAGAATTTTAGATAACGGATATGACGAAGAAGTTAATATGGTATATGAGAGGGCTCGGCTAAACATCAGACTAAGGATAGATTAATGCAATATAAAAACAATAGCAAAACGATGAATCATCCTAAATAAGAAGGGGTAATAAAAATAACTTGGGGAGATTTTACAATGTTATCTAGTTTTAAATAGCAGGGTATCAGATAAGCCTAAAGTAGCTTTTAAAGGGATAGTAATACTTAAAATGTAAAAAAAAAATGTTGTAGGGTTTATCCCCCTGAGTAAAACAAGAGGACTCCCACTGCTGAAAGGTGTTTCATTCAAAAGTTATTGATTTTCAAAGTTGAATTTTTTAGGTGCAATATCACAGTGGCCTGAAATTGTACAGTGGCGCTGTTGCTACACCATCCTATGGAGATTTATGGTCCCGGGACCAAAGCTGTCCATAGGATCGTGTAGCAACAGCGCCACTGTACAATTTCAGGCCACTGTGATATTGCACCTAAAAAATTCAACTTTGAAAATTAATAACTTTTGAATAAAACACCTCTCAGCAGTGGGAGTACTCTTGTTTTACTCAGGGGGATAAACCCTACAATATATATTTTTTTACATTTTAAGTATTACTATCCCTTTAAGAAGTCATGTTGCCTTAAAAATATTTTAGCTCATGGTTGTTTTGAGTCATGAAAAGTATAATGACAAGCACAATGCATTGAACACCTCTATGGTGCTCAAAAGTTTAAAGGAAGATGTGGGAAGCATAGGACAATATATTAAAAAGTATCAAATCATAGCATGTCTTGGCATTTTTTAATATGTCAAGGGGTAAAATTAAGGGCTTAAGGATAAAGGAGGGGAGGTGGTAGATATGAGAAGCTTTGTCAACTTATTTGAATTACAGTCTGAAGACTATGAACCTTCATTGGTTAAATTAAGATATTGCAAAAAATTGTTTTTAAAATTTAAATTTACTTTTTTTCCTTATAGTAACTTTTTTGTGCATTACGACTCATCTGAATGATGGTTAGGAAATATCAATTACTGTATGAAACCAATAAAGTTAAATGCAGTTTTTATTATTATTATATATTTAATATTGAACTATTTATTGTAAATTATATTGTTGGTCTGTATAAACTTAACAGATATCACAGAGATGTGAGATATATTTTAGAACTTTATTCAATTTGTAATAATTATTATTTAATTAATTTATTTATTATTTTATTTAGTTTGATTCACTTATCGAGGCATCCAATTTGAATAGGAGGATACTGGGGGTGTTTGGATAGTGTTAGTTCTACAGTGTGCTTCATCTGTTTGACTATTGGCTGCTTTAGTAAAGGTTGTAAAAGAAAGCATATGCTGTATTGCTATCATTTAGCCCTTGAAAAAAGTAGGGAGAGAGAGAGAGATTTGAATTAAACCTGACCTTTGTGGGTCAAAAGTGAAAAATATGAAAAATGAGAGCAGCGAGAGCACCATTTTTGATACATACCTTAGTGAAAGGCCATCAAAAAGCTTTTAAATCTATGGATTACAATGTAAGAACTGCCTATATGAAGGCTTGTATGAAATGTATATTTCCTCTTGATCTTGTTAAAGACCTTTTCTGAATGCAATAACAGGCTTAGTATTAATACTTTATGGCTATGCACTATATATGTAATTTGCAATGTCTTAAAATGTTATTTGTTGCCTGTATAAAGCATAGAGATCCCCTGGATCTCCATGGATTATTTTAATTGTGAATGTATTGAGTTTTATAGATAACATTAGTGTTAAGGACTATCGTCCTATAATTATCACACATTGTAACAAGATTGGAAAATTATTATTTTTACCCTGAGCATATCATACCCATTCCATAAAAAGGAAGAACAAATTTACACTATAATTTTTTTTATAGTAAAATGTTACATTATCTGCCCATGGGGTCAACTTTGCTTGTTTTTGATTGCATTAGAAAGGATGTATTCCTTTTTAAATTTTTTTCCATGTTACATAAAATATTTTTCACTAACCTATGTTTTAAGAACTTTCATAGTAATAAGATGAAACATATGTTTCTTGTCTTCTTTTCTACAGAAAGCTGTATGTTGTTCATTAAGCTTGAAAGATAAGTGTGTTAATGTCAAAGCAACACAGCAGTTGAAAAAGTCAGTGAGATCCTGCAGGTTGTTTGAAATATGCAATGAGACTGTAGACTTTGTTGACTTTGAGATAAAATGTCCTAAATCTGAAGCTGTACTATATACTTTAATATAACTGCTTTCTTATCACTGAGAAAAAAACACTTCTTGAAAGCTAGAATTGTTTCTAATATTCATGAAGTCATTATTATTATTGTTATTTTTATGTTATAATTATTATGTGTATTATGTTATGTTGCCTTCAGCAATATTTGAATTTCATATGCCTGCTATAGGATTTTGAACAGGACAGAATTTTCTCTTTTTTGTAAATCATGTTGAATTTTGAACATGCTTAAGCTTGCCCAATGCCCACCTCTCGGTTTCAGCTCTTTAACTAAGGAGGTGGGAAGTCTGTGCTACCTAAGAGTAGATCCAGTAGATGACAGCACTCCAAATCATATCTTTTAAAATGGAGTCTATACATTAGAATAGTGGAAATATTAAGGCTCTGTAGAACAGGGATCTACAACAGATAACATGTCAGCTACTGGAAGCTCTTGTGCTACCAGTGAGTATCTCTCTTCAATGTAATCAGATATCAAGCTATCTGGCCCACAAGAGACAGGTCCAGTGGTGGAACTCTGGTCCTCAATTGACCACAGCCAGTCTGGGCAGAGCTTTCATCTGTGGTACCCAACAGTGGTGTATCAGACAGCTGACAGTAATACAGATAGAGTTCCTCACATCATTTTAATGGTTTTCTCACCCCACTGCCATAATAGCTGATTATTCTGCAAGGCTTGTAAAGGTGACTGTGACTGTACCAGGATTTACCGGACCCTTTTGGGGTCGTCGGTTCCTGAACCGCCACTGCTGCTGCCCTTCTTCCCCAGCTGGCTGAAGCCCTGCTGCTTCCTGGAGGTCCTGGATACTCAGGCAGGAACAACTGGATGCTGCCTCCAGGCAGAAGGGCAGAGCTAGTGAATTTAGCTGCAGAATCCTAGGTGGGGTTTCCAGAGGCCCTACACCAGTAGACTGGCGAGGCAAGTGAATTCACTTCTGCAGTGGCTAGGGAGAGAATCCCCAGCCCAACCCCCTCCAGAAATACAGCCAAGACTTGTATTAAGGAGGGTAGAACAGAACAGCCTTTATTGATAAAACACACTGATTATATACACTTCCAGACACTCTTATCTAGATAATAATACAAACTAGTGCTTGAAAAAGGAACATTTTAACTGGTCCGTAATAAGCTCCCCTGACTGGTCAGTGAAGCATAGCAGGAGTCAATTCACATTCCTTAGCACATTCCTTAGCACATGGAGTATTCTTTAAACAAGCCAGAGTGCTGGACTTAACAGCCCACTCTGCAATCTGATTCCCCAGTTTTACCAAATGTCACACAATGTACAAAACAGTGATCAATATTTCAAATGTTATAGTTCTAAATTATTCCATCTGTTCACAGTGACTTACAGTAAATGTGGTAAATATGGTGTGTCAATGTGGGTAACAGTGACAGTGTTACTACATATTCCCTCGCCCACTGTAACAAAAGTTCCAGCTTTCTGTTATATTCATTAAATGTTTTAAATAAACCACTCTAATAACTTTAAATATGCATAGTGATATGGGATAGTGGTGTTAAGGATGGGAAGGTACTATCAATGGGAAAATCTAGGGCTCTCATGAGAACCAGAGGTTTTGTGCTTTATAGTGAATATGGATTTATTCTGCTATAAATTATGTCTTGTAACAGAACTTTATCAGCATGGGCTGTTATAGTGACTGTTCAGTGCATCTTTTTGTTATTGGAAGGTTTGGAGTTGGTGATGCATATAGTTATACAATGATAAATTTTCAATAAATGTTTAGAGTAGCTCGGTACATTTGATCAAATAAAAGTACCTCCCATTAATGAGAAGGTTGGAAAACCCTGCTGTAGAATGATATACAGATTGCAGAGGTTTTTCTCTTTGAAGAGACCTCTTTAACCTTTTTGCATGCCTATGTTGAGCATTAAATTAAGAAGACATTGCTGGTTTAGTAAATTGCATTAGCTGGCAAAGAATGCCTTAAAACATTTGTTTAACTATTTAAGAATACTCTGTTTCTGTAATTAGGTGTGTTCCTGTAAGCCTGTTTAAACACACACCTACAGCACTTCAGTGGGTTTAATACTGTATGTCTAGCATCTATATGAGTGTAAAGCGCTGCGTAATCTGTGTGCGCTATATAAATAAAGGAATTATTATTATTATTATTATCTAGCCTTGTCTATTGTTGCTACTGTTTCCAGTCAAAGTTACTAACCAATGCTCTGTCTGCTGCCTGTCAAGTGACCCTAGCAAAGTTATTGGGAAGTGTGAATTCACTTTGCCTTACATAAGGTCTCAGAAAGTTACTGACCACTGTCCTGTTTGCTTCATGCCAAGTTACCCCAGCAAAGTTATTAACCACTGCTCTGTTTGCTATCTGTCAAGTGACCCCAGCAAAATTACAGATATATGCATATTTGCCACAACAACCTCAACAAACCTGGTATTTCAGTTGGTCAGATGGAAGAATTATAAGAGTTAAACAGACTGACCATGTACAATGAACTGGACATATTAATAATAAAGTTGCTGCAATAATTTCACAACTTCATTTTTAAAATACTACACAGACAATGGTTTAAGTTATTCTGGATCATACAAACAATTGTTACACTGCATCATGGTTCAGTACTTTTACATACAATGACAGCATCACTAATAAAGTTACGAAACACATCCATAATAAAGACACTTAGGTACTTATTAAAGGAACGGTAATACTTGAAAATAATTTTATTTTATATTGTAGCCCTTAAAAAAACATGAAAAATGATATAAGTCTTATCTCCCAAACCTTCATGGTTTGGGAGATATTCACAAGTAAAATAATGTAAATTTCCCTTTCCTGGCTGTTTCAGCCAAGTCTGCCATCTAGTGGACAGATTTGGAATTCAGTCCACAGAGCAACCAGCAGCTCTCTAGCAGTGCCGAGATCATAATCTTTAAAAAGAACTACTTAAAGGGATAGTAATACTTCGTTTTAACTTTATTTTATTTTGTAGCCATTAAAAAAACATGAAGAATGATATAAGTCTTATCTCTCAAACCTTTATGGTTTATGAGATATTCACAAGCAAAGTTTCCCCTCCCTGCCCCTTTTACCTAGCGTAAGCCAACTCTTCTCAGATGTGAATCTGATTGCATGACCAGACAGATAACAGAAGGGGACAATTTTCTTTGTATGAAAACAATGAAAGCCCTTCCCCCCTTGACAAGTTTTTCAGCTTTTTCCCTTATCTTAATTGAAGATTGTCCCTCTCTGCACTCTACCTGGGCACCTCCCTTCTGATCTCGTTGAACAGGGGGGGGATACTTTGTTTGTGAATATCTCTTAAACCATAAAGGTTTGAGAGATAAGACTTATATCATTCTTCATGTTTTTTTAATGCCTACAAAATAAAATAAAGTTAAAACGAAGTATTACTATCCCTTTAATTGGAACTGTGTACAAAGTGTGCCTGGCTTGCAAGCACACTTTGTAGACCATTCCAATTAAGAAATTATTTTTAAAGATCGTGATCTCGGCACTTCTGGAGAGCCGCAGCCGGTCCCGGGACCGGATTCCAAATCTGAGAGCTAGAACGGTGACGTCACTAAGGGGGAAACTTTGCTTCTGAATATCTCCCAAACCATAAAGGTTTGGGAGATAAGACTTATATAATTTTTCATGTTTTTTTAAGGGCTATACCATAAAATAAAATTATTTTCAAGTATTACTATCCCTTTAACTGAAGGGATAAATTAATTGGTTTTATCTGCCTTAGGTGGATTTATTCCACTAGGCAAGATTTTAACTTAAGATAATGAATCACCAATATACTTAGGTAATACTACAAACTATACAAACTATTCACCTTTTTTTTATTATTTATTTATATCTACATAAGACATGCAGTGACCTATATGCAACTCTCTCAATTTAAGGTCTACTCACTATAATTTGTCAGAAGACTTATCAACTATAGAAATGTAACATGCAGTAGTTGCTTCTTTTTAGTGGAACAAGCTAGATTTTATGGTTAAAAGCTACAAAATTTAAAATTGTTATAAAAACTGACAGCTGCACCACTTTTCCCATTTGCTCCCCAATGATGCATGTCCTACCAAAGAACGTAACTTGAATAGTGAAAAGCAGTATCTACGTTAGTATTCAATTCACTAAGAATTATTGCATGACAAATCTGTCCAAAAATGTATTTAGTTTGCTTTGCGTTAAAATTGATCGCCTCATTAGATGGTGGTAGGCATTCTACCTGTTGTTTGACTACAAATCTCAGAATCCTTATCTGGTCAACTGAGTATGATATGGGTTTTAGTTCAACAAGAGCTGGAATGACACGGGTATCCAGCCCTATCCTAAAAATGAAATAAACATTCTAAAATTAGTTAAAATAGAAACAGAAGACTTGATATTTCTCATAAAATATTTTAACAAAATTAAATAATTGCGCAATTTAATGTATGAGATAATGGTTAAGTGTATGGGATATTCCCAAGTGTTGATTCAAATATCTGTCCAAACAGTACACCTATTTATTAGAATGTTTCAGAGATGGTGGGGGGGCATAAAGAATTTGGAATAACATGCAGGAAAAGAAAATTAAAAAAACGCATTAGGTCCAGGTGTGAATTCTTGGAAAAATCCAATGACAAATTGTTATGTTGCATGATGACTCATACAGTTACTTGGCACCTTCATGAAAATATAAAAGAACGTTTTGTAATGCTTCATGAGCTTTATGGAATGTGATACATGCTGTGTCCCAGCTATATCCTCCTGTGACAGAGAGAGAGAAAGATCATATAAACATTCCCTGTGTACACAATGAAAAAAGTAAAACTCAGGACATAGGTAGTAAAAATATTAGCAATATCTGTTATGGTTTGAGCTTATAACATCATTTTTTCCAACAAGAATTTAATAATCTTTATTTTTAAATTCCAACTTTGGGTCAGAGTCAATTAAACAATAGGTCAAATCGGACAAATGTCTACAATGTTTTCAGGGATGTGGCAACCGGGGGGGAAGGTACTATTTAGTTTACTTGTGCCAGAGTCCATGGGAACTGGTCAAAGGTTTATGCATTGCTATTAATCCGCTCTCACTCACAGGAACACGAATGTAACTTATATCTTCTTAAAATCAACAACTTTATTATGAAAATTAACCCTTTGAGTGCCAGAGGGGTACGCAACGCATTGCTTTGCAATGCGTTGCGTACCTCTCTGGCACTCAAAGGGTTAAAACATGTTACCTGCAGTCAAAAAGATCTCAGCAACAATGTGGCGAGTCTTACGGAGTGCTTACAAGCAGGTTACATATAGTTGTGAAAATAAACACATTTCACGCCCAAACGGCACTCACTCATGATCAAACACACAAATTATCAAGTTAACAGGCATTGCTTTTAAACTCTGATTAGCCAATCACTTTAAAACACTGTGTACCTATCAGCATACACTTCTCGGATCTTGCGTCACTACTGTATACTGAAAACAGGGTATGCTTAAAGGAAACGTTTAAAGACACATTGACCGGCTAATGTTCTATTAGAGGTTAAAGGAAAGACCTTTACTTATGTTGCACACTTGCTGTTCATGAACCTGATCTCAGAGGATAAGAGCTTCCTTTTTCTTCAGCCTATTTTTTCTTATTTATTCCTATATTTGCACAAGATGTTTGGTATATCAGAATGGAGCCGCTGAATTTATTCTTTGATTATACAAAGGTTTATGCACTTATTGACACCATCCTATATAATAATTCTCTAATGTATGTTTGTCAGAAGCTGTCATGCGCAGTATAGACGGCTGTGCGTGCTGTATTCATGCACAGTATAGACTGCCCACGCCGTGACTGAAGTTGCTCAGCGAGGACTACAGCTGAATTCGGAGTGCCCCGCTCCATTATCAGTCGCGGCGCGGGCAGTCTGTACTGTGCATGACTGCACCGCGGCCATTGCTGCCTGGCACTGTGGCCCGTGTACATGGGCTGTTCAACTAGTTACCAATATGAATCTAAAAAATCAAATCCATGTAAAACTATATTAAAGGGACACTAACACCTCCCTAGACCTCCACAAGTCAATTTCATAATGTTAAAGCAAGTAAAATTGCTTTAATGCTATATATAGTTTAACTCTGCAAAGCTTTTACTTTTTAAATTAACTTGCCTTCCATTGGTGACTTCAGCTGTGTCAGTGGCCATTAGTGGGAGCATGCTGGACTGTTGGAGGGCTAGGAACATGGGAAGAAGGCACCAAGGAGCTCCTTGTCTGGTTTCACCCCAGACAACATCATACCTTGCTCATACTGAGTAACACTGCAGAAGAGATCAGCAGTTTTAATAGATTATATCGATGGCTGCCCCATTCTCCTATGACTTCCAGACAATATCCAATTTTAGCAAAAGGTATTATTACTTAATCCCTTGGATGCTACAGAGGTCTCCAATTTGTATACTATTTGAATGTATACTAATCAAATATCTACAGCAATCAAAGAAATGCAATAAGGTATAAGAAGATTCTCCAGCCCCCATCATAGTCTCCAGAATCTATTAATCAAAGTGTATAAGATCAGCAACTTGACAAAAGAATCACAACAGAATAACACAGGCACTGGGGAACATTCTCTGACTATAGGAGAAATAGTTAAAAACTGTATTGTATTTTTTGCGCTATGAACTGAGACTATGGATGCATCAGATTTTGAGTGACAAATTCTTATTAGAATAGTATAACAGTGAGTATAACATTGCATACCTCCCAAGTGTCCCTCTTTAGGAGGGACAGACCCTCTTTTAGACCCAAATCCCAGTGTCCTTCTTTCCCACCCTAATGTCCCTCTTTTTAGGAGATCAGGTTGTGTGGTGTGTATATAAGTGCATCACATTGCTCCACAGCAATAAAACTCACATTGTTTCTTTAAACATCAATATGTGTTTATAAATTAGTGTGCATAAATAAAATAATTTGGTCTTGTTATAAGTCATTTATTAGGTAACACAAGGAGGTGTCAATAAGTCATGAAACAGCCTGAAAATTCTTGTGAATGCCCCGCCTACTGGCCACACCAACAGCCACACCCCATAGAACACAATTGTCCCTCTTTGGCAACTTGAAATGTTGGGAGGTATGATATTGAGCTGTTGTTTACATGAGTATTGAGAACTTTGAGTAGAATGCATGAACATTTTGTAGGACTCAAACTTACTTGCACATGTTTGCAAAGAAATGAACTGCTGTCCCTGCTCAGGAATACTGTGCAAAACATGAAACTGCTCCAGTTTTTACAAAATGTATCTTTCTTTTATTGCTGAATAAATAAAAAAATGTCATATATCAACACATTTCACAGACAAACTGCTTTATGAAGAGTTTATAGCTGCCTTCAGCAAAACAGAAAAAGTTTTACATTATTTTCTCTAAATGTATTTTATACAACAATAAAAACTGTATACGTGGAACGGTGTTTTACTTTGCACAGTATCCTTATGAACCTGAGCAGAAACATGAGTTCATTTCTGTGCAAGCACTTGCAAGTTATTTTGAGTCCTGCAAAATGTTCATGCATTCTACCCAAAGTTCTCAGTACTCAGGTAAACAGCAGCTCAATGTTATACTCAATGTTAATTTCTCTGCAAGCACTTTGTTGTAAGGGGAATATGATTCCTTTCAACAACTTCTAAATGTGTGAATTGATTTATTTTATTTTTTCCCTGTATTTGATTTATAAAGCACTATTGGGTGTCCTCTAGTGTTTTTTTTTTCTTGAGAAAGAGATGCGCTTCTGAGAGGCAGAGAGGAGAATTTGAGAGTCAAAGGAGAGAAAGAGAGAGGTAGAGAGAGAATAAGAGAGACAGAAGAGAATGTGAGAGAGTAAGATAGTCAGAGAGAAGTGTGAGAGAGGTAAGGTCGAGTAAGAGAGGTAGGCAGGAGTGAGAGAGGTAAGCAGGAGTGAAAGAGGTAAGCAGGAGTGAAAGAGGTAGATGACAGAGGCAGGGGAAAGGTTACAGTGGCAGGGGTACCAAAAAATGGGCACTGTATGTCTTTTACCCATGGCATAGCACATCATTATAAAGAAAGGAATGAACACTATAATGAACAAAAAGGTGGCTGCAGTACAGACAAACCTTTGACATTTTAACACTAAAAGGACACTGTATTAAAAGTTACGGAGCCATTTTCTTGTTTTTATTGTCCTCATTTACCTGGGTCTGACTAATAGAGTGCAATGACATGGATAAAAGTCATACAGCACCACTCTTTGCTATTCTCTGCCTCTCTCATTCTCCTCTCCCCTTCTATACATATTCTGAAGTGCTGGCTGTAGGCATCCCAAGTCTCCACACTGTGAATAAATATACAAGAAAGAGGAATCCATTTATGTTAACCCTTTAGGAACCAGAGGGCTGTGTAAAGCATTGTGAAGCAATGTGCTCCACACCTCTCTGTTCCTTAAAGTATAACACAGAACGTTTAGTGGTGTTTCTGAGAACGCAACACTCTCCATGGCTCAAATACTATGAAGATTAATTGAAGTTGCTGTTTTTGTGAAACATTACTATCCCTTTAAGACCCATTGATGGCCTATTATTTTGCTGAAATAAAACACACAGACACTATATTTTAATAATGGACTACCTGTTTTATGTAGCCTGTTGCAGTCAGGAGACATGCCTGACTGAGAGGTAATTTAATTGTATGAGGGGGTGGTGCCTTCTAAACTGTCCACTCAGTGTATGTCTCCCCAACCTTGAATTTGTCAACATATTGTGTATTAAAATGCTAAAAGAAAATACATATGATCTTCCAGTCTTAGCAGTATCCTTGTAATCTGAACCCCTTAGATGCTAGAGAGGCCCCCAAATGCATTGTTCCACAATGCTCTGGTGTTCTCTCTATCTAGAATCCAAAGAGTTAAATCAGTAACCATAAAGTTTATAGATTATACACTAGACCTCCATATATGTTAGCTGCTCAACTATGTGTATTTTTTTTCAGCACAACATAAACAACCACTAGTGCTCACCAAACTCTGTATGATCACCTGGGATTCCATTGCAGTCATGATTGCTAGAAGAGGAGTGTTCAAATAAAGACTCCAAGAGAAAGCTGCTATAGAAATCAATGGGTAGCAACACTTTCATCAACCGCATTCCAAGGGCAACTACTCGACAGGCTCTTGCTCTTTATCCTGCACACAGCTTCACATCAGTATGCCTTTGTTGTGAAATTGCTTTAGTTGTTGTGGTAGCTTGTAGAGAGTTGTACATGATGGTGCTGACCTTTCCTGCTCTGACTTCATTAACTGTTTGAAACAGCATATCTGCTGAAGGTCACTCAGTGCAGGTCTGGTTCAGAAGCTTTAGATCAAGACAGAGCCCACAGATGACTTGTAAAATAAATTAACCTCTTGATTGCTAGAGAGGCCTTCAATCCCTTGCTTTGCAATGTGTTGGAGACCTTTCTGCATCAAAGGGGTTTATCCCTTTGAGTACCAGAGGGGTGCGCAACACATTGCTGTGCAATGTGTTGCGTACCCCTCTGGCACTCTAAGGGTTAAAGGCCTAGTAATTTTGTTCTCTGTTTGAGTGACTTGCAAAATAGTTAAGCAAGATCAAATGAAGGTTCAATAGTAAAAAATAAATAAATAGATAGATAAATAAATAGTATCCCATCATAATTTAAACCATAGAGAGGATAAACCAGATTACTCTTATGGTCTGGACAAGTTGTTTGCATAATTGATATGTCTTAACCCTTTGAGTGCCAGAGGGGTATGCAACTCATTGCTTTGCAATCAGTTGCGCACCCCACTGGCACTCAAGGGGTTAATAGCAATAGTAACAATGGGAATACTGCTCATGATGAAACATAACACTTGTCAAGATTTTCATTATTGATTGATATTCACTTATCTTCTTGATTTCTTGACTGACCACATGGCTCAAGTTAATATCTATGCAAATTACAGAACACAGCCATTATTTTTCCAGTGTGTCAGCTATCAAACATCACTGATTGGGGCTATAATTCTGTTGAATTACAAGGCTGGTGACTCCCTAACAAAACATATGGCAGTAGATCTCAACCTGGCTGCTATGGCAATATGGTGTGACATGCAAGGCCGGATTTCCCAATAGGCAGATTAGGAAACTCCCTAAAGCTCGAAGTGGCTGTTCTTGCCACACCCACATTCTAAATTGTGGGTGTGGCCAAAGCACTCTCTTTGTCCCTGCACCAGTTTTATATACCAGGCACACGTTTTAGATCATTCCAATGAAGGGATTCCTTGTAAGTAACGAGATCTCGGCATTTCTCAAGCTCCACCGTGTCAACCGACATGGATCTCATGCTGACAGCTTTACAGCTGTCAGTAGGAAACAGCAAACTTTAAACGCCTGTATCTCTTAAACCATAGTGGTTTGAGAGATACGTTTTTTTGCATTTAGCTTAGCTTTTTAAGCTCCTCTAAATGCAAAAAACTTTTTTGGACATTACTAACACTTTAATAGCTGTGAAACCTACTTCCAAAAATTGATAGAGATGGGTGAAAAGTCAGATTTTTTTCTGACAGACATTTCACGAAAAATACACAATTTCCTGCTTTTTGGTGAAATTTACACACATTGAAAATTCAAAAAAATCTGCCTTTTTCACTAACCCCAATATAATTTCCATGAGAACTTTGCCATTTTCACGTGTGCCCAAGATTTTCCCCCATTATACAAGCTTAGTGTGTGGTTCTATAGCTACTAGTGCAGTGGGACAATGCTGGGACTCTTGTGAGATCAGTATGTATCTATCTCTAGTTATATGTGTAGTGGTACAAGGATGGGGGGACCGGTATGTGTGGCTCCATGAAAACCAAAGGAGACCCTAAATCTGCTCCAGACTACAACCGCATCATTCCCTTACAGCTGAAGGCTGACAAGGAATTATGGAAGTTGTAGTCTGGCAGCATCTGGAGGGCTTCCCATTGCCCATCACTCTCCAGGCTACCTTGTAACTGAGGGTAAAAAATGTGGTTCTGTGGCTACCAGTGCAGTGCAACAAGCCTGACAATCATTAAGTGTGCTTATATGGCTAGCAGTGCCGTGGAACAAAGCTGGGGGTCACTGTTTATTTCTATGAATGAATATCTTTACTTATACAGTGCACAAGTTTACATAGAATTTTACAATTTAAGGGTTTAGACAATACACGGTGACAAGTGCCTAGGAAAAGTAAACACTGGAAATTGGGTTCCTGCTCAAAAGCTTGCAATCTAAAGTCATAAAGGGGACACATACAGAGAACATATAGGTTAAGTGTGGAATACTTGTCCCACTACACTGGCAGTGTAGTGGGACAAGACCAGGGGTCAATATGTGTGGTATTATGGCTACCAGTGTGGTTGGAAAAGCTTGGGGGATCAATTTGTGTTGTTCTATAGCTACCAATTGGCAGGCTGGGAAAAAGAATGTGAGGTTGTTGAACTTGTTGGACGAATTCCCCCAGAATATGTAAAAGAGGATTATAGTCTTACCTGTTAAATCCTTTTCTCTTAGTCCATACAGGTTACTGGTAACTCTAGGTAGGAGATCTGCCCCTTTAAGTAGGAAGGAACAATTCTAGAATTGATTGCAGGGGGTGGAGCCTACCTTCCCTCCTTGGCTGCAGCTAGCCAACCAGCTCCAGAAAGATTTGAGACACTAACTATTGACTAGATAGTGAAGGGAAAGAAGATTCCTGTGAACATGACCCTGAAGGACCCCCACAGTCTGCCACAGGAGAGCCAAGCATGGTCCCTTGACAGGGTTGAAGACCAGTAATCTGTTTGGACTAAGAGAAAAGGATTTAACAGGTAAGACTAAAATTCTCTTTTCTCTGTTGTCCAATACAGGTTACTGGTAACTCTGGGATGTCCAATCATTGAGTTTCCCAGAGGCGGGAAGTAAGGCAAGGACCATCAGATCAGAGATAGCCCAACAAAACAACTGAAGTGTCAACGGACACTGAATAGGGGTAACACCACCCCAGAAACTGAACTAGAACCAACAGGGCTCATAAGTGAAGGAAGCACCAAGAACCAAAGGAAATCCTAGACAGGCAAGACTGCCTCCAGGATTTTCCTCCCAAAGCTGGCATTAGCCTATGCCAGCACATCAACACCGTAGTGCTTCGAAAAGGTGTGCACAGACGACCAAGTGGCCGCCTTGCACAATTGATCAGCGGAGGCCTGATTCTTGTAAGCCCAAGAGGCCCCAATAGATCTTGTAGAATGCGCCTTGACCCTGAAAGGGACAGGCTTCTTCCTCAGCCCATAAGCCTTACGAATAGTGGACTTGATCCAAGAAGCAATAGTCACCTTGGATGCAGGTCTTCCCGCCCCAGGACCCTCAGGAATGATGAACAGTGCGTCTGATTGCCTGATAGACTCAGTGCGATGTACATAAAACTTGAGACAACGCACCACGTCTAACAGGTGGGGTCCGGGCAGAAAGAGGGTACCACAATCTCCTGATTGATGTGGAACTCAGAAACCACCTTCGGGAGAAACACCTGAGAAGTGCGAAGCACCGCCTTATCCTTATGAAACACCAAATAGGGTGGTTTACAGGACAGAGCATGTAACTTCCCACCACAGAGGACAGACACAATCGCCAGGAGAAAGGACATTTTCCATGTCAAGAGGTGTAGAGGAATAGTAGCCAAAACCAAGTTAAGATCCCACTGAGAAGCAGGAATCGTAAAGGAATCGTAAAGGCAGGACGAGCATGAGCAATACCCTGGAAGAAAACCTTGACATCAGGAAGGATGGCAATTCGTCACTGAAAGAAAACAGAAAGCGCAGAAGTCTGAACCTTAAGGGAACTCAAACAGAGGCCCTTATCCACACCATCCTGCAAGAAGGTCAGAACCGTAGGCAGATCAAAATCCTGAGACAGGTCCTTGTTAGCACACCAAGACAGAAAAGGTGACCAGACAAGATGGTAAATCTTGGAAGAAACAGGTTTGCGGGAACTGAGCATAGTAGCCACCACACCAGAAGAAAAACTTTTCTTCTTCAATATTGAGCTGTCAAAGCTAGCCAATGAACAGTACGGAGTAATAAGAATAACTGGACAACACGCCAGTCGTAATTTCCGTAACAGATCGATGTAAGGAAGACCCCATTTCTAAACAATGAGGTTGACCACCTCTGGGTGCAGCTTCCACTCTCCACTGTCCACTGTGTGTCAACTGAGGAAGTCCACCATGACATTGTCTATGCTAGGAATGTGCACTGCGGAAATGGCAGGAATGTGATCTTCTGCTCAGGACAAAATAGCCTTGACCTCTAACCAAGCGGCAAGACTTCTTGTTCTGCCCTGCTTGTTGATGTAAGCCACGGCCGTGGCGTTGTTGGACTCTACTCGGACCAGTCTTCCAACTGAGATGTCCAATGTCAAAGGGCATGAAGCTCCAGTATGTTGATCGGAAGGAGAGATTCCTCCAGAAACCACTGATCCTGAGCGCTCAGGCGACCCAGGACCATTCCCCAGCCGGAGAGGCTGGCATCTGTTGTCACCATGGTCCAGAAGGATACCAGGAAGGACTTGCCTTTCAGCAGGTTGGAGAGGTCGAGCCACCATGACAAACTCAGTTCCACATGAAGAGGAAGAGACACTGACGTCTTCAGAAGGTCCGGTTGACCCTTGCACACCTGGATCACGAACCTCTGGAGCTCCCTGATGTGCACCATGGCAAACGGGACCGCTTCTATGGTGGAGATGAATTTCCCCACTAGAAAGGACAGCTTCTTGGCTGGAACTGGATCTTGAGTCAGAACCTCAGAAACCCTGTGGACGATCTGGTGAGCCACCTCATCCGTGAGGAACACCATGCTCTTCTGAGTGTCAAAGAGAAGGCCCAGGAAGACCAGATGTTGTGATGGAATAAGATCTGACTTGTCCAAGTTGATGATCCACCCGTGACGGGTGAGAGCATGAATGCATTGCTGAACCTGCTGATGAAGTTCCGCAGAAGGGGCTTGCAGAAGCAGGTCGTCTACCTTTCTGGTAGAGGACGGACACTAAGGCTCCCAGGACACAGTTGAAGACTTGAGGAGCAGATGTCAGACCAAATGGAAGAGTTGAAAACTGAAAATGTCCCCTGTCGCAGGCAAATCGAAGGTACTGTCAGCTCTCTGGATGAATGGCAATGTGTAAGTACGCATCCTAAAGATCTAGAGATGCAAGGAATTCACCTGGGGACATGGCAGCAATCACTGTGCGTAGAGACTCCTGGTGATAATGAGTCCGGATCACAAAGGAATTCAGATCCTTTAAATCCAAAATGGGACAACAGCCGCCGTGCTTCTTGGAGACCACAAAGAGGTTCGAGTAAAACCCCATACCTTTGTCCTGAATTGGAACCGGCTCTAGAACGTCCTTGTCCAGAAGAGTCTGAACAGCACAGTCGAACAGATGGCGTTTCTCTGCACCCCGAGGCGTGTGAGAAGGAAGAAAGTGAAAGGTAGCAAGAGAGATGAAAGGGATCCTGTATAGTGTTGAGCGAGCGTGCTCGGCCGATGCTCGGATCGGCTCGAGCATCGCTCTGCTCGGCACATGGCGGTACTCGTCGAGTACCGCCATGTGCTCTCCCGCCATGTTCGGGTGGCGGGGATCTGTGCCGGAAGAGGCACAGATCCGAAGACGCTCCGCTGGACCACCAGGGACTGGAGGTACGGGGGCATTGCGGAGATGAAGGGGGCATTGCGGAGATGAAGGGGGACATTGTGGAAGAGGGGCATAGACTCTATGCCCCTCTTCCACAATGTCCCCCTTCATCTCCGCTATGCCCGTCTTTCACAATGTCCCCCTTCATCTCCGCTATGCCCCTCTTCCACAATGTGCCCCTTCATCTCCGCTATGCCCCTCTTCCACAATGTCCCCCTTCATCTCCTCTATGCCATAGAGGAGATGAAGGGGGACATTGTGGAAGAGGGGCATAGCGGAGATGAAGGGGCACATTGTGGAAGAGGGGCATAGCGGAGATGAAGGGGGACATTGTTGAAGAGGGGCATAGCGGAGATGAAGGGGGCATAGCGGAGATGAAGGGGGACATTGCGGAGATGAAGGGGGCATTTGGAGATGAAGGGGGCATAGCGGAGATGAAGGGGGGCATTGACCAGGCACCCTCCCCTCATCAGAGCAGGGGGTGCCTGGTATAATGTTCGTGTCGCCCCATTGCATTCAATGGGGCTCGGGTGCTCGGCCGAGCACTCGAGCCTCAGGGGGTGCTCGGTCAGAGCACCCGAGCACCCGAGCATCGGGGTGCTCGCTCAACACTAATCCTGTACCCTTCCGTCACCACCTGTAAAACCCATGGGTCCATCACTGAATCTTCCCAAATGCTGTGATAGTGTCGCAGACGACCACCCACAGCAGAGTGTGGTCCCTGGTTCGGCAAGTCATGCAGAAGAAGCCTTGGGCTTGGAGGAGACTTTGGGCTTCCATTGTTGTTTGAGCTTGGAGGAGCGCGGAGCTGAGGGAACTGTCTCATTTGCCAGACATGTCTCATTCTGAAAGAAACAAAAATACCTGAGAACCAAGGGTAGAAGCGTACTCTTACCCCCTGTGGCCTCAATGATCAGATCCTTAAGATCTGGCCCAAACAATGAGGTACCCTGAAAGGGTAGGGAGAGCAATGTTTCCTTAGAAGCAGTGTCAGCAGACCAGATCTTGAGCCAAAGAGCTCATCTGGCCACCACAGACATGGTGGAAACCCTAGCCACCAAACGGATGGCATCAAATAAGGCAGCAGAAACACAGTGCTGTGCCTCAGAAATGTTGGCGAGAAGGCGCAATTTATCCGAAGTAGGAACATCCTGATGGACAGCCAGGGTGAGCTGTTCAGTCCAGACCACAATGGCCCAGTTCACCCATGCAGCAGCGAATGCGGGATGCATGGCAGAACCAGCAGTGGCAAAGATGGACTTGAGGGAGACCTCAAGTTTCATGTTAGTCCAGTCTTTCAGAACAGACGCATCAGAGACTGCTAAGGCTTAGATAGCCTGGAAATAAGAGCATCTACTTTGGGAGGATGAACCCACTGAGTAAGCGGGGCCTCAGAAAAGGGATAAAGCTTGGGAAATTTCTTGGACACAGAGAGTTTCCTTTCCGGGGATTTCTACTCCTCAGACACAAGGCGATCAAGAGTGGGGTTAGGTGAAAAGTAAGTAAGGGGCTTTTTAGGCTCCTGGAACACATCAGAGGGGTCAGAAGGAACCTCCTGAACTAAGGGATTGTTAAGAGCAGTCAAGACAGCCCTGATCAGGCCCTCAGCGGAGGGCTCAGGATCAGCCTCAAAAAGATCCCCAAAAAACTGAGAGGAACCCACAGCAGAACATTCCTCGACATCTGAATCCACCAGCAATTCCTCTTCAGAGGAATCTGACTCGTCAGGTACTCCCTGAGGTTTTGGCAGGGAAGATTTGACTGAGGAGGGGGCTTGCCAAGAATGAAAGACCCCCTGTAACTGGAATGGAAAGAGTTGCAATGTGGACCTAAGGTCCCTAGTAGCAGCCTTGAACTCTTGCACCCTATCTGGTTCTAATGCATGGCTGGAGGTCCCTGGAACACTTTCAGGTACATCAGAACACGCTGGGCATAAGTGACCTGAGAATTCTCTAGGTAGCCCTGAGTGACAGAAAGAACAATGCGCAATGGGGGATACAGAGATCCCAGCCTCCTTACTCTTAAGTCTGGCCCCAAGCTTCATTGGTATAGACATTCTCACAGTGTCAAATAACCATACTGTATAAGAAATCATCCAATTATAGTGTGTAGGATTAAAGTTTCACCCCAGAAATCACTAAAATAAACTTATCTGGCAGGTGAAGCGTTAATCAGCAGAGCAGAGAAGGAGAGTCCAAGCCCTGAGTAGGATACTCGTTCTGGAAATAACACAAAATGGCTGCTGCAGAGGGAGCCAATCAGAAACGAGCACGCGAAGCAAGTGCTCATGAGAAATGTAGTTTTCCCAGAAAAGTACCCCAAACAGTGCCCGAAGCCCCCTGAGCCCCCCAACACACTAGAAACATGAACCAGATGATAGAGCAAGGGTAGACAAGTAAAATGAGGCATCTCTGACGTCACTAAGTTAAACGGTTGCAGAGATATGTCCCAAATAGTACAGTCCCATATAAGTGAATGGAGCAATGGCGTCTATGCGGTAAAGCGCACCCTTTACAAAATTGAAAGTACAAAACTAAAATACCTAAATCATCCCTAGAACATGTTAGAACAACCAAAAAAAACACTAAACCAGTAGGAAAAGTGTTAGACCCCCCCCCTAAAATGCCAATCCAGCAGCTAAAGGTAAAGTTACCACATAAACCTGCTCCAAAACACCCAACAGACATACAGATATACCCAGTGAGTGCAGGAGTATGCAATAGGAACTCCAAATTAAAACACCCCTGTGCGGAGGGGCACTGCGGGACAAGTGGACCTGCAGCACTCAAAGGGTTGCTCACCTTTCCTGCAGATCTTCTGTCTTCAGATTACCATGTTTAAAGAAGAAGCCTCGGTGGGCGACTCCTGAGGAAAGAACTTGTAACCAAGATTTTCCCCGCCAGGGCTTAAGGTCCACAAAAAAGAACCTGGTCACTGAGCTAGCCACATTTAATGGCATTGTCAGTTATGGTAATCCACCTAATGGTTATATTCCATATCTAACATAAAAATAAAAAACGTCTAAAGCTATAGCAGAACTGTTCCCTTGCCTGTGTTATTTTCACCAAGGAACAAATCTTTCTGGAGCTGGTTGGTTAGCTGCAGCCAAGGAGGGAAGGTAGGCTCCACCCCCTGCAATCAATTCTAGAATTGTTCCTGCCTACTCAAAGGGGCGGATCGCCTACCCAGAGTTACCAGTAACTTGTATTGGACGACAGAGAAAGTGATGTTTGTCACAGTTTTCTCTTCTGGGGCAAAACCTTTCACCCAAGCCTGAAAATTATGTTGCAGCGTATGGTGGGCAATGGAATTTCATGGACTAGTAGTATGATGTTGGATAATCATTTGTCCAGTATGCTAGAAAAGATCAGTCTATACCTGCTTAACCCCTTAACGACCGGCTTATTAGCTCATCGCGGTCACTTAAGGACCACGGAGCATTTTTTTTTTCTTGCTGTTTCCGGTTCCAGACTCCCCGAATGGCGTGCAGCTGCGGGCGGAGCCTGGAATTCCATGACGGTCATAGTACGTCATGGGTCTTTAACTCACATCGACCCATGACATACTATGACCGCCAAGGGTTGTTAAGGGGTTAAATCTTACATAGTAACATAGTAACATAGTAAATTAGGTTGAAAAAAGACACAAGTCCATCAAGTTCAACCTTCGCTTCATACCTCAGTAACTAAGAATTTTATAGCTTTCCTGCTACCAATTAAATTAGTCTTTATCAGACCTTCCTGATCTGCCTACTGATAAACAGTATAATAATGTGCTACGAGGGAACACTTACACCACAAGTATGGCGGGCTTTTTAATGATTTCTTGTCTTAACCAAGTACTACTTCTGCATGTGTGTGGGAGACATGAAAACTGGATCATGGGTTAATAAAAGAGTTTACTAAGCTTCACAAATGAATTTTAGTGTATGCTGCAATATAAGTATTAGAAACATGGGCCATATTCAGTAAGCTTAGTCCTTTGAGTGCCAGAGGGGTACACAATGCATTGCAAATCAATATGTGGTGTACCTCTCTGGCATTCAAAGGGTTAATTCTGGAGTAAACCATCTGCATCATAGGGGACAAATGAAAAATCAAAATGATTTAAATTGAGCTTTTAGCCATGTGAGTGCTAAAATGCAACACTGTCACTGCAGTAGAAACCCCTGCCTCAAGCTTATTAAATACAGAATACAGAGCAGTCAGTGCTGCAGAGATAGTGTTACATTGTATTATGATTTCAGAAAGGATTTCAACCTCTATTAAAACTAAGCCTTTATTTGGCATTCATTATAAGGCAGTGTGATCAACTGAAAATGTAAAACATTTCAAACCAGTACTATAGTGCATGTTGTATTAATTTCTTTTGTGATATATATTGTACACAAATTAATTTTTTCCTTGGCATACTTAAACTCCACACTTGTAACCAGTATTACTCACTGAGTTGGAGGAAAAGAGCTGTGATTCACAGGGAATAAAGTGTCCAATTTTGGTAAGATGGTTGATAGTGACCATGTGAGACTGAGAAGGAGGAAAGTCCATAATAAAGCTCAAGGATACGGTGACCAAGAATGAGGTTACAGTGGTAACAGGTGCAGATCCCAGCACTCTTGGAATGAGGACTCTTTACTGTGGCACACACTGTACAGGAATGAACATAGTCCTTCCAGGTTGACCAACAAAGGGAGAGTAATAGACTGTCACAGTTACCTTAGATCCTGCAACGCCTGGTGGGTTGACGCAGGTAATGAATGACCTCATATGTCGCCGCGGTGTCATCCCATGCATCATTAAGAGGACTGGGCCTAGGCGCGCTTGGTGTTCTCAGCGGCTGTCAGTGCCTCGTGCTAACTGGGCCTGCTCCGTAGAATGACGTGGAATTGGGTCTGTATTCTGACGCATCTCGTGGCCATGCGTCACTTTCAGGTGCGAGGTTGCAATATGTTGCAGTCCTCTGTTTTGCACTGTTTTGGGCTGATAGCTCCACCCATCTACTTCCTGGGTTGCCTGTTAAAAGGGAACTGGATCTCTATCCAGTTACCCTTACGTTGTTGTTCAGTATAGTTCTAGTTCCTGTTGTTCCTGTATCCTGTGTATGACTCGGCTTGACTGTCTATCCATTCTGGTATGACCTGTGGCTCTGTCTGACCATTCTACCTGTGCGCTCCTTTGGCTATAGACATCCAGTCTGGTACAGACCTGTGGCTCTGGCTGACTACCCACTCTGTGTATGACCCTGGCTTGTCTGACTATCCAACCTGGTGCTGACCTGGGGCTCTCTCCAGCTATCCTCCCAGTGTTGCTTACTATTATTGGACATTCTATCTGGTGCAGACCTGTGGCTCTGGCTGACTATCCGCTCCGTGTATGACCCTGGCTTGTCTGACTATCCTAACTGGTGCTGACTGGTGGCTCTGTCTGTTCGCTCCACTGTGTTGCCCATTTCCCACAGACACCCATCCTGGTGCAGACCTGGGGCTCTGGCAGGCGTGAGTCAGTGCTCTCCATTGTAGCTACCTAGCGGGAGACTTCGGGTCATATCCAGTACACCACTCACTACCATTGAGACTACCAGTTGGCTCCAGCCTAGTCTCCAGCAGTTGTGGTTGATCCATTGGCAGACTCCTATTTCTGATAGAGTATCTGGCCTTTTCCGTCACCCTCTGCTTATTCTATTTATTCTAGCTATATGCATTGCTACCTATTATTCTAATAAAGGTGATTTTAACTATACCGTCTGACTCCTTGTCTTGTTTGAGAACCGTAACAGTACGTAAGGGTCATGACTACTGACTGTGATAGTGGTTCACCTTTTCATAAATTATTGGACAGGATGCGGGTCCAAGATCATCGTATTGATCATTTGTCACTGGCTTTGTAGACCTTGTTTAGCTGTACCGCTCACTTGGAACACTCTAACCCACAACCGGTGGCCCCCACTGCTCCTTGCTTTGTACCGGTAGTTCCTACCGTCTCTGATGCAAGATTGGTCAGAGGGTTGTCTGGATCCGCTCCACTCCCAAAACCTTACAGTGGGGAGTCTGAGCTTTGTTGCGGGTTTCTTAACCAACTGGGCATCTACCTCAAAATGATTTTGTATGCCTTCCCTAGTGAGCGCAGAAGGATTGGCTTAATGATTTCCCTTCCTTCTGGCAAAGCCTTGGCATGGGTGAATCCCATAATATATCATTTTAATGAATTTGTGGCCTCCTTCAAACGTGTCTTTGATGTGCCAGGTTGCACAACCTCGGCTTCTAAACATTTAATGATCATCCACCAGGATAGTCGTACTGTTGCTGAGCACACTATTGAGTTCCGCACCTTGGCAGCCGAGGTCGGTTGGAACAACGAGGCTCTCGTAGCTGTTTTTTCCCAAGGGCTTTGTGACTATGTGAAGGATGAGATTGCTGCCCATGAGTTACCAAAGGGTTTGGATGATGTGATATCATTTATCATCCAGATTGACACTCGGATCCTGGGGAGACCCTCGCTTAAGGAGCGCCTGCGGAGGCATCCTGCCAGAATGTCCTCTCGTTTAACGTGCCCTCCCAGCCCTCCCTCACGTCCCATGCCTCCTGGTTCCGACTCTGGGGGTGGTGAACCGATGCAGTTTGGGGCCACCAGGCTCTTGGTGGAGGAAAGGACCTTTCGGAGGAGGGAGGAACTATGTCTCTACTGTGGGAGACCTGGACATTTATTGAAGTCATGCCCAGTACGTCTGGGAAACGCTCGCACCTAAGATCCTGTAGGGGACAGATCTTAGGTGGCATCTCTCAGTCCCCTGAAGCCACGCAGGATAAAACCATGCTTGAGGTGGTTCTTACCTGGGCCAATGAGTCTATCTCAGTGCCTGCATTAATAGACTCGGGTGCAGCAGGTTATTTTTTGGACGCTGCTTTTGCTGACCAGAATGGTATTCCCTTACTGTCACAAGACTACCCCTGGCTGTGGAAGCCATTGATGGCAGAACTCTGTTGCCTTCCCATATTACCCATGAAATGGCTCCATTAACCCTGAAAGTGGGAGCCCTTCATAAAAAAACCCTGATGTTTCAGGTTATCTCCTCTCCTCACTATGCCATCGTCCTAGGGTTTCCTTGGAGGCACATAACCCTAAGATTGATTGGAGTACTTGCGAAATACTATCGTGGGGTCCAAGTTGTGACGAATCCTGTCTATTAGACTGGCATGTGCTGAGTCTTCTGGCCTACCGGAGGCCTATTTTCAGTTTATGGAGGTCTTTAATAAAGTCCAGGCCGGAGCATTACCTCCTCATAGGCCTTATGATTGTTCGATAGAATTAATGCCTGGGACTACTACTCCTAGGGGCCGTACCTACCCCTTGTCTATGGAAGAGAACAAGGAGACGGAGGACTATGTTGCTGATGCTTTGGAGAGGGCCATCATTCACAAATCCACATCTCCTGCTGGTGCTTTCAAAAAGAAAGACGGAGAGATAAACCCAAGTATTGAACGTTTATCCTATACCACTGATTATGGAACTATTTGACTGTCTCAAAGGTTCCAAAATTTTCATGAAACTTGACTTAAGGGCGGCCTACAATCTGGTCAGAATAAAGGAGGGCCACGAATGGAAGACAGCATTTAAAACCCAGAGCGAGCATTATGAAAATCTTCTCATGCCCTTTGGTCTTTGCAATGCTCCTGCTGTCTTCCAGGAATTTATCAATGATGTACTGAGAGACCTTTGGCAAAGTTGTATTGTGGTCTATCTGGATGACATCCTCATTCACTCTCCTACATTGGAGACGCATCGCTCGGATGTGTCCAAAGTCCTAAGTTTGTTAAGAGAACACAACTTGTTATGTAAGTTGGAGAAATGTGAATTTCACAAAACCCAGGTTACCTTTCTGTGCTACATCATTTCCTCTACTGGGTTGGCCATGGGCCCTCAGAAACTGTCCACTGCGCTACAATGGCCTCATCCTGAAGTGCTCAAATCTATTCAAAGATTCCTGGGTTTCTCTAACTATTACTGAAGGTTTATTAAGAATTTCTCGACTATTGTCAAACCTATCACTGATATGACCCATAAGGGTGCTAAGGTAACAGAATGGTCCCCCAGTGTGTTAAGTGCCTTCAAAGGCCTCAAGGCAACATTTGCAGCAGGTCCTATTTTGGTGCATCCCAATCCTGCCCTTCACATTAGAGGGTGACGCATCTGAGATTGGAGTAGGCGCCCTCCTTTCTCAATGCTCGGCCCCAGGGGAGGCCTTACGCCCATGTGGGTATTTCTCGAAGAAACTGTCCAAGGCAGAGACAGTATACCAGATTGGGAACAGAGAGTTACTGGCTATTATATTTGCAATGAAAGAATGGTGACACCTCCTGGAGGGTATTAGTTCCCCAATCTTGATTCTTACTAACCATAAGAATCTCACTTACTTGTCCAAGGCTAAACGACTGTCGCCCCGCCAAGCTAGTTGGGCATTTTTCCTATCAAGGTTCAATTTTGTGGTTTCATACCTTCCGGGCTCTAAGAATGTGAAGCGAATGCCCTATCATTCCAATTGTGTAAGCTATCTAAGTAAGAGGTTCCTCCCTCACCTATCATTCCAGCTGATCGTATTCTGGCTACCATACGCACATGTATTACGTCTCCTCTGGGAGGACAGATATTGGCTGCTCGGACATCAGCTCCAGTGGAGAAAGCTAGCGGGAAATTCTTTGTTCCTGCTCAGTCACATATTAAACTACTTGAAACCTACCATGCATCTAAGATCGCTGGCCACATTGGGTTAGACCAATTGATTTGGTCCTTGTCTCTACTATTCTGGTGGCCAAGCCTTCTCTCCAATTGTTCGGCTTTTACCGCAGCGTGCACTACTTGTGCCCAAAACAAATCGCCTCAACATTTGCCTGTTGGTCTTCTTCAACCTGTGGCCAATGGAGAATGACCGTGGGCCCACCTGTCCATAGATTTTATGGTTGACTTACCTGCATCCTCTGGATTCACGGTCATTCTAATGATCGTAGACAAATTTTCTAAGGTGGCTCATTTTGTACCACTCAAAGGCCTACCATCCGCGCAGGAATTGGTGGTGATTTTCGCTAAAGATGTCTTTCGACTCCATGGCATACCCAGGGTTATTGTATCAGATAGAGGTAGCCAGTTTGTGTCTCGATTTTGGAGATGCTTTTGTGCCCAGATGAGGATTCAGTTAGCATTCTCCTCCTCCTACCACCCACAGTCAAATGGTGCGGCTGAACGGTCCAACCAAGCCTTACCTTGGGTGGAGTTTGCTCAGAATTGTGCCTTGAACTCTTCCTCACAGTGTTCTCCTGTTCTGATTAATTATGGTTTCCAACCCTTTGTTCTTCCTGACGTGTTTCAGGCACAGGAAATTCCAGCTCTGGATGAGCATTTAAGGACGCTCAGTTCCTCTTGGGTTCGGGTACAGCATACCCTACATGGTTCCATGCAGTGGCAGAAGAGGCAGGCTGACCGTAGGAGTTTGCCAGCACCTACCTTCCAGGTAGGGGAGAGGGTGTGGTTGTCATCCCGAAATCTGAACCTCCAGGTGCCGTGTAATAAGCTGGCTCCTCGATTTGATGGCCCTTTCCATGTGTAGCGGATGCTCTGGAGCTTCCAGCTTCCATGCGTATCCACAATGTGTTCCACGTTTTCTTACTCTAACCTCTGGTTTGTAACCGTTATACCACCAGTACAGTTCGGCCAGCTCCGGTGAAGGTTGGCAATCACAAAGAATTTGTGGTACAGAGCATTCTGGACTCCAGATGGGTCAGAGGGTGCCTTCAGTATCTAATTCACTGGAAAGTGTATGGTTCTGAAGAACACTCCTGGACACCTGCTAATGATGTGCACGCTCCTAGGTTGGTGCGCAGGTTTCATGCCCACATTCCAGACAAACCCTGGGTAGACCCCCGGAGGAGGGGTCTTCAAAGGGGGGGGTACTGTCACAGTTACCTTAGATCCAGCGATGTCTGGTGGGTTGACGCAGGTAATGGATGGCCTAAAATGTCGCGCGGTGTCATCCCATGCGTCATTATGGGGACTGGGCCTAGGCGCGCTTGGTGTTCTCAGCGGCTGTTCATGTCCTCGTGCTAACCGGGCTTGCTCCGTAAAATGACGCAAAATGCCTAATGCCTATAGAGCTACTGTAATGACAGACATAAAACAGCACAGCAGAGAGTTGTTCAAATTTCCATAAGAGAGGGAGAAGACCTAAGGCTTCTTCCTAAATATCTTGTTTGGTGCTATGGAACAACTTAGCAAGCATTATCCTTCCCCAGCACAGTAAAAGCAAAGGTCCAGGCTGTATCTTTATGCACACTCCTCAGATGTTGTCAGTAGTGTTGAGCGAGCGTGCTCGGCCGATACTCGTCGAGTACCGCCATGTGCTCGCCCGCCATGTTCGGGTGGCGGGGATCTGTGCCGGAAGAGGCACAGATCCGAAGACGCTCCGCTGGACCACCAGGGACTGGAGGTACGGGGGCATTGCGGAGATGAAGGGGGCATTGCGGAGATGAAGGGGGACATTGTGGAAGAGGGGCATAGACTCTATGCCCCTCTTCCACAATGTCCCCCTTCATCTCCGCTATGCCCGTTTTCCACAATGTCCCCCTTCATCTCCGCTATGCCCCTCTTCCACAATGTGCCCCTTCATCTCCGCTATGCCCCTCTTCCACAATGTCCCCCTTCATCTCCTCTATGCCATAGAGGAGATGAAGGGGGACATTGTGGAAGAGGGGCATAGCGGAGATGAAGGGGCACATTGTGGAAGAGGGGCATAGCGGAGATGAAGGGGGACATTGTTGAAGAGGGGCATAGCGGAGATGAAGGGGGCATAGCGGAGATGAAGGGGGACATTGCGGAGATGAAGGGGGCATTTGGAGATGAAGGGGGCATAGCGGAGATGAAGGGGGGCATTGACCAGGCACCCTCCCCTCATCAGAGCAGGGGGTGCCTGGTATAATGTTCGTGTCGCCCCATTGGATTCAATGGGGCTCGGGTGCTCGGCCGAGCACTCGAGCCTCAGGGGGTGCTCGGTCAGAGCACCCGAGCACCCGAGCATCGGGGTGCTCGCTCAACACTAGTTGTCAGCTTACTATGAGCAAAACCAATATGCATGGATTTCAAACAGGATTGGGAAAAGGTAGAGGATCCCTCAGGAGATAAGGCATCTTGCCAAACAGAAGCAAAGTACAAGTGTCCATAATGTAGACACTTATGAATTTGGATTAATAGAGAAATAAAATTCTCAGGGGAATCAGGAACCCCATCCATGTCAATTCATCTATAAGAACATCAGAAAGACCTAGATATAAATGGTCCTTTCATGCGGGTTCATTTAAAAATGCTTCCACTGCCCAGTGATGAAGCTTCATAATAAAAAATCTCTGCCAGTCATATTATTTTATGCAGAGGAAAACGCACTTCCTCTACAGAAAAAGTATAGTAAGGAGGGAACATCATAAAGGGTCATGGCTTAGAGGAAGGTGGACAGGTCCTGAAGCAAAGGACTGGTTCTTTAATACGCCTAGCAAATGTCTCTTAGATAACCATGCAAAACACCCATACCTTAATTTCCTCAATGTTTTAGGTTTGGGGGCGTCATTAGAATAGGTTACAGGAGTTGACAAAGCTAGAGTATAGCTTTCAATCACCAGAAAAAATGTCTGGAAGGAACACCTGAGGTTCATGGAATACTGTCCCTAAGTCAGGGCTGGAACCAAAATTAAGTATCTCAGAAGAACCTGAGCATGAAGCTGGACTTTGGTGGAGATGCACTAAGGGGTGATAAGGTGATAAAGTTGAGATACCTTATCCAGTGATATCACTTCTCCAGTTCCTATGTTAGTCTATGGAGCCCATGCACTAAGATCTTCAGATTTGGAGAAATCTTAGTGTATTGGCCCCATAGAATACCATATGACTTGGAAAAGTGATATCACTGGAGAAGTCATCCGCTTTATCACCTCTTTATCACATATTAGTGCATATGCCCCTTGTAGCCTTGCAGATCCACTGCAGCTTGATAGAGAACTTCCAGTTTCTGTATTATACTGCTCAGTTCCTGAGAAAATTCTGAGGGACAAAAAATTGGAAGAACTGGATCTTGTTGACATTAAGGTGCAATAAAATATAGAAGCACCTGCTTGCACCAAGAAATTGAGCCCCTGTTTACCTGAAAGGAGCAATTGTAAGTGAAATCCAGGTGCAAATACAGGTCAGTGCAGGCAGAGTTCTTGCATAGTTGAGAATCGGGTAGAAGGTTGGGACAAGCTGAGTTCAAACGAAGGTCAATAGGCAAGTACAAGTTAGTAACCAAAATCAAAAGACAGCAAACAAAGATCAAGTCTAGCACACAGGTCTAACAACTAAGCAATGAGCCGCTATAGGAAGATGCTTAAACAGGCAATAAACAGCTACACAGACACAGAACCTTTGCAGCTTTAAATGTATGGAGGTGAATGGGAACTGGATTACAGCAGTGTTCATGCACATGTGCAAGCTGAAGAGTGCCCTAAGTTGCCTTAAAACAGGTTTGTGATCAGAAAGGCCTGTGTATGTGCAGATAAATATGTGCATCAAGATGCCAACAACCAGGAGCTAGTAAGCCATAACAATCTTTTCTGATCCATTTCAAAACAATCATAATAATAATGTTCATCTCTTACTTTTTTGCACTTGAAAAATACACACCCTAGATACACACTAGAGGTAGAGGTGAAGATGGATTAACTGGTTGACAGAGGCTTTAAATGACTCACATGTCCCTGAGATCTTTGTATGTTCTTTGCTTATCTTTCTTTAGTATTGCTATGTTTACTGAGTTACACAATGTTTATCATGTTATAATAATACTGGCAAAATATTTAGCCAACTGTCAATTAAATTGTGTTTAAATGTTCCACCTTTTAGGACTTCTAGGACTAACATCTACCTAGTCATATTTTTATATATTTTGCATATTTTGATTTTTATTGGAACATTGTTTTTTTAACAGTACATTAAACTTACTAAGCACCTTTCAATTTATATTTTTAACTATATTAATGGTTCTTAACCTGTATCTCATGGAACCCAGGGGCCCCTGAAGAAGAACACAGGGTTCGACAGAACAAAATAAGTTATAGAGGACAATGGAACAAGGCTGGGGCAGAAAAGACCTGTGACAACCAGCACATATGAGAAATATATCAAACAGTGTAATTATGTTTTCTGAAAAACACACTAGAACCTAGCTCCATCTAAGTCCCTAGTCCTGAATTTAATGACCATGTAGGTGGACGTCACATGACATTTGCTAGCAGAATCACAGGACCTCAAACTCTACTCACTGCAATGTACTGCTTCATCATGCATTGCATACCTCTCTTGTCCCTAAAAAGATTAATAGACCCATGCTCTCTGCAAGCTTCAACTTGAAAAATGTCAAAATGTTTTTCATGCAGGCATTTTCATGGAAAACCATCAATCTGCAGTTTTTTTCACAAAAATAGTCATATATAGAAACCCCACCAGAAAATCTTCCTTTTCGTGAAAGTAAGGTTCTTACTATTTATCAGTGCTGTGGAACAAGGCTGGTGGTCAGTATGTTGTGGGTCTATGGCTACCATGGGACAAGGCAGGGGGGTTTAGTATGTGTGGCTTTATGACTATCAGTGGAACATAGCTGTGGGTCATCCTGTGTGGCTCTGTGGCTACTGTGGGGCAAGGCTGAAGGTCAGTGTGTGTGGCTTTATAGCTACCATGGGACAAGACTGCCTGGTTAGTATATGTGATTCAATGTCTACTAATGCAGTGGGACAAGGATGTGGGTCAGTCTATGGGACAAGTCTATGTGGTTCTTTTGCAGTGGAACAAGGAAAAAAGTAAAAACTACACTTTTGATGGTAATTACCAGGGAAGAGGAAAAGTGTAATTTTTCTCACTTTTGGTTTTTTGGGTGAAAGTTTTCTCCCATACTTACTCCTGAACAAAAGTGCAAGGAAAAAAAAATTGATGGGGGCCATTAGGATTATCTGCCCATCGTAAGGTAAGTGTAGGTTATTGTTAGTAGTTCTCTTTAAGAGATCTAAAGACTTATAATATTGTTTGAAATTAATTTCCACTTGGCACTCTAATTACACTCCAAGAATTCAATAAATATATGTAAAATATAACAATGTCAAAATGTTTTTTTCTTTCCAGATATTTGTTTTATTGGAAGCTACTGTACTGCTAACATGATGCTGGATATGAGAAGTACATTTTAATATGGATAATTTGTAACCTATTTTTCTACTGAGCTAGTTGTTTCAGTTCGAATGAATAGTTTATTATAAAGTAAGAAAACCCATGTCCTTCGTCTTATTTGTGTTGGCTGACGATTCATGAGGCCTCAAAGTGTGACATGATCTGGCAGCATAGGGGACAATATTAATGGGAATGAACACACTTGTGCTTTATATGCACAAATTCCACAGCAGCCAGAAAACACCATGCCTCAAATCTCTTGTCACATTGCCCAGCTACATCTGTCTTAAATAAACAAAACCAAGTCTGAGTCAAAGTACTTGCAAGGAATGGTGTAATGTTCTGAGAACTGGTATCAAATATTTCTGCCAGTAAACACACCTTTTGTTGCAGCTCCTGCACTTATGTATAATCCACTTTACTACCTATATTTCCTCAAATGATCATGATAAGCACCACTTTCTATCTAGGCAACTATATTTACCTGAGCTTCCATTCAAGTGGATGTTTATTAGAAATAAATAATGTAGGGCTACTCTAGCTAAATTGCAGTCTTTCAGTATGTATCTTTCATAAAAGTTCACTTTAAAATGACAAGTTCTAGAAGCACTAGTGTTTACCCCTAGGATGCTATTTACAAACTGTCCGAGACCTGTCTGATAGCTAAGTGATTATCAGTTCAATTATTGTTACACTTGATTAAAATGATGAAACCATTCTTGTAAACTATATATTATAGCATTTCCCCCTGAGTAAAACAGAGGGTACTCCCACAGCTGGTAGATGTTTTATTCAAAAGTTACAATGGTTCAAACTGTCAGTGATGAGGCTGCTTATATTATATTCTAAAGAGGACTACAGTCAGTGATTCCCATCTCCCATAGAGTACAATGTGATACCTGTATGAACACAAGATGCACTGTAAGGGAACTGTCTGATTACCAAATGGCACAGTTAATGTAAATGTTGGAACAACAAAAGGAGTACATCGTTTTACTCAGCAGACCTAGAACATATTTTCATAAAAAGTGTATTCATTATTTAAGTTCACTTAACTGAAACAAAGTAGCCATTCATAGCAGCATTACACAATAGTAAGTGGAGCCTTATGGTTGGCTTTTAAAACATACAACATGGTAACACAGTTGATAAGGGTGAAAAAAGCATGTCTGTCAAATTCATCCTTTGTCATATCACTTTTGTTGATCCAGAGGAAGACAAACAAAAACCCTGTTGAATGCATTTCCAATTAAACCCCAAGTGGTTAAAAAAAACCTTCCCGACTCCAAAAGGAAGACTGATATTTCCCTAGATAGACATCTTCTCTGCATTGAAACCACCTGTTGAAATACTCAATATTGTTGAGAGCCAGAAAAGTATCCAATACTGTTTTGAAAGTATCTAAAGTAAGCATGCATCACAGTTGTACTTACCTTGTGGCCAGCAGCGAGGGAGCCGGCCGCATCCATGCCTCCTCGTGGCGGTTCACTTTGCAACTGTGCTTCTTTCCCGCTGTCATCTCGAGCAGGCGCGTGTCATGGGGGGAATTCTCTAGTGACGCGTGCACTGCTCTTAAAGGGGCATTGCCCTTGTTATGTGCTCCACCTCCTCTCTCACTAAGTGTATATGCTGACTGGACAGTAAGCTCAGTTGCCCTTTTGTTGGTGTCCAGTACAGTAGTATCCTTGTTACTGTGTTATCTCCATGTATGACCCCTGGCTTGTCTGACCATCCATTCTGGTACTGACCTGTGGCTCTGGCTGACTATCTACTCCATGTATGACCTCTGGCTTAGTCTGACTATCCATTCTGGTGCAGACCTGTTGCTCTGGCTCACAACCTGCTCCGTGCATGACCCCTAGCTTTGTCCGATCATCCTGTCACCCAGTTGCAGGAATCCTGCAAGAGAGGGAGTGCTGGGGAGCGTCGCTAGGGTGCGTGGCTGGTCGTGCGTGGGCTGCCTATTGTCAGGCTTTGCTGCGGCTACGGCCGGTTACAGATGCCAGCCGCAAGGCTGGATGACTCGTCCCAGAGGAGCTGGAGGCGAGCCCAGGATAGCCTGCAATAAACAGCACAATCTCTCCTGCAGGGGAGAGTGCTGGCTAGAGAACGCTGAGTGGGGTTCATCGCTGGGGAGCGTAGGCCACAAGAGTGGCTGAAACTCTCCAGAGAAGGGAAGTGGCTAGTAAGACTAGGTGGGTGGTCTGTGACAGGCAGGGACAAGCGCCGCCAGGCCAGAAGTGACTTTTAACAGCAGAATAGTCGGAGGCAAACAGGGTCATACACTGTCAGGCTAGGAGAACACACAATCAACAGGAAAGTGTGGTCCAGGACTAGCAGGGTCATACACAGCTGGGCAAGAGGTAGTCACAATCAGCAGTTAAAGAGTGGTCAGGACTAGCAGGGTCATACACAGTTGGGCAAGAGGTAGGCAAAATCAGCAGGCAAAGAATGGTCCACGACTAGCAGGGTCATACACAGTTGGGCAAGAGGTAGGCAAAATCAGCAGGCAAAGAGTGGTCCAGGACTAGCAGGGTCATACACAGTTGGACAAAAGGGATCAAGGCTAGGCAAGGCTTATGGACGCTCTGGTAGACTCAAAGGAGGACTGGCCAGAACACAGATCACTAGCAGGGGTCTAGCTGGCTTCAGGAACACTATAACAGTGCACTGAAGCCAGGGATCTGCATACTGATATAGGCGTCGCGTGCTACGTCATCCGCACACGACGCAAAATGCACGGGAGAAAAACGCTAGAGAACTGAAAGCCGCCCGCGCATGCGCACAAGGCGGCTGCTGCCGCAGGAGCGCCCGACCAGACGAAACCGGCAAGAGAAGAGGAAACCTGTGCAGAGACTCGGCGGAGAGGTGACACATCCATTCTGGTGCTGACCTGTGGATCTGGCTGACTATCCGCTCCTTGTATGACCTCTGACTTAGTCTGACTATCCATTCTGGTGCAGACCTGTGGTTCTGGCTGACTACCTGCTATGTGCATGACCCCTAGCTTTGTCTGACAATCCATTCTGATGCTAACCTGTGGCTCTGGCCTAGTATTACGCCTTCGCCTGTGGGAGTGGTCGCTACCTGGTCTGGTACTAGTGAGTTGCTGGGTCTCATCCATGGCACCTGCCTCCTGTTCCTGTTAGAGTTTAAGCTGGGTCATATCCCAGCTCCAGACTCCTATTTTGAGACCCTCCGGAGCAGTCTTCTGTTTCTCGTAGGAACCCCTTGCTCTGGGTTTGGGCCACTCTCTCTCTGTTATTTTGATTCTGTGCTATTTCATATTACTTGTTCCTATTTCAATAAAGGTGGAGTTATATTACAGTACTTGTGTCTTGCATTTTCATTGACAGGATGCTGAGGAGCATGTTAGTGTGCAACAGACCACCGTGGACACAGTGAGAATGGGGGTCAATGAGTGATGCGGGACTAGGACAGGTTCCACTTGCCAGCAGCAGCAGCAATACTCCTGGTCCTAGTTGCAGTGCTAATTTTAAGACAGTAGCAGCAACAGCAGCAATATCGTCCACTGGTCATCACCAACAACACTGTGGACAATTTGTGACAAGACAGTGAGAAGGAGACAGGAGGGAACGTGCCTTGGCATAACCTCCCTGATAACAGACACCATGACATTTATGTCAGACATGTTAAAGGGAGAGTAATGTTTCATAATAAAAGCAGCACTAATTAATCATCATAGTATTTGGACTTTGGAGAGTGTTATTTCAATTCAGAGTTGTAGTTCAAGAGTATTTCAATGACAAAGTATCCCCTGATGTAACACTGCTCAGCCAGATCAGAAGGGAGGTGCCCTGGTAGATTGCAGAGAGGGTCAATCTTCAGTTAAGATAAGGGAAAAACCTGAAAAACTTGTCAAGGGGGGCAGGGCTTTCATTGTTCTCATAGGAAGAAGATTGTCCCCTGATGTTATCTGTCTGGTCTATGGACTGGATTCCACATCTGAGAAGAGATGGCTTACACTAGGTAAAAGGGGCGGGAGGGGAAACTTTGCTTATGAATATCTCTCAAAAATAAAATAAAGATAAAATTAAGTATTACTATCCCTTTAAAGCCAAACACTCACCACAGAAATTGAGCACCACTGTTGATGTACCCCCTGCCTCTCCCAAAAGGCAACAAGAGGCGAGGCAAAGATCAAAGAGGAGGAAGAGTAGAGAAACACAGGCAGAGACTGGAAGTTCCATGACGAGTGAAACAACTAGCCTGCCATCTCCTTCTTCCTCTAAGATATATACATCTTCTGCCAATCCACCTCATTCATTGTTACCTCCCCCACCAAATGATAGCCACTCTGTCGATGTTAGGGTGTGGCAGTTTGTCTCCCCCCATTGCAAGTGTGGTGGAGGAAAATCGCAAGCAGGGAATCAAGCAGCATCTGGGGAGATTCCATGCTGCAGAATATGCTAAGATGGTGGCAGGAAGGGTTAATCATTACTATTAAACTGACAGCAAGTTGTCATGTGTCTTTAGTGGGTTCTTGACAAGGGTATAGTGAAAGTGGCAGTATTTGGGTTCTGGTGTTATGGTGTTTGGATACAGTTGGCCCCCAGATGTTATTTACCACACACACTGTGCACATTACAGTTGCTGATGAGAGGCACTGTTCCTGCTCTCAAGGGAAAAATGTATATTCTAATAACAACACACCCATGATTTTGGAGGAAGGGCAGGTGGAGAGAAATTACTAGCCAACTTTTTCTTTTCTCCACATATACTGGGGGCTACTTATTGTGCTGCTGCTGCCTCACTGGAGCTAGTCATGGCAAGTGGAACATTCATCATCTATCACCCATGTCCTACAAATGAATGTTTCCTCAGGGCTTGGGCCACTAACAACAAATCTAACAAATCATCCTCTACAAAATACTCTATCACGTCAAGTATCAGCCCACCCCAGTGGAAGCTTATGTCAGGGAGTTCCTGTCTCTATCATTTTAAATACAAATTTCTTATTTTATTTTATTCATTAATTTTTTTATTAACTGTCCCCCAATAACAGTCAAGAAACCCATAAAAACAAATTCAGTGGTTCAACTGATTAATTCCCCAGACCACCCACCAACACAGGCACCCTCCTGTTTTTTGAATTGTATTTAGGATTTATTTTTTAATTAACTGCCCCCAATCCAAGTTTACAACACCCCCCAGAAAAAACATTCCCTGTTCAACTGATTCTTTCCCCACACCCCACCAACACAGACACCCTCATGCCCCTTTTATACTATGCCTTTGGGAAATAAAATAATTTTTGCTATGTGTTGTGTGTAAATTCATTGTTGCCATTGATCTCAATGGAATGATCTAGGCTAAAAAAGTGGAAAAACTGAACTTTCCGTGAGAAATTATTCACAAAGTGGGAAGTGACATTAATCACCTATTTCAGTTTGAGGCAAAATTTTTTGCCCAACCCTAGTGACCACCCTTTGCCTTCAAAATAACATCAGTTATTCTTGGTACATGTGCACAAAGTCGGGGATTTTGTAAGCATATAGTCAGGTGAATGATTAAACAATTATACCAAACAGGTGCTTATGATCAGCAATTTAATATGTGGGTTGAAACACAATAATTAACTAAAACAGAAACAGCTGTGTAGGTGGAATAAAACTGGGTGAGGAACAGCCAAACTCAGCTAATAAGGTGAAGTTGCTGAAGACAGTTTAATGTCATAAGTCATACAGCATTGCAAGACTGAGTACAGCAAAAAAACAGAGGGTAGTTGTACTGCATCAGCAAGGTCTCTCCCAGGCAGAAATTTAAAGGCAGACAGAAGTTTCTAGATGTGCTGTCCAAGCTCTTTTGAAGAAGCTCAAAGAAATAGTAAAAGTTGAGAACCATAGACGCAATGGTCGGCCAAGGAAACTTGCAGATGAAAGACACATCATGCTTACTTCCCTTCGCAATCAGAGGATATCCAGTAGTGCCAGCAGCTCAGAATTGGCAGAAAACAGTGGGATCCTTGTCCACCCATCTACTTTCCAGAGAAGTCTGGTCAGTAGTGGTCTTCTTTGAAGACTTCTGGCCAAAAAGCCATACCTCTGACGTGGAAACAAGGCCAAGCGACTCAACTATGCACAAAAACACATAACTGGGGTGCAGAAAATGGCAGCAGGGGCTCTGGACTGATGAGTAAAAAATGTAAATATTTGGTTGTAGCAGAAGGCAATTTGTTCACCAAAGGGCTGGAGAGCAGTACAAGAATGAGTGTCTACAGGCAACAGTGAAGCATGGTGGAGGTTCCTTGCAAGTCTGGGGCTGCATTTCTGAAAACGGAGTTGGGGATTTGGTCAGAATGAATGGTCTGAGAAGTACAGGCGGATATTTATCCATCATGCAATACCATCATGCATCATGCTTGTGTTTAACAAATTTTAATGTTGTAGACACTAAAAATATTAATACAATGAGGTATGTCCCATCTCTCAAACATGTATAGTTTGAGAGATCAAAGCATCTAAAGTTACCCCCTCCCACCCCTTTCATAGACATCAGCACTCTAGCTGACAGAAGCAGATCCTGTTCCCAGGACTGTCCGGCAGCTCTTCAGCAGAGCAGAAATATTAATATTTTTAATGTCTAGAATATTAAAATTTGTTAAAAACAAGTATTACTATCCCCTTAATAAAATACATATACAAACAATTAAAATAACAATATATATAAGATATAAAGTCTTTTTGTGTCCTAAAAGGGCTATTGTAGAGCTATAAAAAACAGTGAATTCACTGAAAAAATGTACAGCTAAAAGTTCATCAAACAGGGCATATATCACCTTAGAGTAATTGCTGCATATTGTAACAGCTGTATTCTGCCTTATGATGTGCCAACTCAGTGGGCAGGTGCTTATATTTTGACGAATAAGACTTTCGGTCCTTGCTTATATCAACAGCTTCTCTCCCGTCTTTGTTTGAATTTTTCCTGGTGTGGGTCCTGCAGACAGATTTCCTTCCCCATAGCGGACAGAGGCCTCAAGCTTTAAGGTGAAAAACTTGGTATAGCACCTCCTGTCCTTGCTTCTCAATATGGCAACAATGTTGTTAAAGTGTTAGTAATGTCTAAAAAAACTTTTTTGCATTTAGAAGAGCTTAAAAATCTGATCTACATGCAAAAAAATGTATCTCTCAAACCACTATGGTTTAAGAGATACAGGCGTTTAAAGTTTGATTTCTCCTACTGACAGCTGTAAAGCTGTCAGCAGGAGATTCATGTCGGTCAACACGGAGGCGCTTGAGAAGTGCCGGGATCTCGTTACTTACACGGAATCCCTTCATTGGAATGGTCTAAAACGTGTGCCTGAACACTAGGCACACATTTTAGACCATTCCAATGAAGGGATTCTGTGTAAGTAACAAGATCCCGGCACTTCTCAAGAACCAGAGTGTCGACCGACACAGATCTCCTGCTGACAGCTTTACAGCTGTCAGTAGGAGAAATCAAACTTTAAATGCCCGTATCTCTTAAACCATAGCAGTTTGAGAGATACGTTTTTTTGCATTTAGATCGGCTTTTTAAGCTCTTCTAAATGCAACAACGTTTTCTTCAGACATTACTAACACTTTAACTCAGTAGGTGAACTATGCCGGTTGACTTGAAAAGATAAAATTAGTCCTGTGCATATATATATATATATATATATATATATATATATATATACATATATATACTAGTACTAATGTAAAAGACTAAATGACAGCTTTACATATATTAAAAATGTACCATAGAACTTATAATTGAAATAGTGCTACACAAATGATTCCATGGAGCTTCCAGTTGAAATGGGGCTGCAAAGTTATACCATAGAGCTTACAATTGAAATTGGGCTACTTAAGTGATACCACAGAGCTTATAATTGTAACATGTCAGACTTGGTACCGTGTTAGCCATAGAAATACAGGAGGCAAATATAGTTTTTGATACCTTTTATTGGCTAACTAAGCAGATTTAAATGCAAGCTTTCAAGACCTAAGGTCTCTTCCTCAGGCATGTTATACAGATAAATATGAAAACATCTCTCTTAAATACAAGTACACATCACATTGTTTAGCATGGAAATCAGATAACAGAATGCAGTCCAGATCCAGATATCTTTGATCAGTCAATGGTAAATTGCACTCTTCCTCTGAGGCTTTAAAGGTATTTACGATGCTCTTGGGTCTGTTAGAAAGGTCAATCAACTAAATTATATTTTGACATAAGTTCCTTATCCCTGTTCAAACCACTACAAATTGCATTAAATTTTAACATTAATTTTACCTCCCATACCTTTCTGTCCCTCTGAGTGCGAAACAGTCCCATCAATACAGTTAACTTGCCCTCTCCCTCCCCCTTCCCCGTAGTCAGCGTTCTAGCTGACTGCGGGAAAGAGAGTCGTACGGCTTTCAGACGGCTCTCCAGCACATCCTGATCGCGTTAATAAAAAAGAAAACTTTCACTGAAATGGTCTTCTACATGTGCTTAGTTTGCAAGCCCATGTAGAAGACCGTTTTAGTGAAAGTTTTTTTTCAATTAACGCGATCGCGGCTCTGCTGCAGAGCCGCCTGATGATCTATGACTGGATTTCCCTTCAGTCAGCTACAAAGCTGACTTCGGGGAAGGGGGAGGGAGAGGGCAACTTTAGGAGCGATTATCTCTCAAACCATAAAAGTTTCAGAGATGACACTGGGGGTAATACGTTTATTTTAGTAGGGCTGTACTATAGGGATTAGTAATACTTAAGTATTGCTATCCCTTTAAGTGCGTAAGTTGATTTTATAGTAAAAATAATTAAAAATGAAGAGATGGAATTAAAAGTTAAAATGCAAAAATAGCTGTTATTAACCCTTTGAGTGTCAGAAGCTGTGCAGCTCAGAGGAAGGGCAATGTGCCTTCCTATTCCTCTGCTACTCAAAGGGTTAATTAATTAAAAATGTTTAAAATAAATAAATCAAACAATTGCCATATCAATACTACAATGACTCATTTACTGTTAGATTCCTGTATTTAGACTGAACTCTTAGGTCTCTATTCATAAGATAAAGAAGTGCAACTCTCACACAAACCAACTGCACCACAGGGAACAACTGCACTTCTCCCAATTCCCGTTTATCTAAATGTGGATATGTTTTACCTCTTGAACTAGAGTGGTCTGCAACACATTGTTTCACAATGCATTGGAGATCTCTTTAGCATTCAAGGGGTTAAAAAAATCCAAAATTAGATCAATATGAGTTCTAGAACAGTGGTTCTCAACCCGTGCCCTCAGTGGCTACTAACAGACCAGGTTTTGAGAATTTCCTTTTAAGAGCACAGGTGAGTTAATCAATATGACTGAGCCTCTGATCAACACACTTGTGTTCTAGCGGGGAAATTCCTAAGTCCTGGCCTGTTAGTGGCCACTGAGGGCACAGGTTGAGAACCTCTGCTCTAGAAACTTTATTTCTCCCCTATGGTGAAACTGGTTTGCTTCAGAGTTGCTCCTACTTCCTTTTGTGTATAAGGCCCAAGATCTCTATACTAACTCCTAGAGTACCAAGCCCATATGTAAGTATATATGTATATCTTTATTTATATGGCGCTACACTGTGTACACAGAGCCTTACAACAGACGTATGTTACAATAAATAACAGTCATAGAAACAATAGGAGACAGGTCCCTGCCCCAAAGAGCTTGCATTCTAAATGTGTAAAAGGAGAATGACAACAGGGTATGAGGGTGTCAAGTGCTGTGATTACAAGTGCTGAGTTTGTCAAAAAGGTATAGGACAAAGAAGAAAAAGAGAGAGAGAAAAGCGCCAATAGTGCGTTATCCCAGTATAACAGTTGTTAGCATACAATATATAGATCCACTCACATTAACAATAGGTTGATCCAAAGACATATGTCAGTGACCAACATTAAACAATTGCAGGGTACTTCACCCGTCCCTGCTTGGGTTTTACGATCTCCAATCCAAATAAGGAAGACGTATCTTCAATAAACACCATATACCAAATAACAAACTTGTAGACAACTCAATATGAGGGAGTCATTTTGGATCTTTATGTTGGATACGATGAGTCCTAACGGTCACAATGAAACTGTAGAGACTTCTGGTAGTTTGGTCATTTATATGGATGTTATTATCCATTGTGTCTTAAGCCCCGTGTTTGTTGGTTGTAGCCGCTTTATGAGGATTTAATATCATGTTATTTTCTTGTGTATCCTCTCAATGGTTGGGAGGTCAACAGAGAATTTATATATGTACTAGCAATGTGGGACGGCGCTGTCCGTCAGGCTATATAGGGAATTAATGCACACACACGGATGCAAGACACACACACACAGAGACACACACGCAAATGCACACGCATGCACTGAGATGCATAAACAGCGACACAGTCATACACACATACATGCAATGCACAACATGCAGACACACAGTGATACAGACATGTAACACACACAGTGAGGAACATACAGGCACACACAGAGACACACACACACACACACACACACACACACACACAAGTGAGGCATAAGGGGGTGACTTATGTGTCAGTGTAATTAGTTTGTGTTTGTACTTATGCCTCCTCTGTGGCATTCATTCATATAGTTGAAATGCAGGTGCACATACTATGGTGGAAGGTGGATCGTGCTGGTTCCCGGGGTGTGAGTGAGTGTGTGTGAGTGGCATTCATTCATATACTTGAATTGCATGTGGTGATTGCACATACTATGGTTGAAGGTGGATCGTGCTGGCTCCAGGGGTGTGAGAGTGAGTGAGTGTGTGTGAGTGGTATTCATTCATGTAGTTGAAATGCATGTGGTAATTCCACATACTATGGTGGAAGGTGGATCGTGCTGGCTCCAGGGTGTGAGTGAGTGTGAGTGAGTGTGTGTGAGTGAGTGGCATTCATTCATGTAGTTGAAATGCATGTGGTAATTGCACATACTATGGTGGAAGGTGGATCGTGCTGGCTCCTGGGGTGTGAGTGAGTGTGAGTGAGACTATGGTGGAAGGTGGATCATGCTGGCTCCTGGGGTGTGCGTGCGTGTGAGTGAGAGAGTGAGTGTGTGAGTGATTGCATGAGAGTGCGTGAGTGAGAGTGTGTGAGTGAGAGTGTGAGTGAGAGTGTGTGAGTAAGAGTGATTTAAATCGCTCCCCCATTGAATCTACCAATGGGAGCAGTAAATCCTCCTTACTTAAGATGAGGTAACATAGCAATATAACACACGGTGGCTCTTCAGTTGAGGCAACATAGCAATATGCTGAGGGAACAAATAGAAAGTGGTGTTTGAGGCTTGCCCTCTGTAACATACAGCAAAGCATCTCTCTCTCCCTTTAAGGAGAAAGGGCAGGAAGCAGGAAGTGAACAGACAGTTAGTGAGGTTGACTGAAGAGATGAAAATAGATAAATAAAAGAGGTGCTATTAAGTTTATCCCTGAGTCTATATTTGTCACGGTTTTTGATGAACACTCAGACAGACCAGTAAGGTTAAAAATGACTTTATTGAGTAAAGTGCATATAGAGAATTAGGCTACAGGCCCACAATACGAAACAACAATATATATATAGTAGTCAATGCGACAATGACTGTAATCAGAATGACTGAGATAGGATGCAGGAAACTGGAGGCCTGAGGCAGGCAACCTTCCCCTAGAGGAGTAGGTAAGATCAGGCTACTGGACCCGGAACTAACACAGGACAGAGGATGGCAGCAAGTCCTGGAGATGGTAATTGGCACGAGACCCAGAGGCCTGGGTGGTACAGAACCCAAATAGGCAGCGAGGCAACACTGACCAAGGGACAGGGGTCCCAGGGTGACCGAGGCCACCACTTACAGATGGTAAACCCTAGAATGCTAGGGGTGGATCGTAGGCAGACAATTGGAAGGCTATAAGTGTCCCCTCACACAACAGTGTGATAAAGCGCAAATGCTGGCTCTAGGCCCGAAGGCCACTAGACAAGGAACAGAGCTCAGTGTCTCCACACACACCGCAAGTGTTGTAACGCAAGTGCTGGCCCTAGCCCAGGCACTGCAACAGCCAAGGAGCACAAGGACTGCCTGGACAGTCTAGGTGCTGAGCAAGTTAACTGGAGACGCTCAGAAATATACAGGAACTCCCACAGGGAGTGAGCCCAGCAATAGCGCAGAGGAAGACACAGATAGAGCTGAGTAACTCAGTCAGCACTTGATAGCACCGTACCGGTACTTCATGTGTGCACACTGCCACTGGCGGTTAGAGTAAGTGGCTATAGCACGAATGCTACGCCTCTGGTCGACAAGATAAGAATAGCGCCACGCAGCGCACCACAACAAGGCACCTGGAATCTGTTGTTTGTAATGCTGGCCCGACTAGGACAACGGAGGAAACACAGCCATGCACGGATGGCAACGGGACAAAGGCTCAGCCAGGAAAGGTTACAAACATAACGGAAGCACAGACTGGTCAGGAGCAACGGAATGGGCTCAATAGCCAGACAGGTAGCAACAGAGAGGGTTCACAGCCAGATCAGTACAGCAACAGAACAGGTTCTCAGCCAGATCAGTCGGTAACTGAGCAGGTACTCAGCCAGATCAGTTCAGCAACGGAGCGGGTTCTCAGCCAGATCAGTCGGTAACGGAGCAGGTCCTCAGCCAGATCAGTTCAGCAACGGAGCGGGTTCTCAGCCAGATCAGTCAGTAACGGAGCGGGTTCTCAGCCAGATCAGTTCAGCAACGGAGCGGGTTCTCAGCCAGATCAGTCGGTAACGGAGCGGGTTCTCAGCCAGATCAGTTCAGCAACGGAGCGGGTTCCCAGCCAGATCAGTCAGTAACGGAGCAGTACACAGGAAGCACAGTAACATCGTCAGGCAGTCCGGGTCATAAACGATAACAGCAACACAGTAACAAACGTCAGGATCAGATACACCACGAAAGGGCGCCTTGGAATAGACATGACAGGATATATAAAGGCAAGCCCTGGGTGGAGCAAGGATGTCAGGCTAATAAGAGGGCAGCACTGAAATTAGGCAAAATTGCAATGTTGCCATCAGAGCAGGAACACGGGCACCGTGATAATATTTTATGGAAACATTACACCCTCGTACTGAAACAGAGTGTATGGAGGGTTACAATTATCTGTGGGAGGTGAAACAGTGTGTTGGTGGGCTCATGATCCTGAGTGAGAGTGTGTGTGGACCGGGAGACGTTATTGATATCCCCTACTTCAGAAGCAAGTGGCAGCTATATTTTTTTTTGGCAGTTGGATAGTGGTGGGCGGGCTGGAGGGGGCGGGCCAGCTCTCTGTATGATAAACATGCCCCCATTGAATCACCCAATGAGAGTAGTAATGTCCCCATTGAATCACCCAATGGGAGTTGTGTCTCCTAATGAGACATAAATTATGTAATGAGGCATTCTGTGCAATGTGTGTGTGTTTTCTGAGGAGACATAAATTATGTTCTGTGTGTGAGGAACCATAAATTATGCAATGAGGCTTATTCTTTTATATAGATAGATAGATAGATAGTCCCTCTGTCTGTGGGGTTGCCTCAAGGCTCCGTTCTGGGTCCTCTGCTTTTCTCACTGTCACCCTTTCATTGGGTGAACTTATTAGTTCATTTGGCTTCAAATACCATCTATATGCTGATGATACCCAAATTTACATTTCCACTCCTGATCTTTCACCTCAAATCCAGCTGCAAATTTCGGACTGCCTCTTGGCCATTTCCTCCTGGATGGCACAACGTCAGCTGAAGATTAACATGGCCAAAACCGAACTGCTAATCTTCCCACCAAGACCTTGCCTAACACCTAGCTTCACCATTACAGTTGATGGAATTGATATTGATCCGGTCAGCTCAGCACGCTGCCTTGGGGCCATATTTCATTCCTCTCTTTCCTTCTCCCCTCACATTAACTCTGTGGCTAGATCATCTCACTTCTTTCTCTGCAACATTGCTAAAATCCACCCGTTCCTCTCCCAACAAACTACTAAAACTCTTATACATGCCCTCATTCTGTCCAGCTTAGACTATTGCAATATCCTACTAACTGGCCTCCCTGCTACTCATCTTTCACCTATGCAATCTGTTTTAAACTCAGCTGCACGAATCACCACACTCTCCCCAAAAACTGAACCTGCCCACATAATTCTCAGACATCTGTCATGACTCCCAATTCAGCAGCGCATCAATTACAAAGTCCTTCTTCTGACCTTTAACGCTCTCCACACTGCTACCCCTCCTTACATCTCTTCCCTCATCTCCTATTATGTTCCTGGCCGCTTCCTTCTCTCAGCACACAACGCACTTCTTGTTGCACCATCCACACCCTCTGCCCTCTCCCATCTCAAACCTTTCTTGCTTTCTGCTCTATACCTATGGAACTCCATACCCCTCTCCTTACGCCTAGAACAATCCCCCTCTGTCTTTAAGTCTACCCTGAAGTCTTATTTTCTGGAGCACTAGGACCATGCACTGCCGTTGGCCAAACTCAGCACTTGTAATCTCAGCACGTAACACCCTCTTACCCCATTGTATGTCTCCTTTTACCCATTTAGACTGTAAGCTCCTTGGGGCAGGGACCTCTCTCCCATTGTTTCTATGAATGTCGCACTTATTTCATCCCCTCTTATTTATTGTAACATATGTCTATTGTAAGGCACTGCGTACACTGTGTGGCGCCATATAAAGATATACATACATACATACATACAAGATGTTTAGATCATCATTTAAAGGGATAGTAATGTTTTGAAAACCAAGCAGCTCAGATTGTTTGTTATGCTAGTTATGCAGTAATCATATGATGAATTTTTCTCCCTACCCCCTTTCCTGTTCTTAAGCCGCTTCCCTCAGATCCGACAGTGGATCACAATGTGGGACAATCTTCTCTCAGTATTAGGAAAAAAACTGTCCTACTTCATCAAGGAGGACAGGTTTTTCCTTATATTGACTGAGGGAAAATTGCCTCTCATTGTAATCTGTCCGGGCTTCAGATCTCAAGGGAGGTGGCTTCAGAATGGAAAAAGGGGAGGAAGTGGTAAAATTAATCATATGCTTACTGCATAACTATCAAGTTATGAACTTTGAGAGCCTCAGACACTATTCATTATAACAAACTATGTGAGCTGCTTGATTTTCTAAACATTACTATCCCTTTAAAGCAATGGGAATCTAGGGAATTTGTATGTCTCTTATGGTACAGTTGGTTGACTACTTGATTGAGCCAGTTTATTTTAGTGCATCAGTCTCATTGTAGTTTATGCATTATTTTATTAATACATATGTAGCTAATATTTTCTGCTTGTTTACTATTTCTGTCTGAAGAAGACCCATGTGACGTGGTAATTTCAACCATATGTTGGTACAATAACAGTCATCGCACTTCTTATCCTTCTCACTGCCTTCACATCACAGGAACTGGATAGATTTTTATGACAGGAGAGTTTCCTCACAGCTTGATAAATCTAGGCGTATGCTTATAAAATCATGAATGTAATAAATTTGCTTTCAATTGTAAGTGCTGTATGCATTCTTTTTCATCTTTCTGACAATATTCAGACATCATGTATAAGGTAAGGCACTGGTAAGTTTGTCATTTTAAGTTATGATGTGCTACAAAATTGCTTATGTACAGCGCATCTCCTTCAGGTGTGAATGCCAGTAATTTTTAATATTTCTAACAAAGGTGTCAATCTCCTGGAGGGAATGGTTTTCAGTAAAGACATTGTGTAGCCAAATGCTTTGCCAAAATTCTCCTGATCTACATTTGGGAGGAAATGAGTCATCTTTGTTCCACTGCTCCTTCTTGCTTAAATGTTGCATGCACATCATTGTACATTCACCCCTGGATACTAGAGGCTTGAGTATAACACAAAAGCTCTATAAATCAGGCTAATGAAGATGCTCTGTGGTCTCCTGTCAGCAGGCAGAATTCCATAGTTCCATGTTGCTAATTTCCAGAAAGTCCACAAACTCTGCTATTGCATTCATTCACAACAAGCAGACTGATACCAGATATCAAAATGTTAACAATGTCATAGTGACCAGTGAAAGTATTCCAACACCTTTCAGTTCCAGAGGGGTAATCAATATTTTTTTATTTACCATGCATTTCACACCCCACTAGCACTTCGAAGTGAGCAACCATAGGTCCTCCAGTGTTTTAGGACTACAATTCCCATTTTCCCCATCAAACAATTGGATGGCTGGGGCTGATGAGAGTTCTAGTATACAATAGCTATAGGCCACCAGACTGCCCAACACAGACTTAGTGGGTTGAACTGAAACTGTCACTTTGTAACAAATATGAGACTTTAACCCCTTTGATGCCAGAGAGTTCACAAAAGAATTGCCAGCAAATGCATTAGGCACCTCCCTGGAATCCAAGGTGGTAAATGAGGTTTCATAATCACCAGTATTTATGTTAGCCATTTTTTATTTACCCCCTTAACGACCAGCCGATCGGTGCGGCGCGGTCATTTAAGGACCACGGAGCATTTTTTTTTTTTATTGCTCCTTACGGTTCCGGACTCCCCGAACGGCGTGCAGCCACGGGGGGAGCCCCGAATTCCATGACGGTTATAGTACGTCATGGGTTGTTCAGTCAGATCAACCCTTGACGTACTATGACCGTCAAGGGTTGTTAAGAGGTTAAAAGAACACTTTGAGATATTTATCTTTTTTTTCTTTGTTCATTTAATGCAAATCTGCCAGGCATGCCTGCCACATACTAATATTATATAATGGGAGTCATGCACTAAGAATTTTTTGATGGATTGTGGGTGGATTGGCCTGCATCTGGAGAAGGGCTGGCTGCACTCGCTTTGCACCTAGGTACAAAGGCAATACACGAGAAAATGGCATCTCTGTGATTGCCTCAAACCATCTGCCCCTGAGATGAACATGTGGACTTGCTTAACTAAGCTGACACTGTTATAATTTGTCTGTGTCAGGCACAGCGCTAATTGTTCATAGGTGTAGAGAAATCAGGTGATTAACATGCCTGTTTTTCTACAGCTAGTTTAGATAGGCACAATGGGGGGCATAACCCGTTCCACTGTCCTGCCTGTGCCCCCCTAGTGCCCCACAACACCCCACCACACACACACACACACACACACAAACACACAAATCGTACTCTCTTGACATAGTACTGCAATGCAGTGCAAACTCATTTGTAATGGAGGGGTTAATGTGCATCACAGTTATTAAAAAATTGCCCTAATAAACTATCCCTCCATCACCCCGCTGTATCCTAATATAGCCTCTGTTTAACCTCTCTGTTGTCAGATCAACTTGCGTTAGCTGATCTATCAAAGAGGAGTTATTGAGTGTAAAAGAAAAAAATAAGAATTTGATTTAATTTAATTAATTTATTTTAAACAAATAATTTTTATGAAATAAAAATTTGAACTGATCTTAGGTATGTAATAATGTAATAGGCTCAGGGTGTATGGGGAAAATATACCACAAAGCACATAAACAGAAAAAAATGCCATAGCTTCATTAACAGGTGAAAAAAAACAAGTAGTCCTTGCCCAATAAATCTAACTTACATCTAAAAAGGTACATGGCCAATCATATTAACATTTAGAGTTATCACATATTACCCATTCAGCCTAATCCCATGGCTCCCATGCATAAGTAGACACTAGCAACATGGGTTGAGGACTGGAGCACAGTTACCTAGGGCTGTCTCCCTGGTGAATCAATAGAAGTAAACACCTGCAACCTAGGTCTGGGGGCACACTTCTCCAGGGTTGTCATGCTGGGAAATCAAAATATTTCCCCATTAATGTATGAAATCTCCCATCACATTCAAAAAAAAGTAAGGACTATCTGTCAAACTATGACAAAAACTGAGAAAGAAAGTGTACCAAAATGTGAGATGCTCTAAATCTAGATTAACCTTCACTCTTAGGGAGACCCCCTAAGTGTATTCTCCAAATGTACCAAAATGTGAGAAGCTCTGAGGATGAAAAAAAGCACAATGGCTTGTTCTAAGGGGCTATTCACCAGTCAGATGCATCACATATTAGCTCTCTAGTGCCACTACAGAGGAGAAATGTCCATGGTCATATTAGACTAATTCCACCCAAAAGGGAAGTCTAGTTCCAAAATAACAGGAAATGTCCCCTCTGTCCTGGAACACCAGCTAACACCAAACATATTTCCAGACTTGTTGGGCCTCATTAGTAAAGTACAGCTGGTTTCCCTAGGTACTGAGAGCAAGGGGGCCAATTCTAGATTAACTTTCACTCTTGGGGATACCCCCTAAGAGTATTCAAAAACATACCAAAAAAGTGAGAGGCTCTGAGGATGAACAAACACACAATGGCTTGTTCTATGGTTAGTCACCGCTCAGAAGCATTGCATTTTAGTTCTCTAGTGCCATTACATAGGAAAAATTTCTATGAAAATATTAAACTAATCCTGCCCAAAATCACAGTTCAATTCCAAAATGATTGGCAAGTCCCCTCTGCACGGGAGCATCAGCTAGCCCTAGGCATAGGTTTCAGCCTTGTTGGGCCTCATCAATGAGATGCAAGAAAGTCAGTAATAGGGAGGGAGGGATGCTGCTCTGCTGAGTGATATGCCTCAAATGCGGCAGACATCTGGTTCCAGGAAGGAACCACTCATTGAACCACTCCTCCCTTACCCAATTCCTTTCCCAAACCTCTCCCCTGTCATGCTCCCTTCCACCTCTGGGACCTACAGCTACAGGGAGTGCTTAACTTTTGTGGCAGTCCTTAATGGAAAGTGTTGGAAATGTGGTCTGACATGCCTACAGTAAATATGTTATTCAACAAGTATAGCAGCTAACATACTGTGGCATACATATTCTGGTTTTCTAATTTTTTTCTCAATACTATATAATGTCTTTTTTTGGGTAAGGGTTTATTTTATCTTTTGGAAAATGAAAGTAAACGTATCAGTGGTTTATATGCCCCACTTAGGGGGGGGGAGGTGATTACATGCAAATAGAGGCAATGGAATCAATTTTCTTGCCCCATGCCTTCCTAGTTCCAATGTACTGAGCTATTAACACTTGCACTAAGGGGTGGGAAGTGGGAAAGTCTATGACCATTTGGGGGCATTAATTTCATCTAAGCCTTGTTTAACCTTTTGAATGCCAGAGGGGTACACAATGCCCTGCTTCACAATGTGTTTTGAACCCCCTCTGACACTCAAATGGTTAATATTATACATTACACAAAGTGCAGGGGAAATGGCATAACTTTATTTTACTGCTTGCAATAAAGAACTAATACTCTATAATGCATACCTTCAAGTGCATTCACTTGCATTGATAGCCAACATCAGTGGAGCTGTGCTTGCAGTCCACTGACACTTTAGAAAATCTGGAAAATAAAATGACTCTAGATTTAGCCCAACTGGTTAATTTTCTATAATCAAAAGTCAGCAACAAATTTAAAGAAAATGCCTCAGTGTATTGTCTTGGCTTGAACCCCCCCCCCCCCCAATTTATTTGACATTCATGTTTGGCAGCGTAATAAATAATATCTTTGTGATCAAAGGGAAAAAAGAAAGATTTCAATGTATCTGCCGCAGATAATTTTTCGGTATGAGAAAATAAAATACTGCACAGAATTGCTGACTATGGGAAAATATTGTGTACACTAGGGTACAAGGTTATAAAACACTGACATGACAAAGAAAAGTGACAGATTTACATTGTACTGAGAAGATATATGGAACCATGAGGCTGATGGACTAAGAACGTCTGGGGCAAAGCAGCTTCACTACAGGGAGCAAGTAAGCATTCTTATTGATTTAAATGGGTGGTTTAACCACTACAATGCTAGAAAGGTCCCTGACACGCAGCTTTGCAATGCTTTGGAGTACTCTAGCAAAAAATGGGATTACAATCCTCATTTTAATCAGTAGGATTTTTTTTGAATATCTATTTGTTCCCTGTAATTGGTTTGCACCAGTATTGTTCCAGTCTCCTTAGCACAGGAAAGTCCAAACTGAGGCCCAAGGCCATTTGTGCTACTCAGACACAGCCAGCCTGGCCCTTCCCAATGTATTGCATACCCTCTGGTCCACAATAAAAATGTATCCTTAGAAAACATTAGAATCCTCACTTAATCTTTTGCAGTCCAGCACACAGAGGGCATCCTTTCTGGCCCACCCCTTTTGTCCAAGGGTACAGAACCTGCAGTTCTTCAGACCAAGTGCCTAGATTCCACCCCTCCAGCAAAAACAAAAGGTGTGAGGAGCAGTTGAAGTCCAGGTAGTACTTGGGGTAAAAGTGTTATCTGGGCTCCAAAGTGAGCTCCCAGCGTACAGGCATTGGCTCCAGCCCTGGAGAAGCTGATGACCAATCCCTCCCCCTAAATGTGGTCCTCAGCAAACAACGCCAAGGGAAACAGCAAGGGAAGAAAATCTAGAGATGCCCTTCTCCTTTGGACCACCTTCCAACACTTGTGCTTGGAGCTTGATGGCTCACAAATACAGGAAAATCGTTTGAACCAATGCTCCTAGACTGGCGCCCATCTCCACTTCAACTGGAGACTTCCAACATGTCACAGGAGTTGTCAGTCCCTTGGCACTTCCATGGCCTACTCTCTGAGCCTCCAGGAATCTAGAGCGTTGGATCCTGCCTTCTCCATTGTAGTGGTGTTGTCTGCTCCTGGCATGTCTATGGGCTGAGTGATCATAATTATGCCTGCTCCTATAGCCAAACTTCTGGGAAACTGCTTCCTCACCGTAACACCTTTCGCTGCTCGGCCATAGACTTCTGGGCCTGTCACCTCCTTGTCTTGCACGGGCTGCTGGGAAGCAGCTCTCTGTATTTGAAGTAGTATCATTATAGGAATCCTAGGTTTGGTATATTCTGAATTTAGTTTAATTAAATTTTATTTAAAAAATGTAATACCTCTGTACTACCTCTGTTACATACTGTTGTATTGAGGGGCAGTGGTTGATCCTGCGGCAGTGTTATATTATCTGCATCCATTTTGTTTCATTATGTAGTTGGAGTAATTAATATGATTAAGTATATCATTTCTTCTTTTAATGGTGATGGAGCACTGGTTCCTTTCCAATTTGTTAGTGGCTTCAGTATTTGATGTCAACATGCATGTTTCTAGCCGCCGGATTCCACTAAAGCTGTTGATATCTGTTACTGTGTTCATTACAACCTCCCTCTTGTTAAAGATAATAATTGCTAAGTCACTGTCTAACCCAGTTACTCTACAAAAGAGATCCAGGCAGGTTTTTCCCCTATCCCATCTTTTATTTACCACAGCTACCTTGCCCTGTCCCTCATATTTCATGCAGAAGATAACACAGGCCTCCAGGTAATTGAGTCAAAATCATACTTTTCAAATGTATCATTATCTTCCAAAGATAGTATAATGTTAGACTGTGTAGTGTTAGAATTAGAGCATAAGGATATTATGTTGTAACTAAATAAAAGTAGAAACTATTTCATAAAAAATATTCTTACTTTGTATTGAGACTCTGCCAATACTGGAAGAACTACTTGGAATCTATTTTTCAAAACAAAAAAGGAAGAAGAACAGTGACCACATTGTAAGTACTTTTGAAACAGATTTCATGGTATCTTCACCAGAAACAACCAAGTCATCAGATGTTCTACTCACATATTGGAATGGGGAAACTCTGTCTCTCTGTACCTATGCAGGAACTGGTACACACCTCAGGCTCGTTTCACCTCAGCAGGACTAGAAAGGTGGCTCTTCCCCACAAATAAAATTCAGATCCCTACTTTCTTTTGCATGCTGTCCAAAAAGTCTACCCTTAACCATTCAAATATACAAATCTCGAGTAAAGGTTTTATTACATCAGCAAGATAGATAAACTAGCCCTACATGGTTTTTAGCTGCTGAACACCATTTTGTCAGATAGAAAAGACTTGGTATGGCAAACTGGCCTAAACCCCCTCTCTGTATGGTGACACTAATGTGAGTCCTTTCTTACTTTGCATCATTCAAAACACTGCCCATTAATAGCTGATACAAATTATGCAGTTTCTGCAGTGAATGGGAAGAGTAAAACACACAGTTTGAACAGCAGCACCACTCAGCGGATATCAATAAAATTACAAAATTGAATTTACAAACATTGTTGGAACTCTATTGGTACAAATCTTTAAGTGTATTTTATTTTACCTTTGGTTTGAATGTTTTTGCTTTTTTGTGTTGTGGTTTTCATTTTTCTTTTACTGCGTCTAAGAAGGCACAAGTTTCCTCTCTACTCCAAAGCCAACTATTTTAATGGAAGAAGTGTACACTTTATTCCCTGTAAAATGTATTTATATTGCATAAAAAAGTTCTACATTGAGATTAATAGCCATGGACTTTTCTATACAAAATGTTTGCATAGAAAATATATATGTTTTCTCAAATTAATTAGCCAGATTTCAGAAGAGGCAGATTTTTCCAACTCAGACATGGTAAAATCATAAACATACAAGACTGAAGACAGAGTAGTCCCTGTGACATCAATCAAGCCTTCAAAAAGTGATAAAAAAAGGTGAATTACAAGGTGAGATTTTTTATTTCCATTAGGAAAGGTGCAGTAGAAGAATTCTCAAAAGTTTCACACCTTCAGGATATGTAATTCACACACTTCAATATTAATAAACACATCCAGTAAATATTCACAATTTCATTATGTTTATTTTTAAGTATCAGCTGCGCTGTTCATAGTTTGAATGTATTTTTTTAATTGTTGTCAGCATAATGGATGTGTTTTTTGTTATTTTTACTGTTTTAAATGGAGTGAACTATTGCAAAGACTGTAAATATACTCCATTATAATATAACCCCTCGTGACATAGAATGGAGGTTCCATGACACACATTGGGCCACTCCAGTAGCGCACCTATGACCAATAACGACCCCTCCCATCCCCCCGTGTTAAAGGAGCATTAAACTTTTTCTTATGAAAACACATATTTTACAGAGCATTTCCTGCTGAATAAAACAAGGTCACTCCCATCGCGGTCAGATGTTTTATTCAAATATTATAGCAGTTTAAATAATCAGAAAGTGAATATATTGTGTTTACTTCCTGATAGATCTAACTGACAGGAAGTGACAGGCAGTTTCTATCACATTCAATAGAGAAATGTATGTCTCTGACTTTTCTGTCTTTCCTCTTCATTAGAATCTAACAGGAAATCTAATTAGAATTTGGCCACTAGAGGGCACTGCTAATGTAAAAAAACATGGGTTTAAACGGTAATAACTCTGGAAATATAAATCTCTCTGCAAATGGAGTACCCTTATTTTACTCAATAGGAAAATCCCTACAATATACATTTTTTCATTACAAAAAGTTTACTGTTTCTTTAACCCACCTAATCCAGAAAAGCAGCAAGATCCCGCTCACTGCAGGTGGGCCAGGAGATACTGGCATTCTCCAGAGTGCTTCCATTTCAACAAGGGTGATGTTTCTGAACAGTGAATAGCTATTCTGTTGACATCTTGTGGAAAATCTGATATAAGAACCATTTGAGGGGCACAGTATCGTAGCTCAAGGTGGGTAAAATGTGAGTTTATGTATTGGGGAATTTTTAGGTTTATTCTAATAAAAGTTTTACACTTAGTACCTGTTCTTTCTGTTTTTGCACTTATCATGTTGATGTTTATAATGTATACAAACTGTTACTTGTTTATTATAGTTGCTAATGATACTGCACCTACATGAGTGATGTCTTCTAATACACAGAGGGTTATATGAACCTGGAATTATCTGTCTTTAGACAAGTGTCTATTGAAGCCGGGAGCAAAAAGCCACATTGGATGTTCATACTAGTTTCCAGCACCCAAATCGTCTACTCCACCTTCCTCAACAAAGACTGCTTGCTACAGATGGTCCCACTGAATTTTGATCCACTTCACAAATTCTCTACACCTTCTGAGTCACTACTGGTTGTATGAGTATTATCATTATGTATGAACTCTAGCCTGGAGCCATCAGTTTTCTCTGATGTTACTATTTTCAGCTGTTTCTATGGTTTGTATTAATTCTATTGATCCTTACTTTTCATATGTATGTTTTATGGTGCCATACATAGTCTACAATTTATGTTTGTGTTGCTATTGAACCATATACTTATAGACCTGGGTTTATGTGTGCCTTCAAGGGAAACTGTTTTCTCTGTTTGAGACACAACCATAGCTACTACTATCTCTGCATTTTGCACTTTTTATATTTTATGCCTTTAGAGCGGGGATGCGAGAATGCAGGATTTATGTGTGCTCCTGGTTTGTGTTTGTCCTAAGTGTTTTTAAATTATTTGTGATTATTTTCTACTCTGTTATAATAAAATAATTCACTCACGGATCTGTATACCTGGAGTGCCCAGTTGTCCTGGTGCTATATAGGGATGGGCAAAAATTTCAGCCTCTAACTGAAATCTGAGAAAAATGACACTTACCGCTTGGCAAAAAATTTCCCACGAAAAGTGCTATTTTCTGCTTTTTCGTCTAGCTCATTCCATTCAAATCAATGGGAACACTGAAGTTACACACAACACATAAAAAATATTATTTTATTTCCCAAAGGCATAGTAAAAAAGGGCCATGAGGGTGCCTGTGTTGGTGGGGTGTGGAGAAAGAATAAGATGCACAGGGAATGTTTTTTGGGGGGTTTGTTTACTGGGATTGGGTGGAAGATAATACAAAATAAATACTAAATACAAATAAACCCCCCCCCCCATAAAACATGGTATAAAAGGGGTCTAAGGAGGGTACCTGCGTTGGTGAATGAATTAATCATTTGAACAGTGAATTTGTTTTGGGGAGGGTTTCTTGACTGATATTGGGAGGACAGTTAATAAAAAAAAATCAATAAAATAAAATAAGAAATTTGTACGTATAGTGATAGAGACAGGAACCCCCTGACATAAGCTGCCACTGGGGTGGACTGATACTTGACTTGATCGAGTATTTTGTACAGGATGATTTGACAGATTTGTTGTTAGAGGCCCAAGCCATGAGGAAACATTGATTTGTAGGACTTAGACTTACTAGAGGCCCGAGCCCTGAAGAACTATTCATTTGCAGGACTTAAGCTTGTTTGGCACAAGCCCTAAGGAAACATTGATTTGTAGGACTTTGGCTTGTTAGAAACAAACCCCATAATTATTATTTTTTTTTGTAGGACTATGGTTTTTTTACTATAATTATTTATTTTTTCAAAGCACAAGCCGTGAGAAAAAAAAAAATTCCCCACTGGCCTAGTGCCAGCAGGTCATATTGGCCGTGGCCACTGGCCATTGTCAAATGTCCTCCTCCTGAGTCTGAGTCCATAATTGCGGAATTTGCAGCTGCTGCTTTGGAGATGTTTAAGCAGCAGGATGATTAGGCAGCTGAAAGGGAATGGGATCAACAATAGCAGTAACATGGGTGATGGTTGATGAAGGTCCCACTTGCCACGACTATTTCCAGTGATGAGCCTGAGGTAGTAACAGCACAATAAGTAGCCCCCTGTCTATGTGGAGAAAAGAAGAAGTTGGCCAATAATTCTTCTCCACCTGCCCCTCCTCCTAAATCATGGGTGTGTTGTTATTAAAATAGATATTTTTCCCTTGAGAGCAGGAACTGTGGTTCTCATCAGCAACTGCAATGTGCATAGTTTGTGGGTGATAAATAACATAGGGGGGCACGATTGTATCCAAACACCATGGCACCAGAACCCAAATACTGCCGCTGTCACTATATCCCTTGTTCAGACCCCAAGGACACATGACAACTTGTTGTCAGTTTAATAGTAATGATGCACCCTCCCTGCCACCATCTTAGCATATTCTGTGGGATGAAATCTCCTCAGAAGCAGCTTGATGCCCTGCTTGCGATTCTCCTCCACCACACTGCCATGTGTTGTCAGTGCACCACACAATGTGCAATGGGTAGAGAAAAACTACCACATCCTAACATCCACAGAGTGGCTATCATTTGGAGGGGGAGGTAACGATGAACAAGGTAGATTGGCAGAAGATGTAGTTCCCCTAGAAGGTCATAGTGATGGTGAGCAAGTTGTTTTAATTGTCATGGAACTACCAGTCTCTTCCTGGATTGCTCTACTCTTCCTCCTCTTTGATCTTTGCCTCTCCTCTTGTTACCTTTCTGGAGAGTCAGGGGGTATAGCAACAGCGGTGCTTGATTTCTGTGGTGGGTGTTTGGCTTTAACATGTTTGATATAAATGTCATGGCGTCTGTGTTTCATGTGTGATATTAGGGTATTGTGCCAAGGTGTGTTCCCTCCTGTCCTCTTCTCCCTAACTTGTCACAAATTGTGCACAGTGCCATTGGGGATGACTCCACTGTTCCTGCCCCAAGAGAAAAATAGGCCTATACCCATGACTTCAGGGGATAGGGATAGGGAACAGGTTGTGAAGAATGTCCTCTTTGTTCTTGTCCTCCACTTTCCCCTTCACTGTCTGTGGCAGAGGATAATGTTGCTGCAGTTGCTGCTACTGCCTCAGATTCAGCACTGCAACTAGGACCAGCAGTATTGCTGGCGCTGGCAAGTTGAACCTGTCATAGTTACGCATCACTTGTTGACCCCATTCCCACTGTGTCCACGGTGGTCTGTGACACACTAGCATGCTCCTCAGCATCCTGCTGCCCTTGCATCTTAACAGTGGCAGGAATTAGAGCAGCTGCAAATTGTTCAATTTCCAAAATGTCACAACTAGTGGTGGTGGTGATGCCCATCCTCATCCCTGTCTCCCATTCATTCTCAGTTTCTGCTAAAAAGTCCATCAATGTCTCTTCCACCCCAGCTTCTCCAGCATCATCATCACCACAACCACCACTAGTCCCTACGTGCTGCTGCTGCTGCTCTATTACAGACATCTCTCTGCTGCTTGGAGGAGGTGATGATGACAAGCAATGTGACAGAGGATCCCATAATGTCTCACTTTGCATTTCTTTTTGACATGAAGAAGGCTGACTGGCAGCAGTAGCAGCAGGCATAGGCAGCTGATCTGTGCTCCTGCTGGTGGTGGTATTAATTGTGTGCCTGCTCTCCCCCAACAACAGTTCTGGCCTCTTAGTCTTCAGGATCCTGTTTCTCTTGAACACTTAAGTGAAGAGAAGGAGAGGGCTCCCAGTGTCAGAGGTATGGTGTGGGTTCCCTTGACTGCTAGTATGGACACTCTCAAATGTTTACCCACCACTCCAGCTGCTTCACCATTACTGCTACTATTAATAACACCAACCACATTAAGTTCAGCCGCAGTCTTCCTCCTCAGAGTCACTAGTAATATGAGGATATTGTTGATTACCCCCTCCTTCACTCCTAACGCTAACAAGCTGCTGGAACTTAGCAGTATCACTGGCGGGACTGCTTGGGGTGGCAAGTGTGACTTAGGGTCCCTTGCTGTCACACGTGGAATCATCTTCCCCTCCCCCCCTCCTGAGTATTACAGCACATGTGGCACCAGGTACAGCGCAAGTGGCAGCAGGGGGCAGCACATCTTGCAGCAGGTACAGCAGCACTAGTGGCAGCAGCGGCAGCATGTCTGGCAGCAGGTACAGCAATGGTGGCAGCAGGTACAGCAATGGTGGCAGCAGGGGCAGCATACACAGGCAGCTGGTGTGTCCTGCTCTCACTACTAGAACTACCCTTCTCTCCTCCCTTCCTATTAAATTTCCCAAGATCCCTAGGGGTGATTTAGGGGGACTGTACAGCATTGGTTCAGTTGTGCTCATTTCCTCCTCAGAGTCAGACTCAGTGGACACATAAGGGTTCTTCCAGTTCCTCCTTTTACTGCTCATAACATGAGCTTCTCCTGCCTCAATTTTCAAAATAAATAACAGAGGAACCGCACAGCACGTCTACCTCGCTCTGTAGCTGCTTCTATTGTGTTTCACTTCTGCTTATATAGCGAAAACAGCGTAAATCAATGGGTGGAAACTTTCTAGCCACTGAAAAATTGGCGTTGAATTTTGGCCAGTGGACGAAAAACGCAGAAATTTTAATTGCTGTTTTAAAAGCAGATTGTCTCGCGAAAAAGTGGACAATAGGGTGGTTTTCGCTGTATTTCTTGCAGGAACATGGTGACAACTTTCGCCCACCCCTAGTGCAATACTTATTCTTGTTTTGTAATCTAGCAATATCAGAGGTTTTCTCAAAACCAATGAAAATCGTAATCTCAGTTCTCCCAAATTTCAAGGTAAAGGAAGCAGGGTCAGACAGAAAGTCAAGGTAGACACACCAAATATCAAGAACTGGCTAAAGGTCTGGACTCGTAGTGTTTAGGTGAAGGGTCCATAACCAGGCCAGTCACAAAAACACCAGAAAAACATCACTGCACAAAGAAGAGTAACAGAATTATAAACACTGACCTGAAACTGCTAAGCACAAAACAGTATCAAGCTAGAATATAAACACAGAAAAGGACAAGGCTAGGTATACGCTTGGTAAGAAAACAAGGGGACTATACATAAATCAAGACATGAAATAGTAAGCTAAGCCAAGAATTAAGACAGGATGCATGATAGAATTGGCAGTCTTGTCAGGTGGAACACTAATAAAAAATCCTCATACACCAAATATCATGTCCACAGAGGCAGACATGATTCTTTCTGTAGGACTCCAAGATTCCAAACTCCTCCCACTGGTCTTCTTCAGAAGCCTTCAGGGGAAGGGGTTTGTAGTCAAAGGCCTAGATTTAATGAACTTCGAAGAGGGCTGAAAATGTCGATGACCTGTCGGGGCAGTGCTGAAGGCACATGAACAGTATTCACTAAAGTGTCTTCAACACCACATCACTATCAGTCTGACAAAAATCTGCTGACAGTCATACAACAGGTTTAAGAGTTTTCACTCATCACATCGACAATGGCTTATTTCTTTATGGAAATTAAGCATAATGACTTATTTCCATATAGAAATGCAGGATAATGAGCAAGTATCGTATGCAAGGGGGTTTGTTGATATGTTAATATGGCAGCCTCTGTTGTCAGAGTTCTACCTGAGGCTGGTGAAGTTGGGATTTCCCTGTAGTTTTCTATGCAGTAACAGCCCTCAATCAATCACAAGCAGTGAGGGTTGTGAACTGTTTTCTATATGGAAGGGGTTTCTTCCCTCACGCATCATCAGCGCTACAACAATCCTGAAGTCTAAGAGCATTTTTCACTCCCTTATCCCTTTGAGTGCCATAGGGTTGTGCATTGCTGGTTAAAAAAAAGTACATAAAGCAATACACAATTATCCCCTCAGTTCTTTATTATATTTATTTCATACATGTTGTACTGTCACAGTTATCAAGAATACACCAGAAGTATGTACTGTAATAATAAAACCACGTTTATTGAATAGTAATATATCATAAATGAAAAAAAATACAACAATGCGCAGAGGGTCACTGGCAAAGCCAGCGCTTCCTACCAGAAATAGGAGGCCGCTTGGAGAACACCTCTCTGCTAGAGACTAGGCAGACTGCCAATGTGATCCTCAGAGAAGCGTATACGGTAACCACAATATCACAGCTACAGAGTTCTCCCGCAAGATAAGGAACAAGGGAGACTCTTGCTGACTCATGTCTGCAGTCAGTAAACTTGTAGAGGCCACCAGAGGAAATACAGAGTGGATGCTCGGCCAACGCCGATAGTAAGGGTCCAGTGGTATTTAGGACTATCCAGGGGTCAGATACCAGCATGGAACGTCTGCCAGAGCCACAGGTCTGCACCAGATTGGGTGTCTACTATGCCAAAGGATAACGCAGGAAGAATAGTCAGACAGAGCCACAGTTCAGCACCAGGATGGATGGTCAGACAAGCCTAGGTCATACACGGAGCGGGTAGTCAGCCAGAGCCACAGGGTGTCTATTATGCCAAAGGATAATGCAGGAAGAATAGTCAGACAGAGCCACGGGTCAGCACCAGAATGGATGGTCAGACAAGCCTAGGTCATACACGAAGTGCACAAAAGAAATAAACAACAGCATCAGACACCAATGTAAGAGCGACTGAACTAGTGTCCAGAGCCCTCTTATACACCAGCCAGGAAGTAGGGGGGAGGAGATTCAAGGTAACAAGGATATAAAACCACACCTGCGTCAGTACTGCTGCCTCACGCCTGTAAGTGATGCAGCAGAGATAGAGATGCATCGAAACTCACGCCCAAACCCACGTAATCTAGATCAGCTGCGACGCATAGGTAGAGGACACGGGGGGCCACTGGAGGCACCAGACAGGGTTAGACTGCAGGCCAGGAGAGATGCGGTAAATGATGTTGAAGTGTCATACCTAGCCCCAGGCATACAGCAGCGCCCAGCCAAGCGACACTGGGACTAAGGTGAGGTACACTGTGACATGTACACTCCAAAGGGAGCAAGGCTGGGGGCCAGGCAGTGTCCATGATTTGTGGCTACCACTTGCCCCTTAGCCTTGTTCCCTTGTCCACTGGTAGTCATAGAACCCCATGTGCACTGCCTGGCACTCAGGCTTGTTCTCTTGGCCACTGTAGGCACATATCCCTATGAACACTGTCTGACCCTCTCCAGACTTTCCCCCCTTGCCTACTGATAGCCACAAATCCCCATGGGCACTTCCTGGACAAGTGAAGAAGCCTGGGTGATGTCAGTTAGTGTATGTGTGCTAATACACAATTTGACATATGCTGCTTCCCCCCTGTAAAATCTGATGTATCATGCCCCTTTCATTCTACATATGCTGCCCTCACACTTGAAATCTGACATATCATTCCCTTTCATTCAACACATGCTAGCAGTAGGCAAGGGCAAAAGGTTGGAGAGTGTTATACAGTATACATAGGGATCTGTGGCTAGCTTTGAGCAAGGGAACAAGGCTGGGAGCAAGTAGTAGCCACAAATCCCCATGGACACTGCTTGACCCCCAACCTTGTTTCCTTGGGAGTGCTCATCATGTATGAAATAAATATAATACAGAGCTGAGGGCATAATTTTGTAGTGCTCGGACTTCAGGATATTTGTAGTGCTGGTGATATGTGAGGGAGGGCATCCCTTTCACATTGGCAACAGTCTTGACAATCATGTATGCTAATAAGGACCTTTTCCTCCCATCCCCTTGCATCCCTAAATTTTAGTGAATATGTCAATGTGTGTACATCGAAATGCTGAAGTGCTTTGAACACATTGACAAAACTAACAATAGCTAACAACTCACTACGTATACCACAATACAAGAAAGAAGAGGGTTGACCTGCCTTCTCCTTTCCATATTTCAAATGTAAATTAGCAGTTTCAAAGAAATCACTTAGCTTTAACCCCTTAAGGACCGGGAAAATCTGAGGTCGTTTTCCCTTAAGGACCGGAGCAATTCTGACCTTTTTGATTATGTCTTTGTTCAACAGTGTTTTACCACTTAGGCTTTTATTCCACCCCCATAAATTATATACTGTTTTTTTAAAGCACAAATAGGGCTTTCATTTGATACCCTACTTATATGGATAACCCACCATTTACTTTATTAAAATTAAAAAAAAGGTAAAAAAAAAATGTAAAAAAAAACAAAAACATTTTTGCTTTTTCTCTTGGGATCAATTGGGCACAAAGGGTTAAATTTTTATGGTGACTGCATGAAAGGTATGACCGGTCAGTCATACCTACAAAATGTGCAGTTTAAAGTGGCCACTGTCCCCTCCTTGGGTGAAAATCCCCATGTCCCTTTTTCCCACCCTATTTTGTCACTTTTTTATCCGTGACATTTGTCAGTATGTATAAGTGTATTACATAGCTCCACAACAATCACACTTCCCAAATTGTTTAATAAGATTATTAAAAAAAATATATATATATCTTTTTGTAAAAAAAAAAATGTTTTGTTTTAAAAAAAAAAAAAAAAAAAAAAAAAAAGTATCATTGCAGGTCAGAATTTGACCTGCATTTAGCAAGCCTCTGGCACCAGCAGTGAAGGGGTTAATACCCCCAGCTGCTGTATTCTCATTTGCCACTAGGTGTCTCCTTTCTACTTCTGTCTCCCTTATTTTGATAGCAAGGGAGACAGAGGTAGAAGAGACACGCAGAGACAGCATGCTTTGCATGCTGCCTCTGTCTCTCACTATGCCGGTACATGTGATCGCTGCTACGGCGATCACATGAACCGGCACAAGCAAGAAGGGCTGAGACTGAATGCCCCGGTCTCGGAGCTCTCAGTCTCAGCCTGGAATTAATGATAGCAGCGTGCACGGAGGCATGCTGCTATCATTTAAGCCATGACCGTCCAGACCCATCTTGGGTCCTTAAGGGGTTAATTCCCACAGTTCAGGGCTTGATATATATTTAAACACAAAAAGAAGAGAAAGAGCACAGACCCCTCTAAGAGTGCATCTGTATATGTTTAATGAAAAAGTCCCCTGTATTTAGTGCTCGCCAAAAGAAGAAATAAATCAGCTTGTCAGGAGTCAAATGACCATCTTGATCAGGTCTTCTCCTTATTGTATCCACACACCATATATCCCAGCACATAGAAATATTCAATATATATATTAATTAAGTAAAATCACAAATAAAATGCCCAACGCATTTCATTTCACAAATGACACTTTGTCAAAGTGTCATTTGTGATACAAAATGCATCAAGCGTTGTATTTGATTTGGCTTAATTAATAAATATATTGAATATTTCTATGTGCTGAAGTATATGGTGTGTGGATTTTGTGTTGATACAAAGCTGATTAGAAAAATAGTATTGCTGTGTTTTTAGGTATATGTACAAGGTAATAAGTTAGCCTGAGCACCAGAGCACTTTTTGTTTGTATTAATTGATATATATGTACTCCCTTTGTTACTTTCAATAATATACTTACCATTTAATAAATACCTTTATGTTTCTCATATTCATTTCTTTGACCAGTATGTATGATTCATATCCTGAAATAAATAATTAAACATTAGCATGTTTAGCCAATCATTTATTATGGATTTAGTTTATACTTCTTCAAGCAAATTGTGTGCAAGTAGGTGGCTTTTATCTCATAAGAAGCATAGAGTTTACAGTTATTGAAATAACAAAATTATATTTTATTGTCATGCGGCAATGCACCATTTTGCCTCACTTTGGGCATATACACAGAAGAAAACTGGTGTAAATCTAGAGCAAACCAGCTGCACCATAGATAATAAATAAAATGATCCACTGATTTAAAAGGGGATTTTAACCAGTTTGAATGCTAGAATTCCATGGCTTAAAGGGATAGTAATACTTAAGTATTACTAATCCCGATAGTAAAGTCCTTTTAAAAATACATGTATTGCCCCCAGTTTCATCTCTCAAACCTTTATGGTTTGAGAGATGATCGCTTCTAATGTTGCCCTCTCCCTCCCCCTTCCCAGTAGTCACCGTTCTAGCTGACTGCAGGGAAGCAAGTTGTACGACTTTCAGGCGGCTCTCCAGCACAGCCGTGATCGCATTAATAAAAAAGAAAACTTTCACTGAAATGGTCTTCTACGTGTGCTTGGTTTGCAAGCACACGTAAAAGACCGTTTTAGTGAAAGATTTTTTTAATTAACGTGATCGCGGCTCTGCTGCAGAGCCGCCTGATGATCTAAGACCGGATTCCCCTTCAGTCAGCTACAACGTTGACTTCGGGGAAGGAGGAGAAAGAGGGGAACTTTAGGAGCGATCATCTCTCAAACCATAAAGGTTTGAGAGATGAAACTGGGGCAATACATGTATTTTTAAAAGGAATTTACTATAGGGATTAGTAATACTTAAGTATTACTATCCCTTTAAAGTGAAACTAACCTTATAAAAGATGGTTTTGAAAGAGCTTTTAGCACCATGAGGACCAGAGGTCCAGGGAAGTTACCTTCTCTTGAGGACTGCTTTGATCCCTGCAGATGCACTGGCACGCATCACCTGTTGCGTGTACCGGCTTGTAGCATTGGGGTCTGAGAGAGCTTGCTGCAGTCTTGTAGAGGTCAATTTCAGACCCTGTTTTTACGTACAGCTCTCCCGCAAGAGCTCTGTAAGTAAAAAGTATGTGACATGCTATGACCGTCACCGGTCCTTAAGAGTATAAACTGCATGGCGGTCATAGCATGTCACCTGGTTCTTAAAGGGATAGTAATACTTGAAAATACGTTTCTTTTGTATTGTAGCCCTTAAAAAAACTTGAAAAATGATATGTCTTATCTCCCAAACCTTTATGGTTTGGGAGATATTCAGAAGTAAAGCTTCCGCTGGACTGACGTCATTGCTCCACCCTTCAGATTTGGAATCCGGTCCCGGGACCGGCTGTGCCTCTCCAGAAGTGCCAAGATCACCATCTTTAAAAAGAATTTCTTAATTGGAATGGTCTACAAAACCAGGTACACTTTGTAGATAGTTCCAATTAAGTAGTTCTTTTCAAAGATCGTGATCTCGGCACTGCTAAAGAGCAGCCGGTTGCTCGGTGGACCGAATTCCTAATGTGTCCACTAGATGGCAAACTTGGCTGAAACAGCCATGGAAAAGAGCTTTTTACTATATTTTAAATGTGAATATCTCCCAAACCATAAAGGTTTGGGAGATAAGACTTATATCATTTTTCATGTTTTTTAAGGGCTATAATATAAAATACAATTATTTTCAAATATTACTATCCTTTTAAGGGTTTAGAGTATCCTATATGTAGTGCTGACAATTTTTTTTTATCTAAAAGAGTTGTGTATGAGATATACTTAGTTATTTCACAGTTTAGGAAAATGAGCAAGTACTGGAAGGCATGGCGTGGCTGGTGGGACAGGGTACAGTATCTAATTTGCAAACACTGACATAAATAAAGCTTAATATTGCATAAACAAATTTTTAAATAAAATTGCTAAATGTCCTCAGATTTCAAAAGCTCTTTCAAAATCACTTCTTCCTACAATCTGTAACTTGTTAGGTCCACTTTAAAATCTATTTAATTCATGGGAAGTTTAGTGACCCTTTTTCCACTATGGTGCAGTTGGTTTGCCCCAGCATTACTTCAGTTTTCTTTTCTGCCTAAGGTAAGGCACCTTATGCACAGTTAGTATGTGATAATACATCACAATAACTTTTTGCTACTAATTTGTTAAACATTCCAGCTCATTATATGGAATATTTCATGTTCATGGAACATTAACATGACTATTTATTTTGTGTTGTTCTTTTGAAGAGCAATTTTATTACATGACAACTCTCTGTCTGCTAGTGTCCTATAAGCATATCTCCTCCCTGAGGAGCAAGCCTTCCAGAAAAGCCAGGGAGGCAATGGAGGAACAGAATGAGGATCTGAACCCCCCATCCACCCAGGTTAACCTATTAGTCTTGTGGGAAGAGAAAGAACATAACAGTCTCACAGTACAGTCTCAGACCTGCTACAATGCAGTCCCATAAACACGTTGCATGAGGCTTGAAAAATGACATAGAGGGTATGTTGCAGAGGGAAATGTATAAGCAATATAAAGCATAGGTGGAAACTGGCAGTCTTCTCAGGAATTTCATTGGCGGCAGGGAGAACGTGGAAACTTTATGTACTTTTGATGTGCAGGAATTTCTAAAAGATGTGAAAATAGTGCTCTTTCTGGGAAAATGCAAGTGGAAAAAAAATAACTTTTTGCCCTTCTGTATTGACAGGAGGTACATGTTAAAGAAAATGAAAGACAGCAAGCATGTTAAATGTATTTATATATATTACTAAAACAAGAACAGTTATCAAACTCATTTTGAAGACAATGCAGAATTTCAGTGTCTCAATTTTTGCTCATGGTGTTCAAATATTTTAAACTAGTTGAACAGCCCGTTACACGGTCCACAGTGTCACTGCCACCCGGTCGCAGGGCAGTCACGCGTAGAGGAGACTGCCCACGGCGCGGCTGATACAGAGCTGGACGCTCCTTCGGAGCGCCCAGCTCTGTATCAGCCGCGGCGCGGGCAGTCTCTACTGCGCATGACCGCAGCACACGCAGCAGAGTGTACTGCGCATGTCGTACGTTACACACGATTTAGCGAATTATTATATAGGATGGATTGTATTGCATAATATGAAAAAGTTATACTAGATATTAGAAATAGTGTAAATGAGATTGTGTTTGGCTTCTGCTTGATCAACAGAATTTAAATACAGAAAAGTTTACATTTGGCGAACCTATGTCTTTTTTTAAACATCAATTATGTTACAGGATAGAAAATACTATATATATATATATATATATATATATATATATATATATATATATATTTAAAATATATTCAACACTCCCCCACATATACGTAGGAATAGTAATGATTTATTACAAAAAATATAAATAAAATGTAACACTTTTCAACTAACTAAATCAAAGGTACTCCAACAGCTATAAAATGTTTAGTTCAGTTAAAACTTTATTGATTTGTTTTTAATCACAATTTAGCTTTTGAAAAGTCACCACTAGACGGTGTTATCGCTAATGTTTTCTGTGAAGTAGTACTCTTGCTATTCAAATGATAAAAATGGTGTGGGGTACCCCATAAAATTAGCACATTGTGGCGTGCCCTAAAAACAACAGTGACACATAGAGGAAAAATAAAGTACTGCAGACCATGTTAAACATAATAATTAGAAATGTTTACTGTGTGTGTCCTAGTTCATTGCAAACACTAATAGAACATTTGTGTTTCAACCACATTTTTTAACCCCTGGTCTTGATATATATCCAGTGGAGACATGTCTAGTATCTAATGAGTTAAAGGTTTTTCATAGAGTTGGAACTGTTTAAACAGGTTAGTTCCATAGCTTCTACTGTGATTCATCCTACAATTTCAAGCAATTATTGGCACCGATAAAATGGAGGCAAGCCAACCATTATTCTATGAACAGTGACACGCTATGCAGGTCTCACTAGCAGTGAAAGGATTAAGACTTGAAGTCTGTGCAGCAACCAGCACTCATATAAACCTAATATTAAAGTTGCATGGTCCATCAAAATATTACATCAACAGTTGGTTTTGGACCTGGCAATGCCTTATAAAAATATGTTCTGCTTTTGGGAATCTCACGGTACTTATTTTTTCCTTCAGAAAAGCTTTTTTCTCTTTGGATTTCTATATAAAATGTTGTTATGGATAATTTTCATAATGAAATTTCAGAACCACTTTTTTTTTTCTTGCTTTTAACTTTTCAGGGAAAACATTTGCAAGACTTTTTCTCTTTTACATACAAGATGGGAAACAAATCAGCAAATAAAAGCAGCATTTTTTCAATTCACCTTGAAAAGGCGAGGGGGGGTGCTGCTGATTGGATTTCTTCTTGGTCCCCTTTGTGTTGACGTATTAATGTCATTCTTTTGAGTTTTGTGCCAGTTTCAAAAAGAGACGATATAAAAGAGTTAGGTGACACAGATTATAAGGAAATGTATAACATTCTGCATTTTTGTAATACAATGTATAACTTGTTTAACAAAATATATGCCTGTTCTGAAGTGATATAAAATACTTAGGCTACGGAAGTAGTAATTTAATAAAGTTTGAACAGGTATGTTCAAACTATCAGACACTTAGCTTACCTTAAATTACCCAACAATTTAAGCACTTAAAGAGTAACTAACACATTTTTTAAGCAGTCTTGTAGTAGTTAATAACTGGTATTATCCCCTGTTGAAGTAGCAGCATTATAAACATAGAGTCCTGTCAGTATATACACACACACACACACTTGCATCTCTTCTCCAGGGCTATTGCTCTCAGCTCCACAATTCTGAATGGTTATTATTCTGGGTCAACAGAAATGAGGCCACTATTGACAGTCTCCTCTTTTACAAATGGTGAGTCTATAGTATTGGTAGACATTTTAGGTGGGAATAGCAGCAAATAACTAGGAAAAGACTGAGCTTTAATATTTTTTCCCATTTTAGTTGCCCTTTAAATGAACAGCACTGCTGAAAACAATTTGTTCTTTAACCCTTTCACTGCTATATTGTGAAACTTCCCATTGATGTATGCTTTCATTCTGTTTGTAGCCAAATTAAAATTTCTGTGATATTTTTCTGTAAAGTCCATACATATCATTCATACTTTTTTTCAGCAGAATCTGCACTTTTGTTTGTGCCACTTACCATGGCATAGAAAATATGCTCATAATTCCCCCAAAAATGTGGAGCAATTTAAAAATGCAAGGCAACATTTATTTCCCCCATTTTGTACTATTCTGCATTTCATACAAAAAATAAGTAGAAAAGGAACACAAAACTCTGCAGTTTCAATTTCAGAGAGGGATCACCCATGTTTTAATTTCTGCTATGAGATTTCCATAAAATTGTGCTATAACAAAATAAATATATATATTATTTTTCATTTTCACTACACCAAAGATGCTGAAATATTTTTAAAAAATTGTAATTTCATATCAGGATAGGTATCTAGACTCTTCCTGAGTACAATGATGTCCAATTAGTATTACTTTTACATACCATATGGGGTGACAGGTGAATACAATTGTAACTACAATACAACAATCTTTCTGTTTTTTGTTTTTTTTACATAATTTGAAATAGAACATGTTTGCACTAAAATTATTTTAAAAACCAAAACATGAAGTAAAGAGATGAAAGTCAAACTATTTTAGAAAGAAGACAACCTTACATATCAAATAAGAGGTGGTTTGTCTTCAAAAACCTAGGGTGGGGCACACAAATGCTGCCAGAGGTACTAACATTTTTGAAAACAAATGAATTAAAAAAATAGTAATAAAATAAAAGCCAGCAGATAAAGTTAAAATAAAACATTATTATTCCTTTAAGTTATTGGTTGTACTATTACTATGTAATTATTTTTTTATATAAACAGAGTAAAAAACAAAATAGCAGCAATGACAAATTTTACAGATACAGAAGGTAGAGTGGGTCCTGCTAATAACAGATTATAGAAAGCATTAGTAGCTAAACTAAGAACAGACCTGACAATGAAAGTGTGAATGTAAATGCTGACATTGTTTTATTACTTAGTGAAATTAATTTGAATCTGCTAGCTGTTACATTATGAACACTGGTGACTTTCTAACTGAATACCTATATTACATTGCAGTTAATAAGCATTACCAACTTTTTTTAATCTATTGCTGCTATTTTGAAGTCTATGCAGAAATTTGTGGATAAAACCTTTGTTAAAGTTATCAGCTGCAACAGAATCCAGGCCTTGTTTAGATCACATTTTCTCAACTGAAGATATTCCCAGTCTTCTTCTGATGGGGCTTACAATAAGGTAACTGGACAGACTAGCTTATTGGTAAATGCAAGCTCTCAATATAACTTTGCAGATCAATGGTCTTTGTAAAGTAGCCAAAGAGTAGTAATTGTAGAGCAAAGGAACTGCTCTGTAGGGAAAAAATACACATTCTCAAAATTCACATTAACATAAAGAGGGTTTTTAGCCCTTCAAAGTTAGAGAAAGAGCCTCTCCCCCTCTTAGACCTGGTATTGAGCACTAGAAAACAGGCTCCAGGGCAGATTCAAAAAGCTCCCAAATAAGTGCAATTGGGATTATGTCTATTTAATCATTGATTACGCTTTGTTGAGCTATATAATAAAAGTTCACAAGGCTGATTTTTTTTTTCATGAACCTCCTTTTGTGTAATAGATAGGGTTAACTCCATAAGGACTGCACGGTCCAGGAGCGGGTGACCCTAGAGGACCACAGCACTTTTTTATTCCCATGATGCTTTCTAGCAGGGCTCAAAATTTCCACTTGCCACTAGCCAATGGCGAGTGAAAATTTAGCCCTTGTGAGTAGAAATTCAGCCCTGGTGGGTATGTTATGCTTGCAGTGGCAAGTAACTTTTCATGTCTGGCTAGTAGCAAAAGACTTCAAGTTTTAAGCCCTGCTTTCTAGGATGTTCCTGGTACATCACCTGATGGGTTTAACATCTGGTTCTATTGGGACCTCAAATAATCAACTAAATAAGTTTGGATGTCAAAGCTAGTACCTTGCAAACCTATTTTCAGACTTCCCTGCAAGATCATGTATTTCCCTGCTTGTGCACAGGTGAGTTAATTAAATGGCTGAGCCTCTGATTAAAGTCAAATTTTGAATGTTTGCATTGTTGGGTTTTTGGGGGGCGGGGTGTTGTTTTTTGCTTTTAATGTGTGTTTTTACCTGCAGCAGATTCAGTTAACCCCTTAAGGACCGGAGGTTATGGGACATTTCCGTCCCATAACGACCGCATAGGGGCACTTTGACGTGCCGGTACACGTGACCTGTCACGTGTATCGGCGCGTCACTATGGGGCTTGAAAGAGATCGCTCCGATCTTGGAGCGGTCTATTTCATGCCCTATTTTTACTTACAGCGCTCCCGGTAGAGCGCTGTAAGTAAAAAGTACGTGACGTACCATGACCGTCATCGGTCCTTGAGTAGTTCAAGGACCGTGACGGTCCTGGTACTTCAAGGGTCCCTAAGGGGTTAAAGAAGCTAAAGAGGTGGAATTTTGGAACAAACTAACTACACCATAGAGAACAAATAAGCTTGTTTGAATCAGAATTACTTTAACCCTTTGACTGCCAGAGTTTTATGCATTAACCCCTTCACTGCCAGAGGGGAACACAACACATTGCAGAGCAATGTTTTTCCCATTGTTCCCCTCTAGCAGTCAAGGGGTTAATGCATAAAACGCTAAACCTTGGAGTGGAATAAAACAGCCTATGGTTAAAGGGAAGTAACCTAGATGCAAGATTATTCATCATAAAGAAAAATGAACCCTACAATTATCATACTATCGCCAGAAAATCCTAATGGTCTCTATGAATTTTGCCCTTGTGCCTTTGTTCAAGATATAATATCTTCGATCAGCCCTGGGTGTTATTTTGTTATTTTCATGGGGCAGACATGAGAATTGCTGACAGAGTGCTTCAGTCTACCTAACCCTTTAAGTACCAGAAAGGTGTGTGATGCACTGCAAAAGCAATGCATTGAACCCCTTTCTGGTCCTTAGTGGATTAAGATCACCATTCACAGTGGGCAGAGTTTGTGTCCTGTGGTCTCCCTAGCAACTGTTATGTTTTCCTCCATGAATATGTAATCCAGGACTGATTGAAGATATTCTCACTTACCATAAAAGCAAATTTCTGAGGTAATATTATGGTAAGTATGTTATTTCTCCTTTAATGTTGAAAAATTAGATTTCATGAAAAAACTAAGTAAACAGAAAAGCATTTAAAAATATTAATTAATTTCAACACCAAATCATCTTTTTAAATCTTCATTAACCCACTGATATAGTGACAGTAGACTTAAAGGGATAGTAATGTTTCACAATGAAAGCAGCTACAATTAATCTTCATAGTACTTGGGCCATGGAGAGTATTAGATCAATGTTGTCAGTAGTTCAAGACTAATGGAATGATAAAGTATCCCCCGCCCCTTTTACTGATGTAATACTGCTCACCTCAGAGCAGCAAGAGGGGAACAATCTTCAGTGAGCATAAGGAAAAACCTGAAAAAACCTGTCAAGGTAGGCAGGGTTTTCCTTATACTCACAGTAAGAAGATTATCCCTTCAATTACTATTGAACCTCAACTCTAACAGTATTGAAATAACACTCTGCATGGCCCAAATACTGTGAAGATTAATGGGAGCTGCTATTTTTGTGAAACATTACTATCCCTTTAAGTACTGCATACTTTAGGCTAATTGCTTAAGCTTAATCTCTTATACGATCCTCACAACTAGCACTAAATATAAACATCTCAACAAAATGAACCATTTCCTTATAATTCTCACCTTCTATAATACTGATATCACCCTCTAGGGGACAATGTAGATAACAACAGTAATGAATGTGTATTGTTACTATAGAAATCTAAAATATATAAGCAGTATTTTTTATTTTTGTTAACCAAAAAAGGTCAGTCTTTCTAATTATTTATTTTCTTTTTTTGTTTACAATATGGATTTAGGATATATTTAGTGTGATATTTTTTTTCACGGTATGCCTACAGAATCTAGCATGGTACGTAGTGCTACAGAAAATGAACACAATATCGGCAAATGTTAAAATAAAGATATTGAGGCTGTATAAAACAATTTCCTTCGGTGGACATAACCTTGTTTACTCAACAAGAAAAAAATCCATAGCATACAGGCTTTCATATAAAACGATTTACTGCTTGTTTTAAAATTTGACCAACTATAACTCTGACTTTCCATGCTTGAATAAGAGCTATCATAAAGGCTATTTGACATACATTTTGTTGGCCTCTAATCTCCACCATTTTTATAACATTACTTGTTTGATTCGAGCATTTACATTTTTTAATCAATATTGTTTGGTTTAACCCCTTGAGTGAAGCAATGCATTAGTTAACCCCCCATGGCACTTAAAGAGTTAATAAAGCATTCTGGGTATGCTTGATCAATTATTTTATTCCATTTTTGTTGAGTTAAAATAAAGTTTAAAAGCCCTTTTGAAACCTTACCTGAATAAAGTTTCTATTATGCATCGACAACACATCATACATACAGTGCTTGTTCTCTGTCTTCTGTCTATTTTTGTTTACTGTTTTGAACTGTTTCTTCGTTTTATCAAATGTTCTGCTCACTTGATTGATCAAAGACACACTTTATTTAGTATGGAGCTGGGTGACCCAAAACGTGGTAATGTGAATGATCATGAGCTATGGCTTCTGTATGCAAAATTGTATGCCTTAATTGTAGTGCTTGTGGGTACTGGCATTCGTCATTGCTTTCAAAAGTAATGTTTTTGAAAATGAACATTTAACACAGAAGTCCTGTTCAAACTAATACAATGACTGTGCTACCGCTCAGTTGAATTCCTTAATTTAATTCTAATAAGAACTCCTTTACAAAAGTTGACATATTACTGCAAATTTTTAAATGTTTTAATTGCAATTATTGTATGCACAGTCTACTTTACATCTACATTAGAAAGTTGCATTTGAAGCAAAACAATGTTGACCATTCACTTATATCCAGGGGATACTTATTTCTGTATCCATTGATATGCTCCTGTGACTTTACACTACAGCTGCTGGATAAATATCCTATTCACAAACTGCTTAAATGGATAGTGATGTTTCATAATAAAAGCAGCTCTAATTAATCTTCATAGTATTTGGGCCATGGAGAATGTTATTTCAGTACTGTCAGAGTTGTAGTTCAAGAGTAATTGAATGATAAAGTATCCCCCTCCCACCTTTTACTGATGTAACACTGCTCAGCTCAGAGCAGCAGGGTAGTGCCCAAGTGGATTGCAGAGAGGGACAGTCTTCAATTAACATAAGGGAAAAACCTGAAAAACTTGTCAATGGGGCAGGGCTTTCACTGTTCCCACAGGAAGAAGATTGTCCCTTGCTGTGAGCTGTCTGGTCTGTGGACCAGATTCCACATCTGAGGGGAGGTGGCTTACACTAGGTAAAAGGGGTGGGAGGGGAAAAGTTATCAGTCAATTACTCTTGAACTACAATTTTGACAGTATTGAAATAACACTCTCAGTGGCTCAAATACTATGAAGATTAATTGGAGCTGCTGTTTTTTGTGAAACAATACTATCCCTTTAATTAGCTTGATCTACAAGTCTAAATGACACAAAAATATCTAAATAAAATATGGCAAATGCAACACAAAGCTGTTTTAAAATCAGTAAAGTTATTTTAATTGTTCTGAATCCTGCCAGCAATTACCATTATATTTGCTGCCTCTAATGATTAGTGACTGCAAGGAGGCAATACCCCCCACAAGTGTTTTTTCTCTTGTTCCTTGTTCCTCACCAGTTCGTAACCCTTTGAGTGCCAGAGGGGTGCACAATACATTACTTTGCAGTGAGTTGCGTACCCATCTGTCACTCAAAGAGTTAAACAGTCGGTTGAGCTTAAGTTATCCCTGGAGATTTTTTCAATATGAATATGATTTATAGACTACTTTCTATTTGATTTTGATACTTAGTTAATTCATAGGCAATTTATCTGGTATGCATGTTGTAATATTCTTTCATCCATTTTCGTTTTATTTTTTCTTCTCTGTTGCTTCCTCTGGTTTTTTACTTTCCAACTATTCATTCACTTAAATGTTCTTTTGTATTTTATAAAGGAGACAACTGGTTACTCCCAAACACTTAGCCCATAGCATTATTGAAAAGGAATTGAATTGATGCGAGTCAAGGATGGGTGGGGTTATCAGATGATCCCTTTAAAAAGGGACCCATATGAAAAAATGCATTATGCATGGGTTCATGGGAATCTTTGCAGCCCAACAACATGCATTACCCATAAGAGTCCCTTTTTAAAGGGATTTTGTGACAACGATAAGGTTAAAGCAATAAGAACAGCCAAATTATTAGGATTGGTTATGTTGGATAAGGATGCATCCTGGGGTAAGTTTAGAGAATGTTAGGACAGTACAGACACAGGAATGAAGAACAGTCTGGATTAGCAGGGTCAATGCTGGCAGCAGAAGGTCTGGTTATGTTCTTACTATATAAAATGCATGTCTGAAGCCAAACGTAATGTGGTGCTTAAACCCAAAAATAAATGTACAGAGTGAACTGCTAACCTCCCCAAAACAACAAAATTATAAACAGAAATATATATATATATATATATACAATGAAGTAGCTCTCAACATGCTAGCATACTTAACCCCTTAAGGACAAGCGGGCCAGGGAAGTTACCTTCCTTTAAAGGGATAGTAATGTTTCATAATAAAAGCAGCTCTAATTAATCATCATAGTATTGGGACTTTGGATAGTGTAGTTTCAATTCTGTCAGAGTTGTAGTTCAAGAGTAATTCAATGACAAAGTTTCCCCCTCCCGCCCCTTTTACTGATGTAACACTGCTCAGCCAAAGCAGAAGGGAGGTGCCCAGGTAGATTGCAGAGAGGGACAATCTTCAATTAATATAAGGGAAAAACCTGAAAAGCTTGTCAAGGGGGGCAGGGATTTCATTGTTTTCATAGGAAGAAGATTGTCCCCTTCTGTTATCTGTCTGGTCTATGGACTGGATTCCACATCTGAGAAGAGATGGCTTACACTAGGTAAAAGGGGTGGGAGGGGGAAACTTTGCTTGTGAATATCTCTTAAACCATAAAGGTGTGAGAGATAAGATTTATATAATTCTTAATGTTTTTTTAATGCCTACAAAATAAAATAAAGTTAAAACGAAGTATTGCTATCCCTTTAAGGACCACTTTGATCCTTGCCGACGCACTGGTACATATGACCTGTTACTCGTACCGGCGCGACACTTTGGGGCCTAAGAGAGACCACTCCCATCTTGGAGTGGTCAATTTTAGGCCCCATTTTTTACTTACAGCGCTCCTGGTAGAGCGATGTAAGTAAAAAGTATGTGACGTGCTATGACCGTCACCGGTCATTAAGGGTATAAGGACCATGATGGTTATAGCACGTCACCTGGTCCTTAAGGGGTTAATAAACTAAAGTCTCCCATTTGCTTTTTAAGTTCTGATTTATTGTATATTTTTAAGTCTATTTAATTTATGATTGTACCATGTCATCAACTACTAGGCATTTCTTTAAAATCTGAGCAATTTTGGGATGTTTAAATAGGCAAGCATATCTGATCCTTTGGTCAGAGATCTAGAAGTTGGAGATTTTGTTGAAAAGTGTCCCTCCATACAGATGACTTACTATTCTATTTGGTGGACCCATGGCCATCCCTGGTCTGGCCTCTTGACCTGAGTTGGTGGACCAGTTTGGCTCTCTTTCACTGATATCCATGTTAATTGGCACAAATCTATATTTTTCCCATTAATAGGTTTGAAAATAAAAAAAACCCTCCTCAATTCTTCAAAAACTCCTCTCATCTAATTTTTTTTAATATTTGGGAATCAATGTTGTAAAAAATCCCAGATCCTTTTGAAGTCTTAAAATTATAATAGCTACTTAGATTTACTTAGACTGTAAGCTCTATGGGGCAGGGACCTTTTATCCTAATGTATACTCACCTGGTGTTCCCATCATGATGGTTTATATAAGCACTTAATCACTGTACCCCTTCTATACTAAATGTAAGCTATACAATGCCAAGTACACAGGCTGGCGCTATATGAATAAAAATATACATACATACATACATACATACTTGGGTCTACAGTGCTCTGACTATGATGGGCACAGTTAACTTGATTAGAATTATGTTTTTCCATAGTTATTGCTCTTGCTGTGCAGCTCCTTGGTGTAGGCTTCTAATTTTTGTTTTCAAATCTATTGATTCTACCAGAGGCATAAATAGAAGCCACCGGGTCCTGGTGCAAGAATTGCCATGGGCCCCCCCAACCACATTGGCCCCCCTCAACCACATTGGCCACCACCACATTGCCCCTTCCACAATGCCCCTTCCGCAATGCCCCTCATTATCCACATTGCCACTTCCACAATGCCCCTCATTCTCCACATTGCCCCTTCAACAATGCCCCCATCACAATGCCCCTTCCACAATGCCCCCATCACAATGCTTCTCATTCTACACAATGCCCAATCACAATGACCCTCATTCTCCACAATGCCCCTTCCACATTGCCCCTCAGTCTCCACATTGCCCCTTCCACAATGCCCCTCATTCTCCACATTGCCCCTTCCACAATGCCCCTTCCACATTGCCCCTTCCACATTGCCCCTTCCACATTGCCCCTTCAACAATGCGCCCATCACAATGTCCCTTCCACATTGCCCCTCAATCTCCACAATGCCCCTCATTATCCACAATGCCCCACATTCTCCACTCTGCCCCTCAATCTCCACATTGCCCCTTCAACAATGCCCCCATCACAATGCCCCTCATTCTCCACAATGCTCCCATCTCCACATTGCCCCTTTCACTATGCCCCCTACTGCTCCCCCCCATCCTCCTACCTCGATTCCCTGGTGGTCTAGCGGTGTGTGACATAACAGATTCGGCACAGACCTCTGACTGGAACTCCCACGCAGTTGTTAGTAATGCAGAGCGCTGGGAGATTATGTCATCTCCCAGCGCTCTGCATGACTAGAGCGCCAGCCGGCAGTAGATCAGCTGTGCTGCCCTGTTTTATAGGTTGCTGCGGGCACGAGGCGAGTGGGTCGCAGGGGGTGGCCAGATCCCTGAGAGTGATGGGCCTGGTCGCAGGTGCGACCCCTGAGACCCCTATTGTTACGCCACTGGATTCTACATTTACATCCAGTATGTGGGGCAATATCACAAATCTTAAAACTCTACAATTACCTTCCAAGGCTGACAGTATGATTTTTCCCTAAGTATTTTCTCTATTTCAGGTGAGCAGCCAAAGTATCTGAACAAGTAGTTTTCTGCATACTAATTGAAACACAGCTCATATTCTTGAGGTCAACCTAGTGGGCTCTATAGAAGCCCTTCCAATTCAGTATTTAGAGGCAGTAGATCGTCAAATCCCCTTACTTCTGATATGAAAAATACTATTAGATATTGAAATGAAGCATATCAGAAAATGTTTTCTGAAAGTTATACTCTTAACCCTAATACTTTGGATAAATTCCACTTTGCTGGAGTTATGCAAGATTTTCAATGTTGGCAATCTAGATGTATTAAATGCTTCCACCAAATTACCACTGCATATGCAATTCTAGATTTTAACACACTAAACTTCCATTGTGAAATCCCTAGAAGTCTAAAATGTTGGTATCATTTATAGAAGCATGCCTTTCATTCACAATTTAGAGATCCTCCATTGAGGATGGAGAGTATTCACTGAAAAAATGATTGAGAAAGGAAACCCCTTAAAAGGTAAGAGGGTACCATCTGGTATCTATTCAGTCTTTGTTCAGTATAATAATTCTACTAGATGTAAAAAGTCTGGATAATGGCAGGATGACATCCTTGATTTAAGCCCTGACTTATGGGGTGGTGTATGATGTTCCATACCAAAAACCTTCCTGTCCACCAATGACTTAAAGGGATAGTAATACTTAAAATGTAAAAAAAAATATGTTGTAGGGTTTATCCCTCTGAGTAAAACAAGAGTACTCCCACTGCTGAAATGTGTTTCATTCAAAAGTTATTAATTTTCAAAGTTGAATTTTTTAGGTGCAATATCACAGTGGCCTGAAATTGTACAGTGGCGCTGTTGCTACAAGATCCTATAGACAGCTTTGGTCCCGGGACCATAAATCTCCATAGGATGATGTAGCAACAGCGCCACTGTACAATTTCAGGCCACTGTGATATTGCACCTAAAAAATTCAACTTTGAAAATTAATAACTTTTGAATGAAACACCTTTCAGCAGTGGGAGTACTCTTGTTTTACCCAGGGGGATAAACCCTACAACATATTTTTTTTACATTTTAAGTATTACTATCCCTTGAATGGTGCAGTTAGGTTCTTGCAGCAGGTTTACTCTACCATCTTATGGTTGTTCAGAATTGGCTGGTGAAGTGACAATAAATGTGGAAGATGTCTGACAGCAATGCCATTACATATTTTCTGATCTTGTTCAGTCATCTAAATATTCTGGTCTATTATTCTTACCATCCTTTGGGATGATCTGGGCATTCCCTGGATGGCTCATCCCTTAACTACCCAGCTGGGCTTAGTGGAAGATATTATCTCTCCTTAGAATGATCCTACCTGGATTCCACTTCTTATACTAGGCTACTCCTATTTCACTCTCCTTTTGGCCAGAGCAGTGTTCTTAAAACTGGCATTTTTCCCAGGATAATTATCAAGCTCTGTTTGTGCTTCCTTTTGACAGCTTTTGTTACAGTGTTTTTTGATCCCGACTTGCTTATTGACCATTCTCCTGCCTAATCCTTAGTACCATCTCCTATTGATCTGCTCTGGCGATTCATCTGACTCCTGGTTCTGACCTCGCCTACTACCTAACCCTGTTGGTGATGTGAAGGTCAGAATCCATTCTATGCATGAGGCATTAAAGGGTCTATGTGACTATATATGCCATACAGAGAACATGACAGAGACAGCAATGGAAGCACCAAAGGAGGGTGACAGGATACCTCAGGGACATACATAGAGCACAGATCTTGCTGGCCCATGATATTGTTACTGCCATGGGGGTACGCAACATTCAATTTCCTAGCAAGTAACATATTTGTGGGCAGATTGGTCACCGAATTTGACTGAGATACGTGACATCATAAGGATCCAGGTAGGCAGCACAGTGAGCCATCTACCTGCCCTTCAAAAGTGACACCTTCCCAGACCCATGGACCAAGTATGGTGACCAGGCAGAACCAAGAGCTTATGCAATGTGACCACAAAAAGAGAAAAAACAGCCCTGATTTTTTCGTTCAATAAAACAATTCTGTTTGATTTCTCCATTCCATGCGTTATCTCCATAATTAATGAAGATGTATATAGGTTGAAATTATATTGCTTGGTACTGCTTCTGGGTCATTACACATCTCCACTGTTAGAGAACTCCACATCATATCATCAAAACGTGACGTATTCCAGGAAGTGAAACTCAATAGCAGCTACAGAGCGAGGAAAATGTGCTGTGCTGTTCTGCTGTGATCTTTTTAGAAAAATGTAGGTAGGAGAGGCTCATAGAAACTGCTATCACTATGAGAAAGTTTAAAACTAATAAAAGGAGGAACTAGAAAGATCCTTATGTGTCCACTGAGTCTGAGGAGGAGGACAAAGCGAGCACTACAGAACCAGTGCTGTCCAGTCACTCTAAATAACACCTAGGGATCTGGGGGAAATTAATGTCAAGCGAGGAAGAAGAGGGTAGTAGTGAAAGCAGGACAGGTCAGCTGCCTGTTCCTGCTGCCAAACGTGCTGCCCCTGTTTCCACATTGCTGTGCCTGTTGTCAGATGTGCTTCCCCTGCTACTGCTAGCACCATTGCTGTGCCTGCTGCCAGACATGCTGCCACGGCAGCCACCAGTGCAGTGCCTGCTGGCAGTGCTGAACCTGCTGCTACCAGTGCTGAACCTGCTGCCAGCGTGTCTTGCAATACTCAGATGGGGGGGGGAGAAGATTATGCCAAGTGTGACAGCAGTGGACCCTAAGTCACACTTGCCATCCCCAAACAGTCCCGCCAGTGCTAGTACTACTACTAAGAAGGTCAGCAGCTTGTTATTGTTAGGAGTGAAGGAGGAAGTAATCATATTACTAGTGACTGTGAGGAAGAAGACTCAGAGGCTGATACTGATGTGGTTGGTGTTAGTGGTAGTACTAGTAACTGTGATGGTGAAGCAGCCCATCGGTCTAGTGTTAGGGTAGTGGTAGGGGAACAATTGAGAGCATCCAGACTAGCGGTCAAGGAAGCCCACATCATTCCTCTGATCCCAGGAGTCCCCTGCCCCCCACAGCACTGCCCTGGTGGAACATGATCCTGAAGAAGACAGAACTGGTGGCTAGCAGTAATAATACTACCACCACCAGGAGCACAGATCAGCTGCCTGTGCCTGCTGCTAGCGATGCCATTCTGCCTTCTTCTGATCAACAAGAAATGACAAGTGTGACATTAGGGGACCCTCTGTCACATTTCTCATCATCTCCTCCAACCAGCAGTTAGATGTTTGTAACAGAGCAGCAGTAGCAGCAGCAGCACAGAGGGACTAGTTGTGGTGTTAATGATGATGGTGAGAAGCTGGGGTGGAAGAGACATTGATGGCCTTTTTAGCCCAAACGGAGAAGGAATTGGAGGAAGGGGTGTGGACGGGTATCACCACCACCAGCAGTGAGCTTTTGGAATTTGTGGAAATTGCAAGTGCTCTAATTCCTGCTGCTGCTGAGTTGCAAGGGCAGCAGGATGCTGAGGAGCAGGCTAGTGTGCCACAGACCACCATAGACACAGTGGGAATGGGGTCAACAAGTGATGCAGGACTAGGACAGGATCCACTTGCCAGCAGAAGCAATACTCCTGGCCATAGTTGTAGTGTAGTGTAGTGCATCCTCTGCCCCAGACAGTGAAGAGTAATATGGAGGAGAAAAAGAACAAAGCCATTCTTCTCCACTTTCTCTCTCGCCCCTGAAGTCATGGGTGTAGGACTATTTTTCTCTTGGGGCAGTAACAGTGCAGTCATCAACAACAACACTGTGCACAATTTGTGACAAATCAGCGAGAAGGGGAAAGGTGGGAACACGCCAAAACCACCCTGATGACACACATGAAACACAGACACTATGACATTTATGTCAAAGATGTTAAAGCCAAATATCCACCACAGAAATCGAGCACTGCTGTTACCAAACCCCATGAATCTCCAGAAAGGCAACAAGAGATGAGGCGGAGATCAAAGAGGAGGAAGAATAGAGAAACCCAGGCAGACGAGTGAAACAACTAGCTCGCCATCACCTTCTTGCTCTAGGGTAGTGTTTCTCAACTCCTGTCCTCAGGACCCACTGACAGGTCAGAGATTTCTCTGGTAGAGCACAGGTGTGGTGATCAGAGGCTCATTCACATTGATTAACTCACCTGTGCTCTAACAAGGAAATCATCAAATCCTGGCCTGTTAGTGGGTCCTGAGGACAGGAGTTGAAAAACACTGCTCTAGGGTAACTACATATTCTGTCAATCCACCTCATTCATTGTTACCTCCCCCGCCAAATGATAACCACTCTGTAGAAGTTAGGATGTGGCAGTTCCTGTCCACCCATTGCACACTGTGTGGTGCACTGACCACACATGGCAGTGTGGTGGAAGAGAATCGCAAGCAGGGCATCAGAGGAGATTCCATCCCACAGAATATGCTAAGATGGTGGCAAGGAATGTCCATCATTACTATTAAACTGGTAGCAAGTTGTCATGTGTCCTTAGTGGGGTGTGGACTAGGGGCATAGTGACAACAGCAGTACTTGGTTTCTGGTGTCAAGGTGGTTGGATAGAGTTGTGCCAGGTGTTATTTACCACACACACTGTGCACATTGCAGTTGCTGATGAGAGGCACAGTTCATGCTCTCAAGGGAAAAATTTATATTCTAGTAACAACACCCATGATTTTGGAGGAGGAGCAGAAGGAGAAGGATTATTGGACAACTTCTTTTCTCCACATATACCTGAAGTGGTGGGGGCTAGATATGGTGCTGCTACTGCCTCAGGAGCATCACTGGAGCTAGTCATGGCAAGTGAAATCTTCATCATCCATCACCCATGTTACTGCTGTTGTTGATCCCATTCCCTTTTAGCTGCTTAATCATCCTGCTGTTTAAAGAACTCAGCAGCAGCAGCAAGAACAGAAGCTGCACATTTTGCAATTACATCAGGGCATTTGACAGTTGCCACTAGCAAATATGACATGACCTGCTGGCACTAGGCTAGTAGGGCATTTTGTTCTCAGGGCTTGTGCTTTTAAACGAAAAAATAACATAAAATAAACAGTTTGTGGGTGTTTGTTTCTAACAAGTCTAAGTCTTACAAATCAATGTTTCTTTAAGGCTTTAGGGCTTGTGCCAAACATGTTTAAGTCCAACAAATCAATGTTTCCTCATGGCTTGGGCCTCTAACAACAAATCTTACAAATCAGTGCAGCTTACATCAGGGGGTCCCTCTCACTATCATGTTACATATAAATTTCTTATTTTGTTTTTTTTATTATTTGTCCCCCGATACCAGTCAAGAACCCCCCAAAACAAATTCCCTGTTCAACTGATTCTTTCCCCAGACTCCACCCACCACCCCAGACACCCTCCTCAGACCCCTTTTATACAATGTCTTATGGGGTATTTATAATTGTATTTAGGATTTATTTTTTATTAATTGCCCTCCAATCCCAGTAAACATTCCCCTTCAAAAAAAGCATTCCTTGTTCAACTGATTCTTTCCCCAAACTCCACTAACACAGGCACCCTCAAGCCCCTTTTATACTATGCCTTTGGGAAATAAAATAACATTTGTTATGTGTTGTGTGTAAATTCAATGTTCCCATTGATTTCAATGACATGAGCTAGGTGAGAAAAGCTGAAAGACTCCAGTTTTCTCTGGAAATTATTTGCCAAGCGGGAAGTGCAATTATTCGCCGATTTTGGCTTGAGGCAAAATTTTTCGCTCATCCCTACTGACTAATACTACTGTTTGTATAGGGTAGGCCAGGATGATTGGAGCTAGAGTTCCCTAACAGTAGAAGAATTCAAACTACCCTACTTATAGACAGCAACTCTAAGGGCCATATGTTCGTTGGAAAAGTCAAGGAATTCTAGGGGAACCAAATGCATTACAGGGGAGAAATAAAACTCCCAACCATTAACCAATAACATTGAATAAACCAATCCCCCTCCTGTAGAAGGCTAATACGGCCCTGAAATATGTGGGCTGGGATAGTCCAGACACTATGCCCTCAGTTTATTGGAAGGAGCCTGATACCATGAAATGTATGAATGACACAAAATAATTACTGCAGCCCAGTAATGGCATGTTTACCATAAGCTCGGAAAGCTATATCCTCTCATAGAACCTGGCAGAGATATAGAAGACTTGCAGATGTCAAACTGTTGTGGTCTTGTCATGGTTTGTTACTGTTTGTTAAAGAACACTCAGACAGGTAAGATTAAAAGCTTTATTGAAAAATAATGCACACTAGCCCCACTCAGGTCCAGATAAGGTCCGTACCAAGTACTTTCCAGATCTGACGCAGGTCAGGGCGAAAATACACACACAGTAATAGTAAGCAAAATAAATGTGATGATCTTGGACTTGTAGGCAGATTCACAGCAAAATTCAGGAACAAGAATATCCTCGACAGCCCCACACCGCAATAGGTGACACAGGCGATGGGTAACTGAAGGGCACTTCCCTAGTGGACTAGGGATAATGGAGGCAGCACAAATAGTGTACAAGTGGGCACTAGGCCCTAGACTTCTAGGGTTAACGGAGGCAACACTGGCAAGACACTGGCAGAGAATTGACCCTAGGAGAGTAGGGTAAACGGAGGCAACATGGACAGGACTCTGGCAGTGACTGAACCCTAGAATGCTAGGGTTAATGGAGGCAACAGATACAGTATTCTGGCAATGGCTAGGCCCTAGAACACTAGGGTTAATGGAGGTAACACTGAATGGACTCTGGCAGCAACTGGACCCTAGCACGCTAGGGTTAACAGAGGCAACGAGGCTGTGACTTAGGTAGTGACTGAACCCTAGAACGCTAGGGTAAATGGAGGCAACACAGACAGGATTCTGGCAGTGACAGAGCCTTAGCACGCTAGGGTTAACAGATGCAACAAACACCAGATACTGGCAATATAGAGACCCTAAGCCAATAGGGAGGCAATGTGGGCAAAGTGTGGTACAGGCTGGACCCAGATATAAAGGGTTACCAGAGGCAACATAGACACTGGTGAATGCAGGGACTGACACAGGCTCCAGGACACTATAGGAGCAGTAAGCTATTATTATTATTATTATTATTATTATTATTCTTTATTTATATAGTGCCAACTAATTCCGCAGCGCTGTACAATAGGGAATAGACATACACAGGTATTAAATAGTACAATCAGATGTGGAGAACAGGAGGATCAGAGGGCCCTGCTCGTGAGAGCTTACAGTCTAGAGGAAGGGAGGTTTGACACAGAAGGAGTAAGTGCTATTGCGTTTAAGTGCCTCCTGCCACATGAACTGCCGGTCAGTGGGTGGGTGTGAGAAGTGCCGTTGAGTGCAGTAGTCCGTGCAAGGGGTGAATCTTGGTGATGATGTTTATGGAGGTAGTTGATAGGCTTCCCTGAAGAGGTGAGTCTTCAGGGAGCGTCTGAAGATTTGAAGGCTGGGGGAGAGTCTGATTGGGCGGGGGAGGGCATTCCACAGCTCAGGTGCAGCACGGGAGAAGTCCTGTAGGCGGGAGTGGGAGGATGTGATAAGAGCTGTGGAGAGCAGAAGGTCATGTGCAGAGCGAAGATGGCGGGCGGGAGTATATTTGGAAATGAGAGATGAAATATAGGGGGGTGCAGTGTTAGTGAGGGCTCTATAAGTTAGCACCAGAGTTTTGAATGTTACTCTGTATGCTAATGGGAGCCAGTGTAGGGACTGACAGAGGGGTGTGGTGTTAGAGAAGCGAGGAGTGAGGTAGATTAGTCTTGCAGCAGAGTTCATTATGGACTGTAGCGGGGTTAGTCGGGTGAGAGGCAGGCCAATTAGTAAAGAGTTACAGTAGTCAAGATGGGACATGATGAGTCTTTGGATTAGAATTTTGGCAGTGTCTTCTGTGAGAAAGGGTCAGATTCTAGAGATGTTGCGGAGGTGGAGGCAGCATGAGTTGGAGATTGACTGGATGTGAGGAATGAAGGATAGGGCTGAGTCAAATGTGACCCCCAGGCAGCGTGCTGTAGGGGTTGGTGTGATGGAAGTGTTGTTAACGGTGAGGGTAATATTTGGGATAAGGCTGGTTGTAGATGGAGGGAAGAGAATTAGTTCAGTTTTGCCAAGGTTAAGTTTGAGATGATGGGAGGACATCCAGGAAGACACAGCAGACAGACAGTCAGACACTGGTGACAGGAGGGAAGGGGAGAGGTCTGGGGAGGAAAGATATATTTGGGCGTCATCAGCATAGAGATGATGGTGAAACCCAAAGGAGTTTATTAGTTTTCCAAAGGAAGCAGTGTAGATTGAGAAGAGCAAGGGTCCCAGTACTGATCCTTGAGGCACACCAACAGACAGTGGGAGGGGTGGGGAAGTGGAGCCGGAGTAGGAAACACTGAAGGAGTGGTTGCAGAGATAAGATGAAAACCAGGATAGTGCAGTGTCGCAGAGACCTAGGGAGTGGAGGGCTTGGAGGAGGAGTGGGTGATCAACTGTGTCAAAGGCGGCTGATAGGTCCAAGAGAATGAGTAGGGAGTAGTGGCCTTTTGACTTGGCTGAGAGCAAGTCATTGGCCACTTTAGTGAGGGCTAGCGGGAGAGATAGGAACGTAATGTAATGTAACCGGTCCGCATCCGGTGTCTCCCTGTCGGTACACGGAGGTGATAGGCTAGTCCCGTGAACAACTGAGCTTGAAGCGCAACCAGGTCAGCACACACAGACTACAGCCAGTCAGGAGAACCACCAGACACTAGCCCAGCCAGATCGGTGATAATGGATAGTCAGCCAGTCCTTGGTCAGTAACGGAATCAGACACTCAGCCACGCCAGTTCGGTACACAAGGAGTTAGTCAGCCAGTTCTAGTCAGCAATGGAATCAGATACTCAGCCAAGCCAGTTCGGTACACAAGGAGTTAGTCAGCCAGTCCTGGTCAGCAGCGGAATGAGATACTCAGCCAAGCCAGTTTGGTGCACAAGGAGTTAGTCAGCCAGTCCTAGTCAGCAACGGAGTCAGATACTCAGCCAAGCCAGTTCGGTACACAAGGAGTTAGTCAGCCAGTCCAAGGTCGGATCACAGGAGCATCAGGCACTATGCGTAGTCAAGCGAGCCGGGTCATACACGGAAGCAGGAAACAAGAACCACTAGTCGCTAGATACGGGTACACCACTAAAGGGCACCGGTATAGTGACAGGAGGGTGTATATAAAGACAAGGTCCAGGGAGGAGTCATATCGTAGGACCAATAAGAATGCAGATAGAGTAAACTCGTAAGTAACAATGTCGCTAGACAGAATCACAGCACCGTGATAGGTCTCTCACCTCATCCTCTCCAATGTCACCTGGGCCCTATACACCTGGGCATGTACCCCTCTCCTGCAATGTGTTACTTGGTTCCTGCCCTGGATTGGCACCTGTGGCTGCTGGATTTGCAGTGCTGCCATCCCGGGTGGTGCAGCAGCAGCAGGTAAGTCAGCACCTGCAGCAGAGATGTGCAAGAAAGATTGTACCAACATGTACCATGCCAACAAAAGGTAACATGTTGAGCTTTTGTAGATGAGCATAGTGCCATGATATGTGGTAATGTAAGGTAGCTTACAAGCTGGAGCAGGATACTCATGGTCAGTGTTACAGTAACACACCTCTCTCCTATGTCCTCCCAGCAAAATTAGCAGTAGCAAGGTGTGAATGCATGCGTTTGGTATTTGTGAGGTGTTTTAAAGATGGAGTCATTGGAGTGTGTTGCTTGTGACTGGTTAATAGTTGTCATGCATTGAAGGGATGTTTGAGGAAATGCTATCCTGGCCTTGTTAGGTGTCCAGGTGTATGCTGTATCCTTGAAGGTGGAGTTGCATGTGATGGTACAGGTGTGTATGTGGTGCTGTATAATGTGTGAGGGTGTTTGGGTCTTGATAGGTTCTATGATATATATTTTGGTGTTATGCTTGCTTCTTTTTAGTGTTCTGAATACTTTGTGTGGTTTGGAAATGGTTACTTTTGCTTTGGTTACCTACTTCCCCCTCAGTGTGCATGTGCTAGATATTGTTTTTAGGCTTGTTTCAAAAATTAATGTCAAGTGCTACACCAATAAGTATAGAAACAGAATATGTAAAATGAAAAAGATAATGACAAATAGACATATATCAGTGTGTGCACTACATGCCAACCATATATTTGTATAAATTAAAATCTATCATACTATCACCATACAACCTCAATCCACCACAGTATCTGTTGATGCACACTGACCCTTCACAATAATTTGATGTTATCATGAATTATTAGCACTCCCCATGTGCATACAGATCCCAATTCATAACGTACCTTACATGTGTGTCAAATGGTATGTATAGTCACCTAGACCCTTTAGCGCTCCATGCAGAGAATGAATTCTGACCCCCATGGCACCGATAGGAGCACCAAATTCTTCCAAGTCACCCAACACCTCAGGCACTAGTGAGAAATAATATTACGCTAAAAAAATATACACAGAAATTGCTTGGTATACACCAGTAGGGAGATCCAAGGATATCCACCAATTACACACAGTTGATATTTTGTAATATAATGCTGGGAACAGGAATCAATCAATCCTGAACGGCATTAACTCATATTAGTAGCAAACACACACTTATAATTATGAAATAAAACAACATAAAACAGAAATAACTTGGTATAAACCAAAGGGAAAATTCCAGGGATGTCCACCAATTCTACACGGTTGATACTTTGTAATAAATATAATTCCAAGAACAGCAATCAATCAATCTTCACTGGCATAACAACAATGGCTTCCATTTACAAAATAAACCAAATATTGGGCAACACATCCAATCCAGTTCATAAATAGATATAAAGAAAATATATTACAATAATGAGACACTGTTTACATTAAATGGAGTTACTTCTTAAAGGTAATGTTCTAAATGAGATATCAGTCATAGAAAATGTACACTTAAAATAGTGAGAACAGCTTCCAGGTACCAGGGAAATGCTGATAACTCTAAGAAAAGGAAAATCTGAGTCTTCACATAAAATAGTGTATAGCAATACAGGTTTGATCAATAGGGAAGGAAAGAGCAATATCATAATATGACTATGTTGCAGAACTCACTTTTCCGATGCAAACTCCATTAGTCAGTGAAAGATCTTAAATGTTTGCCTTCCTCATAGACCTTTACGGCTGTCTTATATCTGCTTTATTGGCTTACTCCACTTTGGTCTACCAACGTGTGACCCACATGGATACTTGTACTACTCATAGAAGTGAATTTAGCGCATCTAGCAAATTCTAACCATAATGAGTTGATGGTTTGAAATGAATGGCAGAAAATATATCCATATATAGTACCCTAAATGTTAGCTCCATTAGTCAGTGGCAGATCTTAAATGTTTGCCTTCCTCATAGACCTTTACTGCTGTCTTATATCTGCTTTACTGGCTTATTCTACTTTGGTCTACCCCTGTGTGACTCACATAGAGTACTTGTACTGCTCATAGTGAGTTTAGAGCATCTAGCGAATTCTAGCCATAATGAGTTGAGGATTTGAAATGTATGGCAGAAAATGTATCCATATATAATACCTTAAAGGGATAGTAATACTTAAGTATTACTAATCCCTATAGTAAAGTCCTTTTTAAAAATACATTTATTGCCCCCAGTTTCATAAAGGTTTGAGAGATGATCGCTCCTCAAGTTGCCCTCTCCCTCCCCCTTCCCCAAAGTCAGCGTTGTAGCTGACTGAAGGGAAATCCGGTCTTAAATCATCAGGCGGCTCTGCAGCAGAATCGCGATCGCGTTAATTAAAAAAAAAAAATCTTTCACTAAAATGGTCTTCTAGAACGCTGACTATGGGGAAGGGAGAGGGCAACTTTAGGAGCGATCATCTCTCAAACCATAAAGGTTTGAGAGATGAAACTGGGGGCAATACATGTATTTTTAAAAGGACTTTAATACAGGGATTAGTAATATTTAAGTATTACTATCCCTTTAAATGTTAGCTCTGGTCATTTAATCGCTCAGCGGGTATAACTTTCTATTGGATTTCCACTGTTTGTTTTTAACAGCCATTGCCTGAAATAAGCTCCCATTATATTTCATGTTTACAGATCATTGAATAGCTTACAGGGCCGTTATAAGCTCCGTAAACAACAATTTATATTAGTGCAGGTCATTGAACTGACCCCTTGATGTCTTGTGTTTATGTGACTTTTACTATACATTTGGAATCATGCATTTTTTGTGGAAATATGCTAAAAGTGCTCATGGTAAACCAAAATAACTTTCCTTGCTGTGATGACAAGGAATCTAGAATAGGCTGAATAAATTGTACCTGGCCCATAAGTAGTTGTGGATATTTCTATAAAAAAAAAAAAAAAAAAAAAAAAGAAAGAAAAAAAGTGCTGTGAAATTTGGCTTCTAAGATCCCAGAATGAAATACTTTTGACAATTAACTGTGCCCATCTGTAAAATAAATTTGTATTTGTAAATTAAGTAAAGGCTCAGAAAATTCCATATTTCAGTTTCTCAATAACTACATACACCATATTGTTTAAAATGAATCTATAGTTTTCCATCTGATTGCACTCATATGGGAAACATTGCCTGAAAATGTCTTTTTTTATAGTGTGTGTCTGGTTTCTAATAATGTCACTTTATTTGCAGTCTTATGAGAAGGCTAGAGGTGTATTTGTCAAGTAATATCCATTACAATAGACATAGTATTTTTCAGCAGGATATACGTTCTCACTGCTGGAGACAAAACTGCAAAATTCTGAAAACAGCCTGAAATATGAACTGAACATTTCTTTGGCACTCTGCCTTATTCAAAGATTAATAATTCAGAAACATATGGGAGTGGAATTCTGGAGCATACCAACTGTATCATAGGTTACAAGAAAGTCCCAAACTTTCCTTTAATTTAAAGGAGCAGTAAACTTTTTTTTATGAAAACACATATTTTACAGAACATTTGCTGCTGAATAAAACAAGGTCACGCCCATCGCTGTCAGATGTTTTATTCAAAAATTATAGCAGTTTAAATAATCAGGAAGTGAATTTACTGTATTTACTTCCTGATAGTTCTAACTGACAGGAAGTGACAGGCAGTTTCTATCACATTCTATGGAGAACTGTATGTCTCTGACTTTTCTGACTTTCCTCTCCAGTAGAATCTAACAGGAAATCTAATTAGAATTTGACCACTAGAGGGCACTGCTAATGTAAAAAAAAAACATGGTCTTAAACTGTAATAACTCTGGAAATATAAATCTCTCAGCATTGGGAGTACCCTTATTTTACTCAATATGAAAATCCCTACAATATATATTTTTTCATAAAAAAAAGTTTACTGCTCCTTTAAATGGGGATTTTAATCCCATAAATGTTAGAAGTCTCCAGTGTTTTTCTTTGTAATGTGATGGAATCTCTCTGGCATTCAAGGGGTTAAAATCTCTATTGTTATCACTGAGAAAGTTCATTTTTACCCTATGGCACAGTTTGTTTACTCCAGAATTGCTCCTTATTTGCTTTATGCAGAGAGTTCAGAGGACCTTCTGTAGAAAAGAAAAGAGGAGCAGCTGTATCACAGGGGAAATGTAAAACTGCCCTTTAAAGGGATAGTAATACTTCGTTTTAACTTTATTTTATTTTGTAGGCATTAAAAAAACATGAAGAATGATATGTCTTATCTCTGAAACCTTTATGGTTTAAGAGATATTCACAAACAAAGTATCCCCCCCTGTTCAACCAGATCAGAAGGGAGGTGCCCAGGTAGACTGCAGAGAGGGACAATCTTCAATTAAGATAAGGGAAAAAGCTGAAAAACTTGTCAAGGGGGGAAGGGCTTTCATTGTTTTCATACAAAGAAAATTGTCCCCTTCTGTTATCTGTCCTGTCATACGACCAGACTCACATCTGAGAAGAGATGGCTTACACTAGGAAAAAGGGGCGGGGAGGGGAACTTTGCTTGTGAATATCTCATAAACCATAAAGGTTTGAGAGATAAGACATATCATTCTTCATGTTTTTTTAATGCCTACAAAATAAAATAAAGTTAAAACGAAGTATTACTATCCCTTTAATTAAAAAGCATACCTCCCAACATTTCAAATGGCCAAAGAGGGACACTTGTGTTTTAGGTGGTGTTTCTAGGGGCGTGGCTGGTGGGCGGGGAATTTTTAGGTTACTTTGTCACCTATTGACACCTCTTTGTGTAACTGAATAAATGATTTAGAGCAAGACTAAAGTACTTTATTTACACAGATTCAATTACAAACACATATACTGAAGATTAACTAAACATTTATGTGAATTTCAATGCTGTGGAGCAATGTGATAGACTAATATATACACTACTAACTCTGATATCCTAAAAAGAGGGACAACAGGGTAGAAAAGAGGGACAGGGGGACTTGGGTCTCAAGAGGGACACTTGGGAGGTATGAAAAAGTGGTTTTTAACCCCTTCAGCGTTAGCAAGATGTACAACACATTGGAGATGTTAGCATTCAAGTGGTTAACCCTTTGAATGCCAGTGAGGAAAGGATTAAACACCCCATTTCAATCACTGGGTATTTGTGGAATTTTTCTTTTCCCCCTGTGGTGCAGTTGATTTGCTTCTGAATCACTTCTTTTTTCTTTTGTGTAGATGGCCTATGGTATTTCAAAATGAGGATTTTTTCACCAATGTTACACAATTTAGAAGAAAGGAAGAGACTATGGTATAAAGAGAGTTACTGGGGTGATTGTACAAATCCAGTAGTGTATCTCCACTGTCATTGGCCTCCAGTGCCAGTGGCTGCATTTCTGGGTATGCACTAGAATATGATTGCTTTATTACTGCACTTTGGACACATACTTCTGTATGTTATTTTTTATTATTTTTATGTTTTATTTCTTTTCACTCCACCACCATTTTTTGTTAATTTCACCATCATTTGTTCATTGTATGCACCCACAGGAGAGGTTATATAATAAATCAGGTTGAATGTATGTGTTTATGCTGGTCTGTTCATATAACATAGTAACATCAGGGCTTAAAAGTTGAAGTCCTTTGCTACTAGCCAGACCTGAAAATTTACTCGCCACTACAAGACATAAAATACAAACCAGGGCTGAATTTCTACTCGCCAGGGCTAAATTTTTACTCGCCATTGGCTAGTGGCATGTGTAAATTTTGAGCCCTGGTAACATAGTAGATAAGGCTGAAAAAATACATGCATCTAACAAGTCCAGCCCATGCCATGTTATAATATATTTATATATTCATGCGGTGCATATTTTTACATGTTGGACAATGGCGCTGTACCTGAATTTGGAGTTTATCACTTTCATCAATATATGTACCCTTTAGGCCATAACTGAAGAAGAACTGCATTGCACAAAACTCATTGTTGTGCAAGCACATAAATTGTCTAGAAGTGGACATAGGCCCATGGAGAGCATAGAGAGGTTTTTGACTTGGCCAAGGACACAGTGCCTGGAAGAGATGATGTATCTTCGTACCCGGCTTTCACGTGTAATTAATTTAACATATCGGTTTATGAAGTTGTCAAGCTTGATTTGTAATTGTACGAAATTGTATCTTTTGTTTTATATTGTTTAAGCTGTTTCATTGAGATAACCATCTGTAATTTTTAGAAGTTACCTATTAAAGGGGAACATTCATATCAGAAAACGTTTTGCCCATGGGCTTAAATTAGCGCAACTACATTAGCCCCATTTTTATTCTTTAATTTTACCTACCTAGTATTTAAGCTACGGAAACCCGAAATGTGCCACTTCCGCATTGTGCCGCACACTGTATGGGCGGCACAAGGAGCAGGACTTCCCACTCCCTCCCAGATGCCCCAGGGAGCGCATTCACACTTCGCTTCATAGTTGTATTTCTGTGGGCTAACATTACAGCAAGCTCCGTGTACCATGCTACTGACTGTGCAAGCTCAGTAGCAAGTTCAGTTGCATGGTAAACGGAGCAACAGTGGCACAAGCAGACTGCAACCACCACCTCCCGCAACCGCTCATGATCTCCAGAGCGATTGGGCACAGGACGTAAAGAGCAGACCGGAGAGGGAAGTCATAGCACCAGGACAAGAGTAATAGCGAGAGCCAAAGTTGAAGAGGAAGCCAAATGAGTCAAACCGGGAGCATCAGGATTTACGGAGAGAAGGCAGAAAGGTAGGTCGAAAAACCAAGCCAGGGAGTCAAGACCAAAAAATCCACAAACCAGCCACAGATGGAAACCAGAACTAGGGGAGCTGCAACCAGGAGAAAACTCGATAATCGGGCAAGGATTAACCAGAGAACCAGCACTAAATACCCCCAACAGCCAATAGCAATAGACAGGAGGCTGGTGCAAGTATGGATACCTGAAGTAGCCAAACAAGGACGCAGATTCTAGTCAAGATCTGAAAGAAACAGGGAAAAGACTGGAAAGTATCACAAAAATTGATACATCTGCTCTCAAAAACCACAACTGCAACCAACCACATTGATGCTTAGATCAGTAGTGTTAAACTATCCCCCAATAAATCAAGTATTGCTGTCACTGTGGTCTTTGCCCACTTAGCTAAGGACATGTGATGTCAAGACAACTTAATAAAAATAATGACTCCTCCCTGCCACCAGCTTAGCATATTCAGCAAGGTGGAATGTCTGCAGATGCTCCTTGATACCCTGCATTTGATTGCTCTCCACATTGCTACGTGTGGTCAGTGCACTAAACAGTGTGCAACGGGTAGACAAGAACTGACAGATCTTCAGACTCGCAATCAGCTGTTGAGGGAGGTAAAGGAGGGAAATGTGGTACACCAGAGGTGGAAGAAGACCCTGAGGCTGCTGAGGTGGGGACAATGGGTACATTTTTCTGCACTTAGACCATAGAAAAAGACAATGAGAACAAATTTCTTACACCTATCATCAAATTCCAGGCTTAGTTTTTCTTGTTTTTGTCTGGGATTTATCTGCTGCTGAGACAGATAAACATCTGTACCTGATGAGTCCACAACAGGAATAACAGCAGCAGAAAGTTATTGCTGGTAGTGCTGGTGGCAATGCCCATTCCCATTGCATTTCCTTTTATTCCTTTTCACTTTATGCCAAATATTCCCTCATACTCTCTTCCACAACAGCTGCTCCACCACCCTCTTTCTCATCACCACCACCACCACTCTCTTGCTGTTCTATGGGTCTGCTTAGGGTGACATGTTACAGATGGTCCCCTGATGCCATACTTGCCGATACCTCAGATGGAGGTACACTGAGAGCAGCATCAAGCACAGGCAGTTGACCTGTGCTGCTCATACTGCTAACCAGCAACCACTTCTTTATTATACCTCCTCAGATTCTTAGGGGTTCAGCTGGGGGACTGTGGATCATATGGGAAAAGGGAAGCAGATTCCCTTTACTGCTGGTGCTGCTGGATTCCTCCATATCTGATCCAGCATCATCAGCAATGTCATTTCAGCTTCTGCCACTCACTGAACTAGCCAGCACTATTTTCTCTCTCTCTCTCTCTCTGCCTCTCTTTCTCTCTCTGTCTCTCTCTCTCTCCCTGTCTGCTTTCCAATCTCTTTCTCTGCTAGTCTATAACATGCTAAATGATGGGAAGGTCTGGGTATTTATGGTATGGGGGCAGAAAGTTTCACCACCATTGAAAAACATAGGCGGGAAATGGAACCATTCTAGTGGGAAAATCTGTGGTGTCAGCAAAATTGAGGAAATTCTATAGGTTTCCCTACTGGTGAAAATTCCCATGGAAAAAGTGGAAAATCATACTTTTTTCACTAAAATTCGCACAGGAACAAAATGAAACTTTTTGCCCTTCCACTGAAATGTTGGTAGGAGAGGTAGGAAAGTTTATTTAACACTGATAGGGCCTTTGCAGAATTCAGACAATGAGAAATGGACAATACCAACTGCACCACAGAGGACCAATAATATTTCTCCAAAATCCCACTGAATTAAATAGGGCTTTTAACCCCTCAAATGCTAGAGGGGTATGCCTTTTGAAGTAATACATTATCAACCTCTCTAACATTGAAGAGACTAAAAGCACCCTGTAGATCAATATAAATTTTAGTTAGCAATTCTCGAGCATACCAATTGCACCGATAGGAGACTAATAAGAATTTCCAAAAATCCCATTGATTAAGTGGGACTGTTAAAAGGATAGTAATGTTTCATAATAAAAGCAGCTCTAATTAATCATCATAGTATTTGGACTTTGGAGAGTGTTATTTCAATTCTGTCAGAGTTGTAGTTCAAGAGTAATTCAATGACAAAGTATCCCCCTCCCGTCCCACTTACTGATATAACATTGCTCAGCCAGAGCAGAAGGGAGGTGCCCAGGTAGATTGCAGAGAGGGACAATCTTCAATTAAGATAAGGGAAAAACCTGAAAACTTGTCAAGGGGGGAAGGGCTTTCATTGTTCTCACAGGAAGAAGATTGTCCCCTGATGTTATCTGTCTGGTCTATGGACTGCATTCCACATCTGAGAAGAGATTGATTACACTAGGTAAAAGGGGTGGGAGGGGAAACTTTGCTTGTGAATATCTCTCAACCCATAAAGGGTTGAGAGATAAGACATATCGTTCTTCATGTTTTTTTAATGCCTACAAAATAAAATAAAGATAAAACGAAGTATTACTATCCCTTTAAGCCCTTAAATTCAATTGGTTTACTCCAAAACTGCTTTTGCTTTCCACCCAAGACCTATAATTGCCCAGGCATATTGAGCACTACCACATGTACGGTTTGCAACTAAGTTTGGTCATTGAAAAAATACACAAGACTTTTATGCAAGTGCTGGTGCTGAACATTATACACGACATCCTGATTACATGCCCAGTGATAAATATCAGCCTAAGCTGCAAATGTTTTATTTGGCTTAAAGCAAACTATCATTAAAATTATAATACAATTTTATTGCATTATTTGAAGCTGTGTATAAAGGTAGTTTTCAGGGTCATATGAGTGCCAGTATACATAAAATTCCACGGTATGAATGGCGTACGCTAGGAACTTAATTTTTATATCTGTTTTTTTTTCTCCTTCCATTGCTTTAACAACCCCCTCAATAAAGCTCTCTGATATTTAACAATACTTCGTTGCTTAAAAAAATAAATAAAATGTCTGTGTGAATGGAGTTATGTGAGTCAGTGGTCCATAAAATTAGCTCTATCAAGGTAAGATCAGTGGAATAACTACAGGGGGGAGGGTGCTGTGCACAGAATCCAAGGGGGTCCCATGTACCCCAGGGTAAGAAAGGTTCTAATTATATAAATATTTCTGTGTTAGGGAGCCTAAAAATGTTTTTGCACAAGGGTCCTTCAATGAGTAATTACAGTAAAATCTCAGGTATAATATACACTTATGTATAATACACAGGTGTAAATTAAACCCAAGATTTTTTTTTTTTTTTTTAAACAAAAGTGCCTGTGTATAATACATACCCTTTCCCTCCCTCTACCCACCTCAATATGGTCCCACTTTCCCCTCCCTCTATTCACCCCCTCCAGAGCCATCTTGGATATCCATGTGAGGACCTGTGTTAGTTGAAGATACTGGTAGTGCCCTTTGAGCCCTCTGCACAAATGTCCCAGATGCCTCTGGAGAGGATGAGTACAGGAAAGAGAAGGTGGGAGCATATTGAGGTGGAGGGAGGGAGGAGGGGAGCAGACTTGAGGATGTATTTATATTTTTTCTCGTGTATAATACACACCCCCATTTTGACATAATCGGAAAAGTGGCAAAATTGTGAGTTTTATATGTGAAATTTTACAGTACATCACTGGATAGGGCTGCCATAAGCCAACACATTGATCTGGGGAATTACTGTATAGGGTGCACTTTTTCCATGGCCCAGCATCCAAGGAGGCCCCATCTGCCTCAGGGTCCAATAGGGTTTAGTTATGTCTCTGAAAATAGTTTGGCGTTTTGGGGCTCCAAAAAATGTTTGCGCAGGGGCCCTGCAATGACTAGTTATGCCTCTGGCATTTATATGCTGTTTTCATGGGGAATGGCAGAGGTGTACTATATTAACCCCTTAATGAAGCATGGTGTGCCAGGACTATCACACAGGTTTGTCCTTTGAGGATGGATGATGGTCCTGGGTTAATGATCACAGCGCTTACAATCTACAATGTATGTCCCACATTACAGAGCTTACAGTCTACAGTGTTTGACCCTCATGATATTATAAACTTACAATCTAAAATGAATTTCCTAATATGGGTCAGTAGGAGATGAAGCATCCATTCTGTAAAAAGCAACCCCTGCACCAATCAAAATTCAACTGTTTCTGGGAAGCTGTTTCCTTCTGGATAGCATCCAGTGTGTTTGCACGCTCTGCACTTCATCTGAAATAGCCCTGAGGGCTTATAACCCAGTCAATGCTATTAAGGGTTTGAATTGCAGACCCATACATTGAAGACTTCTCTCGCAAGGTGTTCAAGGTGTAATACTTCATTTTAAATGCAGTTCAGATCGTTCAACAGAATGAATAGTACTGCTGTCTGATGCTCTTATTCTTCAAAACTGTTTAGTTACAATGTAATTAAATGCTGAAGTTGATCCCTCACGCCCCTTTTCCCGATGTCAGCATTTCAGTCTGAGATCCAGCAGCGGATCACAATGAGGGACAATCTCCAGTTAGTATTAGGAAAAACCTTCTCTCCTTCAACAAGGAGGGCAGGCTTTCCTTATACTGACTGAGAGAAGACTGTCCCTCATTGTGACCTGTCCGCTCAAGTGACCGGACTTCAGAACTGACGGAAGGTGGATTTAGGATCGTGGAAAGGGACAGAAGGGGTAAAATTCATCATATTACAGCATAATTAAACATTTTTTGAAGAATAAATACATCAGGAAGAATATTATTCATTCTGTTGAACAATCTGAGATGTGTTTAAAATGAAATATCACTAACACTTTAAGACAATTGAAATGTGTATTTCTGCCCTACAGAACAGTTGGTTTGCCCCATAATTCCTCCACCTTCTCTTTGTACATAGGTCCCATTTACTCGTATTTATAAATGCAAAATGGAGTTATTCTGGAATAAACCAACTGCACCATAGGGGACAAATAAAATACCTAGTAAATTGGGCTTCTAACCCACTGAAAGCTAGAGAGAGCTCCACTGCATTGCAAAGCAATGCATTAAAGACCTCTCTAGCATTCAAGGGGTTAAAAAGCTCTATTCCAGTGCATGGGGATTTGTTTTGTCCCCTATGATGCAGTTGGTTTGCCCCAGAACTGATCAATTTTTGCTCACTGAGGCTGATGTTCTAAAAAGAGTAAATGTGGAGCAACCAAACTGCACCATATGGGAGAAACAGAAATTCATAAAATGCCCACTGATTTAAATGGGGCCATTAAACCCCTCAGTGCTATAATGTACGTAGTACATCATCCTCATGGGGAGGGGGTAATGTACAGATAAGCTGGAGCAGGTCCTTTTGTGTTAGTCTTCAACTCTTGCACCTGTATTTCCTGGAAAGCTCTAGATGAGTGAGTGCATGTTTTCAGGATCACCTCTGTTAACCCTTTGAGTGCCAATGCAATGTGTTGGCTACCCCTCTGGTACTCAAAGGATTAAAAACAAGTGAATATCCTTACTTCAGAATGATTGTACCACTGATTGAGTTACCTATGTTCATGTAAGGAGATCCACAGTTTTGCAGTGGCGTTTGAGCACCCCTGCACTAGAGCGTATGATCATTTTAACCCCTTAGTGACAGCCGCGTTCGTACGCGGCTGTCACCTTAACGCCCGAGGAACATTTTTTTTTTTTTCAAAACAAGTCCGGAGTCCCCGAACGGCGTGCAGCCGCACGGAGACCCGGACTTCTGTGACTTACCAGGTACGTCCTCTGTCACTAAGTAACAGTTTCTGCGGGAAGTACCTGGTAAGTCATCCGTCGTTAAAGTGTTAGTAATGTCTGAAAAAAACTTTTTTGCATTTAGAAGAGCTTAAAAAGCTGATCTAAATGCAAAAAAAAATGTATCTCTCAAACCGCTATGGTTTAAGAGATACGGGCGTTTAAAGTTTGATTTCTCCTACTGACAGCTGTAAAGCTGTCAGCAGGAGATCCGTGTCGGTCGACACGCTGGCACTTGAGAAGTGCCGAGTTCTCTTTACTTACATGGAATCCCTTCATTGGAATGGTCTAAAACGTGTGCCTGAACATTAGGCACACGTTTTAGACCATTCCAATGAAGGGATTCTGTGTAAGTAACGAGATTGAGGCACTTCTCAAGCGCCACAGTGTTGACCAACATGGATCTCCTGCTGACAGCTTTACAGCTGTCAGTAGGAGAAATCAAACTTTAAACGCCCGTATCTCTTAAACCATAGCGGTTTGAGAGATACGTTTTTTGCATTTAGATCAGCTTTTTAAGCTCTTCTAAATGCAAAAAAGTTTTTTTCAGACATTACTAACACTTTAAGGGGTTAACGCAAGGTGGATTACACACTCTAAGGTCAGTGTGTTCAAAAAAAAGTGGAGACGTTCTGGGGCAGACCATTTGCACTGTATTAGAGAAATATAAAATTTCAAAAAAGTTGGAGATATTAACCCCTGGAATGCCAGAGAGGCCACCAACACATTGCAAAGCAATGTGTTGGAGACCATTCTAGCAGTCAAGGGGTTAAAATCCCTATTTAAATAAATTTGCTTTTTTTGTCTTCCCCCCATAATGCAAATGGTTTGCCTCATAACTCCTCTACTTTTCTTTTGACCATACGGCCCTAAGACTATAATGACAGCAACCTCAAACACCTCAGCAATAGCATTTGTAGGTAAATGAAGCACAGTTAACCTTTTGAGTGCCAGAAAGGTATCCAACACATTGCAACGGTACCTCTCTTCCACTCGAAGGGTTAAGTGACTTCCCTCTGAGCTTTGTTGGTACATAGCGGTAAATAAAGTGCAGAAGAAATGAACACCACAAAATGCCCATATACTTCCCCACTGCCCTTCTCTTGATGCAAGGAAGTGGAACATTCTGAGTATAAGAAGCTTAGTAACGTGGCCTTAGGCAGCCATAGTACTAAGATATTGGTTCCAGTACCTGGTTTACAGAAGAACCATATTAGTACATCTATCCCACTATGTTTGTGTGTTTTCCCTCCAATTTATAAATAAGTGTAATCAATCCAGTAGTTAGTAAAACAAATATCAATTGAGTAAAAAGTACCCAGAAGACATGGAAAATATATTGTACTATGGATTATACTAATATAAAGTAATTTGTCACATCACATTCTGATTTAAAGGGAACTATCACCCCAGCTAATAAATAAAGACCACATTAGAAATTGTTCCTCAGCTGATGCTGACAGCCAGGCAACAGCTCTCTAGAGGCATCTGCACGCCTGCATCGTCAGTCCCTTCTGGTACCTTTAGGAATCATGCAATGCCTTCTAGAGGAGACCGGGACTGACGGCGCAGGGGCACAGACGTCTGTAAGCAAAGATGTCTGCTCTGTTGCCTGGCCGTCAGTTTCGGCTGAGGTAGGATGTATAACTAACACTGTCTTTATTCTGCATAACAGTTTTATTGTTAAAGGGATAGTAATGTTTCATAATAAAAGCAGCTCTGATTAATCATCATAGTATTTGGGCCTTGGGGAGTGTTATTTCAATACTGTCAGAGTTGTAGTTCAAGAATAATTGAATGATAACGTATCCCCCTCCCGCCCCTTTTACTGATATAAAACTTCTCAGCTCAGAGCAGCAGGGAGGTGCCAGACAGATTGCAGAGAGGGACAATCTTCAATTAAGGTAAGGGAAAACCTGAAAAACCTGTCAAGGGGGCAGGGTTTCATTGTTCTCACAGTAAGAAGATTGTCCCTTGCTTTTATCTGTCTGGTCAAGCAACCAGATTTCACATCTGAGGTGAGCAGTGTTACACTAGGTAAAAGGGGCGGGAAGGGGGATACTTTATCATTCAATTACTCTTGAACTACAAATCTGACAGTAATGAAATAACACTCTCTATGGCTCAAATACCATGAAGATTAATTGGAGCTGCTGTTTTTGTGAAACATTACTATCCCTTCAAACTTATCGCTAGATGCCTAATTAGGTGGGGAGAACTTTAGTTGGGGTGATAGTTCCCCTTTAATCCTATCTGCATCATTAAAGAAAACGTAATCTTTAGTCTTCATCTGTAGTTCATTATGCTTTTTACTTCTGTACTTCATTCAAACCCCTTAAGAAACAGAGGGAAGCACAATGCATTGCCCTGCAATGTAATGCCCCCCCCCCCAAGGTCCTCAAGGGGATAATGAATCATTTATTTAAAATAATGCAAGAGAGACAAATTTGTTTGATTAAAACAGCCCTCAAGATATAAGTAAAAATTGGAGAATGTCAAGCGAAATATTTATTTCCCATTTCTACTACAATAGTGGAACACAGATTCAAGTTACATATTCCTGATCTTTTGGGGAACAAACAGCTTTTCTTTTTTAACAATTTTTATTCTAAAGGGAAACATTTGTTCAGTGTAGGAAGATTTTGACTGGTGAGGGAAATCATTTTATCTGTAGGACTCCCTGGTGATCAAGCTGACTTGGAACTGCTGTTAATCAGCGTCTCCGACAAGGTAACTTGAATAATACTTCCCATGATGCTTTGTGAGTTTTCTTTAATTCTTTCCTTTTGAACTCACCATGACTTATAAGTGTCTTTTCTTCCCCTTTGTGTGTCTGAAGCTATCCATCTATTAGTTTTAATTGGAAAGGTACCTTTCATTCTTCCAGGGTAGTCATTCATTGGTTTTAGAACTCTATAGGCTTAAATCTCTGGGGTAGAAGTCAAGAGTTACAAGAAAAAAGTATGTCCCTTCCTTCATCTGTTTTTCAGCCCCTCCTTAATATCCCTTCCCTTTCCAGTTATCCTGATTACTTTTGAACTGTGGACCATTGAGTAGTTTCCAATACGGATATATTAGAAAACCAGAAAAATACTTCTTACAACAATGTGATTAGTTTTAACTATTGCCCTGAGGAAATTAGAGAAACAGATTTCTTTTCTCCATACAGGAATATGAAGTTAAACTAAATCCAAAGAAGGAAACATATCTAAACTTACACATGTCACAGTAACCCAAACATTTCATAACATATGTTTCAATTATAAAAGTATACCTAAATGAATAATAAAATGTAATATTTCTAGTTGGCAATTTAGAGTAGCCCTTAAGCCATCATAAAACACATGTATATACAAACTATAAACACACCTATATTCTGATATCAGATTCATTTTTCTAAAGAGATGGAAAATCATAAAACACATTTCAAAATTTAAGAAAGAAAGAAAGGTCATAGAAGGCTATGTGGATTTAGTTCACGGGTAGACATATTTTGGCTCTCCAGCTATTGAGACTACAGTTCCATGGTTCACTATCATAATGTCACACACTATTGTGTGACCAACTAAAGACAGCGTTAAAGGGATAGTAATACTTCGTTTTATGTTTATTTTATTTTGTAGGCATTAAAAAAAACATGAAGAACGATATAAGTCTTATCTCTCAAACCTTTATGGTTTGAGAGATATTCACAAGCAAAGTTTCCCCTCCCGCCCCTTTTACCTAGTGTAAGCCATCTCTTCTCAGATGTGGAATACAGTCCATAGACCAGACAGATAGGGGACAATCTTCTTCCTATGAGAACAATGAAAGCCCTGTCCCCCTTGACAAATTTTTCAGGTTTTTCCCTTATATTAACTGAAGATTGTCCCTCTCTGCAGTCTACCTGAGTACCTCCCTTCTGCTCTGGCTGAGCAGTGTTACATCAGTAAAAGGGGTGGGAGGGGGATACTTTGTCATTGAATTACTCTTGAACTACAATTCTGACAGAATTGAAATAACACTCTCCAAAATCCAAATACTATGATGATTAAAGGGATAGTAATGTTTCATAATAATAGCAGCTCTAATTACTCATCATAGTATTTGGACTTTGGAGAGTGTTATTTCAATTCTATCAGAGTTGTAGTTCAAGAGTAATTCAATGGCAAAGTATCCCCCTCCCGCCCCTTCTACTGATGTAACACTGCTCAGCCAGAGCAGAAGGGAGGTGCCCAGGTAGACTGCAGAGGGGGACAATCTTCAATAAAGATAAGGGAAAAACCTGAAAAACTTGTCAAGGGGGGCAGGGCTTTCATTGTTCTCATAGGAAGAAGATAGTCCCCTGCTGTTATCTGTCTGGTCTATGGACTGCATTCCACATCTGAGAAGAGATGGCTTACACTAGGTAAAAGGGGCGGGAGGGGAAACCTGGCTTGTGAATATCTCTCAAACCATAAACGGTAGAGAGATAAGACTTATATCGTTCTTCATGTTTTTTTTAATGCCAACAAAATAAAATAAAGATAAAATGAAGTATTACTATCCCTTTAATTTGAGCTGCTTTTATTATGAAACATTACTATCCCTTTAACCATGTCACCATGATGAAAAGAGCAACATGAGAATCTCATCTGCATCTCCAGGACAGCCCTACAATTTCTCTGCACCCTGGAGAGTGAAGTGCTGCTCATCAGGGAAAGCTGCTTTACCACTGGTGGGTCCTGCTCGTAGTTAAGGGATTAATCGTTATTAAGCAATGCATCATTTAGCAACTGAGAATGTACTGTATTGTATGTAGGTGCTAACATGAGAGACACTTAAGCCTGTGACATGAGAATCTTGCCCTTTTGATGTGGGTGAGATTCTCAGGCTGTCCATTTCATCATGGTGACATGGTTTATGTGCTCTTTAATTGGTTGCACAATACTATTGTGTGACATTTTAAAAGGATACCTAGTTCCCTCATCCACAACCAGCTGCTGGCTAAAAGCTGCCTACCACAGACTTACTGTAAAACCATGATGAGGCAAACAAAATATTAAGCTTTAGTAATTTACAGTTAAATTAGGAGCATTTGGGCACTAAGTAGACCATGCAAATAAACAACTGCAAATATTTGTTGGGCATACATGTAAGGTAAATCATGCATAACACAGCTGGTCACAGCAAAGAAGGAGCATAGATAAAGAGGCAGAAAACTACTAATGATGAAGTTGGGTAGAATATATCTAAATTCAACTCAGTAGATAATGATCTGACATATAAGAGATAAGATACAATAGAGGTCAATAAACAGAATAGAGGTGAGGAAATTGTTGAAACTTGATAAATTAAATACTTGGAACAAGTTTTATCATTGTTATAGAAGTGATTCATGTTCAAGATTTTTTACTCACTCTGTCCTGAACATGATCTAGTTGTGATATAAAATGAGAAGTTCTGATATGTATCACATAATACTTTCTATTAAGGGAGTGACACTGATGCCCTTTAAGCTCAATGCTATCCAAAGAAAATACTTAAAGAAAATCCTTTAAAAGAAGTTCTAAGTCTTTATAGGATCAGTAACATATTGTGTGGCTGCTTTTGCTGAGTAACACGAGGGTACCCCTACAGCTAGAAGATAATTCATTTAAAACTTACTATGGTTCAAACTGTTATCTAGTGGTGAAGCTTTTACTATCAGTAGTCTGAGGCTTCTTTGGCATATAGAATGCAATAGAAACACTGGACAGCACTGGACAGCAGGTGGCACTGTTGCTAACAATCTTATATAAGAATTCGCTAGGATGTGGAAGAACCCTTGTGGCAGAGGGCCAACGCTGCCCGACAGATCGTGAAACAAGCTACTGGAATGGGGGCGGGAAACTCGCAGGGGGCGTTGGAGGGGCCAATACTAGTGAGTGCCGTGACAGAATAACCCAACGCGTATCATGGAGTTCTCGCTCCACTTCTTCAGGGGTATACAAAAAAAAATATCTGTCGGGCGGCGTTGGCCCTCTGCCACAACACTTGTTAGCCCTGCATATTCCAACTAGCTCGGACATTTCAGCAACTGTTCCACCCCACGTTTTTACTGGCTAATATTCATTTCGGCTCCTGTCAACTGTTCGGAGGTTTGAATAGAATAGAAATACATCAGGACCATTGGTGGAAACATTTAAAGGAATCAGAGCTCCAGATTATCGCCACTGACGCCATTGGGGAAGCAGGGTCGCAGCTCAAAGGCTGATAGAGGTTGGGGCCTCTTATACACTTAAAGCCCAAGACGGGCAATATGTGAGTGTAACGATTTACTTTTATGTTTTTATTCTGTTTTATTAAATACTACACTTATTTTATCTTTTGTGTTTTGTTTTGCTTTGCGCTTAGACATATTGCAGATCTCTCCCTTGGTTGTACAAGGACACCAAAAGTTTTAGCAGCAGCAGACATTGCCTAGAGGAACTTAAGATCCATTCATTCATCATCATTTCATCCCATCATTTCATTATTCTTCACCATTTCATCCTTTTCCATCATCCATCTACTTTGACTTTTTCATTGGAGTATTCATATTGTTTATGTTAAGGTACTGTAAACGTTGACACTGTTCACCCGGTGGATACTAAAGGCTTTTTAGCCTTATTAACTATTCACCATACATTGACATTGTTCTTGTACTTTTAGCAAAGTAGCATTTATTGTTATCTTGATTTTTATCGCATCTCATCTGTTTATTTGATCTTAGGTAGTGACCCTTATCTTTTGCTCTTGCTTTTTGTGTTTATCAGCTATTGTGGAGGTCTGTAGGAACAAGGACTATGTTATATATGCAGGGACTGACCTACAAATTTTCCAAGATATTTCCCCTTATACGTTGTTTTTGAGACGACAACTGAAACCCCTGAGTACGCATTTGTGGAAGCTTGGGGTCAAATATAAGTGGGGTTTCCTGTTTCTGCTCATGGAGCAACACAAGGGATGCTCAGCCACTATTCGCACTATAGAAGAAGCTGTATATTTCAGTTCAACACTGGGCATTCCTGTGCCGGATCCTGTGGAAAAGAAGGTGCAAGACCCATGTCCCCAGCTTGCTGAAAATCAGCGTTGGTGCTGGCAATTGGTGGAGGAGAAACCTAGGCATAAGAAGTGCAGAGACACACCGTCGGATGCTCGAGGCCATCCTGCCCTAGAGGCCTCTGCTGCGGAAGAGGGTTGAGTCCACGATATCCATTTTGTTTTCCTTGGATTATGGATGCTGCTGACCTGTGGAACTATATTGTGGAGGCATGGCCCTCACCTTGGGTTCTGTATGTGTTTGCTGCTGCCTGGTGGATTGTCGTTGCCAGAGACGGACACCTTAAGTTTTGCTGGGTGTTGACTTTGGACTCTTTGCCAATTGCTGACTGGGATGTTGAGAGGCCTCTATGTTGACCAGGTTGCCCAGATGGACTTTATTTTTTTTAATTTAATGTTGGAAGGTGGAGGGGGCTGGGGTCATGGTCTGATTTGTGGAACTAGCTGGAGGGCGAGCGTCCTACAGCAGACTCTAATATTGGCACTTGCGGGCAGGGGGTTTAGCTAGGGGGATGGGTCCCTGATAACAGTGAATGTAAGGGGAGGGGGTTGTCCTGCATTATTTTACTTGTCATATGGTATGCGGGTGGTTAGGTTTCGGGATAGGATGTTATCTTATTGTTACTGCTCTGGATTAGCGTGTGGGGGCGGGGGAAGTTGGGCCCCCTGGGTCCAGTGATGGGACGTGGATGGCTGTATAGGCTGCTGCTCCTATCTTCGGTCTCGGGGAGGCTGGTTGGCTCTAGGGACTGCGGATTGCTTCTTGTTCAGGGAATCCAGAGTTTTCATGCTGCGGGGGTGGGGATATGTGGGATTTATTTGCTTTTTGAGGGTGAGGTATAGATGATTGTGTTAAAGGGCTGGGTATGGGGGTCTCTGATGTGTTTGATTCTTCCCCCTAATGGTGGATTTAGTGGGTACATTTTGTATTTGGTTTCACATAGGCCCTTGCCGCACTGTTCCAATGTGCTCCCAGTTGGATCATGTTGGTTCATCAGGTTTGCACAGCTGCATTTATTGTATTTTCTCTGTTTTCTTTCTTTTTTTTCGTTCCCATTCTCCTTCCCTTCTCTTTCTTCTTGTCTCTGTTTCCTCTTTCCTCTTCCCTTTCCCTTCCCTACCCATCCCCATCCCTCCCCTGCATGTGCTGGACCTGACCAATTTTGGGGGATATCCCTGTCTGCTGGTTGGCTGCCTGCTTATACTGACTTTCATTCCATTGTAGGCCTTTAAATTTGCCTCCTACAATGTTAGGGGTTATAATAGTCCAGAGAATAGGTCAATGATCCTCAGGGAACTTATAAGTTCCAACGTTGATATTGCCTATTTGCAAGAAACACACTTGAAATGGGGTTCGCATCCTAGCTTAATATCCTAGCTTAACATTTCCCTGCGGTGTGGACAGCTTCCAGCGCAGAGAAACGTAAGGGTGTGGTATCATGATAGGGAGGGCGGGTATGTTCTGAGGTGTTGGAAGATGATCAGTGACGCTTTTTGTTTCTGAAGGGCACTATTGCAAAATCCCCGGTTACACTTTCTACTATTTATGCGCCTAATACGGCACAGACGGGATTTTTCAAGACTGTCCTTTGGAAGATGGAGCAGTTTGGTGTTGGAATCTTACTTCTGGTGGGATTTTAATACAGATGTGGATGCGACTCTTGATTATGCACAGGTGGGGTGTTCTGCGATGTGGCAGCCTCCTAGATGTCTCCCCAGATTCACTCCTTGCAGTTGGTTGATGACTGGCGATGTCTTAATTCGGATTCTAGGGATTATACGTTCTATTCTGCCCCGCATGACTCGTACTCAAGAATTGATCACTTTTATGTCAGTCAGTTCCATTCGTCCCTGAGTAAAGATGCCCAGATTGCCCCGATTACCCTGTCAGATCACGCCCCTGTTCTTTTATCAATTTCATTTGCCAATTTGGTTAACCCCTGGGGAGGTGGAGGTTGACCAATTCTCCCCTTGTAATGAGGTCCGAGCATGGGTTTGAAGAACTACTTCAGGCTTAATACCTCTCCGGATATGGTGGCCCCTCTGGTGTGGGAGGCACACAAATGCTGTATCTGTGGGACCTTTATATCAGCAGGTAGTTGGCAAAGGAAACAAAGTATGAAGGAATTAACAGATTTGTTGGCAGCGGTGCAGCATTTGGACCAGCAGCATAAATCAACCCCTAATAGTGACTTATTGGTGCGTCTCCTACGTAAACAAGCAGAATTGACTGCTTTACTGAAAGCTCAGACTGTTAAATCTCATATGTGGTATCGCTTCCAAAACTATCTTCAAGGCAGTAAATGTGGGAAGATGTTGGCCAGATTGGATAGGAAATCTAGGGGGCTTCACACATTCATTGTATCCGAACTTTAGGAGGCGTTAAGGCTTATGGTTATGTGAAGATTGATGAATCTTTTGGGACCATTTATGAAACTCTGTACAATTTGGACAATGCACAAGCTGAAAACCAGCCTTCGGAGTTGGAGGCTATTACTTCTTACCTTGCGGCAGCTACTATTCCGCAGCTGGCTCCTGCTGAAGTCGCTGCATTAGAGACCCCAATCTTGGAGGCTGAAATTCTTTCAGCCTTGAAATCTACGCCTCTAGGTAAGAGCTCTGGTCCAGATGGACTTTGGTATCTTATTATAAATCTTTTAAGGACCTCCTTATACCCCGTCTGCAAGTGGTGTTCAACAGTGTTATGTCTGGGGAGCAGTGGACGCCACAGTGCCTCTTGGCTTATATCTCTGTACTGCCTAAGCCGGGCAAGGACCTTATGCAGTGTGGCAGTTATAGGCTAATCTCCTTCTGAATAACGATTTGAAATTATTCACCAAGGTTCTAGCGGAACGATTGAAATCAGTGTTTGTAAATATCATACACCCGGACCAGGCGGGTTATGTCCCGGGCAGGGAGACTAGGGATAATTTGATACGATCCTTATGCTTGATACACGGGGCAAACCAGTCAGAAGCCCCCTCGCTCCTGCTATCGTTGGATACCGAGAAGGCCTTCGACAGGGCGAACTGGTGACATATGGCCGCTGTCCTGCGATGGTTGGACATCAATTGTGGATTTCTGAATGCAAGTCTCTCCCTGTATTCCACCCCCTCAGCACAAGTCACTGCTAATGGTGTACTATCACTCCCTTTTCAGATTCGGAATGGTACCTGGCAGGGTTGCCCCTGTCACCGATAATCTTTTGTTTAACGCTAGAACCTTTATTGGCTAGAACAGTGTTTGTCAACCGGTGTGCCGTGGCACTTTGGTGTGCCATGGACACCCTCTAGGGGTGCCGCGGAATGTATAGCGTTTAGGGCTGCGGGCCGTGATGACATACAGACAGAGAGGAGGGTAGAGGCGCCGGAAGAGAAGCGCTTGCAGCCAGACAGTAACGATCAGTCTGCTGGCAGCAAGCGCTTCTCTTCCGGAGCCTCTGCCCTCTTCCTCTTCTCTGTCTGTATGTCATCACGGCCCGCAGGGGCGCGTGATGATGCGGGCGGGCAGGAGGGAACTCAGAGACAGCCAGCCACAGGGGACCGGCAACAAGTGCAGCAGTGCAGGAAGAGAGGTACAAAGGGGAGAAAGAGAGGTGCAAGGGGGGAGAAAGAAGTACAAGGGAGGAGAAAGAGACACATGGGGGAGAAAATACATGGGGGAGAAAGATGCACAAGGGGGAGAAAGTACATGGGGTAGAAAGAGAGGCACAAGTGGGAGAAAGAAGTACAAGGGGGAGAAAGAAGCACATGGGGTAGAAAGAAGTACATGGGGGAGAAAGAGAGGCACAAGTGGGAGAAAGAGAGGCACAAGGGAGAGAAAGAAGTACATGGGGGAGAAAGAGAGGCACAAGGGAGAGAAAGAGAGGCACAAGGGGGAGAAAGAGAGGCACAAGGGGGAGAAAGAAAGAAGTACAAGGGGGAGAAAGAGAGGCACATGGGGAGAAAGAGAGGCACATGGGGGGAGAAAGAAGTACAAGGGGGAGAAAGAAGTACAAGGGGGAGAAAGAGAGGCACATGGGGGAGAAAGAAGTACATGGGGGAGAAAGAAGTACAAGGGGGAGAAGGAGAGGCACAAGGAAGAGAAAGAATTACAAGGGGGAGAAAGAGAGGCACAAGGGGGAGAAAGAAGTACATGGGGGAGAAAGAAGTACAAGAGAGAGAAAGAAGTACATGGGGGAGAAAGAAGTACAAGGGGGAGAAAGAAGTACATGGGGGAGAAAGAAGTACAAGAGAGAGAAAGAAGTACATGGGGGAGAAAGAAGTACAAGGGGGAGAAAGAAGTACAAGGGGGAGAAAGAGAGGCACAAGGGGGAGAAAGAAGTACATGGGGGAGAAAGAAGTACAAGGGGGAGAAAGAAGTACATGGGGGAGAAAGAAGTACATGGGGGAGAAAGAAGTACAAGAGAGAGAAAGAAGTACATGGGGGAGAAAGAAGTACAAGGGGGAGAAAGAGAGGCACAAGGGGGAGAAAGAAGTACAAGGGGGGAGAAAGAGAGGCACAAGGGGGAGAAAGAAGTACATGGGGGAGAAAGAAGTACATGGGGGAGAAAGAGAGGCACAAGGGGGAGAAAGAAGTACATGGGGGAGAAAGAGAGGCACAAGGGGGAGAAAGAAGTACAAGGGGGAGAAAGGAGTACATGGGGGAGAAAGAGAGGCACAAGGGGGGAGAAAGAAGTACAAGGGGGGAGAAATAGAGGTGCATAGACCCCATAGTAAAGTAATAACAATGACGCATGTTAAATGTGTAAAGTTTTTTATTCTGCTGTTTGTTTTTAACACTCAGTTTGTTCATTAAATCATTTTAAATAATGAAAAATTAGCATATTGGGTTTTTTATCCGATTAATCGAAAAAATAATCGGCCAACTAATCGATTATCAAAATAATCGTTAGTTGCAGCCCTAATAGCGTTAACTACACCTCGCTATTGCAGATGTAGTTAGGGTGCAGCATTTTATGTTGAAGCACCGCCGATGCTTTGAATCAACGGTGCGTCCATCGAGGCAACTGTGTAGGGTAGAAACCGGCAAGGAAGACAGCCCATTGCTGGAGGCGCATCCTGATTGGGCTGTTGGATGGAGGCGGGACAGCTGTGATTGCTTATCACATTCCCGCCTCTTTTTTTTGTACTGGTGGCAAGTCCCTGTCGTCAGAGACAGAGTGACACACACAGCATCGGGGGACAGTGTGGTTTCTGCTCAACAGCTGCAGATACAAGAAGACCACAGACAGCAAGCATCCTGCTTTAAACTGGTAGGGTGAATAGTTTTACATTTTAATACTCCTCTCTTCTTTTAGTTGCCCTTTGTCTCCCTCTCACTCAAATGGCCAATTAACGATATTAACTGTGCCCCACTGTTGCCCTTAAAAAACATATTAGTAGCCCAGTTCCCCTATAATGCCCAAGAGGTGTACATTGAGGCATCAGATGAGCCCATCCAGCGCACACATTTACTCTCCCACCTTACCATTTTCTGGAGGGCCAGAGGACACCAGAGTGGCTCATCTGATGCCCCAGTGTACACCTCTGGGATATCAGTTACAGATGGAGTCAGTGGGTTACCAATGTGCCACTCATGGACATCAGTGGGGCACAGTCTGTCTCATATAGTGCCCTTCATCATGAACCACATGGACTTATGAAATGTAGTATTAAAAAAAAAGAATCAATAAAAAAGTAACAATGAACTGGTCATTACTGCTCCTGCTCTCTGTCTCACTCGCTCTGATACTAGAAAAACTGGAAAAAATCTAATCTAGGGCAAACCAACTGCAGCACTGGGGGCAAATACAAATTCCCAAACTTGCAGTTAATTTAACTGGGCTTTTAACCCCTTGAATGCTAAGATGTCTCCAAAGCATTGCTTTGCAATGCTTTGGAGACCTGTTTAGCATTCAAGTGTTAAAAACCCCAATTTAAATCAATAGGAGTTTTTTGTTATACTTATCCCCAATATATAACTAATATTTGCTATGCTCCATTATGTTATTCTGAATTTGGGAGGTAAAAGTAACTTCTCTTATACATATCTTCTTCATTACACACTCTTATACAACTTTTGAGAAGTTAGGGGTGCCCCGGGAATTCCGAACAGTGTGTAGGGGTGCCTTGAATGAAAAAAGGTTGAGAACCACTGGGCTAGAATTAGGGCTTCTTCTGAGATTAAGGACATTGAATGTGGGGGCAGGGAACTAAAGTTATCTTGCTTTGCTGATTACGTTTTAGCGACCATCACAAAGCCCCGCACCTCTTTAACAGAGCTTACCAGTCTGCTTTCCTCTTATGGATCTATCTCAGGCATGAAGATCAATTTTTCCAAGTCTGAGATTATGCCTTTACATGTTTCACCACAACTGAGTAATGCGCTTAGTAGGGAGTTCCCGTACCAGTGGAAATTACGGGATCTTAAGTATCTGGGTATTTATCTTACCCCATCTCTGAAAGATGTAGTCGGGGTTAACTTGTCTAAACTCGAGGGCACGCTTAGGGCGGATATTGCCTCTTTGAAGCATATATTCCTTTCTTGGACAGGTAGGGTGAATTTGTCTAAAATGATATTACTCCCCAAGATTCTTTATGTATTTCGTTCGCTTCAGATTTCTGTCCCGCTGGGATCTATTAAATCACTTCAGAGTATTCTCACCTCCTTTATCTGGCAGGGGAAGACACCGAGGATCAGTTTAACTGCTTTGTCTCTCAAGGTGGGGGAAGGCGGTCTGGGGGCACCAGACATTCTCCAGTATTGGAGGGTAGATTCGTTACATATGCTTGTGGATCTGTGTAGACAGTCAGGGGGAAGGATTGGGTGACACTCCTTCAGGGTCTTTTGAGTTCTTATTCCCCGCAACAACTTCTTTGGTCAACCACCGGTCTCATCCTGTTCTCTCCCATCTCTTAAGTCTTTGGTCTAGTATTGGCACTATTTGCAGATTCAGCATTTTCTTTCCTCTGTGGCTCTTAGAAATTTTTCTCTGAGGTCCCTTACCCAGCTTGAGAAACTAGTCACCTCCCAGGCTAGATTTACTAGGGAATTGTCGCGCCTCTATGCCCTGCTTGTGAATTCAGACCCTTTATCAGTTTGTGCTTTCAGGTCATCCTGGGAGTCGGACCTTGCTGTCTCCTTCACTGATGCTCAATGGCACTGTGCACTTGGGTTGTGTTGTAAACATATCCCAAGTGTGGCCTATAAATTGCTGTCCGCTGGTACAGATCTCCGCTCCTGTTATCCAAGTTTACGAGGGGGGCCTGGGGATTTGTTGGAGATGTGGTGCAACGGAAGGCACACTGCTCCAAGCATGGTGGTCTTGTCCCTTGGTGTCCGGTTTCTGGAGGTCGGTACAAACCCAGATCCAGTTGCTGTCTGGCTTAAGCGTTCCTTGCACTCCTGTCCTGAAGTGCTTTTGCTCAGTGTGCTTCCAGGGACAGTTAAACCTTCACTGGGGTCTATGAAGAGTTGGATCTTGTTGACCACGGCAGCTAGGATGTGCATCCTGGGAAAGTGGAAGTCAAATATGCCGCCCACCTTGTCCGATTGAAAAGGTGCAGAATATTTTGAATATGGAATGAATATTTGCTTATTCCACCGGTACAACAGCGGTGTTCCTTACCTCTTTTGACCTGTGGATTAGGTACCTGGAGGCGGTTGACCCTTCTGCAATTACAGACTAGGTTTTCTGCATAGGGGATGGACACTTGCCTGTGTCATCCCCTCTTTATCATAATTTCCAAGCAGATATCCCTTAAGATTACGGTGTGCATGTGGTATATGCTTCCTTCCCCCTCCCATCCCCATCTCCCCCACCTTTTTTCCACCCCCTTCCCCATTTTCCTTTTCCCCTTTGTTCTTTTCTTATCTTTTTTTTCACTCTGTTTTCTTTCTCTTCCTTTCCGTTTATCTTTTTTCTTTTCTGAATTTTCTGTTCTCTGCTTTGTGCTCCTACTATCGCTATATAGGAGTTTGGCTTGCTACTAGTAGCTGTTTCTGCACTTCATTTTGTAGTTGGAGTGACTCTCTGGGTTTGCTGCCCTCTTTGATGGACCATTAATGCTACTAAATAGTAATGGACACTACCACCTTGTTATCTCTGTTTGCTGTACATTGTACTGCATGTTTTAGAAATTACTTGCTATTGTACTGATGAATATCTTTTAGTCTGCATTTGTACTTCAATTCACTTTTTCAATAAAGCTTATTTAAACAAAAAAAAATTCTCATTGACCTAAATTGTGTCTTTAACCCCTTGAATGTCAGGCAATTTTCTAATGCACTGCTGCTACAATTTATTCTTGTATAGACTACACAATACACCTGTGCACTCAGGCCCAATCACTGCATTCATCTAGGGAGACAGACCATTATTACATGGAGCTGGTTGGATTTGATGGGAACTGTAGTACACCTATCTTACTGAACCTCCAGCACAATTAGTTAAGCATGACACAAGACGGAATCCCATGGGGAATTAAAGAAATACTATAGACAGTAAACCTTCTATGGAAATTGTATACTTGGAAATCTCTCCCACTATGAACTAAGGGCAAATCATACAAAATGCAAACTAAGGACAAAGAAAAAGCAAATAAGATCTTGGTAACAATTCTGGACAAAGTAACTGAACCATACGGAACACATAAACATTTTAATTGGTTTGTCCTAGAATTGTTTCGCTTTTACTTTGCACTAACACGCTATTGTATCTGATTATGCAATTATAGCAAAATCCAATTACTTTCATTCTTACATGTTATCTTCTTTGTATTTTAACCTTTTTTTGTTGTTTTTACAAAATTCAGACCCTGAAAATTTGAAAATTGTGTAAGCATTCAGTACAAGAAAACCATCTAATCACCTGATGCAAGAGTCTTTTTTCAATTAATCATCTGAGTGCACTGGCACTCAGAGGGTTAATTTATTAATGGGGCAAAATAATTGCACCAAATGTCCCTGAAAGCATTGGCATCTTCTCTAGCATTCAAAGGGGTTAAAAGCTAAATTTAAATAAGTGAAAATTTTCCCTATGATGTAATTGATTTGCTTTAAAATGTCTCTTCTTTAGTTTCCTGAATACGGCTCTAGGTGCTCCTCATCTTAGATGTGTCTAAACATTTTCTTTGATCTTTATGAAAAAATAAATCATTTTTTGTATGAGTGAGTGTGTGACAGGGGTCCTCCTTAACTATAAGAGACCCCCAATCTATATCTTTCTAGCCATGCAACAGACACTGTCAGCAGTTTAATATTGTGTATTGGCCAACTTATGGGTGGCAAATGTTTGAACCTGGTTGATGTCACTGCCCATTTTGGCAGCTTGCCTACCTCGCAGCTGCCTCTCTCTCTTCCGGTCTTGGCAGTGTCCAAGTCAGGCACCTGCACAGTGCGTTCAGTCCACTCATACTCAGGGAAGACGCCGCCGTCACCTTCCCCTGCCATCTCACGCTTCCTGCCATTGGGCAGTAGACACTGCCAATCAGGAATGGCTCCCAGACGAGACCCCCCCATTCCATATTATATCTACTGCATTGCAACTTTTGTCTACCTGGCTACTAACTCAGCAATCCTCTTGACTATGGCACCGCTACCTTTGATCTTCTGGCTACTGACTCGGCAACCCTCTTGACTATGGCACTGCTACCTTTGATTTTCTGGCTACTGACTCAGCTACCCTCTGACTATGCCACTGTAACCTTGATCTCCTGGCTACTGACCCAGCTACCTTCCTGACTACGGGTCCGCAACTCTGACCTTGTGGCTACAGCTCTGAACAACCCTAAACCAGACCCGTTAGCAACCAGTTATTCAGTCCCTGTTCTTGGTCCAGTTATGTTCCAGCATACTCCGGTCCTGGTTGTACACAGTTCCCAGAGAACTCCCATCCTGATTGCACCCCAGCTCAACTGGGGTGGAACAATCTGGTTTTGTGACCAGCATCTTTACACAGCTGCAGCAAGGGAGTCCCTGGTATGCCATCACCAATCCCAAGCATCTTTCCCAAGCAACGCACCCCACCAACTGTATCACGGCCACGACTATGTAGGTTCCTACTCCCCCCGTAGTGACAGTTGGAATGAGCCAATAGTATGGATCCAGCTGATGCATCCCTCTTCACTGCGAGACTGGATCATCAGAAACAGGTCCTCTCTTCACATGCTTCTCACCACCAGAGTCTGGAGCAGAAGGTTGATGCATTGCTTGACATGTTGAGTACCACTGCAGCTCAGGCTGCAGCTCCTCCCATGGTTCCACTTACCACCAGTGTCTCCATAAGCCCTCCACCGGGTTATGTGCCACCTCTTATACCTCCGCCCCACAGAACTCAGGGGTTTCTTGAACCAGTGCATGCTCCAGTTCCACACCCTGCCACAGTCCTTCTGCACACATACTACACTCGAAGCCTTTATTATCTCTCTGCTCAAAGGAGGGGCGCTGGCTTGGTCCTCCCCTCTAATGGAGCAAAAGTCTCCATTGCTGGACGACTCCGAAGCATTTCTCACGGCCTTCAAAGCAGTGTTCGAGGTTCCTGGCTGGGGTGCCATTGCCGAGGCCGCTCTTCTGAACCTGCGACAGGGGAATTGGTCGGCAAGCCACTACACAGTAGAGTTTTGCACCTTGTCATATGAGACAGACTGGACACAAGGTGGACTGAAAGCGGCTTTCTGTTGGGGTCTCAATGATCTTCTCAAAGACACCCTGACGTGCAGGGACATCCCTGATGGCTTGGAGGAGTTTATTTCCCTATGCCTTGATCTGGAATGGTGTATGCTGGAGATGCAGCAGAAACATGACCCATCCTCCACCTCCTCTGTCCTTGACAGCAGTACCCCAACCAAAACCCAAATGGAGATAGATGGGGTTACCCGGCTCTCGGATGGAGAGAGGAAGAGGCAGCTCTCTCAGGGACTGTGTATGCACACCGGCAATGCTCCACAAGACTGGGAAAAGACCTGGCTTAGCCATACTAGGAGGTGGTCCTCCAGCCACTCCAGTCACCCACAAGAATGATTATTCCAGTGATGTTGTGATGGGCCACGAAAACCATCTCAACAGCAGCCTTCATCAACTCTGGTGCCGCGGGCGTTTGTATGGATCTGTCCTTGGCTCTGGTGTCCCTTGCAACCAAAAAAGACAGTCTCTCCTGGCTTCCACACTGGACAGCAAGCCCTTGGGAGACAGGAAGGTCATCTTTGAGACCAAGTGCCTGTCTTTCACCACTGGGATCTTACACACTGAAGAGGTGGTCTTTGATTTAGTCTTCTCTCAATTTGCTCCTGTTATTTTTGGGCTTCCGTGGCTCAGTCACTACAATCCCTCCATCAGCTGGAGGAAGGGAGAACTCGAGTGCTGGAGTGACTTCTTTTTCCGGAAATGCCTTTCCCATGTACCGAACACTCCTCCTAGGTCCGTCACAGCCTCCATTTGCCTCCAGAAGTCCCTTCCTCAAGTCTATAGCAAGTACAAAAATGTATTCTCCAAGAGCCACAAAGAAACACTGCCACCCCACAGGCCCTATGACTTCCTGATTAACCTCCTTCTGGGTGCTACACCACTGAAGAGTCACACAGTTCTCCTCTCCCAGCCCGAGATGAAGGCTCTTGCTGCCTACATACATAAAAACCTTGCCAAGGGGCTTATCCGCCCTTCCTCATCTCCAGCAGGAGCTGGTTTCTTCTTTATTGGTAAGAAGGATGGCTCTCTGCATCCTTGTATCGACTACCGAGGCCTGAACTGCATTACAATCAAGAACAAGTACCCTTTGCCTCAGATTCAGGAGCTCTTCGACCAACTTCAAGGAGCAGCTGGTTTACCAAGTTGCAGAAAAAGAAGAGAAAAAAGGGTGTGCATCCTAGTGTATTATCCTTAGGGTAAACTTCACACCTCACCACCACCATGAAATGGTACTCACAAGTGTAAATGTCAGTTATCCATTATGTGTTAGCCATCAGTAAAACTCAGGGATTATTAGAGCTGTCTCTTACTCAGCTATTACCAAAATCGGTGTGTGGCTGCTCTCCCTCCAACCTCCACTCATGAAGGATCTCAAATAGCAAGAAAAAAAGAAGAAAAACAAGGGGCGCCAATAGTGCCTTATCAGGCAAATACTGAGACAATATATATAACAATGTATCAGTTGCACTCACATCTCCATATTTCTGTATCAATACATATGCATAAACACAGCTTTTAAGGCATACAGAGGTATCTTAATGCCCCTGTTCAGTTTGGGTTCAGTAGACTCCTCCACACTTCATACAGGTTCCAATATTCGTGAAGATAAAAGATTTCTCTATAAAAATCTATTGACAAATACAAATGAAGAAAAAGCTGCTCCAAAATGTTGTTCTGTATCCAAAAATGTATTAAAATAAAAACAAATTAAATAATTTAGCAGCGATACACACTGCTTCTTCAGTAATGCAGGTACTAAAAATTACATTGAACAACAAAGCGGCTATTTTATACTTCTACAACTCCCTGATAGGGTAGTTGGCACAAAGAGTATAATTCACAGTGACCCGCCCAGCCAGAGTATTAACCCTTCGGCCAGCGGACAACTACCCTCCCTCTTTCTCCGACTATCCCCATTTTATGGGGTGCAGATCACTCCGCATCACCCCCAAGAACAGCCACACCTGTATATCAATATGTTGATGTCGCTGTATAGACATACAAGATGACTGCCCCACACAGTGTACATCATAACCCCAATTTGGCAATAACACCAATTTCATCACTAACACATCACAGACACAACAGTAACATGATAAATCCAAACAAAATAAACCGGACTTAGTCAGTGCAAAATTTTTAACATGAATAGACCTGTCACCATTGTCCTATTAAGTGCTACGTCGGCCGGGATAGATAGAAGGATTTATTTATAGTTGGTTGCATGAACATATTAATTATATATGTCCATTCATTTAAGGTATATTTAGATGATTGGTATACTTAGCTGTATAGGGATACCATATTTTAGTTTCTTGATATTCGTGTTAGAATAACTACAATTATAAAAGATCTGATACTGGTATTATTTGCTAGATGAGAAATCCGGTCTCCATGGGTCTCTATGAGTGATATTACGGATGTGAGTGGTAGCATATTGGCCGGTTGTTAATGGGTTAATATTTACATTTGTATTGTTGTGCTCGGCCGACATACCACTTAAGAAGACAATGATGAGGGTTTATTTTGTATTGATCACATCCAATATATTTATTTATGTTTATACAGCAAAGGAGGTTCAATAATTAAAAGCACATTTATCAATGGGATGGTTTTTTAAACATAAATAGTTAGGGCACACTTATTATAGATTTTCACTTTTTAGGGTTTATTCACTTTTAGTAGAATAGGAACATCATATTTAGTAAGGAGGGTTCATTTAGAATTATATATGTCCATTTACTTCCTGTGTCGGCCTCCATTGGGCAATAGACACTGCCAATCAGGAACGGCTCCCAGACAAGCCCCCCTCCCGGCTGTCTCCTCATTGGCTGGCTACAATATTTAAAGGGCTACCCCAGTCTATGGGTACCCATTCCACGAGCTTCCCAGCATTATATCTACTACATTGCATCTTTTGTATCCCTGGCTACTGACTCGGCAATCCTCTCGACTACGGCACTCCTACCTTTGATCTTCTGGTATCACAGTGCCTGTGATCTTTCTGTCACTCTCATCTGTGGCAGACTGTGATTCGTTCGGTTGGTTTGGCCCGCCCCTTGGTGACCTTTTCATACCTGACGCTTACATCTGTCAGATGCCCTTTCGTGGTGTTTCTGAGCCAGACTTGCTGTTGCTGTGTTCCTGAATCCGGATTCCTGTGTACCGACCTTGGCCTGTTCTGACTACTCTCCTGTGTTCCTGATCGTGTATGACCCGGCTTGTCTGAGAATCCTCTACGTGCTACGACCCGGCTTGTCTGAGAATCCTCTACGTGCTACGACCCGGCTTGTCTGAGAACCCTCTACGTGCTACGACCCGGCTGGCTGACTTCCTGCTTCAAGATCTTCGAGGCTGCCTGGCTTGTTGTCGCTGCCGCGACATTCTGAATCCTGCATTGCTGTGCCGAGCTAGTGTGACCATTACCCTCCTGGGTAACCCATCCATCTGTGCAGAGTTCCTTGCCGATTTGCATAAGCTGTGCCTCTTGTACCGAGCCTTTACACGTTGCAGAGCTAAGCTACCATATCGAGCCTGGGAGATTCAAACGTACCTATTAACCCTTGCACTGCCTCTTCTCTCTGACCGGACCTCCTTTCTAAATATAGAACCTTTACCTTGTAAGTCTACTGCTGCTGAGTTGGCCGCTACTTGGACGGCGACTCCCGGTTACGTTTGCAGAGTAGTCAATCCTGTTAGGCCGGTTGGGCGTTCGTGGCTCTTGGTCTCACGGTTAACGACGGAGGTGTCCGGTGCGGCTATTGGTGGCAAGGTTAGGCTCCAAGCTCTTGCTCAATCCGTAGGTAAACGCCCGCGGGGGCTCTTGGCTCGTGTTGTGCTTACAGTGGTCTCCAGTTATACGCCCGTGGGGGCTAAAATGCCAGCTTCGCATCTCAGGCTAGTCTCGATCACGCCCGTGGGGGCTACATACTCTTGCACTTGCAGGCTCACTGGTCTATTGACAAACGCCCGTGGGGGCTATCTTGGGTTACTGTGCTGCTATAACTTACATTGGTCACTGAACATCTAGTATTCATCTTTATATGAACTCTGTGCTGTGCACATTTGCTCAGTTTATCTCTACACCACACGGGCGTGCCAAACCCCACAGCTGAGACTGACAAATTGTTCTCATACACCCTTTAGGGTCCTGTTCCCTATTCTCAGTTCCTATGTTGGGTGCCTTCTGTATATTATATTAAAGCTATGTGTACTGTGTAATAGCTTGCAATTGTTGCTGTCAACTGTAGAGGGCGATCCTTTGTATTTTATTTCTTTCAATAAAAGATTGTTTTATTTTACCTACTGGTCTGAGTGTCAAAACAAACCGTTACATCTGGCTACTGACTCAACTAGCCTCTGACTACGCCACTGTAACCTTGATCTCCTGGCTACTGACCCGGCTATCCTCCTGACTACGCTCCACAAGTCTGAACTTCTGGCTACTGGTCCAGCTACCCTTCTGACTACGGTTCTGAACGACCCTAAACCAGACACAGTTAGCAAGTCCCTGCTCCCGGTCTGTTTCTATTCCAGCATTCCCTGGTCCTGGTTGTACACAGTTCCCAGAGAACTCCCATCCTGGTTGCACCCTGGCTCAACAGGGGTGGAACAATCTGGTTTCGCGACCAGCATCTTTACACAGCTTTGGCTGCAGCAAGGGAGTCCATGGCACACCATCACAGATCCAAAGCTTCGTTCTCAAGCAACATACTCCAGCAACTGTCCCAGAGCCAGGACTACATAGGTTCCTACTACCCGCATAGTAAGCTTTGGTGCTTGCAACAAACATTTTGGGGGAGCTAAGGAACATATGCAAGAGCATTTTCATAGGCTCATCAGAATGTGGAACAGCTAGGGAGAAGCTTGACGTGTGGATGGATGTTAAGCCCCAAGCCCTTTGCTGGTCCAGAGACTAGGGATTGGAGAAAACTTTCACCTGAATAGAGAAACATGTGAATTCCCACTAAAATTGCCATTTTTTCCCTCTATTTCCAATGCATTGAAATAGATTATAACAATAATTCCCTCCGACATGTAGAATTTCCCCTTGTATTGCAGCCATGTAAAGGGAGTGTCAGTTTACTGCATTGTTAGGATGTGCTGGAAGAAAGAGAGAGAGAGTTAATGACCCCCAGCCATGTCCCACTACACTATTAACCAGAGAACTACACATTCTGAGTCTGGTTCCCCCAATAGTGCTGCAGGAATTCTTCGGCCATATGAAGAATAGGCTGAAAATCTCAGAGCTCTTGCAAGACATTTATTGGGGTTAACAGAATGTTATGGGATTTCTGTGCATTGGCTGGAGTAAGAATGGCCATAGAGATAAACTACCCTGTAGAACAAGTTTGATAACATCCATTGCAAGCTGAAGATCCATGTGCAGTCCAGTCAGAATCCTGTGTCAGTACAGAAGCAGAGACATATCCTGATATCATTCCATCATCTGATCTACTGAGCAATGAGACCTTCCAATTAGCCTTTTCTTATAGGGGTATCCTTACCTTACACATTTTAAATTCCAACACACACACTGAGGCATCTAGGTGGGGAAAGACACTGCAAAAAATTGGGATCGCTTTTTAAAAGGAGTATGTTGGATTTTGGGTACGTTCATGTTTTCCGGGCCTATTTCGCTTACAGGGGGATCCTCATTCAACAGTGACTGTAAATTTAAAAAACTTTCAAAGTCATCCTCAGTACATAAAATAGAGTCACATAAAGGGATTGTAATGTTTCACAAAAACAGCAGCTCCAATTAATCTTCATAGTATTTGAACCGTTGAGAGTGCTATTTCAATACTGTCAGAGTTGTGGTTCAAGAGTAATTGAAGGATAAAGTTTCCCCTCCCGCCCCTTTTACCTAGTGTAAGCCATCTCTTCTCAGATGTGGAATCTGGTCCATAGACCAGACAGATAACAGCAGGGGACAATATTCTTCCTATGAGAACAATGAAATCCCTGCCCCCCTTGACACATTTTTCAGCTTTTTCCCTTATTTTAATTGAAGATTGTCCCTCTCTGCAATCTACCTGGGCACCTTCCTTCTGCTCTGGCTGAGCAGTGTTACATCAGTAAAAGGGGTGGGAGGGGGGATACTTTGTCATTGAATTACTCTTGAACTACAACTCTGACAGAATTGAAATAACACTTTCCAAAGTCCAAATACTATGATGATTAATTAGAGCTGCTTTTATTATGAAACATTACTATCCCTTTAACGTGAACATTTCTTTGCACTGGGCAGAAGATTTTGACAATTCTTTACTTTTAAAAAACCTCTGTAGGGATAATTCCCTAACAAATCTCTTCATATCTAAAAAGAATTCAAAATTGTTTGGCTTGTATGTGGGAGCGAATTGAAGTCCTTTTTCTAAAACTGCTATTTCATTTGCAGTAATATCTCTACTGGAGAGATTAAAGGTGGATCCTCCCTGCTCACCTGCCTTTAGGGTGAATTCCGCTTGGTTTCTTCTTCCTTTTACTTTGCATCCTCTTTTGAATTTATTTTTCTTCAATTAGCTAGTTCTATATCTTTTTCTATCTGAACCAGGCATTGTTCCCTGTATGAGACAATATGTCTCATCAGAGAATATGAGCACTGGTACAAAATAACATCCCATTTTTTGGAAAAATCACCATCCTGGAAGCTGCACTTTTTAATAATTTGTAAACCCCATGGGGTCATTTGCTTTTCCAGATATTCCTGAAATGAAAGGATATCCCACCATTGGCGCAGCTGCAGACTTAATAGATCCTCCAAATGAAGGAAAATTTTCTTAAGCTCACTCTCAAAGTTAGAATCAATGGGCCCTTTACTGGCTGTATTGTCCTGTACTGTATTCTTAAATAGCAGTTCCACGTTGTGTTTCCATTGGACTCTTGATGAAATAGTCCCACACGCCACATCCAATAATCTATTATGAATATAAACAGGCTAAACTCATGAAACAAGAACTCACTATAAAGTCATAGCTCTATGTATGTAGGTAAAAGGCAGCTAGAAAGCCACTGGGATATAGGTAGTTGCATTACCATCGGACACCCGTGACTCCCAAGATGTTTTATGGAAATTATCCACAATATATTGGAAACTGGAGTATGTATGGGTGTCCCTTGATGTATCATCGTTATACACGTGTATCGATCACATCTTGGGATTCAGGCGGTGCAATATTTTCTAGAAGAAGACGACAACATGTGCCATGATCAGTCAGAGTTCATGTGTTTCCTTTATTTAGTATCAAAATTATTTTACCTTTCAGAGTGACTTTTTCCTGCAAATACAGGGCACTCCTATGGGCACCAGGTTTGCCCCCTCATTTGTTCATGGACCTATGAGAAGATCTATATGTATGGCCCGCATGTAGATGGAGGGGCAACTTGGTGCATTATAGCAGATATATAGATGGCATCTTAATTATTTGGGGAGGAAGTACTAAAGAGTTGCATAAACTCATCTCACACTTCAATACAAACCACATGGGACTGAAATTCACATCAACCTTCGATAAAACCTCCATAGACTTTTTGGATCTTCAGCTAACAGGTAAACCCTCTCTCCCAATCATTACTTCTATATATAGGAAGGAAGTCAGCATTAACCAGTACATCAAAGCTGACAGCTGTCACCACCCAAAGTGGATAAACAATATTCCGTCTGGGCAGTTTCATAGGCTGCTCTGAAATTGTACTGATACGGTTAACTTTAAGAGGGAGAGTGAGATCTTAAAACAGCAATTTCGGGAGAGGGGTTATTCAGGTGATCTTGTGGAGAAGGCCAGAAATAAAGCTTTATAGCTAGATAGACAAACCCTTATAGCTCCAAAATAGAAGCGGGAGAAGAAAAGAAGACTCCCTGCAATTATTACACAATATAGTGCTTCAGCTGGAGTCATCAAGAACACTGTCACCAAGCATTGGGGTATCTTGAGACAGGACCCCTTCTTAAAGAGGTCATACCAGAGAGAAGCCAAATTGTGTATAGGAAGGCAAAAAACATTCAAGGTTTTGTGGCCCCTAGTCGACCAAAAGCAGGGAATTCTTGCACAATGAATGGTATCTTATCAGGCATTTTTGGTTCCCCAGCACCAGTGGGCAATTATAAATGCCTTCACCCTAGATGCTCCAACTGTTCATTTATAGCTAACAAAGTCATCCATGTAGTTAGCAAATCCAGTGCTAGAACATTTCCAATAAATCAGTTAATAACTTGTGTGACATCATATGTTGTTTATTTGATACAGGGTGGATGCGGAATTCAGTATGTGGGTCGTACCACAAGAGCTTTTAGAGAGAGGTCTGGGGAACATATGAGACTCATTTCAAAGGGACTTACAACACATTCAGTTCCAAAGCACTTTAAAAAATGTAAGTTAGGGGGTTTGAAAAACTTCCATATCACAGGAATTGAACATATTTCATCAAAGGAGCATAACAGTATGCCAAGCTTTGCAAAAGGGAGGCCTACTGGATCTTCCAGCTCCAAACTTTGAGCCCTGAAGGGTTAAATGAAGATCTGGAAGTTAGCAATTTTTTATGAATAACATGACTACGGAATATACGCTTCTTTGTAAATATGTTTTCTACTTGGCATCATGTTTTGGATTCTTCTTCCCCCCACTTCTTCCTCTTTTATTTTTAATATTTTGGCTGTCTATATATATATATTTTCCTGCATGTTGTATCCTTTTTTCCACATCTTAACAAATAGATGTGAGTTCAGAATGTAACGCGGTTCACCTCTATATACACATGGGTATTTAGGTGTATGTAATATATGTGATCTACACACACATCTTTATTGAATGTATATGAAGAATAATTAATTTCTAATTTTTGATGATGATGAATATAATCAGTGGAACTGTCGGTGGGAGAAGCTAATAGCCTCTTTATCTGAGCAAAAATAATAACTAGTAGCCCTATAGCCATGTTTTTATACTTACTATTTATTGAGATCATTTATTATCACTTTTATTTGATTATTAAGATGTGTTTTGATAATAAGGACTATATATGCTAACTAAATGTAGAGATGCCTTCTGTGTGGTTAGACATTTATCCGCTGTGACCTCCGTCCCGGTATTTTCAGTTCTGACCCGGGGGGGGGGGGGGTCAAATGCTCCGGGGAATCTCAGTAGTTTCTATGATGACAGCGGGGAATGGAAATGAGGTCTGAATAGAGACAGCGTTCCAGCAGCCTATGTCCGCCTACTATGGAAGGGATATGCAGGAGAGAGCACACAGCGTTAGGTCTTTTGGTCTTAGTTGCATTTATATGTATAAATAGAATGTATGGTAGTAATTAATTTGATCCCCTGATGAAGTAATAGAGAATTACGAAATGCATAGGGAGACTTAAACCATAGTTTTGCATATGTTATGTCATTCTTTTGATATATGGATGTATTTTATCAATAAAACTTCTTGGATAAATATCTTGTTGTGACGCATGTGGAACTTGAGAATTACCTGAATGCTGCATTTGGAACACCGTTAAAGGCATTGATTCATCTGCGACTTGGTAAGCGGAGTATATGCAGAGTAGAGTTATTGCTCATAGTCCGGAATGTATTAATCTTAGAGGGCTGTCTGCCCTGAGTGTTCTTTTTTATCTTTAAACTTTACCTGTGACATGAGTTGGAACGGAGGAGAGTTCTGAGGCACAAGACGTGACAGCGGAGAGACACCCCTGGGGTTTGGGATTGAACTGTTGGAAGATCCCTTTGATATTTAGTGGTTACATGTGGTTGGAGCCTGACTGAATTATTTATGGTGTTAGTACAAGCACTTCTAGATAGGGGCATAATATATATTCCAGATGCTACTGTCAAGGGTTGTTGCACTTTTCTTTTTTTTTATAATAGATTGTGGGGCTTAGTAGACATCCATGGGACAGTGCAAGTATAGTTGAAGATTCCACAACTGAATTCGTCGAAATCATTATGTTTTAATAGGAGTCATCCCAGAAAATGCATGATATTCATGACTAATGAAGACCAAGACAGAAACTGTTGAGAAGCTTCATGACTGATACAGAACAGAGCTGGTCTACTGTCAAAATGTCCAATACACCTGAAAATGAGGAAGAGGAATAGAAAAGATTTACCCAAGAACAGTCAGTGGAGATTCCATCTGGAACAATCCAAACATTAGATACAGTGGACATGAGGAGCCTTCTATAAATATAGATATAACTGCTTATGAACAGGAGGTACTGTACCAATCTTATATAAACAAGAGGTAATGAAAAAGTGCTCTGCACACCATCTGACTGAAACAGAGATGCAAGACAGGTGATATTGAACTGTTATTATTCCTTTTTCTTCTCTATATATTTTCTATTTGATTCTTTAGGTTTTTTTTCCTTTACTACTTCACACATCTATTGTAGGTTCAACAATATTATTGGTATCATACTTATGTCTTTCACCTAATATGTTTTTATGTGATTCACCCAAAGTTTATAGACATAGGGGACTCGATTCAATGACCAGTGCTAATTCCATACTTTTACCCTAAATCGTTGCCACACACTAAATCCACATAATGGACTATGCTTATCTATGGAATTCCTTAGCTTCTAGATATCACATGCTAAATCCTAGTTCCTGTGTACACCAGCAATGCATGTTTAGCTTAATTGTAGCATTATGTGTGTACATTTTTTTACGTGCCTAAAACTGTCCATATCAGAAGAAAATTGTTAACTGTCCACATCAGAAGAAAATTGTTAATTGACAGTAAAGTGCTTTGTTGTCAAAAACCCTTAAAAAAGTAAGTGAAATGCCCATGAAAAACAGCTACACCTTCCCTGCCATAGGGATATATAGGCCAACACGACAGGGTGTAGGTACAGAGTAGAATCAGGATGGCAGAGAGGAGTACACACCACAGTAATGCAAAGAGGAGTCAGGAGGAATGCAGCACAATATGAATAACCCATAACACACTTTGTTATATAGCAAAACTATATAACTACATTCATCACAAACACACCACATTTTTGCACACAAAACACTGTTCATTTGTCTTCTACAGTGTGAGTGATTTGAAACAAAAGTAAATAGCCCTTCACAAAATCTATAATTTTATGAAATTTGGTGCTTATCTGTTCTTGTAGCCCTGACAAAAGATGTCATGGCATGAAAATTATAATGGGAAAGCGGGGACAATTCATTTAAAGGGATAGTAATACTTCACTTTATCTTTATTTTATTGTGTAGGCATTAAAAAAACATGAAGAACGATGTAAGTCTTATCTCTCAAAACTTTATGGTTTGAGAGATATTCACAAGCAAATTTTCCCCTCCTGTCCCTTTTACCTAGTGTAAGTCATCTCTTCTCAGATGTAGATCTGGTTGTAAGACCAGACAGATAACAGTAGGGGACAATCTTCTTCCTATGAGAACAATGAAGGAAGGCCCTGCCCCCCTTGACAAGTTTTTCAGGTTTTTCCCTTATCTTAATTGAAGATTGTCTCTCTCTGCAGTCTACCTGGGCACTTCCCTTCTGCTCTGGCTGAGCAGTATTACATCATTAAAAGGGGCGGGAGGGGGATACTTTATCATTGAATTACTCTCGAAATACAACTCTGACAGAATTGAAATAACACTCTCTAAAGTCCAAATACTATGATGATTAATTAGAGCTGCTTTTATTATGAAACATTACTATCCCTTTAATTCCTCATTGAATCCAAAGTTACAATCATCAGTGTTAAATGGCTGTTTAACCTATAAATATGGAAGTGAGACTGCACTGCCATAATACTTTTGTATGCATTCCAGGGTAAAGTGAAAAAAAGGAAATTGCTTTATAAAAATTGCAACAAAACACTATTTTGGTCCGTCTCTTTGAGTGCCAGAGAGGTTGTACCCCTCTGGCGCTCAAAAGGCTATACCTGAACCTTCATAAAGTTGTACAATTTAAGTTTAGCTCAAGGTTAAGTTTACAGTGTAGCTCAAGTTGTACAGTTTAACACAAACTATTTACTGTGTTATATTGCATCCTACAATGTACTTGAAAACAAAATGAAAACTCTCACCCATGTTTTTACCTCAAGCAGCAATATGCAAAGGACATAAAAGATGTTGCAGAATAATAGGGGCCAGAATCTATAAAAATTAGAATGCATTTTAATCCAGTAAGGGCCAAATGAATGCATACCCTCTGGCAACGCGTTGAGTACCCTTCTGGCACTCAAAGGGTTAATAAAATTTGTGGTAAACATTTCCAGGTGTGATACCACTGATATTAGTATAATATCAAAATCTATGGTTAGATCAATACTTTTTATAATTATTGGTAGAGTGAAAACATGAAAAGGAACTTTTGTAACATATATTTAAATGTCATAACAATACAGGAACTGTTCTTAACCCCTTAACGACCGGCCGATCGACGCGGTCAGTTAAGGACCACGGAGCATTTTTTTTTTTATTGCTCCTTCTGGTTCCGGACTCCCCGAACGGAGTGCAGCCGTGGGGGGAGCCCGGAATTCCATGACGGTCATAGTACGTCATGGGTCGTTCAGTCAGATCGACTCTTGACGTACTATGACCGTCAAGGGTCGTTAAGGGGTTAAAATTATAATGTTCCACGATGCTGAATTCATGTATCTACAGAAAACCATACTCAAATTGAGACACAAAACATTGTTCAGCTGAGTTTCATTGTCATGACAATTCACAGAAAACTTTCAAGTGCTCTGATTAATCTAGAACATTCACAACAGTGAGTAAAAGACTTAACCACAAAAGAAAACATGAGCATTTCTGGAACAAACCACTAGAGAGAAGTAAACATTCCCATAGAGCTAAATGTGGCTTTTAACCTCTTGATTCAATGCACTGGAGACATATAGCATTCAAAGGTTAACAGCACCATTTTACATAATGGGAATTTGGGAAGTTTTTATTTTTGCTGCAGAACTGCTCATCTTTTATTTAATATATAATGTCATAAGTCTGTAAGGAATAAATCAATACATTAATAAATAAATACATATAATGATGCCGAAATATTTTTATTTTTTATGTCACAATCTAACTAACTTGCTTGAGGCTTGGAGAAATTCCTATTATCTCCTCTTCTTGCATTTCAACTTCTTTTGGAAAATCTCAGATAATCTGCTCCCCTAATTACGTTAATGGAGCAATCTTTTTTTTTTTCCCTCTGACAAAATAATGGGCTGCATATTTCACTCTTTTTAATGAAGGGAACAATTGTGCCTTTCAGTAGGCAGTTAGGCCCTTCTTTGGCTATTGCCTGCAAGTGCATTACAATGGGTGGTAATTGACTCCATGCCAACAATCTCAGTTAGTGAATTCTAAACCTGCTTTTAAAATCAGTATCTATAATGCCATCTCAGACTCACTACTAAACTTTATACGTATACAGTGTAACATACTTATCCATCTCAGGTAAATTCTGCAGGAAAAAGGATGTCTGGTACTTTAGATGGGTTATTATCCTGAGTCCTGACAGCGGCATTCAGTTTAAGAATGAATCAAGAAATAGACTGAACTTTTGGTCAAACACTGGAATTGTTGTTTAATAATTTACATGAATTTATGTAAGCTTAAAGGGATAGTAATGTTTCATAATAAAAGCAGCTCTAATTAATCATCATAGTATTTGGACCTTGGAGAGTGTTATTTCAATACTGTCAGAGCTGTAGTTCAAGAGTAATTCAATGATAAAGTATCCCCCTCCCGCCCCTTTTACTGATGTAATACTGCTCAGCCAGAGCAGAAGGGAGGTGCCCAGGTAGATTGCAGAGAGGGACAATCTTCAAGGGAAAAACCTGAATTACTTGTCAAGGGGGTTAGGGCTTTCATTGTTCTAACAGTAAGAAGATTGTCCTCTTCTGTTATCTGTCTGGTCTATGGACCAGATTCCACATCTGAGAAGAGATGGCTTACACTAGGTAAAAGGGGCGGGAAGGGAAACTTTGCTTGTGAATATCTCTCAAACCATAAACCATCATAAACCATCATTCTTCATGTTTTTTTTAATGCCTACAGAATAAAATAAAGATAAAATGAAGTACTACTATCCCTTTGAATAGAACACTTTAATATATTTCACTACACTATTTGAGTATTACTTTTCATGCTTTCCTAAGTGTGGGCCACAAAAATCAATATTTTAATACAGGTGATTATTATTATTATTTAGTCAGTAAAAAATAACATACGCCACAGTGCTGCATAATAAGTTGGTGCTATATTAATAAAGTATAATAATAATAATATTTATGGAAGACCTTGATGATATCCATATTACTAGGGTGTTCCTAAGTAATCACACGACAGCCCTATTTACATACTGCATTGAAAAAAAGTTGTGACCTTCAATTTTTATTTCATAATTGTCTATGTCCTGGGACCATTGGATTGCCAACCACAAGGCATAGGCCTATATTTATTAAACTGTGGGGGAAATGCTTATGTTTACAAAACTAAATGTTCTTTGCTTGACAACTAAATGGCATATACATTTTGCAGGGGGTTTCCTGTTGTATGATTTTAATCATAATATATTTCCCCTCTCTGCTGTTCCTCTCATTCTCATATCTTCACTTGGGCTCTGGTATACTGCAGTGCCTTCTACTAGGTTGTACACACATTGTTGCCTCCTGATTTTCTTAAATTATTCTTCAATCTCATCTTAGTGGGTAAGGTTTTGAAATCAATTGTGGATCACTGTAAGGTTCTTCCCAACATTACTGATTGCTCTCCAGAGATGTAGGTGGTAGTTGATGTTTGTGCATACAGCTATGTATACTAGCCCCTATTAGTTTGTGTGCATTTATATATGACACCAATCACATACAACGTATAAGCTATTTCCATGCTGAAGCCATTTCCAGGCCCTTCCAGCATATATAGATCATGTCTCCAATGTCCTCTAAAAAATGAAGAGAGAAAACCAGCCAGAAAGGGTTGGGGTTTTTTTGTTGTTGTTTTTTTTTTTTTTTTTTTTTAAACCTTGCAACATCTATATATTATTACATATCTGGTTGTAGATGGTTAACCATGAACTTTGCATAACCTAGATGTGAGTAAATTAATGAATTCGTTTATTTGCGTAATGCCGCAAGAGAAAGCAATGCTCTACAATTTAAGGGTAAGACAAGTAATTTTGTGTAGTGGAGGGTGTTTTCATGTCAGTGACAGCCACCAGGCATGCCCCTCCTTGCTTTACTATTAGCACATATTTTACGTATACGATTGAGGGCGTACACACCAGATGACAGTGATATGCTCCATTGCACAACCCTGACATAGATATGTGTATAGCATAGGTGAGCAATTTGTGGCACTCCAGTTGTTGGATTATAAACCACATATTTCTCCATCGGCCAGTGACCGGCTGAGGGTGATGGGAGTTGTAGCCTGACAACAGCTAGAGAGTCACAAGGTGCCCACCCAGTTGTTTTCAATTTTCTTTTCCTTCCAGTTGAACACTTAATTAAACCTATGAATAGATAACCTTGCATGCTTATATACGCTTCTCTGCAGGAGATTTGTCCACTTGCACTGTATACAATAATTAGGCGTGTGGCTCTGGCCTGCTGAGCGGGTCTTCATGTTCCTGCTATTAGGTGCCATCAAGGCATCACGCCACCGTGTATGCTCATTTTAGAATTTACGCATCTGGAGAGCATCACCATCCTAGTACTTTGGGACCCACACGCTGTGTTGCGTTACACAGCCGGTGAGAGCAGGACATGACTTGCATCTGTTGTACAAAGCATCCTTTTGATTCACTTAACCTTCCTTTCTAACTTGACTCCATGAGGTTGATCTCATCAGGTTAAATCATTAGTTGCCCAGTGCTTTAAAATAATTTTAAAGCTTAATATTGAAAAAATTTTATTCAGATTTTATGCTACTGATTAAAACATGGAAACTACAACTGTTGATAGATGTTTTATTCACAAGTTATTGAGGCTAGAACTTTTTGTTTTTGTTAGAAGTACCTCTATAGCCTGATCTTTTACAGTGGCCCTATTGTTAGACCATGAGATGAGTGGGATGGAAGGCAGGGATATGGGTGGGGTTAAAGGTGGGGATATGGGTGGGGCTAGGCGTGGAAGCAGGTGGTGACAAACTTTTCAGGACTGGCTGTGACAGAATGGTTGTCACCCAGAGAATGAAATGTGTCTGTTTTCAGTGATCACCATTGTTTTAACATGTGTTCCCATTCTTGAAACATTAATGTCCCCTGTGTGTGCATGCATTAGAGAGTGTTGGCCATTTACCAGCATTGAATGGGTTGGTTAGTATGTATGATGTACAGAAGGATGGTGCCATCCAGTCTAGCTGTCCACAGATATTGTGTTATGAGATAGCCAGTGTTGGTCAGATAGAGGGGGGTAAGGCAAATCTGTGTATGGAATGTATTTATCTTACCCCTCACATCAGGCTAAGCAGAAAGAAACCTGGTAGATAGTACCTGTGACATCAGATCCTGTAAAGAGGGGGGGTAGAAAAAAGGCTAGGAAGAGAGAGTGAGAGAGGACAGAGTTGAAAAAATGTAGGAAGAGGAGAGGTGGCCTCTCCATAATGGTGGGAGGCCTAGGGTCCATGGGCTTTCTAAAGGAGTACTGGAGAAACTGGGACTGGTGAGTGCCCTCACCAGAAGATTTACAGTGAGTGGGCACTGTAGTGGCCAGATGCCTTTTTCAGTTGTGGGCTGTAAGTCAAGGCGGCTACAGCCACAGAAAGTACCCTGATATTCCCACCACAAGGATTGTGGCCAGGAAGCTAAACTTCAGTGGCTATGGCCCAAGACTAAAGAAAGTGGCAGGGGATAATCTCTTAGGATGCCCTCCCCCAACTCCTCTGTCAGGACTAAAAGATACAAGGAATCTTCATGTAATCCAGCAGCATGTGTAGTGGGCAGGATGCCCACTCTTGCCTGTAGTGGGACTATGGGCCGTATGTTCAAAGGGATAATGACAAAAAATTGTCGTATGAAAGACAAAAATAAGTCATTGAATGCATGAACGACATATTTTCTATAGAATATACGACAAAAAGCTAGCAATGTCCGTTGTGTACGACACAACTCCAGAATTGACGGACAAAGGGGCGGGGCAAGGGCGGGGCTAAACTATTCTCCAGTGTCGTATAGAGGAAACGAAAATTTGTCGTAACTAACGACAAAAAAATGTCTTTCAAAAGACAAAATTTGTACGTTAAAAAAAAGTGGAGGAAATGTGTTCTGAATGTGAGAATTTTTGTCTTTAGTTAAGACATTTTTAAAGACATTTTTGTTGTTAAGACATTTTTTAAGACATTTATGTCATTAGTTAAGACATTTTTAAAGGCATTTTTGTTGTTAAGACATTTTTTAAGACATTTTTGTCATTAGTTAAGACATTTTTTACGACAATTTCAGTCAGGACAAACGACATATTTTCAATCACAACCGACACTCTCTGAAAATATTAATGATCCCAACGACACTTTACTTTGAAAAGTCGTTACAAAAGACAAAAGCTATTTCGCTACTTCTCTGAACATATGGCCCTATGTGTATGCTCCAGCTTAAAGTTAAAATGGACTGTGAGTATTATATGTAACCCCTGGCAATCTGTGCAACCAAGAAGTGAACCGCAAAAGTGTTTCGTTTTTATGTTCTACCCCTGTTTTTTTGCCTCTAATTGTTGTCCTGTGTTTGCGTGCCATGACCTCTCAAATAAATCCAATTTATTATCTTTTTGCCTGGCTGGATAAATCGCTTAACCCTCGGTCTACCAATCAGTAACCCCTGTACCCCCGTCACACTGGCTAATAGCTCAGGACTTGAAATTTTGAGCCCTGCTATACTACATATGAAGGTTTATGGTAATTATGCACCATAGTCTTATGGTTTCTTTGTGCGGTCAGGGTCAAATAAAGAAATCAGAAATCCAGGATTGGACATTCTTTAAAAATACAGAGTGTGCAAGAAATTTTACCTGGGATGGCATAACTTGTGATACGCTCATCAGTGGTCTTATGTGGAAAATTTTAAATGTGTACACATCTCCACACAAAAAAAATACTGTACTATTTGATATTTTTTTAGCCCTTTTATTTCAGGTTTTAATGCAACAGCTATAGCTGAAGAATGTAATCCTATATAATAATTTGCTAAATTGTGTGTAACGCCGCAACATGCACAGTACACACTGCAGAGCGTCCAGCTCTGTATCAGCCACGGCGTGGGCAGTCTCTACTGCACATGACTGCCCCGTGACCGCCTGACTGTGGCCCGTGTAACGGGCTCTTCAACTAGTTGTGTTATAAATGGCCTGAGCAGATCTAGGAGTTATAGTAAGGGTATGGACAGATCTACTAACCTTTTAAGAAGCATAGTAACTGATTTTACATTCACATATGTTTTTAAGAACTTAAACAACGATAAAGATGTGGGAAAGTGAATAATATAGAAGAAACATATTACTGCTTCTTGCTTGGACTATATTTTATTCCTCAAATCCTAATGCCAGGGGCATGGGTGGCTCTTCTAGGGGTGAGGCTTTATTTCACATCAAACATCAGCATCGTTATGCAACATAACCACATCCATCGTGCTGAAATGTTATCATGTTTGAGAACGGATTGTACAAAGGATTGTTGTGAAAAGCAAAATTTGCCATATTTGTTCTTGTGACACATATATGTTTGTCAGGGAGTCCATATATGGTTTTGTAGAAATGTGTGTTTTGTTTTTTAATTTATTAGAGGCAGCAATGGTGGTAAAGAAGACACAGCTGGACCTCCAACATCAAGGTGGTGTGTTACTGGTTACAGGTGTGGGGAAGGGGCATGGACCACAGGTTAGTGTTCAGACTTTAGGGGTGCTTAATGTTCGGGAGGGACTGTGTAACTAGTTCACAGTCAATGTTTGACATTACGTCAAGCATCAAGTGTTGGCTAATTTCTTTTAGTGTTCCCGTTACCCAATGCATGTTGTGGAGCATTCTGACCAAGGAATAGAATTCCAGTGCTACTATGATGTATGTACCGGCTGGAAATCTTTTTGGCTCTAAAGCAGGTTTTAACGGGTACAATACAATTGATCCCTAGATTGATATGCTGGTAGATTAACAGGTAATATAAGAAAAAGGGGGTCTCTTCCCTTTATCTAAAAGGGAGAGACTATTAATTACCACCCATGAGAAGTCCCATTTGCTTTACCACTGCACCCCTTTTTAATTAAAAGCTTGTCCCTATCTATTCAAGGTAGTGTGGTTCTTTCTTTTTAGATCAACAGGTTCCATAAATTGCAAATTAAAGGGATAGTACACCCCCCAGAAAACTTGAAGCCAAAAGCTAGTAATAAGCACAACATACCTAACTCCCTTGTTCCCATCTCTCAAACCGTTATGGTTTGAGAGATGTAAGAAAAGAAGGTCCTCCGCTCCCTCCCCTTTCTGCCTGATGAGCTGTAAAGCTGTCAGAGGCAGAATCTGCTCGACCGACTTACAGCTGCTCTTCAGGAGCGCTGTCATCTCGATATCTCGGTATAATTACTTCATCGGTATGGTCTACAACATGTGCTTGCAAGCCAGGCACACGTTTTAGACCATGCCGATGAAGTAATTATACCGAGAAGTCGAGATGACAGTGCTCCTGCAGAGCCGCCGTCTGGTCACGGAAGCAGTATCTCATGAAGTCCGCTATACAGCAGACGCATGAGAAGGGGGAGGGAGCGGAGGTCTTTCTTTTCTTACATCTCTCAAACCATAACGGTTTGAGAGTTGGGAACAAGGGAGTTAGGTATGTTGTGCTTATTACTAGCTTTTGGCTTCAGCTTTTCTGGGGGGGGGGTTACTATCCCTTTAACGAATTGTAATACTGAAATTTTAACCAAGAATGAAGTACATACTAAAGTAACTTCACGAATGCATATCACCAACAACTGGCTAATAAATTTAACTCCATGATCTAATGGAAACAGGTTTTACTAAAAAGTACGTTTTCCGTGTGCATTTGGTTTTCATTTGTTTTAACTGGCAAAGTTACCTAATAAAAGATTTACAATTTAACACAAGGAAGTTTGCTAGTTGTCTTTGGACAGTGAGAGGCTTTTTCATTTATTACTGTTATTTCAAGAACATTACAGCTATAGTCCCTTGAGTTCTATTATATGTGGAAAAAAAGCAGAGGCATGCTCTAAGCACCTCTTAATTATACCTTACTTAATGTGCACAAAATATGATGTCAAACTGCTGCTAACTTATATTACCTGCTGTCTTGGAATAATATGAACTGGAAACACAGATTGTTAAGGTTGCTTAATCATTTCTTTCTCATCGACGCTATTAAACAAACTATTTTCTAAGAAGAAGCTTGAATATTTTAAACATTTTTCTGTGCAGGAACCCTTCAGTTTATTTACTTATTGTTTAACCAGTAGAGTACCTTAAAGGGTTGTTGAATAACCCCTAAAATTTGATTAGTTTTAATGGGATAGTAATACTTGAAAATAAGTTTATTTTATATTGTAGCCCTTAAAAAAACATGAAAAATGATATAAGTCTTCTCTCCCAAACCTTTATGGTTTGGAAGATATTCACTTGCAAAATATAGTAAAATTCTCTTTTCCTGGCTGTTTCAGCCGAGTCTGCCATCTAGTGGACAGATTTGGAATTCGGTCCACAGAGGAACCGGCAGCTCTTTAGCAGTGCCGAGATCACGATCTTTGAAAAGAACTGCTTAACTGGAACTATCTACAAAGTGTGCCTGGCTTGAAAGCACACTTTGTAGACCATTCCAATTAAGAAATTCTTTTTAAAGATGGTGATCTCAGCACTTCTGGAGAGGCACAACCGGTCCCAGGACGGATTCCAAATCTGAAGGGTGGAGCAATGACGTCACTCCAGGGGAAACTTTACTTCGGAATATCTCCCAAACCATAAAGGTTTGGGAGATAAGACTTATATCATTTTTCATGTTTTTTTAAGGGCTACAATATAAAATAAACTTATTTTCAAGTATTACTATCCCTTTAATGCTGCTCTACAATCAGAGAATCGGCTATCTTTACTATGATAATTCTCTCACAGTTACTATGACCTGTGGTACTGTCCTGCTGCCTTCCAGTAAAGGTAGCCACTATTTTAGAAATGAAAGGTTTCATGGAAGCTAGTTTGAAAACCATTGTTTTAATGGAACAGGAGCTCAAAGCGAAAATATTTATTCAGTGGTTCTCAAATGGGGCGTATTGGCACTTTGGTGTGCCTCAGACACCCTGTGGTTGGTGCCACATTCTTGAATATGGTTATGCAGTAAACATCAATAAACACTATCTTGCTAAGGAACTATACCATGTCAGCAACAGTGATGAGCAGATTAAAGCCAAGCATTACTAATGCATGTGTGCACATGCCCACACACACATGCACACAATGGCCCTGAAGTGGTGTACCTAGGCCTGTGCTGCAGAGTGGTTTAATGGCTTTATGATACAGTTAAGCACAAAAGAAGATGAATATAAGTGTTGCTACAAATGGTATAACCAGTCAAAGCTAATGAATTCCTCCAGTTGTGTAGTTATCTTTTTGATCTTGACTAGTTGAATATCTGGTAATCTCAGTATCCACAAAATAATGAGGGTATCAAATTGTAAAGGTGATGGAGAGCTGAATGTGGGGGTGGGTGCTTGGGGTAATAAACTGGAGATGGGAGGAGTGAAAGATGTATTCCGAGGTTAATAAAATGGAGAAGAACAGAGCGAAAGTTTAAAGCTTGGTGTAATAAACCAGGAATGGTGGGCTTAGTGATGGGTATTGTGATTATAAACTAGGGACATGTGATTAGTGATGCATTCTGTTACAAAAAGCTTCTAAGTTTATCATCCTAATATCTATAATACTTCCTCTACTCCCTAGCTCATATCTCAGTATCCATCACCAATTCCTCCCTCCCACCCAATTTATTAACTCAGTATCCCTCCCTAATGTTGTTCTCACCAATGTATTATCTCAGTATCCATCACAAACTATCCACCACTCAGTATCCATCAGCATTCCCAATTTATTATCTCAGTAGCCATCACAAATGTCTCCCTATACAATATATCATCTGAGTGTTTACAACTAATTCCTCCCTCCTGCCCAATGTATTAACTGAGTATCCATCATGGATTTCATTCTCCAAAATGTATTATCTCAGCATTCATCAATAACTCCTTTCTCCCCAATCTGTTATCTCAGTATCAATCACTAACCGCTCTCTCCTCAGTGTATTATCTCAGTTCGACCACTAAACTCTCTCTCCCAAATGTATTATCTCAGTATCTATCAGTAACCTCTCTCTCCCCAATGTATTATGTCAGCTCCACCACTAAACTCTTTCTCCCCAATGTATTATCTCAGCAGCTATCACTAAACTCACTCTCCCCAATGTAATTTCCCAGTATCTATCACTAAACTCTCTCTTCCCAATGTATTTTCAGTATTAATCACTAATGTATCTCTCCCCAGTGTATTATTTCATTACCCATCTCTAACCTCTCTTCCTGATGTATTCTCTCAGTAATATCCATCACTACCCTTTCTCTCTCTCAAATGTTTAATCTGAGTATTTATCATTAACCTCTCTCTCCCTAGTGTATTATCTCAGTATCTCCATCACTAAGCTCTCTCCAAAATGTTTAATCTCAGCTTCATCACTAATCCCTCTCTCCCCAACTGACTATCTTAGAATCAATCACTAACCTCTCTCCTACCATGTATTATCTCAGTATTTAACACTAACCTCTCTCTCCCCAATACATTCTCTGTCTCATTTCTTATCTTTCCCCCAATGTATAATATCAGTACCCACCACTAATCTCTCTCTCCCTATTATATAGCCTCAGTATTCATCATGAATCACTGCCTCCCCATTTTATATCATTATCCATCATAATCATTCCCTCCTCATTTAACTATGTCAATATCCATCACTAATTAATCACTTCCCAATTTATTATCTTAGTATCCATGATTAATCATTAACTCTCTCAGTATTTTTGTAATGGAAATACTGAGTTTATTCTTTAAAACATAGCCATACATATGCCCACAATTAATGTATTTCTCCTTTTTGTCATTTTGATCGAGACCAGATATGCATTTATTCTTTTCATTATGTAACGGATAACCCCTTGGATGTAGGAGACATCTGCAACACATTACCAAGCAATGCACTGAGGATGTCACTAGCATCCAAAGGATTAAATTACCTATAACAATTTAGTGTTGACTCAAACAAAATTACGAGAACCATTGCATTAACTATTTGAGCACTTGAGTGAAATAGAGACCAAGGGCTAATTTTTTCACTGCCAGCATTGAAAGGGGCAGCACTACACTAAGGGTATGAAAGCTGATCCATGCAAAACATAGGAATGAATGAATATGTTTATTTATATAGCGCCACAAGTGTAAGCAGCGCTTTACAGTTTAAGGGTTTAGACAATACAGGGTGACAAGTGCTTTGCAAAGTGAAACACTGGAAGTGAGGTCCCTGCCCGAAAGCTTACAATCTAAAGTATAAGATAAAATCTGATCCATTAAAAAGCCATGTGTGGCCTCAAATGCTTTAAAAATATATACCTCCTAAAGAGCCATGAATTTAAATATTAACCCCTTAACGACTGGCCGCACAGGCACGAGGCGGACACTAAAGGACCACAGAGCTTTTTTTTTTTTTTTTTTAATTCCGGACTCCCCGAACGGCAGCCGTGGGGGGAGCCTGGAATTCCATGACGGTCATAGTATGTCATGGGTCGTTAACCTCAGATCGACTCATGATGTACTATGACCGTCACGGGTCGTTAAGTAATACTAAATCCTGGCCTGGTGTTTTTTTTTCTGAGTAACACAAAGGCTCTCCGACTACTGGGAGATGCTTTGTATATACCTTGGGCATCCAAAGAGTTAATTCAAAGTTATTGCAGCTCATATTAATTTTTTTAACAAATTGCTAGCAACAATGCCAAAAAGGATGTCCAAAGGGCATTGTTTTCTATTGCTCATCCACAGCCCTAGACAGAAGATCTCCATAGAAACTGGTATAAACAAGCTCCATGGTGATAACAATACAAAATTGCAATTTAATTTTAAGAAAATGTTAAACTTAATCTGTAAGATTATCTACATTTTTGCATACTCATAGATATATATTAAGGATATATATAGATGTAGAGAGAGTGGAGGCTAGATCCAGGCCATACAACTCAAACCATATTTGGGGTGGTTTAAAACAAAGGAAATAGATGCATTGAGTTTCTTTTGTAGTGGTGGGAGGCCTGATGACATAGGACGATGCGTGGACAAAGTGTCCGAGAGGTTCGCGTGTGTTTGTTGCAAAGAAGCAAATGACGTCCTCTTGCTCGTCCGAGCCTGGCGCAATCTTATAATTGAGCTCGGGTATGCAGACAATATAGTTGGAGTGGTTGCCCACTTTATATGAGACGCTAGAAGCGGCACATTGAGAGATGCACTTTTATCCCCACCAGAATCCCAAACTGGCTGTACACGGAAAATGAGGGCCTATTCCACGATTGCAGCTGCAAAAGAGGATAACAAAGCAGTGTACACAATTAAGAGGTCTCCTGGAACATAGAAGTGGTGACGTTTTGCATCCGGTTCTGGCAATATTGCTATGAAACAGAGAGAGGGATTCAGTGGAACTGTGAGTTAATGAGTTTAATGACTGCATTGCTCATGTGCTATGTGCTTATTTTAACATCTTATATAAAATCAGTTAAGAGGGACACCACTGTGACGGGTACTGAATGGATTTTGAGAGGGCTTAAAGGGATAGTAATACTTCGTTTTAACTTTATTTTATTTTATTTTGTAGGCATTAAAAAAACACGAAGAATGATATAAGTCTTATCTCTCAAACCTTTATGGTTTATGAGATATTCACAAGCAAAGTTCCCCTCCCCGCCCCTTTTTCCTAGTGTAAGCCATCTCTTCTCAGATGTGAGTCTGGTTGTAAGACCAGACAGATAACAGAAGGGGACAATTTTCTTTGTATGAAAACAATGAAAGCCCTGCCCCCCTTGACAAGTTTTTCAGGTTTTTCCCTTATCTTAATTGAAGATTGTCCCTCTCTGCAGTCTACCTGGGCATCTCCCTTCTGATCTGGTTGAACAGGGAAGGGATACTTTGTTTGTGAATATCTCTTAAACCATAAAGGTTTCAGAGATAAGACTTATATCATTCTTCATGTTTTTTTAATGCCTACAAAATAAAATAAAGTTAAAACGAAGTATTACTATCCCTTTAATATCTATAAAAGGGTTTTTTCTGGGGATGGTCTATATGAGGGCCATTAACATCCCGGTTTGGCTAATATAAAAGCAGGGGATTCAAGACAATGTAAAAGATTAAAAAATGGAGGATTAAATATGGAAGAAAAAAAATCTGCTTCAATGTTTTCCCCTCAATGTTTTAAGAAAACGGAAGGTCCTCAAAACACCTCATTGGTATCATTGGAGACGGACTTAGAGGAATCTAGGCGACAATCAGTTTGTTCTGTTGTGCTTATAACATCAGAACATTTACAACAGTGCTTGGATATACAACTGGGAATGATTAAAAAGGGACTGGATAAGCTCTTTATTGTTTTAAAGGAGGATCTCCACAAGACAGAAGAGAGAGTGACAGTAAATGAACAAAATAAATTGGAGGGCTGGAATATGATCAAAGTGACAAAATTGTTAAGTTGCAAAATAAAGTTGAATTATTGGAACTTTAGGTTAGTGATGCTGAAGATCGATCTCATAGGAAGAACTTGAGAATTAGAGGGGTTTCAGAGAAAATAGATCAATCATTAATCAGCGGTTTTCTTCTTGATCAATTTAAAAGCATGAGGATCCCAGAGGCGGTAAAAGAAGAAGAAATAGAAAAAGTTCATAGAACCTTTAAAGGAGCAGTAAACTTTTTTTATGAAAACACATATTTTACAGAGCATTTCCTGCTGAATAAAACAAGGTCACTCCCATCGCTGCCAGATGTTTTATAAAAAAATTATAGCAGTTTAAATAATCAGGAAGTGAATTTACTGTGTTTACTTCCTGATAGTTCTAACTGACAGGAAGTGACAGGCCGCTTCTATCACATTCTATGGAGAACTGTATGTCTCTGACTTTCCTGACTTTCCTCTCCAATAGAATCTAACAGGAAATCTAATTAGAATTCGACCACTAGAGGGCACTGCTAACGTAAAAAAAACATGGGTTTAAACTGTAATAACACTGGAAATATAAATCTCTCAGCAGTGGGAGTACCCTTATTTTACTCAATAGGAAAATCCCTACAGTATATATTTTTCATAAAAAAAGGTTTACTGCTCTTTTAAAGCTAAAAATGTCCCAGAAGAACTTCCTAGAGATATCATTATACATTTTTCAACCTTCTTTGTTTGCCATAAAATTTTTAATGCAACAAAAGAGTTTGTAACTGAACAAGAGAGCTTTAAGCATTTGTTATTTTTCCAGGACGTTTCAGCTTTGACAAAACAAAAAAGAAAAGCATTTAAATATATCACAGTTGAATTATGGCCCAGAAAAATCAGATATAATTGGGGTTTCCCAGTCAAACTTATAATACAGTTTGAGGAATCCTTTTATATTCTGGACTCAGCAGAAAAGGCTTGAGACTGAATGAAGAATCACTTAAGATGATTTTGTTAAAGAAATGTTGACAACTTCTGTATTGTTTGAAGGGAAATTTAAGAGGGATGGGAGGTTTTTTTTGTTATTGGTAAATTCAGGGATCTAAATGTGCACTATAGGGTGTAATTGTTATCTTGTCATCATGAAAGTTTGGAGGGTAATCTTGTGCATAAAGAGTTCACTGTCAATCACTTGTATTTTTATATATGTATTATTGCCTATAATATATATATTTTCCCCCTCTCCCTCTTTCTTCCTTTTTTTGTTTCATAAATAGTAACACCTGTGAACTCTCTCAGGTTTGGAATTTAAAACAGTTTTCACGGTGCCCGTGATCTCCTTTTCTGCTGTGCCTGTCCGGTAGTATGGTATGAGCAGCATGACTCTGACTTGATCCATCTGCAGGCGCACGTCTCTGATGTCGTGCTCGCTATTTTATACTTCCTGTCAGCTTAGTGATATTGCTCTACCTACCAGCATCGGCTTTATAGCCTGGCCGCGAACTGGGCTTAGTCACCCTTTTGTGGTGTTTCTATGCGCATTGCTGTGTTGCTCGTCTGACCCTTGCTTGGCTTCCATTACTCTCTGGTGTTTGATCCTTGACCTGTCTGACTACCCGTTCCGGTTGTGACCTGTGACTCCGTCTGACTACCTGATCCGTGTGTGACTCTGGCTTGTCCGACTACCCTCTCTGTGTTGACCTCGGCTGTGGCTGACTACCCGATCCGGCTTCCAAATGTGGCCTGTCTGACTATGCTCTGTATTTGCTATCAATCCGGTCTGACTACCACTTGTCCAGATAGTTTAAGGGTGCGCTCCTTTCTTTGGGCACTTAACTACCAGGCTGGTAGTACTGCAGTTGCTTCCGCTATGTCTAGTTTGTTGCCTCCGTTGTGCATCACCTATCTGCCTACCCATACTAGCGCATGTCCACTGTTGCCTCCGCTCAGTCAAGCTGTTACCACTGACAGGCAAGTGCAGATTAGTTTCGCCTGTAGCCACCTCTCTGTGCGCTCCTACCGGCTGCCTTGCCTAAGCACTCACTCTATTGCCTGGAGTAGTGCTATTTGCAGATTGCCTGTATCTGCTGACTACCCTCGCTCTCTGTCCCCACTGAGAATCATTACACCTACAGCTACCCAAAAGCTCCATCTGACTTTCCATTCTCTTGGATTGTCTGGGTAAGTTCCTTTTTGGTCTCAGTGTTCAGTTCCCTATCAGTATTAAGAACCAAGTTGGTTCTGTCTACTCCGTAGCTACAGACCTGCGGTGGTTCAGTATCAGCTCCTGGATAGTGGACTAGACACTGTTCTCACGTTGTTCTCCCCATTGACTGAGGAAGTGTCTTGCGCTTTGAGTATTCTGATTATTTTAATAAACTGGTTAAATTCACTTGTACCATTGTCATGTATTTATTTGCCGAGGGACCGTGACAATAGTATAACCTGTAAAGGGGGTTAGATTTATGTTTAAAGATGGGGGATGTACCCAAAAGACGGCTACTTTTATTGAATGGTTGGTTTTGTGTATGGTGGGGTGGAAATTCTGTAAACAGTGTGGAGCATGTATTTTTTTTTTAAGTTAGCCATGTGGATAACATATGTTAAGAGGAATGAAAATAGTAACACTTAATGTTCAAGGCATGATCTCCCCGCAAAAGCATATTACATTGACCAGCATGATTTATAAAGGCAAAATTGATGTATGCTGCATACAAGAAACACATTGGAAGAGTGAGGATGCCTTGAGATTAAGGAGTATGAAAATTCCAGTGGTTGTTCACTCCTCCCTTCATAATAAAAAAAGAGGAGTAGCTATTTTGGTGTCTAATAAGGTTAAATACAAATTTATATACAAGATGAGAGATAAAATGGGGAGTGTTTTGTTTTTAATTTGTAAATTGGATGATAGAATGTTCTCAGTTTTAAACATCTATGCTCCTATTAGAATACAAATGCATTTTGTTAAAGCGGAACTACCACCTTCACTAAAGTCGCCCTGCAATACTTAGGCAGGTGGCGACTAGCTTACTAATCATTATTTTACCTCTAAAAAGTGCCCAAGAATAAAGTTATCCTTAAGCTTCCGAGACCAGAAGCCAGACATCACCACGGACACCTTGAATGCATGCCCGCGCTGTCAGTCCTCTATACCCTTCACAGGCATTGCACCGGCCCAGACTGCTCTGGAAGAGACTGACGGCGCAGGTGCACAGGCTGCAGTAACCTGGCCATCAGTCTCAGAAGCTTAAGGATAACTTTATTCATGGGCACTTTTGAAAGGTAAAATAATTATTATATCCCGGTGCCCATGATTCTGGTGCTTTTGCTGGCCTTTTCACTTCCTTGTGATTGCCTGTCAGCAGCATGGTGGGTGACTACTTCCTGGTTACAAGCGCTTCATTCTGAGCACTTGCTATTTTATAGTTCTGCCTTGACTGACCTATCTGGACTCTGCCTCCTAGAGAGGCCTTATATGCTGCTTCCTATCATTGCCTCAGTGCCCTTTCGTGGTGTACCTGAGCGCTTTCTGAGTCTCCTGTTGTGATCCGCTCCTGGCTTCTGAATCTGATTTGTGTATGACCCTGGCTCCATATGACTACTAATTTGTGCTTGAACCTTTGGACTAGCTAACTGACCTCTCTGTGCCGACTTTGGCTTTGTCTGATTACCCACTCCGTGTATGACCTTGGCCTGGCTGACTAACCACTCTGTGCTAAGTACTGTGGCTTGTCTGACTTCCCATTCCATGCTAAGTACTTTGGCTTGTCTGACTACCAGAATCGTTTGACCATTGGCTGGTTGTCTCACTCTCGCCCCCTGAGGCCTGGCACCCCCCTTGCAGGTTCTCAGTCTCAGTCCTTGGTCGGGTAGGTCCTGTCCATAGTGCAGCAGCACCTAGTCCTACCGGGGATTGTTGTGCCTTTAGCTTTCTAGGGTGAGTGGTAATTTCTGTGACCCGAGAGTCCTAGGGCATTTCGGTTGTACCTTAGCATTCTAGCTGGTGGGCCTCCAGTTTCCGCTCCTCTGTAGAGCACGCTTACCACTATCACTACCTCTGTGTTTCTGCTTTCACTACTGGTTCCCTCCAAGCTTGTTCATCAGTCTGGCTAGGTTTAGTGTCAGTTCCTGGTTGTGGACTGATCAGGATCAAAGGATCGATCAGCTTTCCTTGGCGATGCAAACACTCCTTAATCGCACAGTGCACCTTGAAGGGGCTGTGCGACAACCGTTGGCCTCTGCTGACCCGGCACCAGTGATAAGGGCCAATACTGAGTGCAATACGTTCCGAGGGCTGTCTGGAACCGCTCCACTCCCTCAACGATATGATGGGGAACCTACTCTTTGTCGTGGGTTCATTGACCAGTTGGGCATATTTCTGGATCTGGTACCTAACACATTTCCAAGTGATCGAAGCAAGGTGTGCTTCATGATTTCTCTCCTGTCAGGTAGAGCATTGGCATGAGCCAATCCGTTATTGGAAACAGGAAAACCATTAATCTCGAATTTCTCTGAATTTGTGTCAGCTTTCCGAAGGGTCTTTGACGTTCCAGCCCAGGCAATGTCGGCAGCCAAACAACTTATGACTATACACCAGGGCACACGCACAGTAGCCGAGTACGCTATTGAATTTCGTACATCGGAGGCAGAGGTGGGCTGGAACGAGGCTTTAGTGGTCGCATTCTCGCAAGGGTTAAGCAATTTGATTACAGATGAGACAGCAGCCCGTGAGCTGCCTGAGGACCTTGATGAACTCATCTCCTTTACTATACTAATAGATACTAGGATCAGAGAAAGATCCCCTTTCAAGGAACAGTTGCGGAGGCCTCCTTCTCGACTGATGCCTAACTTTATGCTCCCACCCAATCCTCCCTTGCCTCCCACGTCTCCTAGTGCCGAGACAGACAGGGCCGAACCTATGCAACTAGGGTTCACATGCCGTTTGGAGGAGGAGAGAGCCTCCCGTCGCAGAGAGGGCCTATGCCTGTACTGTGGTAAGGCAGGGCACCTATTACGCACTTGTCCTGTCCTGCCAGGAAACGCTCGCATCTAGTGTTGAGTCAGGGACAGACCCTGGGTGGAGTTTCACAGTCCCCAGACCAGATGCAGACGAGACCTATCCTAGAGGTGATATTGTCATGGGATACATCGTCTATCACGGCTCCGGCATTGACTGACTCAGGAGCGGCAGGATATTTTATGCAGGGCTTATAATTTTAAGTCCTTTGCTACTAGCCAGACCTGAAAAGTTACTCACCACTGCAAGCCATAACATACCCACCAGGGCTGAATTTCTACTCGCCAGGGCTAAATTTTCACTCATCATTGGCTAGTGGTGAGTGGAAACTTTGAGCCCTGTTTTATGGATGCAGACTTTGCTACCCAGAACGGTTAGTTTTGTGTATGGTGGGGTGGAATTTCTGTAAAAAGTGTGGAGCATGTATTTTTTTTTAAGTTAGCCATGTGGATAACATATGTTAAGAGGAATGAAAATAGTTACACTTAATGTTCAAGGCACGATCTCCCCACAAAAGCATATTACATTGACCAACATGATTTATAAAGGCAGAATTGATGTATGTTTCATACAAGAAACACACTGGAAGAGTGAGGATGCCTTGAGATTAAGGAGTATGAAAATTCCAGTGGTTGTTCACTCCTCCCTTCAAAATAAAAAAAGAGGAGTAGCTATTTTGGTGTCTAATAAGGTTAAATACAAATTTATATACAAGATGAGAGATAAAATGGGGAGTGTTTTGTTTTTAATTTGTAAATTGTATGATAGAATTTTCTCAGTTTTAAAAATCTATGCTCCTATTAGAAGACAAAAGCATTTTGTTAAAGCGGAACTACCACCTCAGACCAGATGCAGACGAGACCTATCCTAGAGGTGATATTGTCATGGTATACATCATCTATCACGGCTCCGGCATGGATTGACTCAGGAGCAGCAGGATATTTTATGGATGCAGACTTTGCTACCGAGAACTCAATTTCATTGGTGCCTCGTTCCTCTCCTCTTGCTATAGAGACCATTGCAACCGTCACAGGAGACTCACAAGTTATGTCCGCTGTCTCCAAGGGAGGGGGCCCTCCATGTGGAGACCCAACAATTTCATATCATAAAGTCACTACGCAATCATTCTGGGGTTCCCTTGGCTTCAGACACACAACCCAAGAATAAATTGGGAGTCTTGAGACATTATGTCTTGGTCCTCTTGCCGACAGCAGCCTACCAAGATCCTTTGTACCTCTTTCTCATTACCCTCAGAGTATCAAGCTGTCAGAAAGGTGTTTAATAAGGTACAGGCTAGTACTTTGCCGATGCATAGGGCATACGACTGTACCATTAATTTGATACCAGGTGCTATACCTCCTAAGGGGCGTACTTATCCTCTGTCTGTGAAGGAGAACCGAGCTATGGAGGATTATGTGGCCAATGCTCTTTCCCGAGGAATCATCCAGAAGTATTCCTCACCTGCTGGTGCAGAATTTTTGTTGAAAAAAAAAAGGATGGGGAGTTGAGACCCCGCATTAACTATAGAGGTCTGAATAAACTGGTGATCAAGAATGCTTACCCCATACCTTTGATTACCGAATTGTTCGACCGAATTAAGGGCTCTTCGGTCTTCACCGAACTTGATCTAAGGGCGGCCTATAATTTGGTGAGAATCAGAGAGGGAGACGAGTGGAAAACTGAGTTCAATACACTCAGTGGTCACTATGAATACTTGGTTATACATTCGGCTTGAGTTATGCTCCGGCAGTACTCCAAGAATTTATTAATGATGTATTGAGAGATTTGCTACAGAGCTGCGTAGTAGTCTATTTGGATGACATCTTAATTCATTCCCTGAATCTAGTAGCACATCGGAAATATGTTGCATTACGGCTTCTGGGCGAGAACAAGCTGTTATGTAAATTGGAGAAATGTGAGTTCCACAAGACTCAGGTGACATTTCTAGGTTATATAATCTCCTCAGACAGTATAGCTGTGGACCCCCAAAAACTCTTGGCCGTTCAGCAGTGGCCCAGGCCAGTGGGCTTGAAGGCCATACAGAGATTCTTGGGGTTCGCTAATTATTACAGGAGATTCATACGGAATTTCTCCGCAGTGGTTAAGCCTCTAACTGACATGACGCATAAGGGGTCTAACCCATCTGTATGGTCTCCCAGTGCGATCCAGGCTTTTGAGAATTTAAAGTCTACATTTGCTAAGGCTCCAATATTGTCACATCCCAATCCCACCCTATCCTTTACACTGGAGGTGGATACATCTGAAACAGGAGTGGGAGCCCTCCTGTGACAGCGTTCCGGCCCTGGTAACCTCCTTCTTCCATGTGGGTTTTTCTCTAAAAAATTGTCAAGAGCTCAGAGTGTGTATGATATAGGTGACATCAAGCTCCTGGCTATTATCCTTGCTCTCCATGAGTGGCGTCACCTACTGATTGAGGACAAGGTCCTCAATCATGATCTTGAGGGATCATAAGAATCTGACATATCTGTCCGAAGCCAAGAGACTGTCTCCACTACAAGCCAGGTGGGCATTATTCCTGTCCAGATTTAATTTTGTGGTCTCGTATCTTCCTGGCTCCAAGAAGGTCAGAGCAGATGCCCTGTCCAGGCAGTTTGGGTCTGACCCTGATGCTGAGTATACACCTGTGCCTATCATTCCTACTAATCGTTTTCCAGCTACTGTACGCACCAGCATCACATTTCCTCTGGGTGAGGAGATTTTGGCTTCCCAATCCGCTGCTCCGGCTGACAGACCCAGTAGTAAATGTTTCATAGAGAGCCCTACGAAGGTCCACACAGCGCTGTCAAAGACATGCAGACCAGAGGAGACTTGGAATGCAAGTTAAGTCTTTATGTGGACGATATCTTGTTGACAGTAGGTGATCCAGTAAACTCCTTGAATTAAATTTTTAATAAAATACATGAGTGTGGTAAATTTTCAAATTATAAATTGAATTTCGGGAAAACTCCATGGGGATTGCCGTCCAAAACGAGATATTGACTTCTTTGAAAGACAAATTTGCATTTCAATGGTTAAAGAAGGGATACATTATTTGGGTTTGTTTATTTCAAATAAAAGAGAGACCAGGGTTGATATGAACTTTTCTCCTCTGATAACAGATGTATATAAGCAATTTGTTACAAATGATCCCAATTCATCTTCCCAGAAGTCTGGTAATACAGATGCAGGCTACAATAGAGAAATTGATAGGGGCAGAGAAAAAGAAAAAATATTTCTAGGAAGATGTTATATTTAGATAGGTCGCAAGGAGGCCTTAAAGTTCCTAGTTTTAGAGAGATATGTTCAGGCTAATATGCTGATGCATGCACATAAATTGCAGATTGATGTATCCAAAAAGGAGGATTGGTATCTAATCTGACAGGAGATAATGGGTTTAGCAAATTTGGATTGCCTTTTGTGGATGCATCAGGATATGGCAAGAACACACATGAGAGATGTTATAATGGTGTTGTTCAGATTTAAGAACAACATATCTCTGAAAATTACATTAATTAACAGTTCACCTATTGGTGTCCTTGAGAATAACATAAGTGGAGTGAGTAGGGGGATATTAAAAATAGGGGATTTGTTTTCAGGGGGGGAAATTAAGTCATTTACACAATTATCTGAGAAATTCAATTTATCTTCTGAGGAATGGTATACACTATTAAGAATATTTAATTATATTAGGTACCATATATTTAAGTCAGATGATGGTATTTTGTTAAATACAATCGAGAACATTTTTAATCATATATGGATAAAAGGTGGTCTTAGGAAATGGTATAGGTTACTTGAATAGAGAGAACCTCTAGTTTTTCCTCCAGCGTGGAAAAGATGGCAAGGGGAGTTGGGGATAAATGTGTATAATGAGCTCTGGGCTGGCAGTTGGTCTGATATAGGGAAGACAATACATTGTTTAAATTTATAAGAGCTACACTTTTTCAAATAATGAATACATTGTATTTAGTTCCACAAGCGATTAAAAGTTTGACTCAAAGGGATAGTAATACTTCGTTTTAACTTTATTTTATTTTGTAGGCATTAAAAAAACATGAAGAATGATATAAGTCTTATCTCTCAAACCTTTATGGTTTATGAGATATTCACAAGCAAAGTTTCCCCTCCCCGCCCCTTTTACCTAGTGTAAGCAATCTCTTCTCAGATGTGAATCTGGTTGTAAGACAGGACAGATAACAGAAGGGGACAATTTTCTTTGTATGAAGACAATGAAAGCCCTTCCCCCCTTGACAAGTTTTTCAGCTTTTTCCCTTATCTTAATTGAAGATTGTCCCTCTCTGCAGTCTACCTGGGCACCTCCCTTCTGATCTGGTTGAACAGGGGGGGATACTTTGTTTGTGAATATCTCTTAAACCATAAAGGTTTGAGAGATAAGACTTATATCATTCTTCATGTTTTTTTAATGCCTACAAAATAAAATAAAGTTAAAACGAAGTATTACTATCCCTTTAACTGAGTATCCCTTGTGTTGGAGATGTAAAAAGCAGCAAGGTAGTGAGATGATTATAGGAACTTGGGAAAAAAATGTTGGAATCATTTTAGACATTTTAAGCATAATTTTATCTCCACAGCCAGTTAGAGCTCTCCTACACATGGATCTTTTGTCATTCAATGTTTCCTGGCTATGAAAATTTGTATCTCTAAAGGATGGAAAAACTCAGGAGGAAGGAGATTCAGTGGTCATCTGTTCATAACCAAATTAAATATCAATGTTTGATGGAGCAAGGCTTTTACGCTTCAAATCACATGCTTCATGTATATTATTTAATATGGGATGTACGGATAAAAAATTATCTTAAAATGTATGGTTTTAAGACCTATGACTTAGAGGATAGGGATTTGGTTCACCTCCACGCTGTTTATGGAAAGGGGTTGGGGGGGGCTTGAATTAGTATTTTTTGTTTTTGTGTAGTAGTATTTTTGAATTTTGGAACACCGATGTATGCTTTAAGAAATAAAAAAACAACAACAAAACAAAGAAAATCCTGTCTAAACAAGGTTTTTTGAGATTTTAATATGCTTTTTTCAAATAAATAAAAGATAATTTCACCCAATTTACTGTTATTTTTTTCCCAACCACACACAGGGAGTGTTGGGATGGGTAAAATGTTTCACCTTACAACATAAATGTGAAAAATAGCTCTTCCTGCCTTCTGCAGGAATTCTGATGAAAAGTGAATTTTTTTCATTACTTTCACCTTTTTTGATTGCATTGAATTCAATGCTAATAATGTGTTTCTCACCCCCACATCATGGAGAGATTCGTCCATATAATCCTACCATGCTTAAGTATAAAATGAGGTGTCAGTTTACTACATGTTGTCAGCTTGTTCTTGACACTAGCTAGCAGAGGTGGACGTAATAAGATGGAGCTGGGGATTCTTCATAGGATTATTGGTTGTTTTGTTGTTCTAACCACTACCAGTTGTTGTCTGGGAGTGATGTGATGTGAAGTGAAAATGTAATATAAATATATATATATATATATATATATATATATATATATATATATATATTCGGCTTTTATAAAGGTGGTCACACTTGCTGATGATCAATTAATCAAGGGCATTTGATTAGCCGCACCTATCTGCTACTTGGCATCTTAATTACTATGGAAGCAGTAAGGGTGTACTTAGTTTTTCACACATGGCTTCTCCATTTCAGCTTTATTTTTGTTAAATAAATCATAACATGGTGTAATATGTCATGTGTTGTTGTTTATTTGAGGTTGTATTTACCTCATTTTTAGACCTGCTAAGGAACAGATGATTGTTATTATGCCCTGATATGTAAAACCATAGGGTGTACTTTCATTTTCACACAACTGTATATATAATTTAGATTAGCCATGTTAGTCTAGTTGTGTAATGAGTATTGCATTATGTAATTATACCTTTTTTATTGGACTAACATTAAATTATATAGACAAGCTTTCAAGTCAGAAGCATACTGGTTTTAAAAAGAGAAAACACTGCCATGCTAAGAAGAGTACCAAATGAGAAGTAATAAATCACCTAAGTTATAATAACGAAATGTGATGGGGAGGAGGGAGTATGAGAGAGCAATAGTACATAGATATAAATAGGAAACTAATATAAGACAAGGAAGCAGGTACTAAAATATATATATATATATATATATATATATATATATATTAGAAGTGTGGGACAGTGTTGCCCATCTGTTTGTTTTTTCTTAAGCAATGTTTAAGGCTTTGAGTGGCAGAGGATGCCTTATCGTGATGGTAGTGTTTGAATGTGTCAGTGAAGCTGATAACTATGCCTTCTGGTGCATATACTCATGGCAGGGTCACCCAAGGTGGACAGATAAAAGCTAAGACACTAGACAAAAACAAACAAAAACAATGCCCTTCATTCCCCAGAGGCTTGCGAGCTGCTTCATATGGCAGTAGGGAGACCAGCTGCCATATGAAGTAGACTGTAGTAGACACCGCCCATGCCCTTGTATCTTCTGTAAAACAAGAAAAAACAAACTGAATATCAAACGAAACAGTTGCCATGATGACAAAGCGAAGAGAAATTAAGCAAAACTGTAATATTAGAAACAGGGTAGAATACATAGAAATGTGCAAGACCATAAGGAAGCACGTAAAAGAAGAAGCACACAAGTTCAATGCCAAAAGGACACTGGAAGAAAATCAAGGGCTAAAGAAAGCAAAACTGTCAAGGTTTTGCTGAGCTGCTCCTATTCTACCTATTGATTCTGCTGTCTGAGCGAATCTAATGCTCTGCTATCCACTGCTGCTGTCTTTTGAGTTTCTGGCTCAGGCTGAATCAGCTGACCTCTCTCATTACTCATCTGACTGTTATCAGCCAACCCTTCCAAGGTATTGATAGCAGCTTGGCTCTCTTCCTCATTGTCCTTGTGTTTGTTTGCTGACCTGTTGCTGCTGGCTGCTGTGGATTTTCCTGCTCTACTGTTTGCTGTGTTCCAGTCCCTTGGCTTGTTCCAGACTTTGCTGGCTTCTGTGCTTCTGACCCTTGGCTTGTTCCTGACATCGCAGGCTTCTGGTTTCCTGACTCTGGCTCGGCTAAATACCTGTCTTTGTTCCTGTCCCTGGCGTGTTTTGGTTTATGCTCTTGGATCATTCTTCTGTTTTTGTTGCACTAATAAAGTTGTATTACATTTTACCCTTTTGTGTCCTGTCTGGTTCCTGGTCCCTAACAAAAATGAAAGATGGCCATACATAGGAGCTCAATGTTTGCATTAAAGATTGTAGATAGTACAACAGCAAAAACCCAGCAACAAATAGCAAAGTGAGTAGAGGAATTTCATTCAAACGTTACAAGGATGAAGGACAACAACTGAATGCAGCTCCAGAGGCTGAAATTGTACCCGAAGTTTTGGCAGAAGTAGAAGCTGCAATAAAATCAATGAAAAACTGCAAAGCAGCTGGACCTGATAAAGTTTTTATTTAAATGTTGAAAGCTGGAGGTCAACCATTTTTCAAAGCCCTATCTAAACTATTTTCAAATGCCTACTACTCGGCAAAGTGCCTGAAACATGGAAAAATGTCATCCTACTGCACAAAAAAGGTGATGTGGTGGATGTAAAAACTACCTACCAATAAGACTATTGACAGAGGTCTGCATGTTTTTCACAAAGGTACTCTCAAGAAGAACGGGCATAATACTTAAAGCGGCACAACCTAAACAACAAGCAGGCTTCAGGAGCAGTTTCAGTACAATGGACAGTATCCAGACAATGCAACAGGTTATAGAACAGCATAATGAATACAACCTTCCATAATGCATAACCTTCATTGAGTACAAAAGACCTTTGACACAGTGAAAAAACAAGCAATAATCACTGCCCTGATCAACCAAGTAACAGACAGAGCTTACATCAATATTCTCCAGTCAATATATGAAAATTCAGCTGTGTCAATACAGGTCAACAATGATAAAGTCCAGATAAACATAGAAAAAGGCATCCGACAAGGAAACACAATCTCCCCAAAACTATTTTCTGCTTGTTTAGAAGAAATTTTCTGCAAACTAAATTGAGACAAAAAAGGACTTAAGATCAGTGGAGACTACCTACATCACTTACATTTTTCAGACAATATCTTTGCTAGTAGTCATGAAGAACTGTAAGAACACATTGAAAAGCTACAACAGCAAAGCAAGTTTGGTCATGTTTAACAAATTTACAATACCAAGGAAAATCACAGTAGATGGACAATAACTAGAAGTGGACAAGTATGTTTTACCTTGGACAGGAAATGTCAACAGATGTAAATGCCATGATGGAAATTCAGCGATGAATAAAACTGGGTTGGCAAGCATTTTGAAAACGTAGTAGTACCATTTTTAAGACAAATTTACCAATCTGAGTCAAGCAAAAGCTTTTTGACAAATGTGTCCTTCCAGTCCTTACATATGGTTATGAAACATGGACACTGAATGATAAAGCTATACAAAAACTTATAGTTACACACAGAAGTATGGAGAGGTGAATTCTAAACATAACAAAAAGAGACAAAAAAACATGTGCATAGATTAATCAGCAAACAAAGATCTATGACATCTTTGAAAGAGTAAAGTGCCTGAAATGGAAATGGGCAGGCCATTTAGCAAGAAGACCTGATGATAGGTGGGCCAAATTCATTTTTGAATGGATTTCACTGTAGTAAAGGCCCAAGAAGAAGACCAAAGACAAGATGGGTAGATGAAATTCCCAAATGTATTGGTATACAGTGGGAACAAAAGGCACAGGACCAAAGTAGTTGGAGGCTTACTGAGGTGGCCTTCATATTGCAGTGGATTGACAATGGCTGCTGCTGATGAGATAGATAGATATCGCTGCAGTGGTCCACCAGGTTACTGACATTCATGGTGTGCCCAATCTCCAAGGTAATTTTGTGCATCATTCAATGTAATTAACTTCCTACAAGAGCTGGCTGAGCCTAAGACTCAGCTGAGACTGAGTAAACCCAGTGACACAAAGACGGATACTATGCAGATATGATACATCATATATTCAAGACAGACAGGTATGGCTTGTCATGCTGTGTTACTTACACACCCTCACTCTTGCATCTGCAAGTACAAGTGGTATGATCATATAGTAACGTGTGGTGGTGCTGCACCAGATGCTGTGTGTTGTATCCTTTAGTGCAAGATGATAATTCTGAAGCTTACCTATACTGAAGAAATGAACAGAAGTAGCTGCTGAAATGTAGCCACTAGGTACAATGCATTACATTTCTTACAAAAGTGTATCTACCTACCCCATCACCAGCTTTCCATGAAGGCCCTTGCCAGCCTGCTAACAATTTATTCAAGGCTTATGGTGCCATCACACTCGACCTAATAGTAAGTGTCAAGACTTCTGTATGTTGATGTAGTCCTCAGCCTGCCAACAATTTTTTCAAGGTTTATGTTGTTATGTGACTAAAAACTTTTACTTTCAACTGTGGATTTCTCTACATCAGCTCAGCACCCAACAGCAGTATTACTGCAGTCAGAATTCTCACTGACATGGAAAGTATAGGTTGAAATTGGCAAAAGTTCTCTTGGGAATTTCAGCGGAGGCAGAAAAAAGTGGAGGACATTTTAATTTTGTTTTTCTTTTTTCCGTAGGAATTTTCATGAAAAAGGGAGAAGGCTGTGTCAAAAGGGGGGCCCAGATAACCAGACTGGCCCACAGGGATTCTGAGGATTTCCTTATAGGCCCCCTTTTCAAATATATTCTGAATGTAGTGTAGCAGAGAATTGGAGTGCACCTCTTCTGATCTGTCCTCCATTTCCTATCATACCACATAGTGGAGTAGTTCCGTCTTTATATATACTTCCTGATAACAATGCAAATGCATGCTGCTGGCTTAATGTTTGTACTGGGACTTCAGATTTCTGATGCCAGCCCTGTCAATAAATATAAATCTTAATAAGTCAAAAATTGCTCTCTAAACAAAAACGGTCACTACAAAATACAGGTGATTTTGAAAGCTCTTTCAATATCACCAAAAAGTATTCTAGGAGATAGTGTCCCTTTTCATTTCATTTTAGTTTCAGTTTACAAAACACTATTTTCACTAATCGCTATGCTTACCAAAGAAACGAAAACCCATTCTGGAGAAAAACAACTCTACCATTAATTTAAATGGGGTTTCAAACTTCTTGAATGTTGAAGAGGTTTCCAATGCATTACTTCATATTGTGTTGGGGACCTCTGTAGAAGTTAACTGGTAACATTTTAATCAATGGAAATATGTATTTGTCCTCCCTATGGTGCAGCTGGTTTGTTCCAGCATTTCTCCTGAGAGAAGCAATTCTGGAGCAAACCAGCTGCACCATGGATGACAAATTACAATTCCCCAAAAATGTTTTTATTTTTTTTTGCTTTCTGAATATGGCCGTAAGGTATTTTTGTCTATTTCTGTTTGCATATCAGCAACCTGCATAATCCATGGGAGCATATGCATCCAGAAAAATTTAAACAGATCTGGAGCAAGCCAGTTCCATCATATGTACCAACATAAAGGCCGTAATTAACCCTTTGAGTACCAGAGAGATATCCAGTGCATTGCAACACAATGCGTTGGATACCTTTTTGGCGCTCATAGGCTTACATCAATTATGGGGGAGTTGATACATATGGTACAATTGTTTTGCTTTAGTTATACTAAACTTTACCTTGACTTCCCCATTATACTCAGTGAGAATTATTTTAATACAAGCCCTGTGTAATATAGTTGTAGATGTTGAAAAAAAATAATACACTAATCAGATTCAACCTTTTGAAAGTAAACAAAACCCCATGAGAGAAATTTCCAATTTTGTCTAAAGAAATGTCTTCCTGGCTTAGGCTGACCATACTTCACCTTTAAAAAGGGACACACATGAAAAATGCATACTACAGGGTTGCTTTGATTTTGGTGCACTCCAGAAATATGCCTGTTTCCTATGTGTCCCTTTTTAAAGGTGAGGTATGGTCAGCCTATCCTGGCTCCAAAATGTCAGTCGGATTTCTCCCTGGATCAACATTATTGCTGTCTTCAGGGGTGATTTTTAGCCAGGCCATACAGGTCATTGGGTTGGTACATTTTTACCTGGTATTACATGCTACAGCAGGGTAGTACACCATTACATGCCACCATCAGGGTATGTAATGGGGTGACCTGGCACCACCAGGACAGACCAAGGTGACCTGGTACCACACCGATCTTCTTTTCTCACTACATCTGAAAAAGTATGCACTCTATATACACACAAAACGTAAAGTTACACAGAGAAGTTTGGAGTGGCAGATTCTAATCATAACAAAAAAAAGAGATCAAAAACATGTATATGACTTTGTCAGCAAAGGTCTATGAAAACACTGATAGAGTAAAGCTCCTGAATTGGAAAAGACATAGCAAAAAGAGCTGATGGTAGATGGACCAAACTAATTTTGGAATGTATTCCACTCATTACTAGATGCCCAAGAAGAAGGGAAAAACAAGATGGGTAGGTGAAATGACCATCTTGTTGGTACATAGTGGCAACAAAAGGCACATGACCGAAGTTGTTGGAGGCTTGCAGAGAAGGCCCTTATCCTGCAGTGGACTGACAATGGCTGAAGAGGTTATATATATTTTTTCTTCTGTTTGGGTGTCTAATAAAATGAATTAACTATTCAAGCTTTGTCTCACTATAACAAGAGCTTTCGAAAAATTATCCATAATGAGTCTTTTTGGTACTCCAAAAACCCTTTACTGCTAATGAGTTTGAAATGCAATTACTGCAGTGGTCTTGCAGTCGTATTATTTTAATACAATTCTCTTTTGACACCACAAACAAGGAGAACAAATAAAAAAAGTTATGTTTCTTCTGTGCACCGTCAAGGCATTGAAAATGGGATCGTCTCCGCCCCCCAGCTGGGTAGGACCAATCAGAAGAGTTTTAAAGGCCATCTGAATGTGGTATCCCGCAGTTTCTTTGGTCCTACCCAGATGGCTGGACACGATCACCATTACTCTGCTGCACGAGATAGAGATTGGCGCTGTGAGAGCTGCCGCCTGCCGTTTGTTTCCCCCTTACCTTCTCCTCCACCTCCATCCTGCCGGTGGAGGGAAGTCTCAGTCCAGTCCGCTTGTCTGGCTGTCAGCCAGCTTCATTGGCACAACACGTGTATTGCATCCTTATAGGGACACTTAAGGCATGTCCTCATTTGATGACGCACTTCCGGGGAAACTTACTGATGCATTCCAGCATGCAGCTCAGAAGTCTCCCCTTGCACATGCGCCTCGGTCAGAAATGCTCTGAAAATCCGGTTACGCAGGAAACTCTTCTATAGCATCTTATTTAAACTACAGCAGGGTAAGTCCTTCTCTTTCTTTCTTATTATCTGACCAGGGTTCAGATCTAGGTTCAGAAGAAGGAGAGCTGGTGGAAGAGTCTGGAGTCTTTAACTAAGATCATATAGACTCCTTTGTTAAGCTTATTAGAAAATCCTTAGGACTGTCAGAAACACAGCAAGACACAGCTTTTTTGGGAAACAAGAAGTCTACTCCAATGTTTCTGGTTCATCAATGTATATCAGACCTAGTTACAGCAGAATGGAAGCTTTTAGATAAATCTCTGAGTAACTGAGGATCTTCTAAGAAAATTTCCCTAGAGGATGGTACGGCCTTACATGATCCTATGGAAAGAAAACTGGATGGGTGCTTAAGAAACAATTTTCGGTTATAGGCAGCAACTGCCATGGCCTGTGTTTCCAGGGTCATGCTTATCTGGCTCACCGAACTTGAAGACTAAATTGAATCCATGTTTCTAGATCAAAACTACTAAAGGAAGTCTCCATTATTAAAGAAGCAACTAACTACTCATGCGGGGCATCTCTCAATATAATTTGCCTCCTGGCTAGATCCTCGGCCTTATTCATCTCAGCTCGTAGATCTTTATGGTTAAAGCCATGGAATGCAGATACCTCTTTTAAAAGTAAGTTAATCTCTCTGCCATTCACAGGATCATACCTCTTTGGGGAGCATCTTGACAAAATCATTAAGAGGGCATCTGGTGGGAAAAGCCACTTCCTACACCAGGAAAGGAAGCTTAAAAATGTTCCTCCCTTTCAGTCATCTAGATATAAGAACCAGAAGACAAAAAGAGACATCATTCCAGTCGCCAGGGAGAATATAAAGGAAGATTTGCCCAGAGAGGGGGCTTCAGGAGAGATTACAAGAAGCCCCAGTTTAAAAAAGAAAGCCAATGAGTCTCGCCAAACCCCAGTTCTGATCCCAGTGGGGGCAGACTGGGATCTTTCCTTCCAATCTGGAAGGCTCAGGTTCATCCAGTATTACTATCCCTTTAACGCAGAAATGGGGTCAGCTAGATGTGGATCTGATGGCACCAAAGAAGAACAAACAGCACATTTATTATTTTTTCAGGTGGAAGGATCTGCAATCTTTAGGCCAGGACGCCCTGACCTTTACATGGAACTTTCATCTGGCCTACAGCTTTCCTCCCACTCCTTTCCTCATGAAAGTGGTAAAGAAGATCCAGACGGACAGGGCAGAGGCTATACCAATTGCCCCCAAATGGCCAAGGAGAAAATGGTTTTCACATCTAATTCAGATGTCTGTAGAGGAACCATGGGAGTTACCCCTGAGGAAGGATCTTCTGCATCAAGGGCCCATTCTGCACGACAACCTCAAAATGATCCGCTTGACGGCCTGGAGGCTGAGTGGGAATCATTAAGAAACAGGGGTCCTTCAAGGAAGGAAGCAATCCACATCAAAGGTCTATTATTGGGCCTGGACTATCTTCGCCAAGTGGTGTAATCAAAAAGACATATCTAATGCACAAGTGGATGAGTCAGTAATACTTAATTTCCTCCAAGACGGTTTCCAGACAGGACTCCGTCCTGCTTCTTTAAAAGTTCAACTTTCGGCCCTATTGGCTATCCTAGCCAAGCCTCTGGCAGAACATTACCTGGTACAATGTTTACCAAAGCTATTGTAAAGTCCAGACCTACTATCAGATAAATAGTAGCCCCTTGGGACTTAAACCTAGTCCTTACTCGGTTATCAGGACCTTTTGAGCCCATCAAACTATTTCTCTTCAGCTCCTAACTATGAAAACTGTGTTCCCGACGACAGTAACCTCTGCAAGAAGGGTAAATGAAATACAAGCTCTTTCATGTAAATTTCCATATTTAGCTATCCATACAGATAAAATTGTTCTGAGACAAAACCATCCTTTAGACTTTAAGTAGTCTCAGAATTTCACATTAATCAAGACATCATTCTTCCTTCCTTCTGCAGTAATCCTCAGAATCATAAAGAGGTTCTCCTCCACAATTTGGATTTAGTAAGATGTATATCCACTTATCTTGACAGAACCAAGGACTTTAGGTCATCTGATTCCTTATTTATCTACTTCCAGGGCAGATTAAAAGGCAAGGCTGCATCTAAATCTTCCATAGCCAAATGGATAAAAGACTGTATTAAGAGATGCTATGTTGAATCGGGGCTTATGGCACCCTCCAACATTAAAGCACATTCAACTAGAGCTATGTCTACTTCTTGGGCAAAAAGGGTCCAAGCCTCTCCATTGGACATATGCAAAGCGGCAACATGGAACACCATTTCTACCTTCATGAAGCACTATCAGTTGGACATGCAGGCCTCATCAGATGCTAGTTTCTGCAGAACAGTCCAGGAGGTGGTTGTCCATCGATAATTTGGTAAGATACGTCCCTCCCTTTCTGTTATGAAGAACTGCTTTTCAAGTCCTATTTTCAATGCCTTGGACAGTACACAGAAGAAACGAATACATTTTCTTACCGACATTTAGTTTTCTTCTGTGTACCTCCAAGGCATACCCGCCCTACTAATAACTGTTCCTTAGTATTTTACAGCTTGATCAAAAGAAAACTGCAGGCTACCACATTCAGACGGCCTTTTAAACTCTTCCGATTGATCCTACCCAGCTGGAGGGCAGAGACGATCCCATTTTCAATGCCTTGGAGGTACACAGAAGAAAACTAAATGTCGGTAAGAAAATGTATTCGTTTTCAAATGACCGTATACAATTTGAGTTTTAACAGTCTACATATCTATTAAAGGTTACTTGTGTGATGTGTGTGCCCCATCCCTATCTATAACATTTTCATCCAACTCTGGAAAATGATCACATTTCCGTGAAGAATAAATCTAAAAATGGGTTTGCCCACAACAGAGGGTATGATTAAATGAAGGTGGGTGGTTCGGGGTGGGGCAAAGGTGGGGTTAAGGGAGCAAGAGGGTGATGCGCCAAGGGGGTGCTTGAGATGCAAATCTGGGCTTGGACATGACAGCTACTGAAGCAGTCGGAGTGCACGAACGGGTTTACTTTTAAAACGTCGCACTCAAAGAGCGTGCGACCAAATGACAAGGTTAACATGTCGCCATAATAGAAATGTCGCCATGAGAATCTCACACTGCATGACAGCACAAGATTGTCATGTCGAGTGCTGAAAGGTCGCATGCTGCCCCAGCAGTATTCCATCATACTGCACCAGACAAGCTCTAATAATGTTAATAGTGTTTCTAGCAGTAAAACCCTTTTTTTAATTTGTTATCATTTCTTATCATATCTTCATATCTTCATATCTTCATATCATTTCTTGTGATCCGTCTGTGGCTCACACGCGTGCTTTCTTGCTCTAGTTATGTGTGTCCCTATAAAACGTATTAATACATCCTGCCTTAATTGCTTATGCTTTATTAAATGTAACACACTGAACTGGAGCAAGAAAGCACGAGTGTGAGCCACAGATGGATCACAAGAAAATGAAAACAAATTAACTTTTATAGTGCCAGGGGGTATGCAAAGAAGTAAAATAAACAGACAAGCGAGTGTTCTTGTTTATTGGTAGTTAAAGCATGATGGGATAGTGTGTGAAACAAAAAAAACAACCGTACTCACCGAGATGAGGCATCAGATAGCGGGCTGTGGAGAACAGTGACGGCACCATGTTATAGCAGGAGGACCAGAATAGAATAGAAAAGGGAGCCGCTGTCATCGCGGGTGTCTGTAGAGAAGGCCCAAAGAATGAGGCAGAACAACAGATGGGTAGCGAGATTGGCGGGTCACATAGCCCTCATACTGAGGGGGACTGGAAGCATAGCTAGATCATCTCTTGTAACTGCAGGAGGCTGGACCACACTGCTCATATGGTGGTTACTAGGTATTGTAAATGGCTGTAAACGCTGTATCTCCCCCTTTTCTGGTCGGCATTAAGGTAGAACAGTGGAATAATAGCAATTAAAGTAAAATTAATGAGACAAGTCTCAAATAGAACAGAGAAAGCACAGCAATCAAGAGGGTAGAATGTGTAGAGGAGCACACAGAGAAGGGGAGAGAGAGGCAGGATCGGCTCACATGCATATTTGTGCTGTTTAAGTATTGTACGAGACCACTGACTAGACGACATGACAATGTTGCGCTGTCATGCAATGCAATCCAGGCGACATGGTTAAAGTGTTAAATGGTTGCACGCCTTTCAAAAGGATACCGCACAAGCCTATTTAACCATTTAAGGATCAGATGGCTGCAAAATGCATTGCCAAGCAAAGCACTGCATATCTCTCTGGTCATTAATAGGTTAATATTAGTATGTGCAAAGGGTGGAGTTTGTGTCCTGTGGTTCTGTTCGCAACTGTTATTTCCACTTCCATGGACAAGACATCCAATAATGACTGAAGATGTTATGTCCTGAACAAAGGAACAAGGGCAATATGAATACTCATTTCTCTATGATGAAAAAAAATATGATTTATCAATACAATTAAAAAATTGGAAGTCAGTATTTAAATCACGCAGACTTCTCTTTGCAGTTGCATCTTACACGTAATGCATTAATGACAACCAGAAACAGAATGTCAAATTTTACTTATTTAACAAAATTTGCTTGAATCCACACTAAGCATGTATTATAGTTTTGTGTATAAAGCTATTGCCATACAGACTTAAGATAATACATTACTACAAGTTAAACTGCTTAATGTATCCACACTCTATAAATACGCAGCATAACCCAATTTAAAAGTTGGCCTCTTGTCAGCAAGGGCAATTTAGTCTATTTGAGAGTTTCCTGAATAGATCAGGATAGACTATACTTTTTTTCAGACACCACAGTACTCATAATTTTATGAAACACTGCCACACTGTGGACAAATTACTGTCAAGTCTGAGACAAATATTTTTCCCATTTTACTCAATCAAAAAATAGATTTTTCTAATATCATTGCCACATTATATAAAAGGTACAGATGGTAATAAAAACAATGCCCTTTCAAATATACTACAATCTATTTATGACAGAAACAAAAACATTCAGTGCTAAAATGCTAATGCCTGAGGGAAAAACAACAAATAAACAAAAAAACAAAACATTTGGAGGGAGAATACAGAAATACACATAGGCTGGTGTACTAAGAAGGACCAGAGCCATTTTGGAGCAAACTATAGGAGACACATTCCCACAAGTACCATTGATTTAACCCTTTGAGTGCCAAGTGGGTACATTGTACGAGTTTGGACAGCTGTACCCGCTGTGCCAAGCTCGTACGATGTACCCACTAAAATGCGGTCACTGCATGAGCCGGTATAACCGGCATGCAGTGGCCGCATTTAAAAAAAAAAAAAAGGTGGGCAATCGTGGGGGGACATGAGGATCACTCCTCATGTCCCCCCTGTTATTGATCTCCCAGCCGATCGCGCTGGGAGATCAATAAAAGCAGAGGAGAAGCACAGCAAAAGCGCAGCTTCTCCTCTTCTGTCTCTCCTACCCGAACTTCCGGGTAGGAGTGGGCGGGACCGGGGGAAACCTCCAAACGTCATCGGTGACATGGTCACCGATGACGTTAGGGAAGTTTCCCTTACCCGATTCACTCCTACCGGTGGTAGGAGTGAAAGGCAGGAGAGCTTCTGCTCTCCTGCAATCGCAAAATTGATCTCCCAGCCTATCGGCTGGGAGATCAATTACTGGGGAGACACCAGGAGGGGTCCTGATGTCCCCCACGAGGTCTGAAAATATTAAAATAAAAAAAAATAAAAATAAAAAATCCTTAGTAACCCTGTGAGTGCCGCAGGGGTCCCCAGCACATTGCTTTGCAATGTGCTGGAGACCCTTGTAGCACTCACAGGGTCTTTTCTTTGGGTTTTTTTTTTTTTTTTTTTTAAAGACCTCATTGGGGGGATCAGGGGGGGATCCTGATGCCCCTCAATGAGGTCTATTATTAAAAAAAAAAAAAAAAAAAAAAAAAAATTTTTTAACCCTGTGTGTGCCACAGGGGGGGTCCAATGCACCCCCCCCCCCTCCTGTGGCACACACAGGGCTTCTGTCATTACTTTGTTACTAGAGATTGTTGGGGGGCCATCAGGATTGGTCCTGATGGCCCCCCAACAAGCTCTGATTACAAAGTAATAAGGAAAAAAAAAATTAACCCTCTGAGTGCCAGAAGGGTCCAATGCATTGCTTTGCAATGCGCTGGAAACCCCTTTGGCACTCACAGGGACATTTATTTTGATTCCTTTTTTTTTTTTTTTTTAAGACCTCATTGGGGGGAATCAGAGGGGTCCTGATACCCACCAATGAGGTCCATAATAAAAAAAAGTAAAGAAAAAAAAATTAACCCTGTGTGTGCCACAAGGGGGGCCAATGCAGCCCCCCTTCTGTGGAGCACACACAGGGCATTTATCATTACTTCGTTATCAGAGATTGTTGGGGGGCCATCACGATTGGTCCTGATGGCCCCCCAACAAGCTCTGATTACCAAGTAATGATAAAAAAAAAAATTAACCCTCTGAGTGCCAGAAGGGTCCAATGCATTGCTTTGCAATGCGCTGGAGACCCCTTTGGCACTCACAGGGACATTTATTTTGATTCCTTTTTATTTTTTTTATTTTTTAAGACCTCATTGGGGGGAATCAAAGGGGTCCTGATACCCACCAATGAGGTCCATAATAAAAAAAAAGTAAAGAAAAAAAATTAACCATGTGTGTGCCTCAAGGGGGGCCAATGCAGCCCCCCTTCTGCGGCGCACACACAGGGCATTTATCATTACTTCGTTATCAGAGATTGTTGGGGGCCATCATGATTGGTCCTGATGGCCCCCCAACAAGCTCTGATTACCAAGTAATGATAAAAAAAAAAAAATTAACCCTCTGAGTGCCACAAGGATCCAATGCATTGCTTTGCAATGCGCTGGAGACCCCTGTGGCACTCTCAGGGTCCCCTGTTTGTGGACATATATATATTTTTTTTTTACTAAGACCTCATTGGGGAGGGATCAGGGGGTCCTTATGCCCCTCAATGAGGTATATAATAAAAAAAAAAAAAATTAAAACACAAATTAACCCTGTGTGTACCACTAGGAGGGGAGTTCAATGCCGACCCCCTTCCTGTGGCACACACAGGACTTTTTATCAACACTGGTAGTCACAGATCTCCCATACACACTATCAAACAATGCCCCACCATCCTTGCTCCTCTGCTCATACCCACACACACTGCCTAATCCCTCACCCTCCCACATACTTTGTTACACTTGTAGTCACAGGTCCGCACGTACACCGGCTGACGCCCTAGCTTCTTTCATCTGTTAGCCATAAAATCACACATACACTATTTGCTTTACCATTTCTGTTTCACTGGTAGCTACGCTCCTGTAGCGTAAATTGGTATGTCAACCCACAGCAGTGGGGTACCATTTTTCTTAGGCTGGCAAGAAGTCTTCCTAGGAAATCCCACGCCATTGAACCATTTTAGTATCTTTGAAGTGACTGATGTGTAAAACAAAATTTTTTTTTTCCTGTAGCACCACATTCTGGAAATAGTTGTGCCAACTAACTTAGGGGTAAAAAGGCAAGTGACCCCTCATTAGATGCGGCAGGTTGTCTTCTTTCCAAAATGGTATGGTTTATCTACCTTTTCTTCAATTCTGAAGGTTTTATAGTCATTTTCGTACAGGCAAGTCAGGTTTGAGAAAATGTTAGAAACATCAGAGGTTGTAGTAGGTGTAGTTTTCTACTTCTAGCACCCCCTAAGGTAGTTCAACTCATACCAATGGGGTGTCATTTGACTCCTAAGAGCACTAGCAAACAAATGCAGTTGAAAATTCCATGGTTTTCACAGCGCTCCATACATTTGAAGGGGCAGAAATGTAAAAAAATGCAATTTTTTTCCTATATCGCCTCCTTCTGGAAACATTTATGCACACCAGTATTGGGGTAAGAAGGCAAGTGACCCCTCATTAGATGCGGCAGGTTGTTTTCTTTCCAAAATGGTATGGTTTATCTACCTTTTCTTCAATTCTGAATGTGTTATAGCCATTTTTGTACAGGCAAGTCACATTTGAGAAAATGTTAGAAACATCAGAGGTTGTAGTAGGTGTAGTTTTCTACTTCTAGCACCCCCTAAGGTAGGTCAACTCATATCAATGGGGTGTCGTTTGACTCCTAAGAGCACTAGCTAATGAATGCAGTTGAAAATTCCATGGTTTTTACAAAGTTCCATACATTTGAAGGGGCAGAAATGTAAGAAAATGCCTTTTTTTTTTCATTAGTGCCACCTTCTGGAGGCATTTGTGCACTCCAGGCTTGGGGTAACAAGGCAAGTCACCCATCATTAGATGCGGCAGGGTGTCTTCTTTTCAAAATGGTATGGTTTGTGTACCCTTTCTTCACTTCTGTAGTTGTTATAACCATTTGTGTACAGACAAGTAATGTTTGAGAAAATGTTAGAAAAATTTGAAGTTGTAGTAGGTGTCGTTTTGCACTTCTAGCGCCCCCTGAGGTAGATAAACTCATACCAATGGGGTGTCATTTTTCTCCTAAGAGCACTAGCTAATGAATACAGTTGGAAATACCATGGTTTGCACATATTTCAGTACATTTGAAGGGGCAGAAATGTAAGAAAATGCCTTTTATGTTTCATTAGCGCCACCTTCTGGAGGCATTTGTGCACTCCAGGCTTGGGGTAACAAGGCAAGTCACCCATCATTAGATGCTGCAGGGTGTCTTCTTTTCAAAATGGTATGGTTTGTGTACCCTTTCTTCACTTCTGTAGTTGTTATAACCATTTGTGTACAGACAAGTAATGTTTGAGAAAATGTTAGAAAAATTTGAAGTTGTAGTGGGTGTCGTTTTGCACTTCTAGCGCCCCCTGAGGTAGTTAAACTCATACCAATGGGGTGTCATTTTTCTCCTAAGAGCACTAGCTAATGAATACAGTTGGAAATACCATGGTTTGCACACATTTCAGTACATTTGAAGGGGCAGAAATGTAAGAAAATGCCTTTTTTTTTCATTAGCGCCACCTTCTGGAGGCATTTGTGCACTCCAGGCTTGGGGTAACAAGGCAAGTCACCCATCATTAGATGCGGCAGGGTGTCTTCTTTTCAAAATGGTATGGTTTGTGTACCCTTTCTTCACTTCTGTATTTGTTATGACCATTTTTGTACAGACAGGTAATGTTTGAGAAAATGTTAGAAAAATTAGAGGTTGCAATAGGTGTAGTTTTGTACTTGTAGCGCCCCCTGAGGTAGGTGAACTCATATCAATGGGGTGTCATTTTTCTCCTAAGAGCACTAGCTAATGAATACAGTTGGAAATACCATGGTTTGCACACATTTCAGTACATTTGAAGGGGCAGAAATGTAAGAAAATGCCTTTTTTTTTCATTAGCGCCACCTTATGGAGACATTTGTGCACTCCAGGCTTGGGGTAACAAGGCAAGTCACCCATCATTAGATGCGGCAGGGTGTCTTCTTTTCAAAATGGTATGGTTTGTGTACCCTTTCTTCACTTCTGTATTTGTTATGACCATTTTTGTACAGACAGGTAATGTTTGAGAAAATGTTAGAAAAATTAGAGGTTGCAATAGGTGTAGTTTTGTACTTGTAGCGCCCCCTGAGGTAGGTGAACTCATACCAATGGGGTGTCATTTTTCTCCTAAGAGCACTAGCTAATGAATGCAGTTGGAAATACCATGGTTTGCACACATTTCAGTACATTTGAAGGGGCAGAAATGTAAGAAAATGCCTTTTTTTTTCATTAGCGCCACCTTCTGGAGACATTTGTGCACTCCAGGCTTGGGGTAACAAGGCAAGTCACCCATCATTAGATGCGGCAGGGTGTCTTCTTTTCAAAATGGTATGGTTTGTGTACCCTTTCTTCACTTCTGTATTTGTTATAACCATTTTTGTACAGACAGGTAATGTTTGAGAAAATGTTAGAAAAATTAGAGGTTGCAATAGGTGTAGTTTTGTACTTGTAGCGCCCCCTGAGGTAGGTGAACTCATACCAATGGGGTGTTACTTTTCTCCTAAGAGCACTAGCTAATGAATACAGTTGGAAATGCCATGGTTTTCACACATTTTAGTACATTTGAAGGGGCAGAAATGTAAGAAAATGCCTTTTTTTTCATTAGCGCCATCTTCTGGAGGCATTTGTGCACACCAGGCTTGGGGTAACAAGGAAAATCACCCCTCATTAGATGCAGCAGGTTGTCTACTTTCCAGAAATATATAGTTTTATATAGTTATTCCACTGTTTTAGGGTAGTTTTACCACAAAAACCCTAGTTTATAAAGTTGAAAATGTCATTTTGTGCTGCTGGTGATTAGGGCTCTACGCTAGCCATGGACGTAGGTAAAACTATACAAATTTGGTATTTTTTTACTCGGGGGACTCGAGGCTTTTTCAAATAATTGAAACTTTTTCAATCAAGGTAAATGTTTTTGATACATAGTATGTGATTTTAGCAAAATGAGTAAATTTTCACTTTTTTTTGTCATTATGACATCATAGCTTTTTGCACAATGTAAAATTCTCTTCATGTAAGGTATCACAAGAAAGCTCAATTCGTTCTGAAAAAAACAATATATAGTTTTCCATATGTAACTAAAAATCCCCAGAGGAAATCAAGCCTAAACGGAAGGATAGCAAAAATGTTGAAAAAGTGTCTGGCCTGCAGGGTTCAGAAAATGGCCCGAGCCTCTGGCACTGAAGGGGTTAAATGATAATTTTTTTTTTTTTTTTTTTTAATAAGTTTTATTGAGAAATTGCACAAGTACAAAAGATAATAAAACAAAATGTCCTGCACGCAGGCAGGAGGTCAATTATGCAAATATAACAAAAAAATATCAAAATAAAGCTATATGCAGACATGCAATAATAGGGTATAGAAATCACACATTGAATATAATAACAATAGCATTAGCAATACCATATTTCCAAAAATGGAAAGATTATGAATATCAAATACGTATTGAAAAGTGAGTTGTATTAGAACAGGTGAGTGAATTAGGGCCTAAAATACAAGACTAATCCAACAAACCCAACATCCGGACTGGAAGGGGGGAAAGAATAGAAGAGAGAGAGAAAAAAGAAAGAAAGGGGAAGGCAGCAGGACCAGAACTGAGACACGACCCGGCCCGGACTCTCGCCCGGAGGCAACCCAATCTGATAAAAAATTTAACAGCATAAGACCATCTATGATTGTGAGAAAGTAATAGACACTAGACCAACAGTCAACGCGCGTGGTTACATCTCATAGAATTACCTTCGGGGTCCTATAATTATGAAATACACTCAAAGTCCGGGAGGGGAGGAAGGTTGGGGTCCCGGGAGGCAAAGCAGTAACTGGTTCAAAGAATGGTTTAGAGAATGCCCTATTTGGGAAAGTTAGTGAGCCAAGAACCCCACAATTCCATATAAGCAGCCTCAGTGCCAGTGGTGATAGAGAAATATTTCTCTAGTTGTAACCTATGGTGTACCAAGTCATGCCAAGACGCTATAGAAGGTGGAGACTGAGACAACCAATTTTGAGTGATGAGTAATTTAACAGTGGATAGCAAAGCACATATGGCCTGTTTAGTACGGGATCGTAGATTACCCTGGTCCCGATCTAGATCAAGAAACAAACAGGTCAAAGGGGACAAAGAGAGGTGTACTGAAAAAGCTCCATTAATACTAGAAATGACATGAGACCATAAAGGTTGTAGCATAGGACATGACCAGAAGATATGTAGATGGGAGCCAACCTCGGTGCAACATCTCCAGCACAATTTAGAACGGCCCGGGGTAAATCTAGCAATCTTATCAGGTGTCAGGTACCACCTAGTCAAAAACTTGTAGTTTGATTCACGTAATCTAACATCTCGAGCGCATTTCTGTGCAATGCCGAAAATCAAGGACCATTGTTCCTCAGTTAGAGTAACCCCCAATTCCGATTCCCAGGCTAACAAAAAGTACCATTTGACAACATGTATTTTGGAGTTAATAAGGGAATAAGAAACTGACATGGGGCGAAAGGAAAGGGAAGGAGTGTTAATAAGTGTTTCAAATTTGGTTAAGGGTCTATCCGGTGAGCCTCTGCTACAACAGGAGGCAGCCCAGTGTTTAACCTGAAGATAAGACCACCATGAAATTTTAGTATCACAGCTAACAGTAAGTGAAAGATCATTAAGAGTTCTGAAGTCACTGCTCGAAATCAAATGTTTTAAAAGATCAATTCCAGCGTCTTGCCAAAGTTGGAAAGTGGATTTCCCCAAACCTAATGAAAAGTCTGGGTTACCTATAATCGAAGTCAGAGGAGATGGAGAGGGGGCGAGTGAGAAAGTATCATTTAGATTCCTCCAAGTTGTTAGCAAATGACCCAGTATCGGATGAACAAAAAGACGAGGGGGTATAGCGTCATGAGGGGTCCAAAGAAGCTGGAGGGGAGCAACACCTTGAAGGACATCACAAAGCGATTTGGTCCATGGGATGGACCGTAAAGGGCGAAAGTCAAAGAATTTGGCCAACGCGGATGCATGATAGTATTTAGTTATATCAGGGACCGAGAGGCCGCCATCTCTTTCATAACCGCAAATTATTTCCCTACGAAGACGAGGAGGTTTATTGCCCCAAATAAATGAGAAGAACATCGATTGGAGAGTGTTGAGAAAACGAGAGGGGATTTTGACCGGGAGAGCATTAAACAAAAACAAACATTTTGGCAACAACATCATCTTTAGGAGGTTAATCTTCCCCATCCATGAAATTGTAAGATCAGACCATAAAAGTAAATCTTTCCTAAATGAATCTAGGAGAGGGGGGAGATTAAGCTCTACAAGAGTAGAGAGATCTGAAGGAAGAAGTATACCCAGATATTTAATGTGGGAATCAGACTGTTTCACCTTGAAATGCCGCTTTAAAATATCTGAGGAGGACGATCCGTCATGAATTAGTAAAGCTTCTGATTTGTCATAGTTAATTTTAGCTTGGGAAACTAAGCAGTATGTGTCTAGGAGATTCAACAAGGGAGGCAAGGATCTGTCTGGCTGAGATATAAAAAATAAAACATCATCTGCAAAAGCCGCGACTTTGTGATTCCGTGATGAAGTTATGATCCCAGTAATATCATTATTGAGCCGGACTGAATTAAGAAGGGGCTCTAATGCAAGAATAAATAGAAGGGGGGACAACGGGCAGCCTTGACGTGTACCATTGGAAATAGAAAATGGAAGGGAGAAGCAACCATTGACCTTAACTCTAGCGGAAGGGGATTTATAGAGGCTAGCAATACAATTTAGTAATAGGGGGCCTAAGCCAATATTAGAAAGAGCCGCAAAGAGATAAGACCAACGCAGTCTATCAAAAGCTTTCTCGGCGTCAGTAGAGATCGCCACCGAGGAAATATGTTTTTGGTGAGCTAAATGAATTAAGGAGATCGCTAAAGCTGTGTTGTGTCTAGCCTCACGTTTAGGAACAAAGCCACTTTGATCTTCATGTATGAGTGAGGGAAGGAAGGGTTTCAAACGATTAGCTACGATTTTAGCAAGAATTTTAATGTCTAAATTTAACAAAGAAATTGGCCTATAATTCATACAACATGTAGGATCTTTTCCTGGTTTGGGAATAACAGTAATGTGGGCCTCCAGAGTACTTGAGTGAAAAGAAGTCCCCTCACTAATATGAGAGAATAACGTCCTAAGATGGGGCACTAGAATAGAGCTAAAAGTCTGATAATACCCTAGAGAAAGGCCGTCAGGACCAGGGCTTTTCCCGGCAGTCATACCCCTAATAGCCCTACCAATCTCCTCCTCAGAAATGGGACGGTCCAGCAACTCCTTATATTCCTCCCCGAGTCTCGGTACAGCAGCATTACGCAAGAAATCAGTCGTTCGTTGAGACAAAGCCTCATCTCTTGGAGTGTCCGATTGTTCCAAATTGTATAGACCACTATAATAAGTTCTGAAAACTTCAGCAATATCAGGGAATGAGGACATAGACCTGCCATTATTATCAAGAATAGTAGAAATTGTGCTAAGACATTTGCGGCGTTTAACCAGATTTGCTAGCATCTTGCCACATTTTTCCCCATGTAGATACCTTTGAAATTTGTGCCACATAAAAGATTTCGCAGTACGCTGGCGCAAGAAGGCATTGAGCTCCTCCTTCAGAACTGTGAGCTCTTGAAGATCTGACAATGCGCTAGAATGTTTATGTCGGGATTCAAGATGACAAATTCTATCAAGTAGGGAATTAACATGCTTGAGTTTATCCTTTTTAATTCTGGCTCCCATTTGGATAAAATGACCCCTGATTACAGCTTTATGAGCCTCCCAGATAGAGGAGAAGGAGATGTCTGGAGAGCAATTAAGGTCAAAATATTCAGAGAGACGATCCGCAATAGTTTTGAGGACTGAGTCCGAACTAAGGAGGGATTCATTCAACCTCCAAGATGTATTGGAAAACCTAGGTCCCCCAATAGCCAAAGACAACAATACGGGAGAATGGTCAGTCCAGGAGATAGATTCTATAGATGTACAACGGAGATGGTGCAGAAGGTGTTGCGAGATAAAGAAATAATCAATACGGGAATAAGAAGAGTGAGGAGGAGAAAAATGAGTGAAGTCTTTAGTAGAAGGGTGAAGAGTTCTCCAAGCATCAACAAGTTGCATTTGTGAGAGTTTAGTACGAATGTGTTTCAATTGGGAATACTTAAAAGAAGACTTTCCTGAGGAATTATCCAGTTGCGGATCTAGTGCTATATTAAGGTCACCCCCCAATATTAATTGAGATTCCTCAAAACTTTCAATCCGTCGAAGGAGATTAGAAAGAAAGGATATTTGATTTTTGTTAGGAGCATATACATTAACTAATAAAAAGGGTGAATTATTAATTAAGCCTCTGAGAATCAAAAATTGTCCTGACTCGTCAGTGTGGGATTCAATTAACGACCAAGGAGTCGTGGCTCTTATTAAGATCGCTACTCCGCGTTTCTTGTCAAGTGCATTAGAGAAGTAGGCAGTAGGATATGTTTTATTAAAAAATTTTGGTGGGGAGCTGGCCGCAAAGTGAGTCTCTTGAACTAAAACTATATCAGCACCCAGTCTAGCAAACTCTCTAAGGGCCATTGAGCGTTTTTCCGGGGAGTTAAGACCACGCACATTGACTGTCACAATCTTAAGGTCTCCCATTAGAGAGATCAGAACTACCCCCCAACAAGGCCAGAGCCGAGCCACGTCCCCCCAATCCAACTGCCAAGGGAAAAAGCGAGGGAGGAAAAGGGAATAGAAGGGAGAAGAGGAAGAAGGAGAGGAAAATATCAGTCCAGATGTTAAGCATCAGATAAAAGTTATATCCCCAAGGCCAACTCACAACATAGAATAAAACAAAAAACAAGGGTAAAGGTTGTGAAGGCATATCCAACAAAGTACAGGCGTGGGAGAAAGCTCCTAGATGAGCAGGGTGAGACTAGAGGGCTCTAGCAAAAGGGAATACAAGGGCCTCAGCTAAATAATGCCCAGAAGTGCATAGCAATTTTAAACAAACCCCATGTAGAAGTCTAACAAACTAGGCCCAAAAGAGAATCTATTTAATACAAAATGAGTAACTCCCCATTAAAGATAAGATATAAATCTGGACCCCCCCTACGGCGCACTAATCAAAACTGGAACTGAAAAAAAAAAAAAAAAAAAAAAAAGAATCACCCATCAAGGTGTGGAGAGAGAAAGATCAGTGCACCGCAGTGGGAGACACAATATACACCACCCATATGAACTAAAGATCCCAGTGGGAAGGCAACATCCAAAACCCCCCCCCCCCAGGCCCCACATAATCAGATGGAGGAACCTGGACAATAGTTGGGGCTAACCGGGGGGAGACGCAAGGAGGCGTCAACCCCATGGGATCCAAACAGAGCCTGAACTCATCCCCCGATCAGAGGTTTAAAACATGTAATAGCATAACTGTAAAACTATAATGAAATAAAAGGAATAATATACTGATAAGCATATCAATCCACCTCCCATAGGGGAAAGCGGATGCATTAAAATAAGTCAACTAAAAACTAAAAAAAAAAAAAAGCAATACCTACATCTGGTGTGAATGGGGAATGGGGATACCAACTCCAGGAGTACAAATATAGCACCTGGAAGGTACAAAGCAAGATGTCTATTACTTAAAGCAGAAATCCCCATCCACCATTCAACTTAAGCTATACAAAGTAGGCAAACAGGTATTATAGGGTTGCACACAACATATACAACCAGTTCTGAAACATATAGTGTGAAGAAGTAAACAATAACTATACGTAAATGGAATACCAGTTCCTTGTCAGGAATGAAAGGTCCATTCAGGTCCAGGCAGCAATACTGGTTCCTGACTGAGAATTTGGAAAGTCCAAATTTCGCAATTTCTTCTTTTTCTTCTCCGGTGAGTCTGACACCCAGTCCGCTCTTTTCTGGGAAGACACAGGTGTAGGGAACTGAATTGCCGCTTCAGCATCCGGAGTTGGGCGATGAATGCCTAAAGATTCACAAAACTCCCGTACATCTTGAGGTTTAAGAAGTGTAGCTGATTTCCCGTTATGAGTGGCATGCAAAGCAAACGGGAAACCCCATCTATAACGGATCTGGAGAGACCGCAAGTGGTCCGTTAACTGTTTCACCTCTCTTCTGCAAGAAAGGGTCTGAGGAGAAAGGTCTTGGAAGAGCTGCACTTCTGAGTTTGCAAATCGAATAGGGCCCTTCTCCCTAGCCTTTCTCATAATGCGGTCTTTCAGTTCAAAGCGGTTGAGGCACACCACCACATCTCTAGTGTAATCACTCGATGCAGTTCTGGGTTTCAAGGTTCTGTGAGCTCTCTCAATATGAATGGGATCCATGTTGGAGTCCCCCAAGATCAAGGTAAATAGCGCAGTCAGGGCAGAATGCAGATCCTGTGCTGTAATACTCTCCGAGAGATTTTTAATGCGAATGTTATTACGCCGTCCTCTATTGTCGAGGTCTTCAACTTTCACTTGAAGAGATTGGATGGTATCTCTGCATTCGATCAAAACTTGCTCTAAACCCGCAATGTGGTTAGCTTCCACAGTATTCGCTTCTTCAATATACACAACTCTGGCCGTCAACTGCGTGATATCAGACTTGATCGTGGCAATGTCAGCCCTGAACGTCGCTTTCAGGTCTTCCATAGAGGAGCGGAAGTCATCTTTGGTTAGTAAATTGTTCATAAAGTCCCTCAAATCCTTTTTAGTAAGTGGAGGGTCCACAGAGGGTATAGTAGGGTCTCCCATCGTGTGCGGGTAAACTCCTTCCACTGATGCGTCTGTCGGTAAGGATACCAAGAGATTTTCCCGCGCAGGCTGAGTTGTGGCGTTATCTCGTGAGCTACCAGCGTAAGGCATTGAAGATGTAGGCCTAGCGTCAAAGAAGCGCTTGATAGCTGGAGCTTCAGTAGCGTGTTTATTTCTTCTACCTCTCATCGAGGGAATGAGAGAGCGAGGGTGTAAGCTAAAGCAGGGGTGAAGAAATCTGTAGAAAGCGTTCTGTAGTGGCTCACCCTGCTCAAACTAGCGGAGCTCAGCAGAGACGCGTCCTACTCCATTCCCGGTCAGGCCACGCCCCCCTTAAATGAGAATTTTAACCCATTGAACTCTAGAGAGATCGCTAACACATTGCTTTGCAAATCAATGGAATGTGTATTTATTGCTTCTTGTGCAGATGGTTTGATCCAGCACAGATCCTGTCTTTTTAGAACATCCTCAGTGTGCTTTTATTGGGAGGGGAAACATTTTCTGTTTTTTTTTTTGCCCAGTTTTAATATCTTTATTTAGAATTTTCATTTAAAGGAACACTAACACAAAACAAAATGTTGAAATACCGTTAATCCTTTGAGAGCCAGTACACAATGCATTAGATACTTCTGAGCCACTTAAAGGGTTAAATATTACATATTCACAGTTAACTGGCAAGGTCAACTCAGCCTTTCACATTTCTGAGGTAGATAAAATGAGTCCAGGATATACTTGAAAACTAGAAACAGCCTCATTGTATCCTTCCTGGTAAAATATTTTCACACAAAAAAACAAAACAAAACAAAAAAAGTTAAAAATCAATTATTTGTGTAACAGACCTAAAACATGGTCCTAAACTTGCTTTTAAACGGATGTGTAAACATTCCTATTGAGTGAGCTTTTATGTGTAATATAAGAAAGTTTTACTTTATTGAGAGGGTGGTAGATAAGTGGAATAGCCTACAAGCAGAAGTGGTAAAGGTTAATACAGTGAGGGAATTTAAGAATACATGGAATACGCTATCCTGATTATAAGATAAGATCAAGGACCAAATAAGGTTTGAAGTTCCTACTGTAGGAAAAATGGGCAGACTACATGGACTGAATGGTTCTTATCTACCGTCAAATTCTATGTTTCTATTTAAAGTTCTGTGGCTAGTATTGAGAAATAAGTTTAATTCAGTGGCCTGTGATTAGTAGCCACTGCTTTTGTATTCAGAAAGACTTATCACAGCCCAGCAACATGCAATCTTGGACAATCAATGGGAAAAGGCATGAATGTCTGAACCCTCGGCACAGAAAACAAACGGAGAATTTTTAAAGACGTTACCATGGAGTACAGGGGATTTAAGTGTATATACAGTACAAACATGAGAGATCCAGCATCTCCATTGTTGACAGACAACATATGTCATATTCAAATCAGTAGTACTCAGCAAGATATTGCTATGGAAATACCTTTGGTCTAAAGATATATGGAACTCCTTAAGCGTGCAAAACGAAGTCTCCCTCAAACGTCTGTAAACACACCAGAAAAATAAAGAATTATTCACACCACTGTAGGGCAAGGTTCCTAAAGACTGTCATTGATTCCACTGATACCAAACAATGTAAAATCAACAAGACTTTATGGTATAAAAATTAAAAAATCATTCCTGCATATCCAAAACGTTCATAAGACCATGAAGGTAAGACTTAAAAGAGTGGCTAACAACAAGTTTACAGGTGATAATATAAACGCATTTCACACCGAATCAACACTTATTAATGATCAAAAGTGTATGTAACCAAAGTTATAAAGCTTGGGGCAAAACCCAGGTGACACTAAATTATGCAGTACAATTAATTCAGAACAGGATATTTGTTCTCTACAGGCAGATTTATATAAAATGGCAGACTGGGAAACCAAATGGAATATAAAGTTTAATGTGGAAAAGTGTAAAGTCATGCATTTGGGAAGGAAAAATCCCAATGCTACTTATGAACTTAATGGAATCATTTTAGGGGACTCATTGCTACAGAAAGTCCTGGGAATCCTTGTAAACTTCAAACTTGGAAACAGTGACCAGTGTCAAATAGTAGTAGCAAAAGCAAACAAAGTCCTGTCTTGCATAAAAAGGGGTATTGAAGCAAGAGTGGATAACATCATTTTGCTTTTGCGCAAATCGTTGGTAAAACCTCACCTCGAATATGCAGTGCAGTTTCGGGTACCAGTTCTGAAAAAGGATATTCTAGAACTGGAGAGAGTGCAGCAAAGAGCAACAAAATGAATTAGGGGAATGGAGGACTTGATGTATTAGGAACAACTAGACAATTTTGTTTATTTACTTTAGAGAAAAGATGACTAAGAGGAGATCTTATCACAGTGCACAAGCATATGAGAGGTCAATATAAGGATCTCTCTGGTGAACTATTAATTCCAAGGTCTGGTCAAATAACATGGGGAAACCCCTTGAGATTAGAGGAAAGGAGGGTTCCGCTTCAGCAGAGGAAGGGTTTTTTTTACAGTAAGTTCTGTTAAACTATGGAATTCCTTATCCAAGGATGTGGTTATGGCAGTTACAATGGATACATTCAAAAAGGAACATACAATAGATGTTGCTGTCATCCAAGGCATTAGTTACATTGCAGTTGATAAGTTTTATCATTAGTTTTATTGCACAAATTCCCATTAAACTATATGGAGATAATTCTATATAAAAGCCTAGATAAAGTTTACCAACAGCAGTAGAATTTATGCCCACTTTTGTTACTGGCCAGGCGATTCAAGGTAAAGGTTATCTGAGAGCTCAGTCCCTAGGGTTTAAAAAAGGGTGGGCAATCCAATATGGTTGGACTAAGATTCACATTAATGCCAGCCTGTGAATAATAGCTGGAGGACCACAGGTTGTGTACCTGTGGTTTAAACAAACAGTCCAGTGATTATCAGTGTTGGTCTATATATCTTACTTTGGCTGCAGAATGCAAACAAGTAGTGATTGAGATAATAACGAGGGGGGGGGGGTGAAACGAGCTATGATTTGTTAATTGGTGCCTCTTATAACACACTATATAAAGCTATAAGACAATATTGGAGGCCGGGCAGTGAGGAGCTACGACTAATATTATGATTGAGGGAGTCAAAGGGGGCAGCCTAAGTGAGGAGGCGCAGGCACCACCGAATTATAAACCAAGCTCCCTCTCAGGCAAATGCCGGCATAATACAACACAATATATTTTTACAATAAATTATATTGGGAAGTTGAAGTGGGTGTGACTGGGTCATTGCCAGGTGCCACTGAAAACTGGGCGCCCTAGGCAAGTGCCTCATCTGCCTATTGACAAATCCGGCCCTGATCATTCTCATGTATCTGAGTCATGAGGCAAAGGTTGAACTTGATGGACTTCTGTCTTTCAACCTAATTTACTATGTTACTATGTAAGAGAACTAACTTTTAAGGGCTTTGTTTATATTTTAAATATTGTTATGTTATTTGGAAAGGTTTTTTTTTCTGGCTCAGCTCTGAAGAAGCGATATTTGAGGCATTATGTGTAATACATGAAAATCATTTGAGTAACTGGCAACAATGGAAGTAATAGCTGTGAAATTCCAATGAAAATAAAATGTACATAGATATATTGGCTTGTTATAGGAAGGACTTATACACAGGTTAATTCTACTGTTAACCCCTTAGGGACCCTTGACGTACCAGGACCGTCAAGGGTAAATTTGCTCGAACGACCCTTGACGGTCCTGGTACGTCACGTACTTTTTACTTACAGCGCTCTACCGGGAGCGCTGTAAGTAAAAATAGGGCATAAAATAGACCGCTCCAAGATCGGAGCGATCTGTTTCAAGCCCCATAGTGACGCGCCGATACACGTGACAGGTCACGTGTACCGGCTCGTCAAAGTGCCCCTATGCGGACGTTATGGGACGGAAATGTCCCATAACCTCCGGTCCTTAAGGGGTTAAAGAAATTAATTGAATAAGCGTGTTTGGAAAAAAAAGTTACTGTATGACATTTTAAAAATGTAGGTCACATGTCTAGAAGTTAATTACATAAAGAACAGTATTTCCATATTTTTTGCTCTGACAGAGTGGTATGTCTTCAACTTGTGGTTCTAATTTTCTGTTTGCGTCCATATATGTTTGAGTTTAGTTTTTAAACCTTTTGAATGCCAGAGAGGTATCCAAAACATTGTGTTGCACTCAAACAGTTAACACCTTAATAACATTTGATGTGCCAGGACTGTAACTCCGATCCGGACATTAACCAGTGACGGTCCCGTCATGTCATGGAATTCTGGGATGGCAGCATGGTTTTCTGTGGCTTTATCAGAGTGAAGGCGGCACACTCCAAAAAGATTGCCAGGTGCTTTATTGAAGGTTAAAAGTAGAGTGATGGAGACATTCCCGACTGCCCACTGGATGAGATTTTTTTCCCATCCGGCGAGCAGCCTGAATATAAGGTGAAGTCACATTTTCACACTAAAATGCCTGAAAAAAATTCACATATTTTTGAGCAAATACAGTATTGGCACAGCACATAAATTAATTAGCATAATATGCCACACTCTGTCACAAACAAATGCAGGTTTAGTTATCAGAAATTATTTGTTACAAACTGATGCCTAATACAACATAAGTATTTTTTTTTTGATTTTCATCAAAATTAAACCAAAAATGAAATAGGCTCATTTGAATTTAAATATTATGTACTTTGTGCTAGTATGTATTTTAAAATATATTTTTCATAACTTACAGTCCAAAAATATAACCCTGAATGTGTTTTTTAACAAGTATAAATTGTTGTGTTCAAATAGCACGGATTTAATATGGTTTGTGCTGTTTGTGTTGAGAAGTATGAAGTACAGTCTTAATTTATTGTAATTTTTGCCCACTGTTCTATTATCTCACCCAATTAACAGATAATCCTGGACAAGCAATGGGAGTGCTACAAAAAAAGAAAGGAATGTCTGCTCCCTCATAGCAAATGCAAGACTTGATTTTGGCCTAGAGAACCAAGAGAGAGTTACAGACACTAGCATAAAGTATCTAAGGTTATCCAAGTGTATATAACCCCAGTTCATTTTTACGCATTACCTAAACTTATCTTCGGGTGACAGGTCTATTTTAATGCATCTGAGGTTCTTTACTTTAACCAAGTGGTTCCCAACCCTATCCTCAGGTTAGCTTAACAGACCATCTTTTTACCCTGCTTGAGTGCAGGTGAGTTAATGAGTGGCTTTGTCATTTATTTAACTCATCAGCGCACAATCATCTTAAAGACATGGCCTGTTAGTCTGGCGTTGGTGAGATATCCAACTTGTTCTGAGATGCCCCAGCAGGCATCTAGCTGTAGAGGAATCTGTGCATCTGCGCAGTCAGTGCCTTCCTGTACCCTAAGGTACAATGCAACTCCCCCTCACCAATCCTAGAAGAGACCAGGATGGCCAGTGCTGACACACAGATAGCTCTTTGACAAGATGTCCACACTGATTCCTACAGGCGAGTCTCCAAAGAAGTTGGATTTCCCAATAATGCCAGACTTATTCAGTATAATACAAGTACTGGTATGTGTATCGCTATGTATATAATGATTTGGGGGCACTTTAATTTGAGTGAATGTTCCGCTTTAAGTTCTTGCAAACCAGACAGGTACTCAAGGCATTGCACAACACTGTGGTTCTTAAAGGGTTAAGGACTGGAAAAAGTATCTAAGGCTGAGACACAGATAATTCCTGGATAGTAAGGAAACCCACTAGTTACTATTCACTCTTATTGTTGAGGTTATTAGCATTGGTGGGAGGTTGGGAGACTGGAATATCCAAGTTACACTGAAAGTGGGGAAAGGCTGATGATTTAAGAAAATGGAGCAATTATGGGGCAAACCAGCTACACCATAGGGGGAGAATGCTAGTGACTTTATGAAGGCTGAAAGTGTAGCGATTCCTATATATTTTACATGAATAAAGAAAATCAATCTTATTGATTTGTATAGAAAGAGCACTACAAATACACTTGACAGTGAATAAGCATAAGCAAAAAGAAGCAAGTACAAACAGAATTATGTACAGAGAGACAAAGCCACATAAGGATGTGTAAAAATAAGAGTAAATGAAAAGGAAATGAGAAAACTTTTTTCCTCTAAATGCATAAAAGTGGGTTATTTCAATGGAACAATCCAAACTCCCACAAGGGACATATAAAAATGCTACAAGTGCTGATTTAAATGGGATTTTTAACCCCCTAAATGCTACAGCAGTATCTAGAATTCAAGGGTTTAATTCAATGTGTTGCATACCTTTCTGGCACTCAAAGGGATAAAAGTTCAAATTAAAATAAAAGGAAAATAAGGTAATTTCTATTTCCTCCTACGGTGGAATTGGATTGTCGCTGAACTACTACTGGGGAGAGATGCACTAAGGTATGATACGATGGCAAAGTGTGCCTGGCTATATGTGATGACTACTTTGCCTACATGGAAAATATGATGCACTTCACCATATGCGCACAGAATGATCTATGTAAGGTGAGGGTAGGTACTTTATTCATTAACATACGAGGCTGGCCTAATGCAGTAAAGTGTGCCTGGCTATATGTGATGACTACTTTGCCTACATGGAAAATATGACACTTCACCATATGCACAAAGAATGATCTATGCACGGTGAGGGTAGGTACTTTATTCATTAGCATATGAGGTTGGCCTAATGCAGTAAAGTGTGACTGGCTATATGTGATGACTTCTTTGCCATGGAGAACATGACACACTTCACCATATGCACTAAGAATGATCTATGCAAGGTGAGGGTAGACATTTTATACATTAGCATATAAGGTTGGCTTAGTGCAGGCAATGTGCTGGGGAGGGCAAGTGTGGAAGTGGACAGCCCTCCCTTAACCCTTTGAGTGCTCTGCAATGCATTGCACACCCCTACAACACAGGGTTATGACAAACAATCCCCTGTCCCACTTCACAGATTACACAAGTACCTATATTACCGGCATAGCAGTTGTTACATGTAACAGCTTTGCTGCTGGTTGTGTCTTTGCCTGAACATCTGGACTATGTGCCAGACAGCTGATCCACGTAATCATAAGACTCTGCTACACTTCGCAAGGCAAACCCAGCAATATTCAGGTTATAGCATTTAACATATACTCTCATTTGTCTGAAAAGTGAATATAAATTCTAAGTGTATATGAACAGCATAGCATTAAAATGCAGTGAGTGACATGCACAAATGGGACACTGCATGTGAAATAGCAGAAATTATGTCAGGAAACAAATGCTATTCTCTCCCTATTTCAAAAGTAGAAGCCAATTCATCCTTTAGGGAATTCCATCCAATGATGAGAGAAAGAGAAACAAGTGAGATTGTTGCTGGACTGATATTTAGCGAGGATATAAGTTGTTGTTGCCATTTTTCTCATGGGCAAAATATTACTGGGTCAGAAAGCAGGGTGGCTTTCAACAGGAAAAGCAGTATAGCTGAATGCATATAATGGTTTTATACTTTATGCTTGTTAAAGGGATAGTAATGTTTCACAATAAAAGCATCTCCAATTAATTTTCATCATATTTGGGCTATGGAGAGTGTTATTTCAATATTGTCAGAGTTGTAGTTCAAGAGTAATTAAATGATAAAGTATCCCCCTCCCGTCCATTTTACTGATGAAACTGCTCACCTCAGAACAGGAAGGTGATGTCCAGATGGCTTGCAGAGAGGGACAATCTTCAATTAGCATAAGGGAAAAACCTGTCAAGGGGGGAAGGGTTTTCATTGTTCTCACAGTAAGAAGATTGTTGCTTGCTGTGAGCTATCTGGTCTCAAGACCAGGCTCCACAAGGGGGGGTGGCTTACACTAGGTAAAATGGGTGGGAAGGGGATAATTTATCATTCAATTACTCTTGAGCTACAACTCTGGCAGTATTGGAATAACACTCTCCATGGCCCAAATACTATGAAGATTAATTGGAGCTGCTGTTTTTGTGAAACATTACTATCCCTTTAACTATTTCACTGAAATTATGGGAGAGTCTCCCCTTTCCAACAAGGCTAGGCATGAATGGGCTAATACAGTGCCTTGCAAAGGTATTCACCCCCCTTGTCATTTTTCCTATTTTGTTGCATTACAACCTAGAATTAAAATGGATTTTATTTTGGATTTCATGTAATGAACATACACAAAATAGTCCAAATTGGTGAAGTGAAATGAAGAAAATAACTGGTTTTAAAAAATTCTAAAAAATAAAAAATGGAAAAGTGGTGTGTGCATATGTATTCACCCCCTTTGCTATGAAGCCCCTAAATAAGATCTGGTGCAACCAATTACCTTCAGAAGTCACATAATTAGTTAATTAAAGTCCACCTGTGTGCAATCTACAGTAAGTGTCACATGATCTCAGTATATATATACACCTGTTCTGAAAGGCCCCAGAGTCTGCACCACCACCAAGCAAGTGGCACCATAAAGACCAAGGGGCTTTCCAAACAGGAAGACAACTTGGTAAGGAGCGCTCTACAGACCCGCAACGCTCAGGAACATCCAAACACTCCACACAGCAGTAGCGTAGAAAATATCCAATTTTATTGCAAAAATACAAAAATAAAAATACTGTAATGGAGGATTCAGGAAACGTAGTAAAAATACAATAACTACACAAATCGCCTAACGCGTTTCATGTAAGGTTTACATTTAATCATAGGCTCGTTGTGTGAAGTACACAGGTAACCTTTATAATTAGTAACACAGGTGTTCCAATTACCAAATTAAAATTTGACCCTGTAGACGTCATATCATAAGGTCAAATAATCAGTAATGTTTCTGTCATCAGAACACCCGAATCAAACTACGGTATCACACCTGAATCAAAAGGACTGATTCCAAATCTGAAAATGGTGTCTAAACAACTTCAATCATAAAATATTAACCCTTTCAGTACAACGTCTAAAGGGAAATAATTATCAAAGTTACACAGATGTTTCACTTGTATCGTACAATCAGCTAAAGGATTAATAAAATATACATAAACTTCTCGCTCTAACCGCGAGACTTAGATACACATTAAAGGAAACTACATAATAAATGAATATAACAAAAAAATATATGATATATGTGAATGTTGTCATACAGAATTTGACATTGACGTGTATATTGATCTCCTAAAGTGCATTAGTGCCACTAAATAAACACAAATATGTCTAGATACATAATGACCACATCCACATATCATAATAATAATTATATAAATCAACCACAAAAAACCATTGCAATAGATTTATTTATAAAAAAAAAAAAAAAAAAAAAAAAAAAAAAAAAAGCTCAAACAATGAGCAGGAAAAATACGCATATATACATAATATAAATGTAAATCTACCTATGTATAAACAGACTGACATCATGTTCAGAATTTAAACCGAACGGTTTTTGGGTGCACAAAAACAAAATCCGCTTGCGGTTAAACATAAAGATATCACAAAACCATTAGACAAACATTTTTTGGATTGTTCAGACGGGGACATTAATATGTTCTCATTTCGTGGCATAGAGAGAATTACATTACACGAGAGGGGTGGTGATATTCAAATCTTATTAGATAAAGCTGAGGTTAGATGGATTTTGTTTTTGTGCACCCGAAAACCGTTCGGTTTAAGTTCTGAACATGATGTCAGTCTGTTTATACATAGGTAGATTTACATTTATATTATGTATATAGGCATATGTTGCTGCTCATTGTTTGAGCTTTTTTTATTTATTTATTTTTTTTATAAATCTATTGCCATGGTTTTTTGTGGTTGATTTATATTATTATGATATGTGGATGTGGTCATTATGTATCTAGACATATTTGTGTTTATTTAGTGGCACTAATGTACTTTAGGAGATCAATATACACGTCAATGTCAAATTCTGTATGACAACATTCACATATATCATATTTTTTGTTATAGTTGTTCATTTATTATGTACAAGACAAAAATGATGTGAGAGGCTCTGAGTACGAACAAAAGCACAATGGCCTGTTCTCCGGCTAGTCACCGCTCAAGAGTATCACATTTTAGCTCTCTAGTGCCATTACAGAGGAGAAATTTCCACATACATATTAGACTAATCCCGCCCATAAGGGCGGTCCAGTACCAAAATGATGGGCAAGTCCCCTCTGCGCGGAAAAACCAGCTAACCCCAGACGTACGTTTCGGCCTTATTTTGGGCCTCGTCAGTAAAATGTGATACTCTTGAGCGGTGACTAGCCGGAGAACAGGCCATTGAGCTTTTGTTCGTACTCAGAGCCTCTCACATCATATTTGGCTTGTTTTTGAGAAACACTTAGGGTCTCTCCCTAAGTGTAAAGGGTAATCCAGACGTGGACCCCTTGCTCTCAGTGCCTAGGGAAGCCAGCTGCACCTCACTGATGAGACCCAAAATAAGGCCGAAACGTACGTCTGGGGTTAGTTGTTTTTTCCGCGCAGAGGGGACTTGCCCATCATTTTGGTACTGGACCGCCCTTATGGGCGGGATTAGTCTAATATGTATGTGGAAATTTCTCCTCTGTAATGGCACTAGAGAGTAAAATGTGATACTCTTGAGCGGTGACTAGCCGGAGAACAGGTCATTGAGCTTTTGTTCGTACTCAGAGCCTCTCACATCATATTTGGCTTGTTTTTAAGAAACACTTAGGGTCTCTCCCTAAGTGTAAAGGGTAATCCAGACGTGGACCCCTTGCTCTCAGTGCCTAGGGAAGCCAGCTGCACCTCACTGACGAGGCCCAAAATAAGGCCGAAACGTACGTCTGGGGTTAGTTGGTTTTTCCGCGCAGAGGGGACTTGCCCATCATTTTGGTACTGGATCGCCCTTATGGGCGGGATTAGTCTAATATGTATGTGGAAATTTCTCCTCTGTAATGGCACTAGAGAGCTAAAATGTGATACTCTTGAGCGGTGACTAGCCGGAGAACAGGCCATTGAGCTTTTGTTCGTACTCAGAGCCTCTCACATCATATTTGGCTTGTTTATGAGAAACACTTAGGGTCTCTCCCTAAGTGTAAAGGGTAATCCAGACGTGGACCCCTTGCTCTCAGTGCCTAGGGAAGCCAGCTGCACCTCACTGACAAGGCCCAAAATAAGGCCGAAACGTACGTCTGGGGTTAGCTGGTTTTTCCGCGCAGAGGGGACTTGCCCATCATTTTGGTACTGGACCGCCCTTATGGGCGGGATTAGTCTAATATGTATGTGGAAATTTCTCCTCTGTAATGGCACTAGAGAGCTAAAATGTGATACTCTTGAGCGGTGACTAGCCGGAGAACAGGCCATTGAGCTTTTGTTCGTACTCAGAGCCTCTCACATCATATTTGGCTCATTTATTATGTAGTTTCCTTTAATGTGTATCTAGGTCTCGCGGTTAGAGCAAGACGTTTATGTATATTTTATTAATCCTTTAGCCGATTGTACGATACAAGTGAAACATCTGTGTAACTTTGATAATTATTTCCCTTTAGACGTTGTACTGAAAGGGTTAATATTTTATGAATGAAGTTGTTTAGACACCATTTTCAGATTTGGAATCAGTTCTTTTGATTCAGGTGTGATACCGTAGTTTGATTCATGGTGTTCTGACGACAGAAACATTACTGATTATTTGACCTTATGATATGACGTCTACAGGGTCAAATTTTAATTTGGTAATTGGAACACCTGTGTTACTAATTATAAAGGTTACCTGTGTACTTCACACAACGAGCCTATGATTAAATGTAAACCTTACATGAAACGCGTTAGGCGATTTGTGTAGTTATTGTATTTTTACTACGTTTCCTGAATCCTCCATTACAGTATTTTTATATTTTTGCAATAAAATTGGATATTTTCCACGCTACTGCTGTGTGGAGTGTTTGGATGTTCCTGAGCGTTGCGGGTCCGTAGAGCGCTCCTTACCAAGTTGTCTTCTCGTTTGTTGAAGCCCAAGCCGGGGCTGTAGGGGGCAGCTCCGGACCTGCAAGGCCTTTTTGGTCAGGTGAGTGGATACATATTATATGTTTATATTGTATGCCTGACAATTAGTAGCAACCAGGAGTATTTCTGTAGATGTGGGCTTTCCAAACAGGTCAGGGATAAAGTTGTGGAGAAGTACAGATCATTGTTGGGTTATAAAAAAATGTCCCAAACTTTGAATATCCCACGGAGCACCATTAAATCCATTAATAAAAAATGGAAATAATATGGCAGCACAACAAACCTGCCAAGAGAGGGCAACCCATCAAAACTCATGGACCAGGCAAGGAGGGCATTATTCAAAGAGGCAAGAAAGAGACCAAAGATAACCCTGAAGGAGCTGCAAAGCTCCACAGCGGAGATTGGAGTATCTGTCCATAGGACCACTTTAACCATACACTCCACAGAGCTGGGCTTCATTGAACAGTGACCAGAAGAAAGCCATTGCTTAAAGAAAAAAATAAGCAAACACGTTTGCTGTTCGACAAAAGGCATGTGGGAGGCTCCCGAAACATATGGATGAAGGTACTCTGGTCAGATTAGACTAAAATGGAGCTTTTCGGCCATCAAGGAAAATGCTATGTCTGTCGCAAACCCAACACCTCTCATCACCCCGAGAACACCATCCCCACAGTGAAGCATGGTGGTGGCAGCATCATGTTGTGGGGATGTTTTTCATCGGCAAGGACTGGGAAACTGGTCAGAATTGAAGGAATGATGGATGGAGCTAAATACAGGGAAATTCTTAAGGGAAATCTGTTTCAGTCTTCCAGAGATTAGAAACTGGGACAGAGGTTCACCTTCCAGCAGGACAATGACCCTAAGCATACTGCTAAAGCAACACTCAAGTGGTTTAAGGGGAAACATTTAAATGGTCTTGGAATGGCCTAGTCAAAGCCAAGACCTCAATCCAATTGAGAATCTGTGGTATGACTTAAAGATTGCTGTACACCAGCAGAACCCATCCAACTTGAAGGAGCTGGAGCAGTTTTGCCTTGAAAAATGAGCAAAAATCCCAGTGGCTAGATGTGCAAAGCTTATAGAGACATACCCCCAAGAGACTTGCAGCTGTAATTGCTGCAAAAGGTGGCTTTACAAAGTATTCACTTTGGGGGGGGTGAATAGCTATGCACGCTCAAGTTTTCTGTTTTTTTGTCTTATTTCTTGTTTGTTTCACAATAAAAAATACACTGCTCAAAAAAATAAAGGGAACACTAAGATTACACATCCCACTGCTCCAAAAAATAAAGGGAACACTAAGATTACACATCCTAGATCTGAATGAATGAACTGACAAAAAAATCACACAAAAATTCTCAATGGAGAATGGAGGTCTGGATATGGAGTCACACTCAAAATCAAAATGGAAAACCACACTACAGGCTGATCCAACTTTGATGTAATGTCCTTAAAACAAGTCAAAATGAGGCTCAGTAGTGTGTGTGGCCTCCACGTGCCCGTATGACCTCCCTACAATGCCTGGGCATGCTCCTGATGAGGTTGCGGATGGTCTCCTGATGGATGTCCTCCCAGACCTGGACTAAAGCATAAGTCAACTCCTGGACAGTCTGTGGTGCAACGTGGCGTTGGTGGATGGAGCGAGACATGATGTCCCAGATGTGCTCAATCGGATTCAGGTCTAGGGAACGGGCGGGCCAGTCCATAGCATCAATGCCTTGCTCTTGCAGGAACTGCTGACACACTCCAGCCACATGAGGTCTAGCATTGTCTTGCAATAGGAGGAACCCAGGGCCAACCGCATCAGCATATGGTCTCACAAGGGGTCTGAGGATCTCATCTCGGTACCTAATGGCAGTCAGGCTACCTCTGGCAAGCACATGGAGGGCTGTGCAGCCCCCCAAAGAAATGCCACCCCACACCATTACTGACCCACCGCCAAACCGGTCATGCTGGAGGATGTTGCAGGCAGCAGAACGTTCTCCACGGCGTCTCCAGACTCTGTCACGTCTGTCACATGTGCTCAGTGTGAACCTGCTTTGATCTGTGAAGAGCACAGGGCGCCAGTGGCATATTTGCCAATCTTGGTGTTCTCTGGCAAATGCCAAACGTCCTGCACAGTGTCGGGCTGTAAGCACAACCCCCACCTGTGGACGTCGGGCCCTCATACCACCCTCATGGAGTCTGTTTCTGACCGTTTGAGAGGACACATGCACATTTGTGGCCTGCTGGAGGTCATTTTGCAGGGCTCTGGCAGTGCTCCTCCTTGCACAAAGGCGGAGATAGCGGTCCTGCTGCTGGGTTGTTGCCCTCCTACGGCCTCCTCCACGTCTCCTGATGTACTGGCCTGTCTCCTGGTAGCGCCTCCATGCTCTGGACACTACGCTGACAGACACAGCAAACCTTCTTGCCACAGCTCGCATTGATGTGCCATCCTGGATGAGCTGCACTACCTGAGCCACTTGTGTGGGTTGTAGACTCAGTCTCATGCTACCACTAGAGTGAAAGCACCGACAGCATTCAAAAGTGACCAAAACATCAGCCAGGAAGCTTAGGAACTGAGAAGTGGTCTGTGGTCACCACCTGCAGAACCACTCCTTTATTGGGGTGTCTTGCTAATTACCTATAATTTCCACCTGTTGTCTGTTCCATTTGCACAACAGCATGTGGAATTGATTGTCAGTCAGTGTTGCTTCCTGAGTGGACAGTGTGATTTCACAGAAGTGTGACTGACTTCGAGTTACATTGTGTTGTTTAAGTGTTCCCTTTATTTTTTGGAGCAGTTTATTTTGCATCTTCAAAGTGGTAGGCATGTTGTGTAAATCAAATGATACCCCCCCCCCCAAAAAAAAAATCTGTTTTAATTCCAGGTTGTAATGCAACAAAACAAGAAAAATGCCAAGGGGGGTGAATACTTTCGCAAGGCACTGTACTAGGTTAACACATGATCACCTAGTATAAATGCATGCATATGTGTTTAATGTGTTGTAGAAGCCTGGGAAGCTTTTACAGCCTATATCTCAGCCCGCTACTCTCCTATCATCTAAAAACAGTTTGGTGATTTTTGAAAAAGTGTTAAAAATCACCTATATGTTGTAATATCCATTTTTTGTTATGTTATTTAGCTAATTAATTTTTGAGCTCTTTAGATTTATGGATGATGCTCATTTAAGGCATGCCATGTAGGCACTTTCTGTCTTAGTCCTACATTAAACCCCCAACTCACTAAAACTGTTCAGCAATGTACTGCCTACCTCCCATAGACCTGAAACGGTTACGTGCCAGTGAATGGGGAGAATATAAGGCTAGTGCAGGAAGTGTCTGAATGAAATGCCTCTATTAGCATCATCCAAAATCGAAATAACTCATAAACAAGGTTTCTAGGTAAAAACAGCTAATACAACATATAGGCAATTTTGAAAGCGCTTTCAAAATCAGAAATTTGTTAAGGTATAAGGTCTCTTTAAATATAAATTAATTGTGGGAGGGGGGGGGCTCTAAACATCCCCTTTACTCTGCCTCCTGCTTCTCTGGGTGCCAAATAAACTTCATATGGTATAAGAGATACTGTTCTTTCAAACAAGGGAATCTATGCCTCATCTTATCATGGCTGCTACAACAATTAGAAATTCAGTATAAAGTAAAGAGAGTTAGAAATTCTGCTAAAATCCATATGCATTCTGTAGCTTTGCGATTCTGGCACCCTCACCTGTATAAAATCAGTTACCAGTGGACTTCCATTTTTCTCAGGCTCCCAGTATACTGACTAAAGTAGGAAATGTCAAGATTTTAGGATCTCTGAAGTAGTGAAAATAACATCAACTTCTGGAAACATTTGTGCAGCGTAGCCTAGCTAGGAACAGAAAGGCAAGCAATCTCTCATTTGATGCAACTGGTTGTCTATTTTCCCAAATGGTATGCCTCATCTACCTTTTTTCACATCTGCAGTTTTTATAGCCATTTTACAACAGGCAGGTTATTTTTGAAGAATGTAACAAAAAGATAGATGATGGTAAGCATAGTATAGTGATTCTGGCACCCCAATGGTATCTAATGTCTCTCTGGAGATGATCTGCTAATGAATACCATAAGAAAGTAAATAGTTTTCAAATGTTTCAGTGCCTATAAAGATGTACAAAAAAAATAATATTCTTTCCTTTAGCACCATCATCAGGAAACATTTGTGTACACCAGGCTAGGACTAGAAAGGTAAGTGACCCCATCCTTAGATGCTGTGGGCTGTCTACTTTCCAAAATGGTATGCTTTGTCTACCTTTTAAAGTATAGTAAAGAACAAAAAAGTAGGTTAGGAAGGTGATGACCCGGATGGACCGCCACCCCCGACTTTGGAATTCAAAACAACTTGTTTTTCTCTGAGAGGGAAGTGTTGCGTTCCATGTAGACTAATAGAAAATTATCTGAAAGTACACAAAACTCCCTTGGGATATCCCTGGGGATATAACAAAGTTATCCCACCAAGATTCCAGGGAGGGAGAGAAAATCCCTCAAAACACAAACCAGTTTCGTCAGAGACTAACTGGAATAATCTTGAACCTCAGGTATCAACAGACACGTAACACACCAAACTAAGTAACAGCAAAAGGGTTATTAGAAAAAAAGACAAGAATGACAGCTACATAGCCGTAATGACCTGTAGGATCTACCATCCAAAACTAGCTTCAGCAGAAGGTCTAACATTGACTCCATCGTGTTTAGCAAATGTGTGAAGGGATAACCACGTTGTTGCCTTGCACATGTGGCAATAAGGCAATACAAAAAGAGCTGGAGCTGAAATCCGTGCCCTAATAGAACTTAGGCAAAGTCCTTTCTGAAGCACATCTTAAAGAAAAGCTAAAACAGCTGGAAGCCTAAAGGGACACAGCGACAAGCCCTGGGTCTTCACACCACCTGTAAAACAAGGACCATATGCCCTGGAATTAACTGACTTTCAGGCCTTCATCATAGTATTGATGACAGAATCAGAGAAACCATTTTTCCTCATGAACCAAGTCATCAAAACTAACTTTCCAACCCCGGATAAAACAAAGGACCCTAAGTGAAGGGGTCCAGAAAGAGCAGAAGGCAAATTAGTAGATTGAGAGGAACCGGGAACCCTGCCAGGCGAAGCCAGCAGCATTCAGATTGACATGCACCCACTCTATCCTCAACACACTGGGAAGCAGAGGGAGGGTGGCAAGACACGCCAGGAGAAACTACCATGGAATACCCATCACGTCCACTGAGAGAGCAAGTGGAGCCTGGAGAAAACATAACAACCCTACTCGCTTTGTTACTTACCCTGATGATGTTAGAGTAATGAAACACATAGGGTTGTTATATGTGTTACATGTTTTAATGACTACCAAATAAATAAGAGGCTTTTATATATAAAGGAAAGCACTGGATTCTTTAATTCACTATTCTTGATGTATTTAATATTGCTATGAGGATCAAGCACTTAGAGAGATTGACAGAGGACCACTCTTTATTGATTAAGTGCCTGTATACAGATAGGCTGGTGTCCCACACATGACTAGCACTGAAACGGTTGGTCTAACTTACAAAAAAAAAATTTATATGTTCAAAAAAATGGTTATACTTCAGTTTTAATTCCAAATATTACCTTCTAGAGAGAAGTGGATTCATTCTAGCCTAGCTCAAACTAACAGCGCTATAGGGAAAAAAGAGGATTTCTGGGAAACCACCTACACCACAGGGAAGGGTCAAAATTACCATTGATTTAAATGGGACTTTTAACCCACTAAATGCTAGAAAGAAGTCTTCAATGAACATCTTACAATGCAATGGAGATTTCAATAGCTTTCAAAGGGTTAAAAGTTCCATTTAAATAAACGGCATTTCATATTTTTACTTAAGGCCCAAACTTTCTAATATAAAAGAACATTTCAGTGACAACATTCCCCTGGAATTGAAACCTTGCCTGCAATAAGGTGTAGTGTTGTTGTTGTGATGCAAGCTATTTCATTGGATACAAATTACATACAACAGAATATATTAGTATTGTGCAATCTATGTGCATAGCTGATCTATGTCAGTGTGTAGAGACAGTACACTTGAGTAGTTCCAGTGGGGTGAGAGCAAGCCTAGCCTTCACACCGATGCCCCATGTTCCAGAGTTGTTTCTGTTTGCAGTTGAATGCTGTGCTCCTGCTGTTCCAAAAACAGTGTTGCGCCATACTCCTGCCTTATCTGCTTCATCCATCTTGGTGGCAAAGTCCCCACAATGGAACACAGGTGTCATTTCACCTCAGTTTCTTTCCTCCATTTTCTGGAAAAACATTACTGATGATAGGACTATATTATCAAAAGTAACATTATGCTGTTGAATATTATGATAAAAAGAAAAAAAAAATGCCAAAATTTATTTAAATTTAGATTAGAATTTTAAACAAAAAGGATAATTTGTCGATGAGTGGTGCACTACCTCCTAGTGTATGAAGTGCTTTGAGCATGTGGGAATGTGCTAGGATAATTATTTAAATACATACAAGATAAAAGAGAAAGAAAATCCTATGTCAACACCAGACCCTGACCTTTAGGAGAGCTGAGGTGGACACTACTATAATACTAAATTAAAAACACAAATGATAAAAAATAAAAAAAAATAATAAACCTTTATTGTAAGTATATTAAAAAAAAAAAAAAAAAGTAAAATTAAAAGAAATATAATTATAATAAAGGTTTATCTTTTTTATTATTTTTCTTTTAATTTATCTTTTTTTTTTTTAATCTACATGTAATAAAGGTACCAGCACATCACTTGTTATAGTTGTGTCCACCTCAGATCTCTAAATATATCTTGTGCTAACACTTTCTCAAAGTTACACTGGGTACCATTCATAAAAAGACAATACACTTGGATTTCAAGATCAATTTAACAAAATGCAGAATCACAAATGTAGGTTCATCCCTTTAACAATTTATTAATTATTAAATAAACATGTTACACAGGATAATTTTTACAAAGCAACATAAGAGCTTAGTTTTCTCTTGGTTCAGCAATTATTTCCTACTGTCACCAAGATGATGGATGAACTGGTACATACTATAGTGTATTAGGACCCAGATGTCAGAGCAGATCGGAAGATTTGCAATTCTTTGGTAAAGGAGTAGCAGAAGATTCTTTACTTTCAGTTAGTGCTCGGGGTTGGTGAATGAAAACACTGAACTTAACACCCTGGTTAGCCGCTGCTCTTACAAAACCACTGTTAGCAGTCATTGTGATGGCTTTTAAGCTGTCCCCCGTCCCAAAGATCGAGACTGAACGACTATTTATTTTGGAACTGATAGAAAGTTTTAAGGCACGTTCAGAAGGCTGATCTGGTACCACATTAATTCTCTTTATCAGAGATGCAGCTCTTTCCCTCTCCCCTGGTCCACCCAAGGTCGCCAATATTGACTTGAAGTCTTTCACAGCACATTCACATGCAAACAGCTCTTTGCCTTCCATGAATGACTGCAACAGTGGAAGCACCTTCTCTTCTCTTTCTTGTGCGGCCTGCTCCGTTAAAACCTTTTCCTTAAACAATAAATGGCAGCCTCCATGACTGAGAGCAGACACATAGGTAATTAACGTGGTGATGTCCAAATTGACTCTGTTACAGACTTCAACCTTGATCTCTGTAGGGAAAGCGACACTCGCTACTATGTTTTCTCTATCTACTTTGCCGACATGCAGAAACTCAGAGCTGTCATCTGATTCACTCCCACTTTGGCAGTTCTCTTCTTGTAGATTTTCCTGAGATGCATTAACAGCAACAATATCCCCACGTACAGAGATTCCCATTTCTTTCAACTTCTCAGCCATAGGGTTGGAAACACTATTGTAAAAAGCAAATATGATATGAGGATTGCAGTACTGCACAGGCTGCTGACAGCTGGCTTGGAGATAATCCTCCGCTTGTTCTATGATACTTTTGTCCCCATACTGACCCCTCCCAAGCCATATATTGTGTAGTGCTTCAGCTTTTCGTCCAATTGCTTTCACCCAGGTGTGCCCACCATTTGCTACCACATCAACTACCAGTGTTTGCTTTTCATTAAGCTGGTCATGGTAGCTGAAGACATGAAGAACGCTAACCACATCTTCCAAGCTCTCTGCAGACTCAATAATGGCTTGTAAGTGAGTGAGGTTTGTGCTTCTCAGGTGAGACTCCTTAATGGCTACTTTTCCAGCCTCAACCTTCTGCAAGAATTTTAACTCTGCCTTCAACTTGCTGCATAGTTTTGCCCCACCTTCCACACCACCTACTCGAGATCTGGTGAGGGCTTCCGCTCTCTTAATCAGTTCTTTGGCGATAGCTATTCGATCACAAAGCATTGACTGTACAGACATGTTGACAGCATTATACCTGAACAGAATAAACAAATTCATAATTACTTCCAAGAGATAACAAGGAAAAAGCAAAAATGAATACACTAAATTATTAATTCAATACTACAACTACACTTTATCGAGATGGGGTGGCATGGCAGTAATTGTTCCCAGCAATTAGCTACATTAGGTTATCAAGCAGCTGCAGCTTCCATAAAAAATAACCAGTTGTGCAAAACACTGCTTTGAAGGCTCAGAATTTTCAGCATAGAATACATAATGATACACGTGCCTCAATATTGTGTAATACTGGAAAATGTATCACTAGTTCAGAGATCTGTTACATGGCAGAAAGAACTACATCTAATGGAGCATTATGTGCTACCAGGCCAAAGGAAGTAAAGACTAAAAGAAATGCAATACTATTATAACAGTGTTGTATATATGTACATATAACTTTTGTTTTACTTAGCAACACTCACTGCTCAACATTTCATTCCTCACAAGAGCCTTTATCAAGGTTACCCAAGTAACAACTCTTCTTCTGCAACAATCCATGAGGGCCTACACGTTATTGAGATATATATATATATATATACAGGGCTCAAAATTTCCACTCTCCACTAGCCAGTGGCGAGTGAAAATGTAGCCCTGGCGAGTAGAAATTCAGCCCTGGTTCGTATGTTTTGGCTTGCAGTGAGGAGTAACTTTTCAGGTCTGGCTAGTAGCAAAGGACTTAAAATTATAAGCCCTGATATATATACACATACATACTTATATATAATATACACAAGAAATGGAAGAATTGGCAGTGGCACACATAAGAGAATATTGAGTAATACCACCTGGACCTGTCACCTCGATTCAAATTTGCTTATGTGAAAACTTCATTAAAAACTGCCCGTGTGTCATGTTAACCAAAAGACCAGCAAATGTACAGTTAATGAGAGTCTCATCCTTGGTATTAGAAGCTAACTGAAGTAGCTTACAGTAACAGTGCCATTTCATATATGCTAATGAAGCATTTTCAGTGACATCTCATAAGCCAATGTGCTGCACCAGGTCACTTTCACTTTTCCCACGAATAAAAGTGTGAATATCTCCTAAACTGTACATTTGCTGGACTTTTGGTTAACATGACATAGACAGTTTTGAATGAAGCTTTCACAGTCACTAACAGAAGCCTCTCTGGAAGCAGATATTCAGGGACCTCAATGTCAAGGACACAAAAGTTTAAAAATACTACTGGAAAGTATAGGCAGTTTGACTTTACATATTAATGCACTTACAGAATGTCATGTAAAAATAAAATCCTTAGGAATGTTCAGTTGTTCCCCGTGGTTCAGTTGTTTGCTATAGAATGGCACCTCTTTAATTTATTGAACATTGCCCATTGTTTGGCCATCAAACACGTAACAGATAATAAACCTACCTGCATAAGTAAACACAAATGACCAAGATGGTGGCTTGTAAGTACTAAAAGAAAAGAGGACCCCCAACTTCTTGGAGTTCATTATGCAGTTTGTGTGAGACACATAATTAACCCTTTGAAAACCAGCGGTGTATGCAACTCAGTGTGAAGCAATGCGTTATGTGACTCAAAGGATTAAGCATAGACATGTAATACTCACATCTCGTGCATTATCTGTGTTCCATAAAACCAACAATGTTACGATTTTACCAATTAAAATTACATTTTGTGATTTTATTGTCTCCAGTCCTATGTTCACTGGGGTTGCAGCAATAGTGCAAGAGGGATTTTAATGCATGTTCAGGCATTCACTAGGGGCCTCCAGTCGGGCATCTTCTTGAGTTCCCTACAGTCTCATATTTACAGAAAGGAGCCGATTTAAACATTTGATCAAATGGCCAGTGTAGTGTGAGGTACTTCTAGGTGCTTGACATGTAAATGTGGATACTTTTCCAAAAAACAGGAAGAAAGGAAGTGGAAGGCTACAAGTAAACCTGAGGATCCTAAAGGTCTTATTTTGCGTCCCTCTATTAACAATTCTGCTGGTTGCCACAGGATTGTTAAAAGTGCCCTGCAATACAAACTATTTTGCACTCCTGCATACGTAAATAGGCAGGAAGACACTGAATATGTATTTTTGACGTTGTATAAACTTTATGTATAAAAGTAGAGAAGTGTGATTCTGGGGTAAACCAGTGGTAGGCCATGGAATACACATTTCCCAAGCTTGCCTTTGAAATAAATGGGTCTGTTTAACCCTCTGAGTACCAGTGGGCAGTGCAATCCATTGAACATCCCTCTGGCACTCAATGGGGTTAAACCCATGAATGCTAGAGAGGTGGAGACCCATGCAGCATTCAATGGATTAAAAGTCCTATTTAAATCCATTGGAATGGTTAACCCTTTGAGTGCCAGAGGTTTACGCAACGCATTGCTATGCAATGCGTTGCGTACCCCACTAGCACTCAAAGGGTTAATTGTCCCCTATAGTGAGGTTTGCTCCAGATTTGTACTGTTCCACGTTTATAACTGCCAATGTATTAGCTTGTTTGGTGCAAGAGTGATCTCCAACATAATGCAGTCATATGCTTTGGGCGTTTTTCTAAATTCCATCAAGTTATAGAGGCCTGCGTATCATTAAAATGTGTAGTTATGGGCCCGGGTGAGTGGACACTTAAAACACAATTAACATGCTAAGTGTAAAGCATTAATTCAAACCCGGGGACTTATACATTTAAAACACAAACATCCACTTTCCGTGACAGATATTCTGGTAACACAACAGATTTTCTCACCTTACTCAAAGTGCAAAGACAGTTTCTTTAAAGCAATAGTAATCCCTGATACACCGCTATTGCACACATAAATCCACAGTGCGCAAACTCTGGCTCAATCCAAGAGCGTAACGGGAAGTGTAGTTTGTGTAATACCACAGCGTTATTTGCTACTACAGTCACGAGACAGCGGGAAGACTATAGTTCCCATAAGGCTTTGCGGTCAGGGGGTCTTTGATTTACGAATGACACTGCGGCTAGTGTTGAAGAAGTGTGGAAGTAGGTGTGGTAGAAAATATAACCTATCGCGCCTTGTCGCATAGTGAGAGAGGCTACAGGCCTGGAGTTAGTGTACAATCTCTATGGTATAAATAAAATTAATCACAAGGAATCTGAAAGTGTTGTGGATTCTAGAATGAAGAGATTGTGGGTGCTGATGTACTGAAAAGAACTGATTGCATTCTAGTTGCAAACCAGCTTCGACGATAGAGTGCCAGTCAAATACCAATTTGTTCAAATGATGTTTTAACCCTTTGAGTGCCATATGTGTACGCAACGTACCCGTCTGGCGCTCAAATTGTTAATCCTTTGAATGCCTGAAGCATATCTCACAAGAGTGAGGACAGGGACCCTTGTTTTAGTTGGTGTTGCTGGGGTGTGCATTACTGATAATTTGTGTTATTTTATGGCGTATTGACACCTCTTAGTGTCGCTGATTAAATGATTTAGAAGAAGACCAAAGTATTTTGCTTGCCCAGACTAATTTATAAACACGTATAGTGATGCTTAAACGAACGTAAATGTGAGTTTTATTGCTGCAGAGCAATGTGATACACGCACCACACATTCTGATCTATCCAGTCTGGGAGTACTTCATTTGGCAGTTGAATTCCTGGCTTTGGCTCCTACTGTGGCTTCTGATCCTCCTACTGCCTGCCTTCCTCTAGACTGTAAGCTCTCAGTAGCAGGACACTCTGATCCTTCTGTTCTCCACATTTGATTGTACTATTTAATCCTTCTGTATGTCTATTCCCAATAGTACAGCACTGCGGAATTAGTTGGCACTATATAAATAAAGAATAATAATCTCCTAAAAAGAGGGGCAGGTGGTTAGGGACTGTTCCTCCTAAAAAGGGACACGTGGGAGGTATTGATACCAGGGCTGGCTCAAGGCATTGTGCTGCCTGGGTCCAAGGATGAAATGCTGCCCCCACGCCCACCAAAACACACCACATCCATAATTATATTGACCCCTCTCCTGCCCCTAAAACCACATAAAACTGTAGTGTTTTGCAACCCAATAATTCCTCCATATTACACTTATGTCACTCTGGACCCACGTAAGGGCCGGCCAAGCCAGGATATCAAGGAGTGCATGGGTAGGAGGTGGGCAGCATGTGGCTCTCCAACTGTTGTTGCAATACAAGTCCAATCCTTCGCTTCACCAGGGATTCCAAACCACATACATTACTCCCACGAATATTAATTTCTATTAAACACATCAAAACAAAGCTGGAAACATTTGTATCAGCTGATCACACTACTGAAACAACTGAAGATGTTCAACACTGTCATTTCTGTATAACAGTGATGTGATCTCATAATGCATGAGCCCAGAACAAGTTTACTTTTGCTCAATTGCACATGCATGGATGTAAAAATAAGAGAGTGTAAGACAGATCCAGACTTGTTACAGGTCTTCTTCGTCAAGTACACGATCAGCCTGCCAGAGGATACAGTAAGGTGCCAATACATGGCCAAATGCCAATTAGCCCTTTAAGGACCCCGGACATACACAGCGAAGCAACCATGGCCCTTGATCACAAGAGAGGTGTGCAACACAGTGCATTGGACACCTCTCTGGTACTCAGTGAGTTAACCTTTTCAGTGCCAGGGAGGTATCCAATACCTCTCAGGCACTCAAATGGTTAAGGAGTTAAGCAAAACATGATCTGTATCCATGATACAAATATAAATTATCAGCACAAGACACTTGTAAAACACCCACAATAACTACATCAGGGTTGTGATAGCTGTCTAGCAGCTTTAGCAAGTAAATCACAGCGCAGACAAGTACCCTGGCAACTGAAGCAGATAAGATTATGAGCATCCGGACTACAACTACCAAACTCCAGTTGTAGTTGCGATGCAGTGCTCATCCGTTGGCTGGCTGAGGATAACGGGAAGTGCAGTCCCACAACAGTGTGTATGCCACGTAATAACTGCCCCTTTCCTGGACTCTCACCATGTCCTTTCCTCTTTGCTCCCAGAAATATTGTCACCAAGACGCTCTACAGAGCATTCTCATCACAGCCTCCCTCCAGCTCCAAGCCTTCTACATCCGGAGACTGGCTGCACAGCAGTTAGGAGGTTGAGGGCGAACCCTAGTGGTCCACACCATCACCATGACAACAAAAAGAAGCTTCTTCAAGGCCAAGCACACTCCTGTGCCCGGTGCATGGACTGACTATCACGTCACTGAAGCCGACAGCGCCACTGAGTGAGCATAGGGCCGCCTGCCTGGCGGCTGCTGACACTGACTGGTGATGTACACAAATGACACAGCACAGGAGCAGGACACAGAGCTGGGCTGCCGCACAAAATAACATGCATTGGGGTGGCAAACTGCCGCTCCTGTCAGAATGCCACCTGGGTCCATGGACCCACCGGGACCCATGTAAGTGCCGGCCCTGATTGATAAGCATATATACACCACATTGTATAGTCTAAAAACAGGGACACCAATATGGTAAAGAGGGTCAGAGGGGGATTTGAGTCTCAAAGGGGGACTGTCCCTCCTAAAGACGGACACTTGTCAGGAATGCTTTTCTAACTACTATCTTGTCCACCAATGACATCAAAGACTGAAGATGTTATGTTTTGAACAAGGCCCAAGGACAGAATTAAGAGGGCATTAGGATTACCGGACCATAATAAAATAAGTGGGAGACTATAAGTAGGAGGTCTGAGTGAAATTACATATGTGTATTTGCAAACTTCATCAAAACCCATTCATCATGTTAATCAGAAGACCAGCACATACAATGTTTAGGAGATTGTTTTAATGTCTAGAGAGCGATCTATTTCAATGCAGCACCCTATGCCAACTAAACTCTATGTAAGTCACTGAGAGTTTAAAGGATAATCTTCACATTGAAAGTACAATATTGAAGGATCTGTTATTCTGGGAGCTGAATGGGGATTGGAAAAGGCAACTTGGTGGCCCTTTTCAGGTCTTGAATGACTAGACTTTGAAGTTTCACGCATCAGTCTGGTTGAGCTTTGCACACAGTTCTCATAGACTGCTAGTGAAGGGCCATATTGGGATTGGGATCCAGGATTTTTACAAAGGCTTCTCCCATAGGAGTATATTTGTGAAACATGATAGTTACCCATTTATTAGCATACAGTGCTATAACAAGACCAAAGTATTTTATTTACACAGACTATTTATAAACACATATACTAACGTTTATACAAGTAATAATGTGAGTTTTACTGCTGTGGAGTAATAAGATACACTTATATACACACCACACAGTCTGATTTCCCAAAAAGGTGGGAAAGAGGGAATTTTGGTCTTAAAGAGGGACACTAGGGAGGTATGATATTGCCACTTTTATTGTAATCATCATTTTGCTTTTATGTTCTTATTAGGTGTAAGCTCAGTTTTTACCTGTCTGTCAGTAAAATACTAGCCAAGTGGCAACCTTAACTCCCTTAGATAGAGGCAGCAATTTATTAAGGTTCAGTATCTCCCCCATATCCCACTAAAGAGGAACTGAGCAATGTAATTTCCAGTTCTTTCCTCACGGGACAAATTTAATAGTTTTCACATGGGATGGGCATGGTCTTGCTCAGTAGCATTTACATTTCTGCTCCCTGGCAAAAAAGTGAGAACAGGGATTCAACCAACACAGCTTTCAGCGGGATGGAATACATGGAGAGTGCCTATCTGGCCTCTCTGTGCATAGCACCATGAAAAAAGCAACAGGTCAATTATTACTGATGTGCAGAGAAGCTCTTAACCCTTTGAGTGCCAGAGGGGTACACAACACGGTACCCCTCTGGCACTCAAAGGGTTAATCACATTTTAATATTTAAGGCATTTTTCTACTGGCTTTTAACTTGACTGATATGAGAATATAGCCACTTTCTAAGTCATGGCCAGTAATTTTAAATTAGAATAAGATTTTGTTTTCCCTTCATAGAATCCCCTCCATTATAGAAGCCATTAATTCTAATTTCATAGTTCTATCAGCTTTTTATTGCTGGATACTACTGGGTGACATGTCTGCATACAGTCAGCAGTTCAAATGCTTTTTTTTTTTTTTTTTTTTTTTTGCATTGCTAAAATGGTGTCGACCTACTGTCAGATAAACACCTCATCTTGTCCCTTCTGAAAGATGCATGCTGCAGGGCTGTACTGGATAAATTGCAGCCCTAGAGTAAAGATGAGGAAATGGTTGGTGTCCTGATATTGCTGTTTGGATGAGAATGATGGAATTTTTTGTAGTCCAAGTAGTTTACTCAGGCAGTATCCTTTCCACAGATGTCTTGGGCCCCTGTTTCACGAAAATTAATTACATATTATTAACAAATTAGAACAGGCCAAACCTACCAATATGCAAATCTCAAATCTGCCACCCTAAATCTATGCCTACTCAGTACATCAGTACCAATGACTATAAATAACTGGCGTGCACAGATCATCTCTGTGTTCTGCAGGGAAGGATTATCTATATCTCCCTTCCTTGATGGGCAGTGACTGGGTAGATCTTTGACAAGCAGTCTTTTAATGTAATTGCGTCTAAAGCACATGTCATGCTGATTTACCTTATGTTATTTTAAAACTAAGAACACTGCACATGTGAATATCAAAAATATTAGTATAAAAGGATTCACATATTCAAGTCTATTAAAGGGCAACCAACAAATAAGGTAAATATCCTGTTGAATGAAACAGAAGTCAGATGATCCTCCCATTTGCCTCCAAGCTCCTCCCATTTGCCTCCAAGCTCATATAATCAGCTCACTAGATTCCTCTTCTCCCACTCCCTGCCAGATCCCTCGCAATCTGGATTCTGGCCTCTTCACTCCACTGAGACTGCCCTCACTAAAGTGGCCAATGACTTGCTCGCCGCCAAGTCAAAAGGCCACTACTCCGTACTCATTCTCTTGGACTTGTCAGCCACCTTTGACACAGTAGATCACCCTCTCCTTCTCCAAGCCCTCCACTCCCTAGGTTTCTGTGACACTGCACTCTCCTGGTTTTCATCTTAACTCTGCAACCACTGATTTAGCGTTTCCTACTCTTGCTCCACTTCTCCACCCATCCCACTGTCTGTTGGAGTGCCTCTAGGATCAGTTCTGGGACCCTTGCTCTTCTCAATCTACACCACGTCCCTCGGAAAACTAATCAACTCCCTTGGGTTTCACGATCATCTCTATGCTGATGACATTCAAATATATATTTCCTCCCCTGACCTCTCCCCTTCCCTCTTGTCCCGAGTATCTGACTGTCTGTCTGCTGTGTCTTCCTGGATGTCCTCCCGTCAACTCAAATTTAACCTTGGCAAAACTGAACTAATCATCTTCCCTCCCACTACAACCAGCCTTACCCCAGATATTACCCTCACCATCAACAACACTACTGTCACACCGACCCCTACAGCTCTCTGCCTGGAGGTCACATTTGACTCTGCCCTATCCTTCATTCCTCACATCCAGTCAATCTCCAAATCATGCCGCCTTCACCTCTGCAACAGCTCTAGAATCTGACTCTTTTCCACATAAGACACTACCAAAATTCTAATCCAAACACTCATCATGTCCCATCTTGACTACTGTAACTCATTACTATTTGGCCTTCCTCTCACCCGACTAACCCCACTACAGTCCATAATGAACTCTGCTGCAAGACTAATCTACCTCACTCATTGCTTCTCTGACAGCAGACCCTTCTGTCAATCCCTACACTGGCTCCCATTAGCATACAGAATTAAATTCAAAATTCTGGTGCTTACTTATAGAGCCCTCACTAACACCGCACCCCCATATATTTCATCTCTCATTTCCAAATACATTCCCACCCGCCATCTTCGCGCTGCACACGACCTTCTGCTCTCCACAGCTCTAATTACATCCTCCCACTCCTGCCTACAGGACTTCTCCCATGCTGCACCTCAGCTCTGGAATTCCCTCCCCCACCCAATCAGACTCTCCCCTAGCCTTCAGATTTTCAGATGATCCCTGAAAACTCACCTCTTCAGGGAAGCCTATCAACTGCCTCCATAAACATTATCCCCAAGAACCACCCCTTGTCTGGACCACTGCACTCAACAGCACTTCTCACTCCCACCCACTGACAGGCAGTTCATGAGGCACTTGCACCCAATAGCACTCCTTCTGTGTCAAACCTACCTTCCTCTAGACTGTAAGCTCTCACGAGCAGGGCCCTCTGATCCTTCTGTTCTCCACATTTGATTGTACTATTTAATGCCTGTGTATGTCTGTTCCCTACTGTAAAGCGCTGCGGAATTTGTTGCGCTATATAAATAAAGATTAATAATAATTATAATACGTGACAAGAAGGAGAAGGATAAATTATTTAATTGTTTAATTCAGCAGGATAGTTAGGCAATTTTACTATTTAGGACCTTAAATGCAAAAGAAAAGTGGATTAATTCTGGGGCAAACCAACTTTACAATAAACAAAGAAATAATAATATTCCCCAGATTTTCAATGACTTGTTAGACAGGGCCACAACATTCAAAGGATTAACCCCTTAAAGACTGCACTGTCCAGGGATGGGGTGCTTTAGAGGACCACTGAACTTTATTTTTTTCCCACTGTAGCAGGCCAATCACAAACTTTTGTGACATGACAGGACCATCACGGTACTTAAAGGAGCAGTAAACTTTTTTTAATGAAAACACATATTTTACAGAGCATTTCCTGCTGAATAAAACAATGTCAATCCCATCGCTGTCAGATGTTTTATTCAAAATTTATAGCAGTTCAAATAATCAGGAAGTGAATTTTCTGTGCGTTTACTTCCTGATAGTTCTAACTAACAGGAAGTGACGGGAAGTTTCTATCACATTCTGTGGAGAACTGTATGTCTCTGACTTTTCTGACTTTCCTCTCCTTTAGAATCTAAGAGGAAATCTTATTAGAATTTGACCACTAGAGGGCACTGCTAATGTAAAAAAATGTGTTTAAACTGTAACAACACTGGAAATATAAATCTCTCGGCAGTGGGAGTACCCTTATTTTGCTCAATAGGAAAATCCCTACAATATATATTTCATAAAAAAAAGTTTATTGCCAGTTTACTGTCCAGACACAAGTGAGGGTCCTGGCATGTTACGAGTCTTTAAGGGGTTAATGGCCCCATTTAAGTCAACTGGAATATGTATTTCTCCCCTCTAGTACAGATGATGTGACACAAAATTATGCCACTTCTCTGTTGATGACAAGGCCTATAGTATATCTCCATCCCTCACTGCTCCTGAGAAATGTTGGCTTTATTTTAACTTTTAGTGTTACCATCTATCCCTGTTATTTTTTCCATTTTGCATGTAGTCTGTCACATGCTCCCATTATTAAAACTTTTCTTTTTTAGACCAGGAAGCCCATCTTTGGTCCTAACTAGCTGGCTATCATTCTTTCAGTCTTTCCTAAGATTATTCTTGGTTTGGCCACCTTGTCTGAGGTATTGTCAGTCTCTGAGTAGGGTCAAGTGAGATTAGCAAGGTAAAGGACTCAGGTTAACCAGTTCACAGTTCCTCTGAGTTCGAGACTGGATCAGCAGGTACCAGGAGGCTCGGGAAGGTTCAAGACCGTAGTCAGACTGCAGGACAGAGTTCCCTTTAATCGAAGGTCTCGAGGTTAAGATAAGGTTCGAGGCAGGTTTGAGGTCTTGGGGTATCGATGAGGTTCGAGGCAGGTTCGAGGTCTTGGGGTATCGATAAGGTTCGAGGCAGGTTCAAGGTCTTGGGGTATCGATACGGTTCGAGGTCTTGGGGTATCGATAAGGTTCGAGGCTTATGGACTACGAATCCTCTATTCTCTGCTGAATCGAGTTTGGACTCGAGGCCCAGGAAACTGGAAGCAGGTAAGGGGAATACGAGTTCCTACACCCTCGACTGGCCGGGGCAGTCACCGGAGCGGCCGGTGATGGCAACCCAAACCAGTCGGAGCCCCAGAGGTGAAGGAACGGTAGACTGGAACCAAACCTTGAGAGCAGCTGGAGGGACTCTCGTTGCGAGGCAGAAAGTTCCGAATGGGAAGCGTAGTCCGAGAATACTGGGTCAGGCCGGAATCGAATCAGGAACCAAAGGGACAGACAGAGACGTGGTCAGGCAAAGCTGGGTCAAGATCCACGGGCAGAAGACAAGACTAGGTCGGTATTCAAGCAGGGTTCGGTACACGGAATCAGCAAACACAGAAACTCAACGACAAAGGTTTCTCTCAGACTTTTGGCGCTAAAATCGAGCAAGGGTTGATGGAAGATCCAGGTACATAAAGCCTACAGCCGCCAATAGGATTATAGGTAGGAGGAGCAGTCAGGAGCAGCATGACAGTGCCCCCCCTTCAACGGCCGACCTCCGGACGGCCTGGAGCATCAGGATGCAGGCGATGAAAGGTCCGTACAAGGACCGGAGCATGGACCTCAGTAGCTGGCACCCAGGAACGATCAGCAGGACCATAGCCCTTCCAGTCGACCAAATAGTGTAATCGGCCCCGAGATAGCCGAGAATCCAGAATCTTGCTGACCTCATATTCTGGATGACCATCCACCAAAACAGGAGCAGGAGGAGTGGCCGGTTGGTAGAAACGGTTCTTGACCAAGGGACGTAGAAGTGAGACATGAAAGGAATTGGCCACCTTCATGGTGGATGGTAAATCAAGAAAATAGGTGACAGGAGTGAGCTGAGTCTTGATAGGAAAAGGTCCAATGAACCTGGGACCCAATTTACCAGAGGGCTGCTTCAAGCGAAGGTGTTGGGTGGAGAGCCAGACCTGGTCACCCGCTTGGTATGAAGGAGCAGGTTGCCTTTTCTTATCCGCAGTGGACTTATAACTGGAAGAAGCGGCTGTCAAAGAGTGTTGAACAGAAGCCCAATGAAGACGGAGATTTCGTACACTATTATCAGCTTCGGGAACATCGGATACCGGGAGGTTGGGCAACGTCTGAGGGATTGGCGAAGGTTGAAGAAGCCCAACAGGCCTCTGATTGGATGGTTTAACTTGTGTACAAAGCGTGCAAGCTTTGACGTAGGCTACCACATCTTGTTTCAAGGAAGGCCACCAGAAGCGTCTAAGAAGAAATTCCGTATTCTTTGTAATGCCTGGGTGACCGGCCATAGTAGAACGGTGTGACCATTTTAGAAGAGAGGAACGAAATCGCTTGGGGACAAACAGCAGATGAGCGGGTTTCCCTTGAAAACGTCCACTGAAATGATGTTGAAGGGACTTGATCCTTTGTACTATGGACAATGATAGAGAGGCCACAATATGATCGGGAGGAATTATGGGTTCAGGAGGAGGTTCTGGTTCAGTAGTGAAGAGAGGAGGCAAGGCATCCACCTTCAGATTCTTAGGTCCCAGTTCAGATAGAAGAAGTGGTTCTCCTCTAGGAGGCACGGTTCCGGGTAAGAAGTCAATAGGACAGTCTCTGTAGGGTTTAGGAACAGATTCCTCAGGAGTGGTTATGCAACCCACAAGGCCTGGTACAGGTATCTCAGAAAGGCAGTTAGAGTAGCAGGAAGAACCCCAATTCGTCAACTGGTCAGAGCTCCAGTCAATTACTGGATTGTGGCGGCGAAGCCAAGGAAGTCCCAAAATCACTGGAAGGGAAGGGCACTCTATAACGTCGAGGTGAATTGTCTCTGAATGAAGGGTGCCAGTCCGAAGAAGTAGTAATTGAGTTTCATGGGTAACGAGGCCCTTTCCCAGAGGACCCCCACCCACGGTAGAGACCCGCAGGGGTTTGGTTTTCTGGACAAGCGGTATAGAGTGCCTGGAAGTGAATCCAGCATCAAGGAAGACCCCTGCCGCACCTGAGTCCAAGAAGGCTTTAGTGGAGACTGAGCCCTCCGCCCAACTTAACCGAACAGGAACCATCAAACGGTTTGTGTCAGACGGAGAGATTTTGTGTATTACGCCTAGGGAGTTGTCTCCATGGTTCCCTAAACTTTGGAAGTTTCCCGGACGGGTCGGACACTGGTGTAGGAGATGGCCCTTGAGGCCACAATAAAAGCAAAGTCCCTGACTTCTTCGCCGGCGTTTCTCCTCCTCAGGGAGTTTAGTCACAGACCCAATATCCATAGGTTCAACAGAGGTCTGTAATGTCTCGGTGGGAGAGGATAATCGAGGAACAAAATCAGATTTATGGCGGCGGAAGCGATCTCTCTCAAGCTGTCGCTCGATTTGCCGACGATCTAATTCTAAACAGGTAGATATCAGACCCTCCAGATCCTCCGGTATGTCTTGATTAACTAGAGCGTCTTTGATGCGTTCGCTCAGACCCCTGCGAAAGGCGGCTCGCAGGCTCCATTGTTCCAGTCCGTTGCGTAGGAAAGTGTTCTGAACTCTACTGCATATTCAGCCACCGTGCGAGTGCCCTGTTTTAGACCCAGTATACTGGCTTCTGCAGATGCCTGTCTTCCAGGTAGATCAAATACGGTCTTAAAGGCAGCGATAAATGCATTGGAGTCATCAAGAAGAGAAGATCTGTTCTCCACCAGAGGGGAAGCCCAAGCGAGGGCCTTATCAGTCAATAGAGAGATTATGAATGCCACCCTAGTAGAATGAGAGTTAAACGAATGAGGCAAGGTCTGAAAATGTAACTGGCACTGGTTCAAGAATCCACGACAATGTTCAGGTCGGCCAGAGTATCTCTCTGGTAAGGGTATCTTGGGTGGCTTGTACCCTGAGGTGGCTCCTGTAGACCCTGTGGCCCCAGGGGGCTGTGGTGGAGCTTGAGCAGGGGTAGATGGAGAGAATGTTTGCAACATTTCTATCATAGCATCCAGCTTATTATTGAGGGTTTGTAGTTGTGCTGCATGGGTAGACAGAACTTGCTCCTGTTGTTCCTGTCTGGAGGCTATGAGGGAAGCCTCAGCAGCATCCATTTTACTGGCTCGATTTTACTGTCAGTCTCTGAGTAGGGTCAAGTGAGATTAGCAAGGTAAAGGACTCAGGTTAACCAGTTCACAGTTCCTCTGAGTTCGAGACTGGATCAGCAGGTACCAGGAGGCTCGGGAAGGTTCAAGACCGTAGTCAGACTGCAGGACAGAGTTCCCTTTAATCGAAGGTCTCGAGGTTAAGATAAGGTTCGAGGCAGGTTCGAGGTCCTGGGGTATCGATGAGGTTCGAGGCAGGTTCGAGGTCTTGGGGTATCGATAAGATTCGAGGCAGGTTCGAGGTCTTGGGGTATCGATACGGTTCGAGACAGGTTCGAGGTCTTGGGGTATCGATAAGGTTCGAGGCTTATGGACTACGAATCCTCTATTCTCTGCTGAATCGAGTTTGGACTCGAGGCCCAGGAAACTGGAAGCAGGTAAGGGGAATACGAGTTCCTACACCCTCGACTGGCCGGGGCAGTCACCGGAGCGGCCGGTGATGGCAACCCAAACCAGTCGGAGCCCCAGAGGTGAAGGAACGGTAGACTGGAACCAAACCTTGAGAGCAGCTGGAGGGACTCTCGTTGCGAGGCAGAAAGTTCCGAATGGGAAGCGTAGTCCGAGAATACTGGGTCAGGCCGGAATCGAATCAGGAACCAAAGGGACAGACAGAGACGTGGTCAGGCAAAGCTGGGTCAAGATCCACGGGCAGAAGACAAGACTAGGTCGGTATTCAAGCAGGGTTCGGTACACGGAATCAGCAAACACAGGAACTCAACGACAAAGGTTTCTCTCAGACTTTTGGCGCTAAAATCGAGCAAGGGTTGATGGAAGATCCAGGTACATAAAGCCTACAGCCGCCAATAGGATTATAGGTAGGAGGAGCAGTCAGGAGCAGCATGACAGGTATCTCCAGGGGCTAGAACCCCAGGATCTGTGCTCAGTGTTCTTCCCATGGGAGGATAGTTGCTTTTGCACCTCCTTTTTTTTCCTTCCTCACAATCAGTTGTGGGTAAGGAATTGTCAGCTATGTCACTCCTTTCCTAAAAAACTATAAGGGCTGGTGTCCTTCCGCATTCCAGTTGGGGGAATGAGTGGTTGAACGCTTCTTCCTTGCTCAAGGCGATGGATCAATTCTGTTACTGCTAGTGTGGTTTCAGCGTGGAGGACCTCCCCTTTTTTTCTTCCCCTTATGCATGTCAATGTGGGCATTCCATTATGGAATGCATGATCATCTTTTACTTCCTTATACAGTTTTTCTTACTGCCTCTTGAGTGTGCGTTCCACTGGTGGAACACATACCATAATCTACATTGCCTTTCTTTATGTAGGCTATCCTGTTAAATGCATTCCAAGCGGTCCCAGGAAGGTGCCCAGAGAGGACCATGGTATGAATTCGGAGCTCCCCGCCCCGTATCAGCAGCGGCACGTTCCGGCAATCTCTACTGTGCATGACTGCAGCGCCGCCAGTGTTGGCCTGTGTACACGGGCTTTAAAACTAGTTTTAGTATAAAATACTATGGCAAAATTTTAAAAAACAAATAATAAAAATGACAAGCTTAAACTGATGCTTTGCAGTGTATAACTGCTTTTTCAAAGTCAGCTAGCCAAATATAAACAAAGGCATTTGTCTGTTTCTTTCTATGTCTCCTGCTCTTGGAGAGTTGTATAGAGGAGCGGCCTGGACCTGGAGTGCATCAAGTGAAGTATCAGGATTTACACTGCAGCTGGGCAGTATAGACAACCCTTTTGCATTTTTTTCCAGTTAACGCATAAGTGTTTTACTGAACAACTTTCTTGTGAGTAATTTTCCTGTAATTAATAATCTGTTAATTGGATTAGTGTTTGAATATAATATTCTACTTGCTATACAGGAAAGTGTAGTGCTAGTTTGATTTATCTTTTAAAATGCCTTCTAAAGAAGAAAAATCTCAGAGCAAGCACAAACCATGTGTGGGATGTGATAAGATTTTCGCCACTGATGAAGACAAGCTATGTCCAGACTGCCTAAGGTAGGCTTAAGGAACAACATGACTTCCCAGTTCCAGACGTTTTTTTATCCTGGATGAAGTCCTCCATGCAGGAGACTTTTAAAGCCATACAGGCAGGGGAACCATCTAAAAATAAAAGGAAGCATTTAGACTCTGGTGAAGACACATCCTATATGGAGGAAGAAGAATAGTTGGAACCCAGTTTCTTGGATCTGAACTCCGATATTTCATCTGAGGAAGAAGGCGAGATTATAGAGTTTACAGGAGCATTCAAAATTGATAAAATAGATTGTTTCTTAAACAATCTGTGTAAGACACTGGGACTTTTGGAATCTCACCAGGCATTAGACCATCCTGGATTTAAAGTGAATCAACAAGTATCTAAGATGCAAATATTTGAAGATGGAGTCAGTTGCCACAGTAATATGGGTTGTACCTCCAGGAATGATCCTTACATATATAGACATTAAATCCGACAATCCCATTGAAGATTTCTGTGGTTCACTGTACAAGAGGAATGTTCCATTCAGACTATCCTTATGCTCTCTTGACTTTTGTCTTGACCTTTTGAACCTTTTCTTCACAAAAATCCTAACAGCCTTTTTGGAACATTTGAGAAAGAAAGGTATACATATCTTGTATCTAGACAATCTCCTCATTATAGCAAGGTCAAGAGAGCATACAGGAGAGTCTATACATTATCTTCTGGACTTGGGTTGGTTCGCAAGCCAGGAAAAAAAAAACGTATTTCCTCAGAGGCTCTAGTCATCCTGGAGGTCAACCTCGACACAGTGACATGTATGGCACATTTATCTGGGAGAGTCTCAAAATGGAGACGAAGGGTGACATCCTTCAGGAGTCAAACATCTCATACCAAAAGACTTCATGGTCAAGATGCCATCTGAGACCCCTACAACACAATTTCATCAGGATATGGAGCAAGTATTCTGGAAATACCTCACACCAGATTTCACTGTTAAACTCCACAAGAGCAGAGTTAAAATGGTGTTTAGCAAAGGATAACATTCTGAAGAGTCATTGCCTAGTGGATCCATATTGGGAAATCATCACCATAGATACAATCCTGAGAGGTTGGGCTGGTAGTTCGCAGGGAAGGACAGTGTAAATCTTCATAAAGATCACTTCACATAAATCTTCTGAAAAGGAGGGCAGTCTGCCTAATATATGCCAAATGATTCCTAAGGAAAAAGGCCATTCAAATTAGAATGGCCAATATGGTGACAGTCATGTACATAAAAAAAAAAAAGTCAAGGGTGCACGTGAAGCAGCAGCCTAAATCAAGGAGGCCACAGACAGTTAATCTGGGCAGAAAGAAACCAAAGGGGAAATCACATCCTCTTATAGATCAGGACACGTCAATAGGGAAGCAGATTTCCTGAGCAGGAGTCTGTTAGATCAGGGAGAATGGGCTTTCATCCAGGAGATCTTTAACCAGATTGTCCTCAGATGGGGTCAACTTGAAATAGATCTTATGGCCACACAAGAAAACAGGCAATGCAACATATTTCTCCAGGTGGAGGAAGCAGGAGGCATTAGTTCAAGATGGCCTGAAGATTCAGTTGACCTAATTGGTGTGTTTTTCCTTTATTCCCAATCATCATGGACGTGGTCAAGAAAATAAGGAAACATTGGACGAGATTTTCGTATCTCCCAGATGACACAGGAGAGTATGGCTTTAACATTTGGTTATGTCCATGGTAACTACTGATTGTGCAGAATCTCTTGACACAAAGACCTTTAATCCACCAAAATACTCCGCTCTTGCAGCTGACTATGTGGAGGCTGAATGGGGCTCTTTAAAATCAAAAGTGTTATTGGAAGCAGTCATTGCAGATATTTTGGAGTAGCAGGAAATCTTCAACAGCTAAGCTCTACTGCAGTGTGTGGGACACCTTTGTCAGGTCATGCAAAGAGAAGAACATGAACAAGCATCCAGTACTATGGGTAGTAATTTGGATTTCCTGCAAGCAGGATTTCAATCAGGACTAAGACCAGACTTCATAAAGGTATAGCGGTCGGCCCTTTCAGCAACTCTATAGTGGTTCAGTTCATGGAAGTTGAATTTGTTAAGAGAGTCATTAAAGCCATTTCAAAGGTAAGACCTACCACCAGGAAAATCATTCCCCGGTGGGACCTGAACCTGGTATAAAAAAAGCTTTCAAGATCAGAATTCTTCAAGCCTATAGACCAAATGCCACTACTAAACCTTCCTTAAAATTGTCTTTTCTGACAGCAATCACCTCTGCCAGAAGGGTTAACGAACTGCATGGTCTTTCATGCAGATCACCCTTCTTAATTATCCATCAAGACAAAATAACTGGTGTCTTTGAGAATGCAATGTGTGACACTACAAAACATGTTAGAATAATGCCCATTATTTTACTTTCTGGTGTTTTATATGTATATACAAGTAATGTAAAAGCCCCGGTACACTGTGTAGTCATGCGCAGTAGAGACTTCCCAAACGCACAGAATGCTGGAAGGGGTAGTTCTGCTGTAGTACACCCGTCGTGTAGCGTTCTGTGCATTGTGCAGTCTCTACTGCGTATGACTGCATCGGACAAACATACATACCTTTTATATTATAGGATTTTCTTTTTAATAAAGAAGTTTTGCTTTTAACATTGAGATTATAGTTACCTGCCTTAATTTATCCAGTGTGGACTGGAATTCTGCTACTCCTGAATGGAAACAGGAACATTTCTCCTTCCGCTGGTTTGTCAGGCTATGATGAAGTGCTGACCAGTACACTTGTGAGTATATAACCAGTCTGTATTTGTGATAATGCTCACTGAGTTACACTATTGGATGTTCCCTTTTTCCTTTTGTGTTATACATGTTTCTTGTCACGGGACAGTGAATGCTTTCAAGCTGTGCCCTATATAAGTAGGAGTTCAGCAATCATATTTGTGCGTATTCACTCAGGTGGTGATTCTTACTATTACTGTACGATTTCACTTAAGGGGCACCCCTTGTTTTCTCCCCTTACAATTTGGATATGGTTAGGTGTATATCCTTATATTAAGCGGACAGAAGAATTTGTGAAAATCTTTTTTTGTGCATGTTCAGGGAAGATTTAAAGGGCTGGCAGCATCAAAATCTTCCATAGCACGATGGAACAGTGATTTTAATAAGACGGCTTATATGGAAGCAGGGTTAAAACATCCCGGAAAGACACACTCCATCAGGGCAGTTTCTAAATCCTGCTACAACCCATATTTTATCCAACCACATTATTTCTTGTTTTAGCAGTGTGTTTAAAATTCCCTACTCTCCCCAAATTAACTCATTCCAGTTCCATAAATTATAATGCAGCTGGTGAGCTATGTGCCACTTCCTTAAACTGTACTGCCATAGGCTTCCTTCTTTAATAAGTATTCTATTATTTTACCTGTGTTCCTAATTGCAGATTTACGTTCACTGATCCTGTCTTTTAAAGGTGGCCCTTGTGGTACATTCTACATAACACTTTTGCACATGGACATGAAAGCATATAAATGACTCCCCTAGTGTCGTAGTTATTTGTTTTATTGGGATCTTTTTATGATTACAAAGGTTATATATTTTAATAGTTTTGATGTATTGAGCACAATGCCCACATTCAAAGTTTCCTTCTAACTTACCTCAATCATGTTTATCTTGTAGTTTAGGGTAATTTTTTATAAGGGAAGCTGAAGTATTAAACCTTTAAGTGCCTGAGGGGTACACAACGCATTGCTTTTTAGGAACTCAAAGAGTTAACTGACTCATTTTTATTTCTTCCTCTAAAATTTATCACACAAAAGAGGAAAAAAAGAAACCCTGCATTACTGAGCACTCAATCTATATTTACACCTGTTTATTTGTTACTTAGGACATAGAACAATAAGGAAAAAGTAAAACTTAACGTTTAATTTTGATGTAAATAAAATATAATCCAAACATTCTCACACCCCCAATGGAAATACAAACCCACTATAGTGTATGAGCAGCTATTTCAATATCAAATCGCTATTTTATATATATATGGGTGTGATGTACAAGCAATCGTAATTACAAACTTATATCCAATATTAACCCTATATGTCCCCATCAACACAATAATCAGACACTGATTAACGGTAACCAAATTAGTAACTATAGTTGATATCTAATGTGTGTATTAAGTACCTAAGTATCTGTACCCTAACTCAATTTGTTACCGAGGCACAATCCAGATTGCCAAAAAAGTCTATCTAAAGACTAAATGTAACCTATCAATCTAAAATATTGAAGCGATCTGACATTGAAGCTTTAGCTACTAAAAGTCTCATGCATAAAAACACTAGACGTAGATAACCAAGTTACTATCTCTCTCTTATGGCGAAGCTTCGCTATTCACTTGAGATCTTAGTTACTAAGACTTATATTAAAAAAAAAAGCAGCAAATTTTTACATTCTACTTCAAGGTTTGAAATACCTAGGGATATCAGCAATCATGCCGGTTCCCTATTAAAACTAACGCGAGTTTCACTATAAGCTTGTTCACAGTTTTAATATATGTATCCAAAAGGACGCCGACTGAAACCCCTGTTAAATACCTGAGGAAGCAGTTTTGATTGGTGTAATTCAAATACCCATCAGCCAATCAGTACTTAATCCTGATTGACACACTCTCAGACTCAACATATCAACATCGAGAATAATCCCATTACCCATATAAGGATTAAAGATGAATAAATCCAATATATAAATTATAGATTATATCCTTATCGAATAATACACAATGATATTAAAAAGAAAGGATCTTATTAATAAGAATATGTAAACCACCAAATGTGATTTACTCAACAATCATATTAATCTATCGGGTATGGATGGTAATATTTCAAGTGTATAAGACTATTTAATTAAATCTCCCCAACTCCTATAAACAATATATATGTAGATTCACATATAAATTCTAAGATCTATCTTTTTAGAGATATCAACTAGTTTATATGATGTTTTAAATACATTTCTTCAGATTCCATAAATTGCAAGTATAATACAGTCACACATGAGTTGTCAAATTAATTTAAAGATACATCTACCAAATAACATTATTTGATTTTCATCCTTCACAGATGTACACTCAACTGCATCTCCTCATTTAGTCCCTTTGGAGACATAGTATCTAATAGAAAAATCAATCTATTTTCTCTTTTTTAATAAGTTCCTTATCTAGATCTCCTCCGCGCATACCCAAATAAATTTTCTGAAGACCCCAAGCTTTTAGGGTCTGAGTTATGTTTGTCAAAAAAATGTTTATTAACAGAGGTAATCTGCTTAGTGCCCTCATTGATATCCCTAGCGGCATTTGTGATACTCCTTGCATGTTCTCTTACTCTAGTTTTCAATTGGCGAATGGTTTTGCCCACATATTTCATCTCGCAGGGGCATTCAAGACAATAAATTACCCCTGTGCTTTGGCAATTGATGAAATCAGAAATAAGATGTTTATGGCCAAATCTGTCAATATATTCTTTCTTGAGGGTCATATGTTGACAATTAATACAATTCCTGCAAGGGAATGATCCCTTTGCTGGAGGTTTGGCTTTCTTCCTTTTACAAAAATGACTTGGGACTAAGATGTCTCTCAAATTTGGAGAGCGTCTGTATGTGAATTTGATTCTATCTCCTAGATGTTTTTTTAGATCATTATCAGTCTGTAGAATATAAAGATGTTTTTTTATAATCTCCTCTATTTTCTGCCAATGACAGTTATAGGTATTAATAAATCTCAATTTTGGTTCTGTATTCTGAGATTGACAATTTTTATTATACAGCAAAAAAGGTCTTGAAGAATATAAGGCTCTTTTATATGCCTTTTTTCACACTATTTTTGCTATATCCTCTGTCATAAAATCTCTGAGACAATTCTTTTGACCTTATCTTAAATGTTTCAATATCTGAACAATCGCGTCTAATACGCAAATATTCACCAATAGGCGCACTATTCTTCATATGTTTTGGATGACTACTGTCATACTATGTGTAGGTATTTAACTGGGGTTTCGGTCGGCGTCCTTTTGGATATATATATTAAAACTGTGAACAAGCTTATAGCGAAACGCGCATTAGTTTTAATAGGGAACCAACATGATTGCTGGTATCCCTAGGTATTTCAAACCTTGAAGTAGAATGTAAAAATGTTCTGCTTTTTTTAATATAAGACTTAGAAACTAAGATCAAGTGAATAGCGAAGCTTCACCATGAGAGAGATAGTAACTTGGTTATCTACGTCTAAGTGTTTTTATGCATGAGACTTTTAGTAGCTAAAGCTTCAATATCAGATCGCTTCAATATTTTGATTGATAGGTTACATTTAGTCTTTACATAGACTTTATTGGCAATCCGGATTGTGCCCCGGTAACAAATTGAGTTAGGGTACAGATACTTAGGTACCTAACACACACATTAGATATCAACTATAGTTACGAATTTGGTTACCGTTAATCAATGTCTGATTATTGTGCTGATAGGGACATATAGGGTTAATATTGGATACAAGTTTGTAATTACAATTGCTTGTACATCACACACACACATATATATATATATATATATATATATAATGTATAAGAGCAATAAATGATATACAGGAGTGAACATCTTAATAATTATATATATGACCTGTTACCCATATAGGCGACTACTGTTGTGATATATAACTTTGTTAACTATAGCGATTTGATATTGAAATAGCTGCTCATACACTATAGTGGGTTTGTATTTCCATTGGGTGTGTGAGAAAGTATCTTACTTTTTAGAGATTGTTTGGATTATATTTTATTTACATCAAAATTAAACGTTAAGTTTTACTTTTTCCTTATTCTTCTATGTCCTAACTAACAAATGAACAGGTGTAAATATAGATTGAGTGCTCAGTAATGTAGAGTTTCTTTTTTTCTCTCTTTTGTGTGATAATTACTTAATTACCCTGTGAGCACCTCTCTTTCACCGTCATAATACTCCATATAGATGTAGGGTAGTGAGTGCATAGGGTTAACTTGTTGCTTTTCTTCCTCTAGAATTTGCCAATATTTTAGGTTTATTTTTCATTGATTATGATATTTGCCAATAAAGTTAACCTTTTGCTTTATGTTAGTCTCTGTCTCCTATGTATTTTAAGCAGTTTTTTTTTTTTATTGAACTAATATGTTTGCAGGAAAACTATCAATAAAATGTTCAATGAATTCTACATGTTTTTGATATTCTGTCTCTTTAGTACATACTTTTTCCTGAACTGTGAGTCGGACATTTGTTATTTTTATTTTATACATTTCATATAGTAAAGTAAATTAGGTCGAAAAAAGACACAAGTTCATCAAGTTCAACTTTTGTCTCATAACACAGAGACATGAGAATGATATAGCTTTCCTGCTACCAAATAAATTAGTTTTTACCCTGTATGTTCCCTTTTGGAAGAAAAGTATCCAATGTTCTCCTAAAAGTATCCATTGTATCTGCCATAACCACATCCTTGGGCATGGAATTCCATAATTTAACAGACCTTACTGCAAAAAAAAAAACAAAAAAACCTTCCTCTGCTATAGTCGAAACCTCCTTTCCTCTAATCTCAAGGGGTGTCCCCATGTCACCTGATCAGGCCTTAGAATAAATAGCTCATCGCAGAGATCCTTCTATTGACCTCTCATATATTTGTACAATGTGATAAGGTCTCCTGTTAGTCATCTTTTCTCTAAGGTATATCATGACTGATAATATAAATATTCGTAGCCATAGGTTTACTACACATTGTTGTACCAAGTATATTATCTGAGCTGTATATTAACATTTAAAAATGAAACTTCATTTGTATCACTATATACTGTGAATTTTAAACCACCAATGGAATCAATTATGTATTCAAAAAAATCTCTGCAATGAAGAACTCTCCCACCTTCCACAAAAGGATCTCATCATCAATACATGTATATCCTAAGTCCTACTAGCAACGGTCATGTCAATGTCTAACAATCAGGACCGGCTGGTCTCCTGAACAAATGCCCAAGGTAAAAATTCATAAGGGTCATTAGCATTTTCTGTCCATAGCATGGTTAAGAGACGGTTTATTATAAGCATAGGCTACTTCTTAAATATTTGTTTTCTTAAGAGGGTTGTAGTTTGAGTATGTAAATATTCAAGTGTTGTCTTAACATTTTACAGGCAAGCACTACAAAGGAGTATGGCATAAATAGTTTTAAAATAGGAGTATACATGTATTTTAAAGCATTATACAAAAAAAAAAAAAAAACAGACATACACATACTGTCATACAATGTGACAAATATGGTGGTGGAGAAAGACCGTGAAGGTCCCTGTATTCACCCCTTTCATTTTTTCCAGCAGTCTCTTAATTATTGTCCTTCTCATTACCCCCTTTATGCCTGCTGCACCCTCACAACAGCACCCCTCCTCTTGTAGGCAGATGCTGCTGCTTTGTCGTGCATTACATATAAACTCACAATTGTTCAGTCCCTCCCCATGTTCAGCCACTTGTATCCTCTGTTCATGCTGCATTCCCTGTATTCAGCTACCGACCCAGTGATACGAAGAAAACACTGGATGGGGAAGCCGTTTCAAGGCATCAGACAGTTCTGACTTACTTCTGGCAGAGAACTGCAGGCTCGCATCACTGTGTGTGTCAATGAACAGAGTGAATGCAACAAAGGACACAGTGAACGGTTATGATTGTGCAGAGGCTAGAACAGAAAATTATCTGGCTGAAGGAACTTTAGAGGTTGTTTGTTTTTTAGAAATAAATGCACATATTTGGGAGGGTTCTGTACAACATTGTTTATGTGGGTGGAAAGTACCTGTAGCCATGTGGCCAGAATAGGCCCCACTATCTGCACAAATCTGTGCCCCAGCGATTTGGGGGAGGGGTTCAACTGACAACACATTATCTGTTGTGTGGGTGAAAATACCTGCATTGATTTGTGCTGGCTGCAGTAGGGAGGGATTTGCATAACTCCTCCCTACAAAATATATTTTAATATATAGATATAAATATAGAGATTAAAAAACGGACAATATTCTAATTGACTGTTTATTGTTATTAGATCCATGTCACTTTAAAAAGTTCTGTTGGACAGGTAGAAATAAGAAAGTATGCAAAAAAATCTGCAAAGAAAACATTCCATCATTGGCAGAAAACAAAACCCTACATCAACTGGTCTCCTACAGATGGAAAGCCACTTATGCTATAGCAGCCAAGTAATCTTTAACTTCAGCAGGTGTGAGCCTCTTGAAACCAGCTTCATTGCAAATACCAACTTCGATGTTGTCTTCTGTCATCTGCCCTTCAAAACTCTCCTGTTAGGGTGAAGAAACAAGCACGTTTAATGATGTGTTATACAGAACCTTATTCTTCAACCTAGGATTTTAGCAATTCTGGATCAAATCAACTGCACCATAGGGTGAAATAAAAATTCCTTGATTTAGATGTGGCTTAAAACATCTTGGGGGAAATTCACTAAGTGATGATAAAGTGGCGAGGACTTCTCCAGTTTATCACTTCTTGTGTTATTCTATGGAGCCTATGCACAAAGATGTATTTAACTTTGGAGATCTTAGTGCGTAGGCTCCATAGAATAACAAAAACTGGAGAAGTCATCTCCACTTTGTCACCGCTTAATAAATCTCCCCTCTTGAATACTAAAATGTCTCTAGGATTCAAGATGTTAAAAGCCCTATGCACATCAGTGGGAATTATGGATCTATCATTTAACCCTTTGAGTGCTAGAGGGGTACGCAAAGGGTTAAATCTGAGGTGCAGCTGATATGCTTAGGAAATGCACACATGGCTTAACTCTGAGTGCCAGAGAGGTATCAAACGCATTGCAACACAGTGCGTTGGATGCCTCTCTGGCACTCAAAGGGTTAATGAATCCAGCCCACTACATACAACAGTGTGTGCCTATAATAGATACCTTCAGCGTCAAAATAGCTGTGTGAATAGCATCTTCAAGTTCAAGATCTTCATTGTATCTAAAAGGAAAAAGCATAGTAACATAGTTAATGAGAATTAAATATGAAAGGCCAAACTCACAAATACCTTATGGTCCCAGTTCTGTATTAATTTTTATATAAATTATTTCATATAAAAAAATGTATACAAAAAAGTTTTTTCCTCTTTTTTTTCTTTAACCCCTTAAGGACCAGCGGTGTGACTGATCACGTGTGCCGGAACGCCGAATGGGGGACTGAAAGATCGCTCCGGTCTTGAAGTGATCAATTTCAGTCCCTACTATTACTCACAGCGCTCCTGTAAAAAATGTGACGTGCCAGGACCGTCACTGGTCCTTAAGTGGACGTCACTGGACGCGAAGAGGTTAAAGACATTTACCGTGGAGACTATGGGCCGTATGTATGAAAGCAAACTGGGGTTATTCTGGAGTAAACCAACTGCACTATAGGGGCACAAATAAAACATTCCTGTTAAATTAAACTGGGCTTTTAACCCCTTAAATGCCAGAAGTCTCAAATGTATTGTGAAGCAATGCATTAGAATCCGCTTTAGCATTCAAGGGGTTAAAAAGTTCTATACCTATGTTTGTTGTTTATTTGTATATGTTGTTCAACTGGTGCATGCTACTGGGGGGTTCGACTTTGGATATTCCCGCCCTCTGTCCCATTTTCCGTACTTGACTAACGTTTCCTCGCTGGGAGAGGCTTTGGTCTCTCTCATCTATACTCAGTTTATCTGGTCTCTCTGTCGCTGGTTGCCGCCATAGCGGGCCCTTCTTTTCAAACTAGCTCTACTCCTCATTCCCTTTGCTTCATTTCTTGGAACGTTGGGGTCATACACAATCCTGTCAGGTGTAAACAAATTCTAGGTCATCTGCGCCGATTGCATACTCAGGTGGCCCTATTACAGGAAACTAATTTGTTAGATCTGGAGCATGCCAAGCTTCAGAGGGAGTGGATGGGTCATTGCATTGCTGCTTCATACTCCAGCAAGAAGAGGGGTTTAGCTATTCTTATCCCCAAATCCCTTGCTTTTAAACATCTGCACACTATTCGGGATCCAGACGGTCGTTTCTTGTTGGTCAGCTGTGAGTTGGTTCACAAGTCTTTCATAATCTGTAATGTGTATACTCGTAACGATCCTACCCATTCCTTTTTCGCTACTATCTTGTCTCACTTGTTGCATCTCACTTCAGGTAATATTTTATTGGGGAAGGTTGGGGGGGAATTTAACATCACACTTAACCAGCAGCTAGATAGGAGCAGGCACCCAACTGTCTCCGATGCCCCCTCTTTGAATCCTTTGCGGCGATTCATGGATCAGATCCCTCTCACGGATATTTGGCGCCTCTTACACCCTACAGACCGTCACACCTTTTTCTCTCATCCCCACAGCACTTTTACCAGGATTATTTCCTGGGTTCAGCTACCACTATCTCCTTGGTTACTGATTGTCAGGTACATGACATCCTTATCTCCGACCATGACCCACTTACCCTACACATCATTTCACACACCTTTTTATTGGCGCATGCCCCTTTTTCTTGCACAATCCCTGGATTTTTGTGCTAGCCTTAGAAATGCACGGCTTGCTTTCACCTCTAATAACGCCCTTCACTCGTCTGATCCACTGGTTTTTTGACCGACGGCGAAAGAGGTCTTAACTGGTCACATTATTTCTTATGTTGCAAAATTTCGGAAAGAAACGGCGAACACACTTACAGCGTACGTTCACAGTATCTTGACACAAAGAAAGCATATGAAACAGTCTTGTCTACGGCTGCACAATTTCAACTGACTAAACAATCAGCTCCTTACTACCAGAAAGCTAATTTACAGGGTAGGCTGTTGGGGCATATGAGCAAACTTATGCAGGGCCCCAATGTTATTAACTCCATACAAACTCCTTCTGCAGGGATCACTACTGACGCAACGGCTATCAATACTGCTTTTGTTGACTATTTTTCCAATTATATGGCCCTGAACCAGACAACTCGTTAGCTCAGCTGGACTTCCTGCATCTTGTATCTCTGTCTATGCTTGCGACTGATCAGCGTTCTCTTTTAGATGAGCCTAACACTCTAAATGAATTGTACCCAGTTCTTAAGTCTTTGCATAAGTCGCCTGGTCCAGATGGCCTTCCAGCTGAGATTTATAAAATTCTGCAGGACGATATATTTTCTACTTTATCTCTCTATAACGCCATCTTTGCTTCCCATGCCATGCCTTCCATTTTCACATTAACGAGAATTATTATGCTGCCTAAGCCAGGGAGGGATTCCAACAAAGTTGAATCTTATTGGCCGATATCGCTTTTAAATACTGACTGTTCCGTGTAGGTACTTGGTGACTAGTGTGTGATCTGCTACATCTGCTCTTATTAAGTCTTCGGATTTTCCATGCAATACCAATCTACTTATAAATCTTGATGCCGAAAAGACTTTTGGTATATCCTTTGGCCCTATCTGTTTCGGGTTCTGGACACGCAGGGCTTTGGCTCGCAATTTCGTGCATTGATTCAATTGTTTTATACTAACCCTCAGGCCACCATTTCTACTAACTCCATCAACTCTCCTCTCTTTCGTCTTGATAGGGGCACCAGACAAGGTTGCCCCCTTTCCCCACTCCTTTTTAATATCGAGCTGTATTCCCTTCTTCGAGCACTACATGCAAATAAAACATCTGCAGGTTCTCTGACAGTTTCCAGCCAACACCACTCCTGGCAAAATCATAGCATAACATCACAATAAATAGTTACTAGTAGAAAGAAAACCCCTCAGAGATAATGTTAATGTAAGGATCATCATGCCCTACAATTCAGCAGGGAAACGATAAGTTTTTTTTTGTAATCTACTTGTAATCACTGTATGTCAATAATGAATAATGTAATATATTCTAAAAACGTATAGTTTCCCCAAAAGTTGGGTTAACATTTGCAGTCTAAATGAATCCTCCAGAATGCCTGCATTCCCTTCAATATTCCAGCATGGGTGGCAGAGGCATAGCTGATGGGCAGCCTTCATAAGTACCAGCCATATACCACTGTCTAATGCCCACAAGGGTTTCCCATTCTTTGGATGCTGCAATTACCATTGCAACATCCAGCGCACTTGGTGAAACGATCTGTATTGCTGCACAAATCAGCTCTGCACAACTTCAGTGCATGAACAGTGGAGTTGCAACATGCTGCATTCATGTGTGGCAACACTGCCAATGTGAATAGCCTCTTAGGCAGCAATGTTCTCTATATACTTTCATATTAGGGTGAAGCTGAAAATGCTGCACTAGAAAATGTAATATGTGAACGAGGCCTTACAATAAATTTAGGTAGATTTACTCCTGTACCTTTTTTCGAGGAACGTTTTTCCATTTACATAATTCTTTCCCATTGCAGTTGCCTTCCAAGCAAAATAGGCCCCCTTAAAAGAAAAAAAAAATATATAGGTTAAAGACAAAGATTCTGAAAACTAGACAAGCCTAGTAGAAATAATTAAAATGGGTTGCTCACTCAAGTTGGTTAAAACAAACAATATAATTTACAGAACTCTCCCATCATGCACAGCTATATTTTATAACTGCAGTGCAGTGTCAACAATATACATTTCCTATGGGAACCATCATCTTTATTCTTCCGGCTACTTAAGTAATTAATAAGAGGCGGCGATGGAAAACAAACAGCTGCTGAAATACTAAGAACAGGTGTAATTCTGGGGCAAACAATCAGAGGAGAGCAATAACAATTCTTATTGAATTGTATAGGGTTTAATTCATTCAAATACTAGAGAGTTCTACAGTGCACTGTTACCTGGTTAGGAAAAAAAAAAAAAAAAAAAAAAAAAAAAATAGGCCTCCTCTGCTGCAATTAGTTTGCCCCCAGAATTATACCAGTTCTTCTTAGTACCTCATGCCAGAGTTCAGAGAGGCTGGAAAATTCATCTGCCCAATCTCCATGAAAATCCCAACAGAAGTATTAAAATTATTTAATTAAATGTTCCCTAACAAACAGGGATAAAATTAAAACACATTAATTGTGTTTTATCAGTTTGGTTGTGTGTAACTAAGGGAGACATGTCTGAACTAGTATAAGGCTAAGCTGTAGTAAAACTTAAAATGTGGCCTCCAAGCTAGTTCAGGTGTGTCAAAATCGTCAAAAAGTGTAATAGTAACAGTTTTTCAATGTTCCGCAATAACTGTCTCAGTCATTTTAATTATGCCACCTCCATCAACAATATGCTGAAAGTGGCCTCATATTACATTCTTAGAGGGCAAACATCTATCCTGTCTCTGCTATCTAGGAATGCGGTTAGAGAGCCATGTCCCAAAAACCTACGTATGTTGAGGGTCACCACAGACTTGGCTTCCATAGCATTAAAAGAACAAGGTAACAATTTAATGTGTCATTGGTTAGTGACCTTCTAGTCCAACAGCACTCAACCAATACCCTCAGGGCCCACTAACAGACTAGATTTTGAGGGTTACCCTGCCTGAGCATAAATGAAAGAATCAGAGGCGCCTTCATTATAAACACACACCAGTGCCCACACATGGAAATACTCAAGTCCTGGGGGTTATGCACTAAGACAGTGGTTTTCAATCTTTTTAAAAAACCTTTCAGTGCAAGAGGGGTACGGAACACATCGCTTTGTAATGCGTTCCATATGCATCTGGCACTGAAAGGGTTAAACACGGAATTACTAAAAAAAGAGTCTGGAATTTTTTTAGATCACCCCTACCATCTTAAAAATCAATTGTCAAGGAATAATAAAGGTTGTGGATACAAAAATAGTTATTTTTTGGTATCTCAATCAGAAAAACAAAACATATAAAGCTTAAGGAGTTACTTAAATATATACCTGAAACTCATTCACATTTTTGTGAAAGACTTCATGAAAAGGGGCACCCTAAGCAGATGTCTATAGCACACCACAGTACCAATGCACCCTATTTTAAGAACCACTGAATTAAAGGTGTTATAAGGAGGAGATCACTTCCCTAATGTTATCAACTCTTTAAAGAGATAGTAATGTTTCATAATAAAAGCAGCCCCAATTAATCTTCATAGTATTTGTGCCATGGAGAGTGTTATTTCAATACTGTCAGAGTTGTAGTTCAATAGTAATTTAATGATAAAGTATTCCCCTCCCGCCCCTTTTACCTAGTGTAAACCACCTCCCCTCAGATATGGAATCTGGGGCTAGATTCTATTGTAGGTGCTAATTTCATCACTGTGTTTATCTCCAGGTTTCCCCATAGACTTCAATAAGAAAATATTTGCTAAAACGGGAGGTAACATTTATCTCCTGCAATAGAATCTAGCCCCTGGTCTCTTGACTGGACAGGTCGCAGCAAGGGACAATCTTCTTACTGTGAGCCTAAGGATAACCCTGCCCCCTTGACAGGTTTTTCCTTAGGCTCACTGAAGATTGTTCCTCTCTCTGCATTCTATCCGGACAGTCTTGCTGCCCCTTTTACTGATGTAACACTGCTCAGCTCAGAGCAGCAGAGATTGCAGTGGATTGCAGAGAGGGACAATCTTCAATTAACATAAGGGAAAAACCTGTCAATGGGGGACAGGATTTTCATTGTTCTCACAGTAAGAAGATTGTCCCTTGCTGTGAGCTGTCTAGTCAAGAGACTAGATTCCACATCTGAGGGGAGGTGGCTTACACTAGGTAAAAGGGGAGGCGGGGGATGCTTTATCATTCAATTACTCTTGAACTACAACTGACAGTACTGTAATAACACTCTCTATGGCTCAAATACTATGAAGATTAATTGGAGCTGCTGTTTTTGTGAAACATTACTATCCCTTTAAGTCCCGTGTTATTCTACGGTACCTATGCACTAAGGCCTCATTTTAGATAAATATTAATACATTAGTTCCACAGAACATCATAAGATCTGAGGAGTCTCTCTCACTGGAGAAGTCATTTCCACCTTATCACACTTTAGTGCTTCTACCCCTTGTCGTGCTACTGGACCCGAGGTCTGGAATTGAGAACCACTTCTCTAGGCAGCGGTATAGTATATGTAACGTTTCTTAAAGCTCAGTAGTCCTACTTATCATGTAGTTAAGAAGTTATAAATTGACAGTTCACAAATATACTGGTCCCTCTACAGATCTCCTCTTTGGAGCTGGTGCTTTAAGTTCCACAGAGGTAGCTATTTAACCCAACCACATGCAGATCTTCAGCTAATAATTCCAGATTGTATTGGTGACATCAGATCCCAGAGTGCTCAACAGGAATGAGACTCCCACCGACAGCCTCGGCCCATTCAGGAGGTAGGACTTAAAGGGATAGAAATGTCAGAAAAAAGTATTAACTATATGGTAGATACGATTAAAAGAGAGTACTTGCACTTATTCAGATCTCTCAATCCGTTATGCTTTGAGAGATATAGGAAAATGAAGTTCTCCGCTCCCTCCCCTTTCTGCTTCATGAGCTGTAAAGCAGATTCTGGTCACTTGACCGGATGTGGCTCTTCAGCAGTACCGATATAATGATATCTAAAGATAAATACTTAATCGGAATGGTCTACAACGTGTGCTTGCAAACCAGGCACGCGTTGTAGACCGTTCCGATTAAGTATTTATTGTTAGGTATCGCTATGTAGGCGCTGCTTAAGAGACACCGTCTGATCCAGGAACCAGAATCTGCTTCTGACAGCTTTACAGCTCGTCAAGCAGAAAGGGGAGCGGAGAACTTTATTTTCCTATATCTCTCAAACCATAACGGTTTGAGAGATACAAATAAGCGCAAGTACTCTCTTTTAATTGTATCTACTATATAGTTAATACTTTTTTCTGCCATTACTATCCCTTTAAGGCTCAGGGGAACAGTACGTAGAGTGCTGTAAGTTTATAACCCCATTATTTGCTAATGGTAGGAATAGAAGAAATTTGTGACATAACAAAAAACACTTGAGATTCAACATTTTTTAATAGCATACAACTTACCCTTTAAAGAATAACAATGAAGGAAAAATATAACGACTAACAATTCTCTCAGCTAAATATCTATTTTAAGCACAAACTGCTAAATAAGGAGACAGTGTCGGATACACAAATCTCATTACACACGATGGAAGAATTAGGGTTACTTACAGATGGGTCAGACTGAAATAAATATGGTCGACCCTCATCCCAGCCTGCAATTAATAATGATACTCCAAAGGGACGCACTCCACTGTAAAAAGAAAGATAAAGTAAACGGCTTAGTAGTTTAATTTTTTTCCTCAGTAAAGAACTGCATATGAGGTTTTTTTTTTTCTTCTTAACACCTTGGATGCGTCCAAGACTTATCTAGCATTGAAGTGATTAAATAATTGAAAACAAAAACCATTAGCGCAGATTACTGTAGACGGCAAATAACTATGTAACAATGTGCATAACCATCTTAATTTAACCCCTTAAGGACCAGCCTCATGGCCAGCATTTAAGGACCAGGGAGCAATTTTATTATTTTTTTCCTGTTACTGGAATCAGAGGTCCCCGAATGGCTTGCAGCCACGTGGGGACCCCTGAATTCCAGAATGTATGTCATGGGTTCTCGTGGGTTTGGAGAGGTCTGTGTCTTTTGGCTGGTGCATATAAATACAGTTGTACAGGGCGTGAGCAGGAAAAATGTACTCCTTACTCAAAACCTGTACGCCAACTGAACATATTCAAATCAAATTCATGTTGGGACTCAGCTGCCACAATACTGACATCACTTATGACAACTGTGGGATGTGGAGAGGTAAACAGTAAGTGCTTAGTATGAAAACATATACACATTGCTGGTTCAGGGGAGAATCACCCTTGGATTAAACAATGTTTGATTTAAAGGAACAGCTTACACTAGATCTATTTGATTGTTGTGCCAGGATCGTCAATTTTTTTTTTCTTCCTGAAGGACCAGTGACGGCACTGGCACATCACGTACTTGTTCCTACAGGAGCCCTGTAAGTATACATGGGGTCTAACATTGGCCTCTAAAGACAGGAGTGGTCTCTTTCAGACTCCCGATTTGGGGCACCGGTACACAATCAGTCGCGGATGCCGGCGTGCTGACAACAACCAAAGTGGTCCTTAAGGGAAGGTAGCTTCCCCGGACTGCTGGTCATTAAGGGATTAAGCATAATCAAAACCGCAAGATCTGAAAAAGCTTGTGATGTGGGTTTTGCATTATTTTCTGTAACAAATGCTCCCCAAAAAGTTAAAAATAAAACAAATACTTAAAGTGGAACTACCAAGCTAGGTAAAGTCACCCTGCAATACTTAGGCAGGTGGCGACTAGCTTAATAATAGTTATTTTACCTCTCAAAAGTAGTCGCTTGTAAAGTAATCATTCATCTTCCAAGACTGACAACCAGGTTAGTGCAGTCTGCATGCCTGTGCCGTTAGTCCCTGCCGGTGCTGTTCGGGCCAGTGCAGCTTCTGAAGGGAGACCGGGACTGACAGCTCAGGCGCGCAGACAAGATTACTTTCAAGCGGCTACTTTTAAGAGGTAAACTCTGAACGGTAGCACAGGATTCCTTATGCTGTTGGTAAGGTCACAGTAACACCAGGAAGCATCTTCATTTGCTATAACAGGGGTGCCCAAACCGGGTCTCAAGTGCCATATACAAGCCAGGATTTAAGAGTTTGCCTGATTAAGCTCTTAATTGGTTAATAAAAAGAATAGTCAACGGATTAACTCACCTGTGCTTAAAGGGATAGTAACACTTTAGACATAAAAATAAATATTGTAAGGTTTATCCTTCTGAGTAAAACCCGGGTGTTCCCACTGCTGAGAGATGTTTTATTCAAAAGTTATTGCAGCAGAAACTTGAATGCTTTAGTTTCAATATCTCAGTGGCGCTGTTGCTACACCATCCTATAGAGATTTATGGTCAACTGACAAGAGTTGTCCACGGGATGGTGTACCAACAGCACCACTGTAACATTTCATGCAATTGAGATACTGCATAAAATAAATAAATGTATATTTGAGCTGCAATATTTTTGAATAAAACAACTCTGCAGTGGGAGTACTCATGTGTTTTTACTCAGGTGTATGTTAGATACAATGTTAAACAAAAATTTGACACACCAGTCAAGCCATAAGACTTGCTTTTCCCACAGAAATCTCACATTTGCAGTTTTGTTACTACTGCAAGAGATTCTGGGTAGGCATATGCAAATAAGTTCAACAAAGAATCACCTTTTTGCTTTAGATTCCACTTTATACATGGATTCTTTGTTGAACTTATTTGCATATGCCTACCCAGAATCCCTTGCAGTAGTAAAAAAACTGCAAATGTGAGATTTCTGTGGGAAAAGCAAGTCTTATGGCTTGACTGGTGTGTCAAATTTTTGTTTAAAGCGGAACTACCATGTCACGAAATGTTTAGCTTAACTAAGTCCCCTTCTGGCGACTAGCTGCTTAGTAGCACTAGTCACCAGAATTATTACCCAATTTAATAGATACATGCTGTATTCCCCAGCTCTCAGTAGCACGGACATCTTGCCAGAATGACATCCGCGCGCCTGCTCTGTCAGTCCCAGCCGGGTCTAGGAGGCATTGCTACGAGCCGATCGGATCTAAAAGGGACTGACAGTGCAGGCGTCATTCTGGCAAGATGTCCGCGCCCCGTGATACTGACAGCTGGGGATTAAAGCATATATCTATTAAATCAGGTAATAATTCTGGCGACTAGCGCTACTATGCAGCTAGTCGCCAGAAGGGGACTTAGTTAAGCTAAACATTTTGTGACATGGTAGTTGCTTTAACATTGTATCTACCACCCACCAGATTCAGGTGGAAGGGGTTTTCATTCACTTTTTTTCCCCACCATAACCTTTTCAGTCTGTTATTCAGGAGTAGAAACTTTAAAGTATATATATATATATTATATATATATATTTATTTATTTATTTTTTTTTTTTTACATATTAAGTATTACTATCCCTTTAAATCAGGACCTGTACAGTAAGGGCTGCTGCTAACAGATGTCAGTTATTAAAAGACAAAGCTCAAAGAGTAACTTCTACATGGTAGTAAAACAGGGAATTTAAAGGGATAGTAATGTTTCACAAAAACAGCAGCTCCAATTAATCTTCATATTATTTGAGCCATAGAGTGTTATTTCAATACTGTCAGAGTTGTAGTTCAAGAGTAATTGAATGATAAAGTAGCCCCCTCCTGCTCCTTTTACCTAGTGTAAACCACCTGCCTTCAGATGTGGAATCTGGTCTTGAGACTAGACAGCTTACAGCAAGGGACAATCTTCTTACTGTTTGAACAATGAAAACCCTAAAACACACAACAAGGAGAGCTATCCTGTCTCTTTAAAACAGTGTATGGATCAAATTCAAGTGAGAATCAATACTCACAAATGATATTTGACCGGCTGTAGTACCACACAACCGGTTAAAGGACAGTAGGGATTTTGGATGCTAGCTCTCCCTGCAATGGAACTGTATAAGCTTGCATCGATTATCTCAGCTTGTGAATCTCCAAAGGAACAGCACACCAGATGAATAAAGTATAACATTTATTTAAAAGATACTAAAAATCCTCAACATGTCTTGTGGCACACCTGCCACTTCTTCATGAGGAATATGCTATTATAAATGTCAAAATACAAACCCCTTGACAGGTTTTCCCTTTTGCTCACTGAAGAGTGTCCTTATCTATGATCCATCCCCACAGTCTTGCTGCTCTGAGGTGAGCAGTGTTACATCAGTAAAAGGGGCAGGAGGGGGATACTTTATCATTCAATTACTCTTGAACTACAACTCTGACAGTACTGAAATAACACTCTCCATGGCACAAATATTACGAAGATTAACTGGAGCTGCTTTTATTGTGAAATATTACTATCCCTTTAAAGCAATAGTAATGGTATCATATAAAGTTACTTTCGATTATTCATTTTATTTATTTATTTTTTTAATAATGCTCTGTACTGCAGACAATGCAGATATCCTTGTAGTCTCCTTGTAATTTTATTTTAAAGTGACCCCCTCCCACCTCTTTTCCCTACATCATGCACACTTTATATTGTCCCTCGCTGCGATCCGTCCGTACCAGTTTTCAGTTCTGAGAAGACTGTTAGTGACGTAGGGAATGGGGCATGAGGGGGAAACTTTAATCTAAAATTACAAGAAGATTATAATGATATCGGTATAGAGCATTATATTTAACCCTTTGAGTGCCAGAGTGGTACTCAACGTATTGCAAAGCAATGCGTTGAGTACCCCTCTGACACTCAAAGGGTTAAAAAAATAATTGAAAAAAAATAAATTAAAAAAAGAATAAAAAATTATATATATATATATATATATATATATATATTATCAAAAATTATCAAAAGTAACTTTATATGCAACCAATACTATCTCTTTAAATCATTGTGAATTTTTACATCCCCTATGGTGCAGTTTGTTTGCTGCAGAACAGGTCCTCTGTTTCTGCTCAAAACCCACATCCCTAAAATATACCTTTTTTCATCTCTAATGCCTGTGTAGAATTCTGTGCCCTGTTCTATATAGCCATTGATTTAACCCTTTGAGTGCCAGAGGGGTACGCAATGCATTGCGTACCCCTCTGGCACTCAAAGGGTTAATAGTTCAGTTTGTAAAACATGAGAATGTTTAAAACAGCTGAGATCTGTGCACATCCATCTCATATTCAGAAAAGTTGTTAACCAATCTCTGATCTTTCAAAAGACACTAGTTCACTTAAATGCACCTCTCACAAAGATAGTACCCCATAGGTGTATCTGCTCCCCTGGAAACAGACCTGCTGACGAATCCAAGGCTCTACAGTGAGCCTCGGCAGAGCAAAGGGGAAGCAGAAATGGGGGTCTGAAAAGAGACCCCCAATGCCCCTCCATTGTTCCCACAGGAAGAGAACAGCTAAGCTGATGTGTTTCAGTTTATTCTTCTTTTCTGCAAGATCCTCTCTCCATATACACTTCGGCTTAAAGTCCTGACACAGGGTTTAGTTACCTAGTAACTTGGGGTCGGGAAAAAAATAAACAAACAAATAAATAATAATAATAATAATAACGACAAGCCCATCATATACAGCTTTTGCTACAGTAACCCAGAAAATGAAAATTGCATAATTATTCTCCAATATGGGCATTAGTCTATTTATAAGACCTTCCAATTTAATCTGCTACTACACAGTATAACCCTCTAAGTTCCCTACATTACACTGAACACACAATCCACAAAGACTATAGCCGAGACACATACTTCCAGGTTACGTTAAGAGGTTTCGTTTTGTAACCCCTCAACATCACCCCCCCCAAAAGCAGATAGCCATTTTGAGGCTGCACAGACTAGCTTTGGGCTTTTTACAGAGTATGCTCCCATAGGCCCATATGTCATTAAATGTGATACTTGCCCTTTTTAACAAAAGGTGCGAGAGACAAACTAGGTCGTGCACAAGCCCTATGCAAGAAAACTTGAACCAAACTATTTTTGCAGATTTAACTTGCAGTAAAGCTGAATTCATGTATAAAAAAACCCATTTGTTTTTGTTTTTTTTGTTTTTTACACAGTGCCAAAGGGGTATCAAGCGCATCTTTAGACTGTGTTGGACACTTCTGTTACACAGAGAGCTCTTAGTATCCCTTTATATATTTTATCAGCCTCACAAAAATAAAAAAATCAATAAATGAGGAAGTCAAACAGAGTGCATTTGTGCCTTCTACATGGTAATGCATACAAACAAACAAGTATTATGGATGATAGTTTACCCAGACTGTGTGTATTCCTGCATGACAGAAGCCACTCTCTGTACTAGTTGAGCAGTTGGGATGGGTTCTTGATAAACAAGATAGTACTGCTGGGCTAGTTTCCGGGCTCTCCGAACAAGTACTCTATAAAGCAAAATTATAGTTAAACAAGAAGGGGAAAAATGCATTTTATAAACAAATAAATGATGTACCATGAAACTGCATACCCTTCTCTGTCATCCCATTAAAAAAACTTTTACACAATTTATTATATTCTTAGTACTGCCTGTAACTCCCACCCTTAAGCCAGACAAACTTTTATGGTAGCTCAGTTAAAATGCAAGATCTAAGTTAATCCCATAAGGACCAGAGGCTTGAGTAAAGCATTTTGGAAGAATCTCCTTATTGCCACTATGAATAATTTCAGTGTGGATTGAATGTATCTTTACCCCTCTAAGTTCCAGAGGGCTGCCCATTGCATTGCGGACCTTTGCACTGGACATCCCTTCTGGTATTCAAAGGCTTGACTGATGCTTGATATCATGTTGACAGAGGCAGGCACAATTCTTTTTGAAGGACTCCAGCACCCCTAAACTCCTCCCACTGAGGTCTTGTTAGGAAGTTTTTAGTAATAGGAATTAGAGCTCCAGGGTGGTCGTGATACACTAAGGTGCGATATAAGAACTGAAGAAGTGATCTCCACTTTGTTATTCTATAGTGCCTATGCACAAGATCTCTAAGGTTGGAGACATGTTAGTGCATTGGCTCCATAGAATAACATAGGACTTGGAGAACTCATCTGTACTTTATCACATGTTAGTGCATCTCCCACTGTAGTCCTGCAAAGAATCAGGACTGATGTGGGCATGATATCCAGTTCTAAATAAACATTTTGCTCAATAAGTCCTCCTAGGTGTGATTCAGTGTCCATTAGGTTTTTCTATCCAGACAGAGATAAGTAGGGGTTTGTTATTAGGGAATGTTAGTGTTCATTTAAATCCTGTTTCTCCAAAAGCTTTTCAATGTGTTAGAAACCTCTCTAGCATTCAAGGATTCAACACTTTCAGTGCCAGAGGGGGTATCCAACGTATTGCTTTGCAATGCATCAATTACCCCTGGCTACGAAAAAAGGTTAAAGGCCCTATTTTAAGCAATGGAATGTTTGTGGTGAGGTTGCACATCAGTCTGTTCTTGATGACATCTCTTGAACCAAGGCAATGGGGCGAAATACAGTGGCAATTAGATCTTTATGGGCGTAGTAAGGCAAGTGGAGGATTAATAGGAGGTGTCAGTGTCCTTTAGTATAAATACAATCCTCACACATACACTCTTACAGCTACTATTTGCAAATCAGTGAAATCAACTGTGTTAGTTATCAAATATGAAGCGATAATTGCTCCTTAGTAAAAGCCAGCCACTGAAATCTAGAATTACCAATGGAACTGTTGCATACAGTTATGGCAGGGGTATCCAACTCCAGTTCATAAAGGCACCATGTATTTAATTGTGTACTTACTTGAACAATGTAGACCAGAAAAAACAAATGAGCCACTAATTAACTCAGCAATGGTCAAGCAGGGATATCCTTAGATTCTGATGTGCCAGGTGCCCTCAAGGATTCGACTTTGACATCCTTGCTTATAGAAACCTGGATATACAATACAATAGAACATTATGTCTGGGAACAAGTAACTGAACAGTAGCTCTCTCACCTGTAATCCGGTCCCATGCCACTGTATACCATGCCTATGTGTTTGGTAATTGGTTCCACTTTATGTACACTTTGCTCATCATACAAGATAGATTTCTGTTTCTTTTCAGTTGCCAATACCACCCCATTTGCAGCTGAAACACAAAGTAACAAAGTCAAAACTTATGTTTAAGAATGCTAAAGGGCTTAATCTCAAAAGGACGGGAAAAGCAATGATTTTGTACTGATCACCCCTGAAGCACCCAAAAGTGCCATATATGTGTATATATATATATATATATATATATATATATATATATATATATATATATATATATATATATATATATATATATAGAGAGAGAGAGAGAGAGAGAGAGAGAGAGAGAGAGAGAGAGAGAGAGGGAGATAGAGATATATAGAGATATAGATATATAATGTCAAAGTGAAGCAATTATGCAGAAACCCAGCTGCTGTGTATGTGGGGGGGGGGTAATCACATTAGGGCAGATGCACTAAGGGGTGATAAAGAAGTGATAAAGCAGAGATGATTTCTCTATGCCCTATGTTATTCTATGGAGCCAATGCACAAATATTTTTCCTACTTTGGAGATATTAGTGCATAGACTATAGAATAACATAGGAAGTGGAGAAGTGATATCATTATAGAATTCATCTCTGGTTTATCACCTCTCTCTCTAGTGCATAACCCCTATTGACTTAAATGGGGATTTCAACCCCTTGAATGCAAGAAAGCTCTCACATTGTAAATGCATAATTACCAAGTGGCTAACATGATCCCTTGCAGAATTCCAGAGGGTTGGGTGAAGGATCCATCTTCTGGCTTGGCCAGCAATCAACCAGGCTTACAGCTTCTGAGCAAGGAAAACTCATACACAGCTCAGACTGTAATATTACTGGTCATATGCAAAGCATGACAACTAGTATTACAGGTCTGAGCTGGGAGGTAGACTGGCCCTCCTCGGTCCCTACAACTCCTGGCTGATGATCAAAATGGATGATAGATCCTTCACACAACCCTTCAGAATAGTTATGAACAGGGCTTGCCAGGTATGCAGTTTGAAACTTCCTTTGCTACCCCAATGTTATCAGGGCAACAAATCCTTTACATTGAGCAATTTTTTTTTTAACTGGATTTACAATCCCTTTAGAGGTAAAATATACATATAAGAAAAAAGAATTCGGAGTTCCCAAGAAGGTATTATTCATTCATCAGTCCAGTACACATCTTGTTATAGGGTTTTTATTTATTTATTTATTTATTTATTTTGGAGTGACAAATGGGTACCAAACACATTGTGAAACAATGCAGATACCACTTTGGCATACAAGGGGTTGAATCAACATGCAATGATTCGACCCCTTGCTTTCTGGTCACATCTCCTCAAAACAAACAATACAATTTAATAGTTCTGAACAGCACCCATGGGTTTTTTGTCTTGATCAGGTTGAAGTTAGCAGTACATTACAGGGGTTATACAGACACACCCCAAAATAGGGAGCAGTCACTGGTCTCATTTGATAACACTTGCAATTTGTCACATAAGACTTCTGAGTGAGCCCCACTGAATAAAGCATACTTGCCAATGAGGCATTAGAGTATTGATCAATTTGTTTAACCCCTTGGCAACAATGGCTTTGTTACAGTAGAGGACAATTGCAATTTTGGCCTTTATTCAACAACCATGTTACCCCTATAATTAAATTAAGCACATTCGAACATTATATACTGTTTTTATAAGGATAAGTACGGTCATCTTATAACCCTTCATTTAGTTTGATAAATAAATAAAATAAAAAAATAAGAACTTTTTTTATAGGTTTTTCTGTGATGATCTGAACTGAATTAGAGCATCTTTTAACAGGGGCTGGATACACATGTATGAATGTTCCCTCTTTTTTTAAAGGAGGAACAGGACCTTATAGATGCAAATCCCTCTGTCCCTCTTTCCTACCATGGTGCCCATCTTTATATGAAATCAGAATGTATAGTGTGTATCACATTACTCCACAGCAATAAAAAAAAAAAAAAAAAAAAAAAAAAAAAAAAAAAAAAAAAAAAAAAATCACATTAATGTTTGTTTAAAATAAAGTAATATATATATATATATATATATATATATATATATATATATATATTGGTCTGTGTAAAAAAAAATATATATATATTTTAATCTAAATCATTTGATAAAGAGTCAGTAGGTAATTCGAAAAATGAAACTTTATTTCTAACGCTCTACCCACCAGTCCTGCCCCAGCAACATCAGCTACAAACATTTCCCTTCTTTGAAATGCTGGGAGGAAGAGAGATGCAGAGAACAGCGAAAAGGAAATGTTTGTAAACATTGTCTTTAATTATGTGACCTCACTTGCACATGTGATCTCTGCTACAGCGATCACGTGTCCAGAACCACCAAGGAATGGCTGAAACTGACTGCTCGGGTCTTGGTACGTCATCTGTCATTAAGGGGTTAAGAGACAGTGACGGGCTTCCATTTACTTAGATATACACACACTGACTGCTGTCTGAAGGACATTTACTTTACCCCTTAATGACCACCAGAGCCAGCGCGTAGGTGGCCATCCAGAATAACCGAGCTTTTTTTTTTTTTTTTTTTTTTTGCGAGCTGAATTCTGGGATGGCAGTATGGAGTGCAGCCTCTCTGCCATTCCAGAATTCAATCAATGGTTCTTAAGTGCCGGGACCGGAGTAACCCCTTAAGAACCAATTATGTGCCAGGACCGTCACGGCTGTCTTGCACTTAAGGACCAGTTACAGTCCTGACACGTCATGGAATTCAGGTGTCCCCACGCGGCTGCACACCTCTTAGGGAACCCTGAATCAGAGGCGTAAAAAAAAAAAAAAAAAAAAAAAAAATATCCGTGGTCATAAACTGCCAGCCGTGGTCCTTTTGGGGTTAAGTCTTGAGAAGAAAAAACACACTAAGACATTCATATGGTAGAATGCTCCTTTTAATACCTCTAGGGGTTAGACATTTAAAGTATAAAATGTTTTTTCCCTTTACAAGATTACTTAAGACTACTGTAAGATGTTTTATTCAAGATATTACATATTATTAATTTTTTTTTAATCAAACGTGTTAACAAGTGTCAAAAAAAAAATAAAAAAATCCAATTTATCTCCTTCCTATAAAGGCACTCTAGACCAGGGGGTAGCCAACCCTGGTCCTCAAGAGCTACCAAGACTGTGTGTTTTTAGGATATCCCTAATTCAGTGCAGGTGGATTCATTAACATGACTGCATGACTGAGCCACTGACTGCTTAAGTAGGTGAATCATTCAGTGGCTCAGTCACTTTTATGAATCCACCTGCTATGAATTAGGGGTATACTAAAAACACACACTGCTGGTAGCTCTCAAGGACCATGGTTTGCTACTCCTGCTCTAAACACTCCATAGTAAGTGAAAGTTAAAGGAGCAGTAAACTTTTTTTTATGAAAAAATATATATTGTAGGGATTTTCCTATTGAGTAAAATAAGGGTACTCCCACTACCAAGAGATTTATATTTCCAGAGTTATTACAGTTTAAACCCAAGTTTTTTTTGTTGTTTTTTTAATCAGCAGTGTACTCTAGTGGTCAAATTCTAATTAGTTTTTCTGTTAGATTCTAATGTATGTATGTATGTATTTTTATATGGCGCCACACAGTGTACGCAGCGCCTTACAATAGACATATGTCTAATGGAGAGGAAAGTCGGAAAAGTCAGTGACATACAGTTCTCCATAGAATGTGATAGAAACTGCCAGTCACTTCCTGTCAGTTAGAACTATCAGGAAGTAAACACAGTAAATTCACTTCCTGATTATTTGAACTGCTACAAATATTGAATAAAACATCTAACAGCAGTCGGAGTGACCTTGTTTTATTCAGCAGGAAATGCTCTATAAAATATGTGTTTTCATTAAAAAAAAAAAAAAAGTTTACTGCTCCTTCAAACCTGGTAACCAAAATTATAGATTAAATGTAAGGACAAGTTTGAGCTGTAAAAACAGCAGTGGGAGTTCCCTTGTTTTACTCAAAAGGAAAAGCCATATAACATTTCATAAAAATTTACCGCACCACTAAATGCTAATCATAGAAAATAATTACATTCCTAGTTCTTCCATAAATAAAAAAAAAATTGCCACTTAAAAATTTTCAATAAATGCTCATTTTAACAGAAAAAAGTTCACAATTGCACCTCAAAGTAAGAATGTGTTGTTCATGCTAAAAACTACAGTTATAATTTGAATAAGTGCTAGTTCATATAGTTATGATAAAAATGTAAACAAAATAAAGATCAATAACTAAATTCACATAAAACACTAAGTGATTTTTTCTTTTTAATGGAAAGTGTTTGCTATTTAGAAAAGCAGGTGACTATCTACAATTATAGGAGCAACTTAAGGCCCTCTAGCTGTTCAGGACAACAATTTCCTCAGTTCAGGGCTAGACTCTGTCTGAGGATGACAGGATTTGTTGTCTGGAACAGTGGGAGGTCCTGAGATTACAGAGACCTAAATTTCCAGTAAACACATGCAAAAGGGTAATGTTTTATTGTCCGCACAAAAGGACTACATACCTTTAATTCCAACAGAGGGAGCACCTGCAGCTACTGCTGCCAATGCATATTCAATCTGAACAAGTTTGCCTGACGGACTATAGAGAGAAGAAATACATAAATTACTTCTATGGATACATTTGTCACACAAAATATGTAGTCATAATAAGAACTGTGAAACATCTGCATTATTTGTGATTAGAGGAATGATATCTGTATAAGGAAATTCCTTTAAACATGGCTTATAATCAGTTTTATTGTGTCCGTCCATATAACTAAAACGATTTTAGAGAGAAAGTAATGTCATTATAAAGTAAAGGTTTGAGCATTCCTTACACTTTGTAATAACGCTCTGCACCGTTGCCAGTGTTCACATCGGTCTAGTTTTTGTGTAATAATATTATAAAGTTTCCCCCTCCTGCCCCTTTTATATACATCAATCTTCTTCCCTGAGATCTGAACTCTGGTTGCTTGACTGGATAAATCGCAACGAGGGACAATCTTCTATCAATGTAAGGAAAACCCTGTGCCCCTTGATGGAGGGCATGTTTTTCCTTATGCCGATACAAGATTGTCCCTCATTGTGATCCGTCCGGACCAGCTTTCTGATCTGAAGACAGAATAGTGACATGTAAAAGGGGTGGGAAGGGGAAACTTTATGATATAATTACACAAAAATGAGAACTATATGAACATTTTAATAATGCTGTACATCGTTGTCAAAGTATAAGGAATGATCGAACCTTTATAAAGAGGCATTACTATCTCTAAATGTTTCCTTATCTATTTATATAAAAGAGAAAGGCTCATTACATAATTTATGTCTCCTAAGGAGACACACACACCCAGGGGCGGCAGTAAGGAGGGGTTACTGTTCCCATTGGGTGATTCAATCTGGGTGTGATTTTCATAGGCTAGCCTGTGAAAATCATGCAGGGAGTTGGCCTGCCCCCCCACTATCCAAGTGACTGACAAAACAAAATGGCCGCCACTCGCTCCTACACCACACACACGCTCTCTCTCTCTCTCTGCCACTGGCTCCTACACCACACACACGCTCTCTCTCTCTCTCTGCCACTGGCTCCTACACCACACACACGCTCTCTCTCTCTGCCACTGGCTCCTACACCACACACACGCTCTCTCTCTCTCTGCCACTGGCTCCTACACCACACACACGCTCTCTCTCTCTCTGCCACTGGCTCCTACACCACACACACGCTCTCTCTCTCTCTGCCACTGGCTCCTACACCACACACACGCTCTCTCTCTGCCACTTGCTCCTACACCACACACACACACACACACACACAATCCAACTCAGAAAAAAAATGCTGCCACTCTGTCCTATAACAAACACACAGTTCGGGACAAACTGTGAATTGCCTCCCCACACTGTGCTGTCCGCACAGCACACATCCAGCACTCGATCCAGACGCTCACCCTGCTCTCACCTCCAAGCCTTGTAGTTGAGGAAGAGGGGGATAGATCATCACACCCACAAAGTACACAGCCGACACATCCCACAACCATTCACTACTGTTGCTCCAGTGGAATGCGGGGAAGCTGAGTTTAACCCTTTGAATGCTACAGAGGTACGCAAAGCATTGCTTTCCAATGCACTGTCTACTTGTCTGGCACTCAAAGGGTTAATATGCCACTAAGTCCGCATTTAGTCTCAACACATAACTTTCAGCTCCACTTGCAGTCACTGGATCAACCCATACTATTACTACAGTACAATACTGCCAACAATAAACAGTACATGTAATATCTTTTTATTTTAACTCTTGGAGTGTCATGACTGTGTGACTTCACTATGCTTTGGCGGCCGGGACCGTCTGATGGAGGACCTGCTTTTCATATGTGCTCTGTTTATCTTCTCCGCCCGCAGCATTTTCAACAGTACACCACCAGAAACAGGTACACAACTGCCCCACCGAAAAAGGCCTTCTTTTGTAGCACTTTGCCTATTTTTACCCTGTGCCCCTTGTATGCTCACAAGGGTTCAATATAGCGCGGTGTGTGAAAGGCAACAACGCTGCCTAGTAGGGAGTGAGTGAGGAGGTATGTCGGTGACTGCACTGGGCCATCATTTTGCATGGAAAACTCGACTGGATACACAAGGTTATCAACAACAACGTGAATATTGCCTTTATATGTTTTGTCTGTCATGGCACACAACAGTAAAAGCCTGGCTGTTCGCGACATGAAAACACTGAAAATCGCCATTTTCATCACGCCCACTGAACATGTCTAGGGATTGTGGGACTTGTACTGCACGTAAACCATTACATCTTCTGTCAACTACACTGTCCTTTGCTTCTGTCCACTTTACGTTTCGCTCCTGTATGCAGTGACACTTCTAATTCCCACAGCCCCCGCACATACATGCAAATAGGTAACAGAGTGTGTGTATGTGTATACACATATCCCCCCTCCTGTTTGTCTGTTGTCTGTCTCTTCTGCCTCCATTACTTATGCTCTCAGTCCACTGTCCCGGTGCCTCTAAGTCTTGGCTTGTTGCCAGCAGCTCCGTGACACACACAGACACACACAGAGCCAGTGGAGGCAGCAACAGAGGGTGAGCAGAGACACCTCACAATTATTCCTTACTACTGTCCACCAATGTCATCTATTCACTGCAACCGTTTCCACACTTAACCCTTTCAGTGCTAGAGGGGTGGCAATGCATAGTCCTTACTCATCTGCCACTCAAACGGTTAATAGCAGCCTTCAAAAAGCCTGTGTATTTCTCTTTCTTTCTGTTTCCCTGTAGCTCTGTATATGTTGCTCTACCCCTGTATAATAGGTGTACTTTAGTGTCTATTTATGTGTTTATACAATTCTGTGTTTAGATGTGTGTGTGTATATATTTATTGATGCCTCTTTGCCACTCGAAGGGTTAAACCTTTGAGTGCCACAGGACTACCCCACATATTGCTCTTCCCCGGCTCTTTTTTAACTCTTTGAGTGCCAGGTGTGTATGGAATGCATTGCTTTGCTATGCATTCCATACCCCTCTGGCACTCAAATGGTTAAACTATTCAGTGCCACTGAGGTATCTTATAAATTGTATACATCTTTTCAAAACAGCACATCTCCCAAGTGTCCCTCCTCACAGCTGTTTTCCCTGCTGGTGAGCTGTGCCAGAGTGGGATGGCATTGCCCTTTTTTTTTTAATTTAATTTTTTTGTTTTTACCAGTGCTTACCCTTTGAGAGGCAGAGGGGTACCCAAGTGTATATACAATCTATATTAATGTACACATACCCTCCTATGTGTACAGTGTGCATTAATATACATTATATATATATATATATATATATATATATATATATACACATACATACACTCTTTTGTATACAGTATATTCATTCATAAACACACTTGTGTGTGACAGCCTCACATTCACCCTTTCAGTATGAGAGGGGTACACAATGCATTCCTTAGGCCTCTGAAACTCAAGGCTTAAGCATTGCTTCAAAAACAGACAGGCAACGCCATCCCACTCTGCTAGTACTCCTATAATAAGCCAGTTTTAAAAGTTTTTATTCCATGTTTACGATCCCCACCAACTTACCAGAGTTGTCCATACACTGCTTTAGACCTGTACCATTAAAAACATTTTATTTTGTTTTGCAAACAAAATAAGCATGTGCTGAACTTGCCACTTTTTCTGTAAACTGAACCATATGGGAAATTAGCATTTGTTTTGGTGGCACTTTACAGTATGCAAATTAGTTCTGTTAGATATCACTTGTATCACTCACTGTGCTATTAGATATGGCCGCACTGTTTGGGCTCTGCCTAGAAACATTCATAGCACGATCTGTGGTATATTGGTTTGCACACAGACTAATCAGCATAAAGGTGCCAGACACTGTCACCTACAAATAAATGTTTAAAAATGATTATTTAATAAATGTCAAATACAACATATGGACAGAACCCTATTAAACCTCACTTAAGGGGAAAAGGTTACTTTCTAATATGTGACTTAAGGCCATTATTGCAGGGAAAAGCGCTAAACGATTTTTCTCCATTTCAATCAGTACACTGTAATTTGGGAACAACTACATCAATAAATGGGAAATAAGATGTGTTTTACAGTTATGCATATTAAATGGCAAGTCTCATAAAATAAGTACAATTTAAAAGTAACAACAAACACACACGCATAATTTTAAGATCACACTGCATTTGCTACTTCTACAGTTCTACACTAATCAGCCTATTGATCTCTCCCAACTTACAGAACTGTTTCCTCCAACTGCTTTCAGCAATTACATTCCTCTGATATATAAACAGCCTCTTCCCTGCAAATGTGAAAGTGAAAGCTGGACATTTTTCTGGTCATGTCTGGCCTAGAATGAGCATGCAAATCTCCTCTTGATGCAAGAATAAATAAAACATATCCAAGACTGAATCGCAAGAGCCAAAAAGGCAGCATGTATAAAAGCAAAGGGGTATAATTATGGTGTAAACCAAATGCACCAAGAGACAAAAGATTCTCTGAGTTTCCACGAATGTAAAAGGGGATTTTAATTCTGAATCCTAGGGGATTTCCAAAGAATTGTGAACTCCTGTTATATGTGTTGGATTACCCCCAAAGTTACCATAAGGCCCAAAGCATCTATGGCAATGGCTGCCAAATGCTGTACCTCCATCTTTTGGCGACTACAACTCCCATCATCCATCAGGCTACTTGGGGATGATGGGAGTTGTAGTCCCCAAACAGCTGGGAGATCCAAGAACAACATATAAAGTCAGGCTAGTATTTACAGTACATTATTGTATAGGTTCTCTGTCTTTGTTCTTCAGATCCCCAGCTATACAATTTGTAAGGCTACCTTACACAAGAACAATTGGATCAATCCGTGTCTCAATAATTTTTACAGGTTACTAAGTGCCACTGATAAAGCTATCTGTACCAATGGAAACATATAAATACCAGTGTCCATATTTTCGTGGGGGACAGGAGGGTGAATCATGCACTGCACACCCATCTGGTCATCAAAGGGTTACATTTAAAACTGCACACGGCTAGCACTAGGGCTGAATACAAGTGTGCCAATATAAAGACATAACAAACCATACACTTTGCCCCACTACCAGTAGGTATAGAGAAATCTACAACTTTCTCATGAGATATCCTGAAAAAGTGAGATCCTGAGAACTACAGGTGAAAAAAACATTGAATTATTGGTTTCTTTAGAAAAGGTGCAGTAAGAGAAACACATAAGAACAGAAAGTAACGATTTTTTTCCATCATGAGTGTTTTTATTACTAATAAACTGGATAGCAACTAATCCTGTGTTAGAACAAAGATATTTAAATAGCATAGACACAATTAAAAACGTCACAATGTATCACTTGGGAATTAGACATTGTGCATTAGGCTAGAGGTTACATTTAAATTATTCTACTGCGGATTTAGGGCAGAAATGCATCAAGATCCAATGAAATGTTATAAAACCTGATGGTCCCCTATTTACAGCCAGGATACAGTAAACACATTACTAGGTAATCTCAACAATACCATGAGAGACCAGTGTCACTTCAGAACTAGCAACACACACATAAACCTATGACAGCAACCTGCATAAACCCTTCCAGTGCTAACTGTTCCCCGTCCAACACACACAATGGGGTTAAGTTTGAACTCGGTTGGCCGCAATAGCATAATATATATTTAAATTACTACCAGACTAGTTAGTAAATAGGAATTTCTAGGCATATCACCTATTATTAAAGTTATTTCCATTGTCTCTTAAAGTCCACACATTTAATGTAAGCACTTATAAAAAGAGAACCGATATGTGTGTGATTTTCCACACATTATGGATGCTGTTCATTAATTGAAATTGGTATTCAGTAAAAAAAGAATTGCACCGAAGGCTAGAAATAATTACTATTGACTATAACTGGGTTTGGTAGCCACTGGAATGAAGCTGGCTCAAATACCTCTATAATTCAAAGACTTAAAGCCTCATGTAAATAAACGGCGATATGTGGAATTTATTTAAACCCTTTGGCCAAATCAATGCACTTTCACCCCCACCCTGATGGTCCAAATGGTTTGTCCCATAACATTTCTTTTGCTTTATGGATATGGTCCAGTATCCCTAACAAATAAATCAAAGAATACATATTTTATCAGTAAGATCCATCACTGTCATGGCTGAGAAGCAGATGCGCTTAATTTCTCCATCTTAAAGAGGCCGGGCTGTGGATTGGCAGCATGGTGACTCTGCAAAGTTACCGGGTAAGGAAATTGGGGGGACATAAAGGACGGCTTGTGTAGCTAAGCAAACAAGGTAGCTTGCGGCAATATAAGAGTTAAAAAAATGGAAAGATCACATCGAGTTTGCGGGACTAAGAAAAGCAAGGCCACATCTGAGCATCCCACTTACCTGAATGTAGTCAGAGAGAAGCTATAACCACGTTCAGCCATCTTTACTGCCGCTTCTCCTCTCTCCGCGCAGCATAAGCTGCGCACATACGTCACTCCTGTCACACAGCACGCACAATAGATCTATAGACGCACGCAGTGTTGGGAAAAGGAAGAAGAAACTGACCGATATGACAGACGGACTCCTGCGCTGTGCTACAAGAAAATGGCTGCTAAGAAACACATGACCATGAATATGTTCATATAAAGATATGGGTATCTCGCTATTCATATAAAGTAGTAGTAAATGGAATAGGACAACAGTTTAAGACCATACAATGTTTTAATTACTTGATAAAGTAGTGCGCAACATTGCATTTCAATGCATTTGATACGCTAATAGTTAATGACAGACCTCTTGCAGAATCAAACGGTTGAGTACCAACTGATTTATCCGCATACACCACCTAAACATTCAATGGCTGAGATTAATTTTAACCCCAGTATTTACTATTAATATTTATTAATTTATATAACTAATATTGCAAACATGGCAGTTTAACCACTTAAAAGACCAGATGGGTGTGCAACGCATTTAAGCGAGATAATGACTTGCACATACATCTGATCTTTAAGGGGTTAACAATGTAACCGTTAGAACACCCTTCAACGCACTGTCTGGTATGCAAGAGGGTTAGTGCATAAATGTACACTTTCGGACATATTACCTGTTAATAGATAGCAGTACCCCACTCAAGGATGCAGTATAAAAAGATCATGCATTGCAAAACTTAGGGGGGAGTATGGAAAGCTTTCAGGGTCCGTAGTTTTTTCTAGCAGTTTACCCATTACTCCATAATAAAATAGGCTGCCGCAACTTACTCCCGGTACATTTCTACAGCTTTTAATAAATCTCGCTTTTACATAGCATTAGACCACTTGGCTAACATAGTCCCATAACACTATACTATGGTCTTGTACTGTATGAAACCAGCAAAACGAAGGAATCCTCTACTGCGCACAATCATGTAGACTCCACTAATTGGCAGAAGCTCCTGCCATCTTGTGTTTGGCAGCTTGTGTTTCTTCCGCAAACTGTCAGTGCATATGACGTCAGTGTGCACTGACAAGAGCGTAAGGTGACTGCGATAGCGTGGGAGGTTGATGAAAAGATGGCGCTTCCCATCGGGTCGGCTGGAGGAGTTTTTAATGTTTTAATTAAATTCTGCTTGCGCGCTGAACAAAGTGTGCTGCGAGCTTTTGGGTTGCATCCCTGGGGCCCAGGTAAGGATGTTAATTTAGGTCTATGTAAGATTCATAAAGTTTCACATATCTGAAAATACTCACTTACTGGCATTGGTCCTTAGGTATTATTAGTAATACCATTATCATTCATTTTTAGTGACCCAGTGTAATTCTCAGATCTGCACAATTAAGTAACTTATTACAAGCACATGACACATTTTACATATTGTGGAGAGGACACTGCTTGCAAGAGCTTACGTTCTAGAGATATAAGTACCAGCTTGATATAGACTTATAGCAAGTGTCTTACTATCAGATATAATTTCATTTCAGAGCATCCAAACCACGCACTTGTAAGGCGGTATCCAAATTAGTTTTTATCTAAGCTCTAAAGTGCATGTTAACCCTTTGAGGACACAGGGTAGTGCAGTGCATTTCAAAACGCAATGCACACACACCTCTGGTTGAAAAGTTAAACATGGGTCATCAAACGGTAAATGGCTAAATGAGGGGAATTCCTTCTGGTTTTGTTGTACATCTCCTATTTATCCGTGGCTTCATCGTATATGCCACTCTTTCATTTATCAATCTGCGCATACTAGATAGAGCTGCTATTCCCGTGTGCAACGTTCATATACATTCACACTCTCGGGGTAACCGTATGTCTTGTGGGGAATAACTACATTTCCAACTTAATGTTTTCATATGTCTCTGCTTCCCATCTACAGGGGCTGGGGAATACAATCAATCAGTGGCAACTCTCCAAAAGGATACAAATAGCTAGTCAGAGATGCTCTACTAGGAAGGAGCCTGCACTCGAATTGATGAGGCTCTATAGGATAAATATTCTACCCAGGGTTTAATCTCTTTTAGCTCACTAGTGCCTTTCACAGAGAGGAAATATCCTAAAGCATATCATTCTGATCCTACCAAAAGATAGTCCAGCCACGAAGTGCAAGGCAATTCCTCTCTGAACAAGAGAAGCAGCCAACCCCAGACATACGTTTCGGCCTTGTTGGACATCATCGGTGAGGTGTAGCTGATCTCTCTAAGCACTGTGAGCAAGGGGTCCACGTTTGGCTTACCCTGTTACCCTTAGGGTGACAAATCCCAAGGATAACATCTGAGGATAGGTCAGATTCAGGTGAAATTTTGGATGACCCAGGTTCATTTGCTCTGGACAAAGTGGATGGCCTGCTTCGTCTCGTTAGAAAATACTTAGGTCTGTCAGAAGTTCAACAGGACATAGGGGTGATGGATGCTGCCTTCTTGGGAAAGAAGAAAGAAATTCCTGTCTTTCCCATACATCAATCTGTCTTTGAATTAATCAATGCAGAGTGGCACATTGGAGACAAAAGGTCTAATGTCTCTAGGCGTTTTGCTAAAATGTACACTTTCAAAGAGGACGAGGTTAATCCATGGGTGTCCCCTCCCAAAATTGATGCTTCAATTGCTCAACTGGCTAGATGTACTACTCTTCCTTTGGAAGATGGGACTTTACTTTGAGACCCAATGGAGAGGAAATGGGACGGTGTTCTCAGACGTCAGTTTTCTGTACTAGGACAAAACCTCAAGGCCTCTACAGCTATTGCTTGTTTTACCCAAAACATACGCATATGGTTGACCCAACCTGGAGGAGAAAATTGAATCCAATCTTTCCAGATCCAAATTATTAAAGGAGGTGGCGGTCATGAAGGAAGCTACAACTTCTCTTGTGTTGCTTCCTTAGATATCATCCGTCTGAATGCCAGATCATCTGCTGTCTCAGTGGCAGCCAGAAGAGCGTTATGGCTAAAGTCTTGGAACGCGGACACCTCTTCCAAAGGTAAATTGATTGCCTTACCTTTCTCAGGAATATCCTTATGTGGCGAACAGCTTGAGGATTTTATAAAGAGAGCCTCAGGTGGAAAAAGCACCTTTCTACCTCAAGAACGCAGGCCTAGATTCTCATCTCCTAGATCCTCAGGCTCGAAGACTAAACATTCTTCCTTTCACGATCAACATAAGTTTCAAGGAAAATCCTATTACCATAAGAACAAGGGATTTGCTGGCAATACAAGAGGGGAGCTACAGGAAAGAATTTTCCAGGAAACCCCAAAATAAAGGAAAATTCCAATGAAGTAGGGCACACCCTAACTCTGGACCCAGTCGGGGGCATGCTGGGTCTTTTTCGTTCTGCATGGGAACAACTAACGGAGCCAGACCACTGGACACAGCAGATTCTGGAGTTAGGCTACTTGCTGGAATTTCTCACAGCTCCAAAAATTCCTCATTTTGTCCCGTCCAACATGTGAGGAGAACAGCCTTCAAGGAGTCTATCCTTCATATATTTGCGGCTTGGACAAAAGTTAACTGAGCTAAAGGAGCAGCAAGCTGGCTTTAAAGTTTGCGGAAGTCCTACCCAGCTGGAGGGAGGAGACAACAACCCAATTTTAAGGTTGTGTAGGGACATAGAAGAAATACAAATAATGGTAAGAAAATTTATCATTTCCTTCCTCAAGAGAGAAGGCATCAAACTTCATTCCTGGCTTCCAGGTCCAGATAGTCATTCATTCTTTTTGGGTTGCAAAGAAATACCTGCCTGGAAGACAGTATGAGAAAAAGAGAAGAAATCCCTACCCATTATTGCCGAATCTCAGGATCAAGCTAAGATATACACTACAGAATGCCTTAATCATCAAGTCTAGACCGGCTTATAAACCAGGAGAAGCGAGAGTTTTCTCTTTCTCAAAAAAACTGGTCTTCTCGAAGATCCAGATGGACTAATTGAGAGCTATGGATCTCACTATTTTAGTTTTTTCCCAGCAAAATACAAAGCTTCAAGTGTCGACCCATCCATAGAACCCAACAATTTTTATAGAGGTTCCGGGAACGTTATCCTTAGCAACACATTGTTCCTTGGGCAAAGCCTCACTTGAGACCTATTCAGCTCAAGGTCTAGAAACACCTTCTAGATAATCCCCCTACTCCCATCAGCAAAAAAAAAAAAAAAAAAAAAAAATTTGCTTGGTAGGCAAAGATGTGAAATCCTCACAAGAGGAAGCGACTGGAGAAATTCTCACTGCAGATAGAAGTCTATCAGACTCAGGAGGAATGTGGCAGAGCAAGACTGTGGAAGGGATCAGAAAAATTCCTTCACACAAATTATTTTAGAAATGAAGGCAGTAGGACACTGTCTTGAGACATTTTAAGAACACTCTTTGGGGAAAACACGGCCATCGTCCCATATCTCATCCATGAAGTGGACACCTAGAGTTGGCAACTAAACCTCAAAGTGAGATGAGTCCTTAGTTGTAGAGAAAGAAACCTAAAGTTACTATTGTTTTCTCACATCTCGGGTAACATAAACAGCAAAGCAGACTTCCTGACCCAAAGAATCTTTGATCAATTGATAACTTGTGGACCTTTTCTCACTGGAAGGATCAAAAGTCCGTGGGTCACGATACCCTGTTGAATCTCTGAAGTTTTTCTCTTGCTTATATTTTCTCTCTCCGATTCCAGTCCTAATGGAACTAGTCAGGAGGATCACAAAGGACGAGGTGAATATATATATATCCCCTGTAATGTAACCGTACTGTCCCTGGCCTTCGTTGCTGGGTTCCTCCACTGTTCTGGCTACTAGAGGGTAGTCTGTCCTGGTCCCCTGGGTGATTTTAGCTCTCTTGGGAGAATCTACAGGGGATTCTCGGCTGCAGACCTTCAGACGAGGACAAAATCACACTATTCCTAAAAACAAACCTAAAGAACAATTGATTGTTTAGCCAATCAGAGATATGGGGAGGGGATTGGAGTGGCCAATAGGGAAGGGAGCTACACACAGGCAGAGGCATGCCCAAATATGGACACCCAGGGCCCTGGTAGGATCAACCAATAGTGAATATGCCTACTTTTTAAAGTAGGAGAGGGGTTCCCAGTACTTGAGGAGGGGTCAACAAGGGGGGGACACTACACAGAAGGGAGAACTGTAGAAAACACTTTATATGGATATGGTGCCCACATGACTGAAACCACATAACAGGACCATGGTTCTGTTACATACCCTTATTAACCCAGAAAGATCTGGTTTGCTTCTCTAGTCCAACTTTCACTAGATCATCCATGGAAGCTCCCCTTGTTGCCAGATCTTCTAACACCAGGCCCTTTGTTTTACCCCAATATGCTACTCTTGAAGTTCACAGCCTGGAGTAGCCGTCTTTAAGGAAAAAGAGGAATTTCAGGATTCAGAAGAACAATCATCAAAGCAAGAAAACAATTCCTGTAACCCCTATAGTCTGTTGCAGAATATGACTACCTTGTCAAGATGGTGCTGAGAGGTTTTTAATAGAGAAACTCACATCAGCCCATATACTGTACTTTCATCAATAGGGCTTTGAAGCAGTTCTGCTGGCATACTTTTATAAAAGTACATTTATCTGCTCTCTCTATCTTAGCGACATAGTACGCTGAAGAGGATATCATCAAGATATACTTAAAAGCTATCTGAAAGGCAAGACCAGCTATCGGATATATTGTTCCCCTTGAGCCCTTTAATTTGGTCCTGGATCAGTTTTCTTAAACCTATGGATAAGATTCCACTCAACAATCTCACTCTTCAAAGATAAACCCAGTCACCTCAGCAATGAGATTTAATGAAATATAAGCGCTTTCTTACTAATCTCCCTACTTGATTATCCATTAAGATAAGATTTGACCTGAAGGATGGTCTAGGTTTAAGTACAAAGTGGTTTCAGAATTTCATTTACATCAAGTAATTATTCTGACTTCTTTCTGTCCAAACTCTAAGGGGGACAGAGAGAAGCAATTCCATAACCTGGACTTGATCAGATATATTTTAACTGGCCTAAGAATAACTGAGGACTTCAGAATGACAAACAACCTGTTTCTATCTTTCCAGGGGAAATACTAGAGACTGCAAGCTTCAAAATTCACATAAATCACATAATGGATTACAGACTCGAGTAAGGCTGCCTACAGAAAAATAGTTCTCATAGCAATTCTGAATGTAAAAACCCATTCCTTAAGAATAATTTTCACATCCTGGGCAAAACAGGACTCTGCATCTCCAACAGAGATTTGCAGAGCAGCTATATGGTCTTCCATTTCCTCTTTTTTTATCAAGCACTATCAACTGGACATCCAAGCTTCAGCTGAAACAAGATTTAGTAGACAGGTGCTCCCAGGCAGTGTGGATAGCCACGCTGTTATAGTAAGTTGCACACTAGTAGAAGGGTTGTAAAGTGGCACACGAGCCATGTTGGATCAGCACAAACGGCCAATAAAGCCAAGAAGCAGGCAGGCTAGTGACACTGCCACATGAAGGCCAAATGGCAACAAGATAGACCAGCTAGAAAGCAACGAAAGCTCCACAACCAGGGCCAGAAATGTGAGGCAACAATGAGGAGTCAGGTGGCGAGGAGAGTCCCTCAGGCGGTGGTATGAGCCTCAATTGGAAGGTGGGGAGGCAATGCCAAGCTGCTATAAACATCCAATGGGGCTAGATCAGAATAGAGAGAATAGTCAGCGGAGCAGAGGTCAAAACCAGGTAAGCAAATAATACAAAGCAAGATACCAAGGGGAAATGAGTAGAATCGTCAAATACAGGCGCAATAACTAGGCAAGGAACTTGAATAATCAGCTGAGCAGCACACTGATTTCTGGGGTGTTTCAAGCGGAACTATCGTCAAAATAAATTTGCCCCCCCCCCCAAACCCTTACTAACATAGCGATAGGCATATGCAGACTTTCATTGGGCTGAATAAGTCCGGCATTATTGAGGTAAAACAACTTCTTCGGCAGGTACCAGGGGACAACAGAGCAGACATCTTGGAGAAAAGGTACCTGTGAGTCTGCGCTGTCTGTCCTGTTCACCATCAGGACTGGTGAGTGGCTTCCTTGGTACCTTAAGGCACAGGTGCACAGAGCTTCTTTTGAAAGATCTGTGCAGCTGATTGCTGCTGAAGAAGTTGTTTTTCCTCAATAATGCTGGACTTATTCAGCCTAATGAAAGTATACCTATCTCTGTTAGTAAGGGTTTGGGGGCGATGCTGTTTTGATGCTAGTAGTAGCTATTGACTGAAAGAGGAACGAACATTTCAGATAGAAAATCCTCTTCATTGAAAATATATTGTAAACAGAGTATGGAAAGTCAGGTTTCTAGAAACAAGATATCTTCTGCTACAATCCTGGATTTTATGCAAAAGGGATAGAGACTGGATTTAAATCAGCTTCAATTAAATTTCAATTATCGGCCCTATCATACATGTCAACACAGATTTTATTGAGTGCATTGATAAAGAAATTCATTATGGCCTTTGACAAAGCTAGACCTACGATCAGGGAGATTATTCCCTCACCCAGATTTAAATTTAGTATTGAAACCGCTATCAAGCTATTGTTTGAGCCAATTAAGTACCCATTAAGAACCTAACTCAAGACCGTCTTCCTAACAGCTAGGAGAGTTGGGAAATTCTGTAAATCGCCTTCCTTATCTAGTTTTTCATCAGGACAAGGGTGTTCTTAGAACTAAGCCTTAATTTAGCAGTAAGGTGGCTTCAGATTTTAACCTCAGCCGGGAGATAGTTTTTGACCTCCTTCTGCCCAAATCCAAAAGGGGGGAAAAAGAGAGGAAGTTCCATATTCTAGACATGTTAGATGTCTCACATACCACCTTAAATTGACTAACGACTGTAGAGACTGTCTCTTTGTGTATACGTTTCAATGGGAAACTTTAAAGGCAAGGCAGATTCAAAGTCTTCTCTAGCCCATTTGCTAAAATACTGTGTTAAGTTATCTTCTCAAGAAGCACGTTTGGAGTCTTCAATCAAGGTTTAGATCATACTTTACAAAGTCAGTTTCTGCTTCTTGGGCATGCAAGGCCAGAACATCCCCCGAATGTATATGCAATGTGGCTACGTGGGCTCCCATCTCTACTTTCATCAAACATGACAGCGTGGATGTGCAGTCATCTGCTGATGCCAGATTTGGGAGGAAGGTTCTGCAGGCAGTAATTCCAGTGTAACTAAACTATAACCTTTTTTCCTTCCCATTTTAATTTCTATTAGAGGATGGTCTTGCACACACGTCTTCCTTTCTAATTAGTTCACCTCTCTTCCGGAACACTGCTTGTGTATGTCCCACTCTATTGCTGTGGAGGAGAACACAGAAGAAAGAGGGACATTTGCTCACACGTATTTCTTTTTCTTCTGTGTCTCTCCATGGCACTCCTGACCCTCTCACTTTGTTTTATTTTACAACTCGAACAAAAATGTGACTGGGAATAAAGTTAAGTGCACCTAATAGAAGAGCTTATTTGTCCTACCAGCTGGAAGGCCGAGACTATACCCAATCTTTTGCCTTGAAGGGACAGAAGAATAAGAAACATTAGTAAGTCAATTTCCTGTATCACATCCTTGCTCTCCAGTACTACCCTGAGGTCTGGAAAGTGACAAGCAACAGGAAGAACCTGGATTCCAGCCTCTCCTGGGGCAGCTCTGGATAGTATTTCAGTGTTTTAGGGACCCTGTGGAGCATTTCCTGTGATGCAGTAATATCTGTCCAGGAGCCACTGAAAAGGTTCATAGAAAGGCCTTGTGTTCCTGAATGCCACTATGCTATTCTGCTTTGAATTCCATGTTAATTCCTGCCAGCTAAGGTGTAGCAACCACCACCACCTTTCAGCTTAATTGGCAACTATAAATATGCCTTCCAGCTTAATCGGCAACCAGAAATATGGGTTCTGAACAGGGACAAACATCTTCAGTGAGAGAACCCAGTATAACTACTGTGACTGTGCACAGCTACTTTCCACACTCTGAGCAGTAGTAATATTGGGTTTGGGCAAGGAGGAAGAAGTGTCCCCAACTGGCTGGATTAGTTGAAGCCTCTCTTCCTCTTCTAGTTTGATCAGCAAGTGGAAATAATGGGTCTCAACACAATAGTTCCAGTTACTAATTAAGCTAGAAGAGAGTCTTCAGTTAACCCAGGTGGTCAGAGACCCATGTCTTCTCATTAAGGTAGTTTAGGGTTTACTATTAACTTAAAATCATACAATACCTGGCCAAAAATACGTGGGCCCCTGTTCAGTTAACGTCTCATTCTAATATAATTTCCATTAATGTGGCATTGTTTACCCCCTTTGCTATTATAACCCCTCCACTCTTCTGAGAATGCTTTAAACTAGATGTTGGAAAATTGCTACAGGGGTTCACTTCCATCCAAGCACAAGCATTAGGCAGATCAGTGTCAAGGTTTGCCAAGTACAAATCAGGAGTCAGAACAGTATAGTAAAAAATAACACTTTATTAAAATAACAACAAGACTAATTACAGTAATAGTAATAACAAGTATGAAATAACACGGAGAGGCAGTAGAGGTCCCACTATAGGTCTGCAACTCTATCAGAAATAGGAGTCTGCCTAATGGAGAGAGCCTCTGCCAGAGACAGACACACGCCCCTGTAGTCTCTGAATACGGGAAAGCAAGCAGGAGATGCAGCAAAAGACAAACTGACTCACACTGCAGTCAATGGGTAGACCGAGGAATCTCCCAGAGGTGGTAGAGAGAAGGGAGATAAAACTGACGCAGGCCTGCCGTCAGCCTAATTAAGGAAAACTCCCCTAAGGAAAGCAATGGGGAGAAAACCCAGTCTCACTCCGTGAAACAGGAAGGTAAGTCTTAACCATAGCCGCAGGTCCGCACCAGATTGCGTGTCGACTAAGTACAGGGAGTAAGCAAGAGAATAGTCAGACAGAGCCACAGGTCAGTACCAGGTTGAATGGTCAGACAAGCCAGGTCGTACACAGTTCAGATAGCCAGAGCCACAGGTCTGCACCAGACTGGGTGTCTGCTATACGCAGGAAGTAGGCAAGAGAATAGTCTGACAGCCACAGGTCAGCACCAGGATGGATGGACAGACAAGCCAGGTCATACACAGAGCCCAAGGAAAATAGAACTGTGTCGAACAACAAGCAAGGGCAACTGAGTTAGCACTCTGTTCCCTTTTAAAGCCCAACCCAGGAAGTAGCTGGGAGGAGGAACTACACCAAGTCACTAAATAGAGCCCTGCGTCATAATGTCACTTCATACCTGCGGATGAAGCATCTTTCCAGGATGCATCTGTTCGAGCAACAAAATATTTTTGCCTAGGGACATGGACGGCCTATAGCCTCGCCAAGCGTGCCCAGACCCAGGGTAATGAGTGACACATGGGAAGAAGCTGAATCGATGTTTAGACGCATCCAGCATCGCCGCAGGCTGCAGCGCTGGAACTGAGATAACTGTAACAATCAGACACTGAATTTGGGCAGTTAGGCCTGGCTCGCAGGCGGCATTCCATTTTATCCCAGTGGTGTTCAAATGGATTGAGAACAGGACTCTGTGCAGGCCAGTCAAGTTCTTCCACACCAGTCTCGACAAACCATATCTGGGGCTCGCTCTGTGCATGGGGGCTTTGTCATGTTTAAACAGGAAAGTTACTTCTCCCAAGCAGTTGCCTCAAAGTTGGAAGCACAGAATCATCTAGAATGTCATTGTATGCTGTAGCATTAAGATGTCCCTACATTGGAACTCAAGGGCCCACCCTGATCCATGAAAAACAGCCCCGACCATTATGCAGTCATGCAAGTAACATTCTCCTGGCATCTACCCAACCCAGAGTCATCCATCGCACTGCCAGATATTGAAGCTTAATTTATCACTCCAGATTCCAATGGCAGCAAACTTCACACCACTCAAGCTGATGCCTGGCATTGTGCATGGTGTTCTTAGGCTTGTGTGTGACTGTACAGCAAAGGAAACCCATGTCATGAAACTCCCAACTTTACAGTTCTTGTGCTTTCATTGCTTCCAGCGGCAGTTTGGAACTCGGAAGTTAGTGTCACAACCAAGGACAGATGATTTTTACACAATACAAGCTTTTGCACTCTGTGGTCCCATTCTGTGTGATCTACCACTTCATGGCTAAGCTGTAGTTGTTCCTAGACATTTCCACTTCACATTAACAATACTTCCAGTTGATCAGAGCAGCTCTAGCAGGGTAGACGTTTGACAAGCAAACTTGGTGGGATGGTGGCATCCTATGACAGTGCCACATGAGGGACATTCTACTGCCTATGTTTGGGGACATGGAGATTGCATGTCTGTGTATTTGATTTTATACACCTGTCAGCAATGGGTGTGGTCGAAATAGCCAAATACATTAATTAGAAGGGATGTTTGTACTTTTGGCAATGTAGTGTATTTAACTGAAAGGTACAAAATCATAAATAATGTGATTATTTTGATCTCATTTTCTTCTTTGCCCCCCCCCCCCCCAACATATGATTTGCAAGCAACATGTTGTTTCAAACCCTGTACATTTAGCTCACCAGCTACTGTAGTAGTTCTCCTAAAAAATGAGAGTGGTTAAGAGAGAGCCACAGTAAATGAGCAATGGAGGAAATGGGAAGAGAGAGAGCCTAAGTGGCATGATAAATTAAGCCAGCTGTGTGGGTTAACAGACATATAGATGTTGCCAAGTAGGAAAAAAAAACAAGCTGGGGGGGGGCAAGCTGCTGTGCAGGATAGATTAAACTAGAGACCAAGTGCTGGGAATGAGAAGAAGAGAGGGATCCAGAAGGGAGAAGACTGAGATTCTAGATTTAAGAGGGGGCTGTATTAATATTATTGCTGAGGTATAAAGGGGAGATTCAGGGATACTGTAGCTTAAAGTGATATCTGTGGTCTTCTCACACTTTTATTTTGGGCCTCCCAACTGTCCACTGGTAGTTACAGAACCACATAACACTGTCTTACACCCCAGCCTTTTTCCATTGGTAGTGTCCAGCAGGAGTGGGCAATCTTCAGCCCTCCATATTGTCCTGGACTAAAGCTCCCATCATTGTCAGCCCACCATTGGCTGCTAGAGGAGTTGAGTATGGTAGAAGACGTAGTTCAACAAATGTTGGAGCACCCCAGGTTGCTCAACCTACTTTAGTCTTCAAACAACCAGACAGGCACTGGTGGCTTTGCACCTTTGCTACCTGTCCTAGTACATAAGTGTCTCTCTAAACATGCTCCAAAGATGAAAAAGAAAAATGTACACACTCTTGTCGCACCTACTTTGAGGATGGTGGGAGAGGCTATAGAGTTTTGTAGTGAGGAAGCCAGGGTTTGACTTAGAATTGACCTGCAGGTGGAGACAATGCATTTTGATGGCCCTTCTGTGGAGGTGAAATTGGACAGCCCATTGAATCTAGCTTGCTGGAGTCACTAGTTTGAGGTGATAAGTCTATGTTTGCCTGTTAACCAAGGGCCAGTAGGAGCATTGCCATAAGAACATCATTTATGCATACCTGAGCAAGTCAGAGAACAGATGTCTGCTAAGATTATATTTCCAGACCCACTAAATTGAAAATCTCTAAAACTATTAATCAGTTTTGCAAAACCAGAACAATTTATAGGTAGTATTAATACATACATTCAATGAGACTAGAAGTTGTGTAGGTAAAAGGCCCTCTCTCTAAGGAAGAATACACATTCAGGGGAAGTTTTGTTGAGTTGTAGCCTTCTCTCACTTTTTAAAATATAAGAATATGTATCATAGGAACATTAAATGGTTACAGTAGATATGTATTCTGATGGTTTAATTCTTTATTGTCCCTTTTTAGAAACAAGTTCCAGTTCTTCCTGAACAGTCCCAGTGTTTCGTAAAAAGAACGTTTTGAAAAGAATTAACTGGGACTATTAAATTTCTTAACTTTCTGTTATTGGCTTCCTATTGGCCAATCATAATTAGAGGGAAACCTCATTGTATGCATGCGAGAGAAAGCATGCATTAATATTTCTTAAATCAACTGAAATGTGGGAAATTTGTATCCCTGTGGTGTAATCTATTGTGCCCCAAAGTTGTTCTTTTGGATTTGAGCATATAGCAGTCTTGAAATTGGTTGATATTTATAGGTTTTGGTTATATTATTAGTGAAGAATTAAAAATCATTTAGCACTGACAGGCATATAGTGAATCGGCACTCTGTGTGGTGTGTTTATTTACTATCTATTGCTTGTTCTCTCTTAGCCCCGGCATTTGCAGTCCAGGCTCCATCACCCTGTTCTGTTCCAGTTGTGAGCTCAGATGAAGAGGATACTAAACCAAGTTTTCTGGACAGCATTTTCTGGATGGCTGCACCCAAATCCAGAAGAACAATTGAAGTCAATCGCTGTAGAAGAAGGAATACTTCAAAACTTATAAAAGAGAAGGTATAATATGTGCTTTTTTTCTTTTTTCTTAAAAGCAAATTATTAAAATACATTTGTGCATTGGGGAAGGTAATCATAACAAAAACAAAGGAATTGTGGAGCCACTAATATAATATAATAACCATTGTGCAACACATTGCGAGCATGGTAGTTAAAGATGCCTTTTTTGTCTTTTAAATGAAAACCTATGTTGGGGCTTCTCCTGAGTAAAACAAGGGTACTCTTGTGGCAGTCAATTGTTCAAAATTTTAAACCGTTCAAAACTGTTATACTGCCTTGAACTAGAGATCCAGGGAGCTTGCTTCCCAAAAATCTTAATGGAGAATTCGCATAGAATGCAACAGACTAACATTCTGAAATCTGTCCACTAGATGGCAATGTTTAATGTTAAAAAAAAAAACTTATCTTTCTGAAGACAAAAAACTCTACAATTTTTTTTTTTTCTTTTATAATTTTTACCCATAAAGTTTACTGCTCATGAAAATGAAGCTGTTAACAACTTGAATAATATACATACAGGTTTCAAACGCATTGTGATACAATATGTTGGACACCCCTCTTGCTTTCAGGGATTTATTTTGTAAATATAGGGCAATATGTATAAAAGAAAAATGGCCAATTCTTGGATAAAACAAATACACAATTTTAAATAGGGCACTTTTAACCCCTTAAAGCGGAACGAACACCCCTACAAGATGTATCCTCAATTAGAGTGCTACAATCCGTGATAACTCTCTGTGTAATTATTTATTTATTTATTTATTTAAAACTTGTTATTAAAGAATAATCCGTTAATTCCAAAAAGTACCTGGTGATGTCTGCCCCCCCCCCCCCCCCGAAAAGCGCATTGTGCATGTCAGCACAGAGCCGATCGGCTCTCTTGTAACCCCTCCCGCCCGGCTACACGAATACACCTACGTCATCAGCTTTAGATTCTCCTGCTGGTCCGAGAATCTAAAGTTGATGACATAGGTGTTTTCGTGTAGCCAGGAGGAGTTACAAGAGAGCACTCTAATTGAGGCTACATCTTGTAGGGGTGTTAGTTCCGCTTTAAGTGCTAGAGGTCCCCAGTCCATTGCTCACAAAGAATTGGATACTTGTAGCATTTAAGAGGTGAAAAGTCTTATTTACATTATAAGCGTTTTCTAGGGTCTATAAGACTTAACCAAGAATTACTCGCTTTTCTGTGTACATGTAGTCCATTGGCTGAGAAAAACTACTGTAGAACAGGGTTTCACAACTTTTCTGAAACATGTACCCATTAAATTCTAAAAATATGTGTAAGTACCACAAATAATTTCTATTAATTTAATATTTACACACTAATAGGAATGGAAAAGGTCAGTAACTGATATTTGGGCAGTGTGCACTCACACTCAGAAGCATTAATGCTGATGTACTAAGAAAAGTGGAGACATTCTTGATCCAGCCAGCTGTATCACAAGGAGCAAATCAAGCATTCACAAAATTCCCACTGATTTAAATGTGGACCTCTCTCTACATTCAAAATTCCCACTGATTTAAATGTGGACCTCTCTCTACATTCAAGTGTTTTAAAGCCTGTTTTTGCTTCCTATTGTGCTATTGGTGTACCCTAGAATACTCTCACACACAGACTACAAAAATACAGTACAGAAGGGGATGTCTGTCTCTCACTAGCTACAGCAGTGACACAGATAATGGAAATGGTTAGCTATCCAAAACACTCTCCTCTCCAAAATCCAGTGCTACATGCTGTACGTTGCAAGCTGCTTCCTGTTGAGCCATTTACCAACTCTATACCTATGCTGAGGGCCAAAATCGGGCTACAAATTGATGCTTAAAAGGATAGTAATAGGGAAATACATATATCCTGTGGAGAAAACTGAGGGAAATCTCTTTGCTAAGAGATGTTTTATTCAAAAGTTATTTAAGTTTAAATTTAAAAATTTTTTATGTGCGGTACGTCCATGGACTGAAATTGAACAGTGGCTCTATTGCTGTAGTAGCCTATGATAGGTTATTGCTACTGGAAATAGCTGTCTATAGACTGCTGTAGCAACAGCACCACCACAAAATGTCTGACCACAGAAGTGCTGCACCCAAAAAATGCAAAATTGACCTGCCTTTACTTCTGAATAAAACATCTCTAAGCAGTGGGATTACCATTGTTTTTGTTTGGCATGATAACCCCCTGTAAAATATGTATATTTTTCCCAGATTAAGCAGTGCTGCTGGGCATATTTATACCATGGACAGATCTTTTTTTTGGTGGTGCCACAGGTTTTAAACACTACTGTTGAGTATTATAAGAGTGATTTGGAAGTACTGCAGGAGTTGAACATAACATCAAATTTTTTTCTATGTTCTCATCTTTCACCAAACTGAAAAACCAGTAACCTCGTATTTTATTTTTAAAGCACAACATTGATGTTTGCCCTGAATGTGGACACCTCAAACTGAAACATGTTCTGTGCAGCTTCTGCTATGAGAAGGTTCGTCATGAGACCCAACTCATCCGGAAAGAAATAAAGGTAAAGGAAGGAGGTCCATTCAGATCTCCCACTGTAGAGACTGTGGTTCTTTATGAAGGAGAGAAACCTAGACCAGGAGATGAAGAGAAGAGGATCATTGAAAGAAACCGCAAGCGACCATCATGGTTTTCATATTGATTGTGTGATATGGTATTTTTTGTTTGCACCCTTTAAAACTAAAATAAAATCTGGGAGATAAATTCTATGTTTGATTTAAGAAACTCTTGAATCCTTTCATTTGCTCCAAACGCCTTGACAGACGAGTGCACTGATTTGCATATTTTTTGTTTTAAATCTAGTCTTTGCTAAACAACTGGTAATTGCTTGTTCTAGTTTTACCCCTTGAATGTTAGAGACCTCTCCAGATCATTGCATGGCAATTTGTTGAAGTATCTAACATCTAAGAGGTTAATGCTTCTGTGTATTCTTAGTTAAACAAAGTGGTAGAAAACCCTACAAATAAAACATTTATATTCACTATTACATCACTCGGTCTGTAGGCGTGTTCCTGAGGGGTTTGGTGATGTCAATATCATACACCTTAATATGTGGCCAAAGCAGGGACAAACCTACTTGCTAAATGTCTGCATTACAACTAAGTATACACAAATGTGAGTTGTACAGTTTGAGCACACTCGGGTGGAATACTGAGCACATGAAAGTGTCTAGCCCATATTGTCAGATCAAGGATGAAAGGAATAGGATGCCAACTTTACCCAATCCTTCAAGAAGACAGAGGAGTCAGATGATCTACAAGGTAGGTACTTACATTTAAAAAAATTAGGCTTGGATAACATTGCAGTTGATGACTTTACAAAGGTATTTGTTTTCTGCACGTTTCTTCATAGATTTTATTGGGAATCTATTAGACAAACCCAGTGATAATACTTTATCAACTGCAATATAATCTAGTCCTTATGTAGCTGTCTCAGCGTCTAGGACAGGTTAACATTTAGTTTAATTTTATTTATAGATCTAGCTGTCTCTATAACAAAATACCATATGGTTAAAGGTCATTTATAATCTATCCTTTAGAAAGATAGACACATCAAATAAAATGTGGAATTGTTATATACATTTGTAACAGTGCTAGCACTAGGTAGATCGCGCCTTTGAATGGACCAAGATCTTACCAGGTATAACGGTCTAATGCACTGGAAGCTATACAGCTCTCTAATATATATCCACAGTACATATAAAAGTGGAATGTTTAAATGCTTTAAGGTAGCAGAAACAACTATGTCCCCTTTTATGTAATATTATAATGAATAACAGTGGTCCATTGTTACTGATTTGCTGTAAGGCATTTTCTGTGTCAGAGGGAACCTACACATATTAATGGAATGCTTGCCACAAAAAAGGCCATTTTGGCATGATATCCTTATAAACGTTACATGACAAATATAATGCAGCTAGCAGCCACATTAACCATGTCACTGTGTTGAAAATGTCGACATGAGAATCTCGCCCTGCATAAAAGCACAAGGTTCTCATATCGTCTTTTTAAACATCGCTACTTACTGGCCACAATAGAGAATGGCAAGAAAAAAATGTTCCTGAAATAAAGCAGTATCTTTTAAAATGAAAGGCAGAATGAGCAGCATACAGCATATTACACCACAACTCCCATAATCCTTACCTTGCCTCTTTCACAAAGTAGACTTCTTCACCTGGAGCCATAACCTCTTCCCTATCTTGCAGAGCACTACCCGGCTCTCTCTCTCCCCTCTCCGCCCGATAAAAATCATAATGTGCTGGCTACGGAGGATAGGAAAAAGTGAATTCACTCATTTCTGTGAGCGCTGCACTGTCTGAGAGAGATCCGGTCAGCTCTCTGCAAGACTGGCAAGAGGTTATAACTCCAGGTGAAGAGGTCTCCTTTTGTGAAAGAGGCAAGGTAACGATGATGGGAGTTGTGGTGTAATACGCTGCTCGTTCAGCCTTTCATTTCAAAAGATATTTCACTTTATCTCCGTAACGTTTTTTCTTCTGTGTCCGTCCACGGCACAAAAATGTGGGCTTGTCCCTCCTCCCAGCTGGTGTAGGACCAATCGATTCCAGATTTAAAGAGGCTCCCGCCCCCTGCTCGGCAGTCTCTTTTGGTCCTACCAGCTGGGTAGGAGGCAGTCAGGCTGTGTTCGGCCTTACCGTTATTTCTTCAAGATGAAGCCGTTTTTCAATGATGCAACCTCGGCGCGAGCTCTTGTTTGTGGCGCTGAAGGTTGGTTCTCTCTCTCTCCCTCGGTCTTGTTGCTGCGGCCGACCCAGGGAGGAGTGTTCATGCTGGGGCTCGTTGCTCTTCCTCTCCCCAAGCGGTGCAAGAAGACCGGAACTTCCGGTAGCGGCTGTGGATGTGCAGTGTGAGCAGGGTGATGCCGTCTACCGGAGATGATACAACCGGCCCAGCAGGAGATCCGAAAGGCGGCAGGAGGGGGTAAGTCCTTCAGTGTGCTTTCTTATACCTAAATTGCGCGGTATCTGTCACAGGCCTCTGCGTTCCAGTGTGAAACGCAAGCCAGATGCTAGGCTATTTAAAGCGCCAATGCAGTTTTCTCATGTATAGTGTGGCCAGAGTTTATTTTTACTTTTAAAAGTCATATTAAAGGTTAAGTTTTAAGGATGACTGCCCCAAAACCTTCTACCTCTAAGGAGAAAGTGGCCCCTGAGGTGAAGGAGGACAAAACACCTAAACCTAAGTGCTGTGTCCTGTGTGAATCTAAGCCTTCTCTCCAGGACTCAAAAATGTACCAAGACTGTATCAACAAATCTTCAGGGCAGAACTTGCCAGCACAGTTACAGGACTTTCTAACCTGGATGCGGACATCTATGCAAGAAACTTTTAATTCAATGCAGCAAGCCGCATTACCCAGGAAAAGGCAGAGAATGGAAGATCCGGATGAAGGTCCTTCTGTCAGAATGGATTGGGAAGATCAGGAAAATATCCTTGAAGCTGTGTCAGAATTTTCCTCAGAAGAAGAAGGGGAGATCACAGATGAGGCAGCTTCATTTAACTTGGATAAAATGGAGCCTTTTTTAAAGCACGTCAGAAAGTCCTTAGGCCTTACTGAGGTGCAAAAAGAATTAGACGTCATGGACACTGCCTTTCTGGGATCCAAGAAATCTACTCCTGTTTTCCCTGTCCACAGTTCAATCGCGGACTTGGTAAAGGCAGAATGGGCGAAGGGAGACAAAAGAGTATCCTCCTCGAAGAAATTTCAGAAGATGTATCCATTTGAGGAGTCTGATACAGCATCTTGGTATAATTCCCCTAAAGTAGATGCAGCAGTCTCTCAGCTTTCTAAGAAGACCATGATACCTATGGAAGATGGATCAGCTCTCCGGGATGCTATGGACAGGAAGATGGAAAACTCTTTAAAGAAGCAGTTTTTTTGTGCTAGGACAAAGCATGAAAGTAGCCACCTCTATGGCCTGTGTGTCAAGAGCATTACGCATTTGGCTGACCGAACTGGAAGAAAAAATAGAATCATCAGTTTCCAGATCTCGCCTGATGAAAGAAGTGGCTACCATCAAAGAAGCGGTAGGATATTCATGTGATGCATCGTTGGATGCAATCAAGCTGTCAGCCAGGGCCTCTTCTCTTTCCATCTCTTCTAGAAGAGCCTTATGGCTAAGGCCCTGGGGGGCAGACGCCTCGTCAAAAAATAAGTTGGTGACATTACCATTTTCAGGCTCTATGCTCTTTGGAGAGCAGCTAGAAGATATCATCAAGAAGATTACAGGAGGCAAGAGCACCTTTTTGCCTCAGGACAGGAAATCGAGAGTTTCACCTTCACGAGGAGTATCCTTCAGGAACCGTAGGCAGTCCTTTCGGGATAATAGAAGATACCAATCTAAATCTTATGAGCAGAAGAAGCAGAATTATCCACAGACGTCCAGAGGAGGTTACAAGAAGGAAGGTTCCAGAAGAGGCCAGTATAAAAAAGAATTCTGAAGGTCTGCGGGCCCTGTCTCCAATGGTAATAGGAGGTCGTCTGCAGTATTTTCTTCAACACTGGCGTGCAAATTCAAATCCAGACAAGTGGGTACTGCAGAACCTGGAGGCAGGGTATCCGCTGGACTTCAGGAAGATCCCAAACAAGAACATTTTCAGGATCTCAAGACTTCCACTGAATACCAGCAAAAAACGTTTGATGAAGCAAGCAATAGATTCACTGATCCACAACGAAGTAGTGGAACCGGTCCCAGAAAACCAGAAGAAGACAGGAATATATTCCATCATATTCCAAGTTCCGAAGTCATCAGGAGGAGTCAGAGTGATTCTGGATCTGAAGTTTGTCAATTCATTCATCCAATACAGAAGATTCAAGATGGAGTCAGTAGCATCAATCTTGAATATGGTACGACCAGGTTCCTTTCTCACAACAGTGGACCTGAAGGACGCATACCATCACATTCCTGTCATCCAATGTCACAGAAAATTTCTGAGGTTTCCCATCAAAGATCAGCACCTTCAGTTCAAGGCTCTTCCCTTCGGCCTCTCCTTAGCCCCAAGAATATTTACAAAAACCCTGGCGGTAGCATTGGAAAAGCTACGAGAAAAGGGGATAACATTGATCCCTTACCTCGACGATATTCTCATCCTGGCAGAATCTTTCAATCAAGCAAATCAGTCTACCACAAGAGTAGTGGACCATCTGGAAAAGCTAGGATGGTTAATAAACAAGCAAAAGAGCCAGTTGAGGCCCTCTCAAGAGTTGACCTTTCTCGGGATCAGCTTCAATACATCGGAAGCAGTAGCCCGTTTGACTCAGACGCGTATCAGAAAGATAATCAGACAAGTCACATCATTCAGGAAATCAAGGATCCACACTGCACAGGACTTTATGCAGCTATTGGGTGTCTTGGCTTCTTCCAGCCAGGTGGTGCCCTGGGCAAAGTTTCTTTCTGTTGAAATGGAACAAGAACACATACAACAGGTCGCAGAGGATCCCAATATCACATCAGGTCAAGACACAACTACTGTGGTGGCTGAACCCAGGCAACTTGAGAGCAGGATTCCCGCTCAAGGAGATGGAGTGGGAAATAGTTCAAACGGATGCCAGTCTTGCAGGCTGGGAGGGCTGCTGGAAGGAAATATTCATCCAGGGAACATGGACATCTGTAGAGAAAACCTTGCATATCAATGTCCTGGAGCTAAGGGCAGTATATCACTGTCTGTCAAGACTAGCGTCTCACCTGAAAGGAAAACCAGTGCATGTCAAATCCGACAACATAGTAGCAGTAATGTACATAAGAAATCAGGGAGGCACCCGGAGCAGGTTGATGATAAAAGAAACAGAAAGGCTTCTGAGATGGTCAGAGAAGAACCTGATAGCAATAGAAGCATCTCACGTGCCGGGAGATCAAAACTTACAAGCAGATTTTCTCAGCAGAAACCAATTAGACCAGGGAGAGTGGTCCCTGAACGAAGAAGTGTTCCAGCTCATAGTACAGAGATGGGGAACCCCAGCAGTGGATCTCATGGCATCAGTTCTCAACAGAAAATGCAGCAAGTTTTTCTCCAGAACTCCCCATCCTCTAGCCTTGGGACAGGACGCAATGAGGTTTCGCTGGAATTACAACATAGCATACATTTTTCCTCCAATATCCATGATATCGAAGGTACTAAAGAAAATAAGGAGGGACAGTGCGAACATAATTATGATAGCACCCTATTGGCCAAGGAGGGTTTGGTTCTCGGACCTAGTGAACCTATCAATAGACCAGCATTTTCCCTTGCCAGTGAGGCAGGATCTTCTACTGCAAGGCCCCTTGAAGCATCCGAACCCAGGTTTTTGGAAATTGACAGCCTGGAGGCTGAAAGGGCATCCTTGAAACTTAAGGGATTATCGGATCCTGTTATAGAGATAATCATCCAGGGCAGGAAGGCATCTACCTGCAAAGTCTATGATAGGATATGGAGAATTTTTTCCTCCTGGTGTCAACATGAACAACTAACAAGGGAATCCATAAAGGCACCACAAGTCCTTAATTTTCTGCACAAAGGTTTCCAGCTGGGGTTGAGGCCTGCTTCCATTAAAGTACAGTTATCCGCTATTTCAGCTATCCTGGCGGAACAGTTCGCGGACCAGGTGTTGGTCAAGAAATATTTGCAGGCCATTACTAAAGTTAGGCCTCGGATTAAAGATTTCATGGCTCCATGGGACTTGAACTTAGTGTTGAACCACTTAGCCTCATCATCAGATTTTGAACCTCTGCAAGAGGTATCTTTAAAGAATCTTACCTTAAAGATAGTTTTTCTGACGGCTATCACTTCAGCCAGAAGGATCAGTGAGCTACAAGCCTTATCTTCAGTCTCACCATATCTTGTTCTGCATCAGGATAAGGTAGTATTAAAGACCAACCCAAATTTTAGGTCCAAGGTTGTTTCATCCTTTCACCTTAATCAAGAGAGAGTTCTCCCATCCTTTTTTCCAAATCCCTCTACAAATGAAGAGAAATTACTACATAATCTTGATCTAGTGCGGGGTATATCTATATACCTATTGAGGACAAAACAATTCAGGAAGTCAGACAATTTGTTCATCCATTTTTTTGGCAAGTTCAAGGGAACAGCAGCCTCAAAGGCTTCCATATCCAGATGGATTAAGGATTGCATTAGGATTGCATATCTTGGGGTTGGTTTAACTCCTCCAAAGACAATCAAGGCCCATTCAACAAGAGCCGTATCGACCTCATGGGCATCAAAAGCAGCTGTTTCCCCAGAAGACATCTGCAAAGCGGCCACATGGTCTTCGCTGTCTACATTTATCAGACATTATAGGGTTGATGTCCAGGCTTCAGAAGACGCAAGTTTTGGGAGACAGGTCCTTAAGGCGAGCTCCCAACCTAAGGGAGTAAGAATGTTCCATTTTTTCATTATGATTACTTCACGTTTTTCCCCCCCATTAGGGACACTGCTTTGGTATGTCCCACATTTTTGTGCCGTGGACGGACACAGAAGAAAGGTTGAAATTTACCTTCGATATTTCCTTTTCTTCTGTGTCCCTCCACGGCACACCCTGCCTTCTAATATCTTTATGTTTATTTTTCAGCTTTCACAAAAGTTGACTGCCGAGCAGGGGGCGGGAGCCTGTTTAAATCTGGAATCGATTGGTCCTACACCAGCTGGGAGGAGGGACAAGCCCACATTTTTGTGCCGTGGAGGGACACAGAAGAAAAGGAAATATCGAAGGTAAATTTCAACCTTTTCTTAGCGTTCTTTACTGCGGTCAGTAAATAACGTTTAAGAGGTGACATGAGAACATCGCGCTTTTCTGCAAGGCAAGATTCTCATGTTGCCATTTTAAACACAGTGACATGGTTAATGCGACTTCTAGCCACATGATATTTTTCATGCAACTTTTTAAAAGTGAACCTTTTGGCATTCAGTGCTCCTCTGTAAGTCACCAAAAATAAATCATCCATGGATATTGCATTGCACATCCACTGTGGTATTTAACCTACTGAGTGCCAAAGAGGTATCCAAAGCATTGCATTGCATTGATTTGGAGACCTCTCTGGCACTCATCAGGTTAAAGCATTAAGATTACCATGTGCGGTGAGCAGACTTTCAGGTCCTCTGGTTCTGATAGCAACTGTCATGTCTTCTTCCATGAACATTACCTCTAGGACTGATTTGTAGTTATCTCATGAACAGATGCAAAGCTCACAGAGGCAATAATAAGGTAAGTGGGGATTTATTAGTGGGATGCATTGATTCTCCTTCAAAAGGGGACTATACCTATGGGAATATGTATCTCTCAAAGTGTTAAACAGTAGGTACCCTCCTGTAGCTCTCTCCTGTACTGCTTTTACTTTTTGAGTGAAATGGAAATCAGTTGTAGTCTGTTGCTCTTTACTTTGTTTACAATCTGGTAGACAATTTGATAGAACCATAGACAGATCCTTTCTCAATACTGTTTCTTAACATGTTTGTTGTGATGAGGTGTGAACAAAAGGAAAACTAAAATCCAGATCATTTTATCCAGTCAATTCCAAATATATTGCAAGAAAAAAAATATACATACTATCCTTCTGTATGAAGGATTCCAAAGCAAGTAATTATTTCTGTTTAAAAAAAGATCCACTTATTCCCATAAGTACAGCTTGTCTTTAATACATTTTACACCTTCTTCCCCCTAAGTTTCATATGAAAAAATGTTCTTATGTTCAATGTGGAACACAGGAGCAGTGGGGTAAAGATCACCTCCTCCGGCAGGGCACTTCAAAAAAGGAGGTGGCTTCCATTGTCCCTCCAGCTTTACACCATCACCTCCTCCGTTTCAAATGACCTGCTCACATGACTTGTCCCCGGGCAGTGGTGTCCTCTTGGGGTCTCTGTTGTGGGGTTTTCCTTCTTTTCTCCTGCTTTTTCTTAACTGTGCTATACATTTGAAACTGAGAAGGCTGTAGTTAAAACTGGAAGTATGATAAAAGTCTCCACCTCAGAGTGGATTCATCCCATGGTTCCTGTGTTCCACGTGGAATAAGAGATAGGGATTTAAAGGTAAGTTCACTAAACTTGTCTTCTTTAATATTTAACTAAATGGTATCTTTCCACATAAGTCCTTAAATTAAGACACAAAAATAATAAACCTGTATTGCTAGCTTGGTGGTTTAAAATAAAAATTACTTATTTTTCATCACCCTCAAGCAAACATATTTAACCCTTTAAGTGCCAGGTAGGTATTTCAAAGCATTGGATACATTTCTAACACTCAAGGAATAAAGAGTAACAGTCACATTATAATAAACTAGTTGAAGAGCCTGTGTACATGGGCCTCAGTGCCAGCCAGTCGTGGGGCAGTCATGCACAGTAGAGACTGCCATTGCTACGGTTGGTACTTCGAAGCGCCCAGCTCCGTTTTAGCCCCGTCACGGGCAGTCTTTACTGTGCATGACTGCAGCACGTGCAGCAGTCTCTAGTGCACATGACTGCGTCATTACAAACTTTTTAATTAATTATTATATAGGAAAGGCAATTTTGAAAGTGTTTTCAAAATCACCAATGTTTGTTTCAAACATTCGTTTGAGATATTTAGCTTTATGTGTATGAGCTAGTCCTGGCCAGCAGGAATTGGCAGCTGGGAGGGAAAGCTTTGTGGAATGTTTAGTATCTGGTATGCTGATAGAACCTCAGGCACTCAACAAAACACCTCATAGCAGGGTACTAGAGCAGTGGTGCTACAGTGTAAACTTAAACAGTAAAACAAAAGATGAAACAGATAACCCTGTTATACCAGCACACTCCGTTTATACTAGTAACTATGATAGGTATGGGTTCAACTGGATCACAATCGGGAGCTAAAACTTAACTTTTAATGGATAAATAAAATGTATAAAAACCTATCTAATGTGTTACTAAAATCCAAACGAATTTAAACTTGTGGTGCTAAATCCCTATTGTGTGCATGTATTGCCGGGGTGTTAAACCGGCTTGCTGTTTTTATGTAATCAAATATATTGAATTTTATAACCAGGACTTCTCTGGCTTATCAGCTCAAATGTATCAGTCACAATTGTAATGTGTAAACAAAAGTCTTTTATGTTTCTTGGAAGGATATAAAGAGAAACGTCCCTCAATTAACAATAATCCTTCTAACTGATGTTAAATCATCGGCACAGTGCAGCTAACCAAAATTAAAAAACAAAAATATTGTGAGGCAATGTAAAATTGTCCTAATATACACCTCCAATATTATTCTCAGCTATAAATTAAAGTGAGTTGGAAATTATAAAAAGCCTAGTAATAAGCCTTAGCTGTTGGATAATCAAGTCACCACAATCTAATCGGCTTGTGAAATCAATACAGGAACATGTCCAGTATGCCAATGATTAAATGACTAAGTTATCATAACACACCGTAAAAGCAGAATAGCTCAATTGTCAAAATATATGTGGCTAACAAATAGAGAGACTCAACTGAATACCAACCACTAGAGACCTAAATCACCGGGCCATATCCGGCTTGCCCAGATTTAATTAGCTGAAATATACTAATTCTTCTTTAAAAATTAACAGCAATATTACAGGGGTATATCCAGCTTGCCAATTAATGAACGTGCTAAAGCTACAGATTATATTTCCGGATGGATGCTGGATGATGGATGCTCATCTGTCAGCCAGTGAATGGATTATTGTGTTGAGCATCACAACAGTTTGGTTTCTTCTGAATTCCCTGCACAGCAACCACGTAGGCAATCATGCAGACTTTCAGTACTGAACCACCCCAGTGAATATCACTAGTTGCCATATGAACTGCTCATCAAGGTATACCCTATATCTCTTTTGTCCAAAAACAGCAGCTCCAATTAATCTTCAGAGTATTTGAGCCATAGAGAATGTAATTTCAATGCTGTCAAAGTTGTAGTTTAACCCCTTCAGTGCCAGAGGCTTGGGCCATTTCCTGTACCCTGCAGGCCAGACACTTTTTCAGCATTTTTGCTATCCTTCCGTTTAGGCTTGATTTCCTCTGGGGATTTTTAGTTAAATATGGAAAACTATATATTGTTTTTTTCAGAACGAATTGAACTTTCTTGTGGTACCTTACATGAAGAGAATTTTACATCGCGCAAAAAGCTATGATGTCATAATGACAAAAAAAAGTGAAACTTTACTCATTTTGCTAAAATCACATACTATGTATCAAAAACATTTACCTTGATTGAAAAAGTTTCAATTATTTGAAAAATCCCCGAGTCCCCCGAGTAAAAAAATACCAAATTTGTTTTACCAAAGTCCATGGCTAGCGTAGAGCCCTAATCACCAGCAGCGCAAAATGACATTTTCAACTTTATAAACTAAAATGCGCATTCTAGGGTTTTTGTGGTAAATCTACCCTAAAACAGTGGAATAACTATATAAAACTATATATTTCTGGAAAGTAGACAACCTACTGCATCTAATGAGGGGTGACTTTCCTTGTTACCCCAAGCCTGGTGTGCAGAAATGCCTCCAGAAGGTGGCTATAATGGAAAAAAAGGCATTTTCTTACATTTCTGCCCCTTCAAATGTACTAAAATGTGTGAAAATCATGGCATTTCCAACTGTATTCATTAGCTAGAGCTCTTAGGAGAAAAATGACATCCCATTGGTATGAGTTCACCTACCTGAGGGGGTGCTACAAGTGCAAAACGACACCTACTACAAACTCTAATTTTTCTAACATTTTCTCAAATATTACTTGTCTGTACACAAATGGTTATAACAACTACAGAAGTGAAGAAAGGGTACACAAACCATACCATTTTGAAAACAAGACACCCTGCCGCATCTAATGATGGGTGACTTGCCTTGTTACCCCTAGCCTGGAGTGCACAAATGCCTCCAGAAGGTGGCGCTAATGAAAAAAAAAGGCATTTTCTTACATTTCTGCCCCTTCAAATGTACTGAAATTTGTGAAAACCATGGCATTTCCAACTGTATTCATTAGCTTGTGCTCTTAGGAGAAAAATGACACCCCATTGGTATGAGTTCACCTACCTCAGGGGGCGCTACAAGTACAAAACTACACCTATTGCAACCTCTAATTTTTCTAACATTTTCTCAAACATTACTTGTCTGTACACAAATGGTTCTAACAACTACAGAAGTGAAGAAAGGGTACACAAACCATACCATTTTGAAAAGAAGACACCCTGCCGCATCTAATGATGGGTGACTTGCCTTGTTACCCAAAGCCTGGAGTGCACAAATGCCTCCAGAAGGTGGCGCTAATGGAAAAAAAAGGCATTTTCTTTCATTTCTGCCCCTTCAAATGTACTGAAATTTGTGAAAACCATGGCATTTCCAACTGTATTCATTAGCTAGTGCTCTTAGGAGAAAAATGACACCCCATTGGTATGAGTTTAACTACCTCAGGGGGCGCTAGAAGTACAAAACGACACCTACTACAACCTCTAATTTTTCTAACATTTTCTCAAACATTACTTGTCTGTACACAAATGGTTATAACAACTACAGAAGTGAAGAAAGGGTACACAAACCATACCATTTTGAAAAGAAGACACCCTGCCGCATCTAATGATGGGTGACTTGCCTTGTTACCCCTAGCCTGGAGTGCACAAATGCCTCCAGAAGGTGGCGCTAATGAAAAAAAAAAGGCATTTTCTTACATTTCTGCCCCTTCAAATGTACTGAAATTTGTGAAAACCATGGCATTTCCAACTGTATTCATTAGCTAGTTCTCTTAGGAGAAAAATGACACCCCATTGGTATGAGTTCACCTACCTCAGGGGGCGCTACAAGTACAAAACTACACCTATTGCAACCTCTAATTTTTCTAACATTTTCTCAAACATTACTTGTCTGTACACAAATGGTTCTAACAACTACAGAAGTGAAGAAAGGGTACACAAACCATACCATTTTGAAAAGAAGACACCCTGCCGCATCTAATGATGGGTGACTTGCCTTGTTACCCAAAGCCTGGAGTGCACAAATGCCTCCAGAAGGTGGCGCTAATGGAAAAAAAAGGCATTTTCTTTCATTTCTGCCCCTTCAAATGTACTGAAATTTGTGAAAACCATGGCATTTCCAACTGTATTCATTAGCTAGTGCTCTTAGGAGAAAAATGACACCCCATTGGTATGAGTTTAACTACCTCAGGGGGCGCTAGAAGTACAAAACGACACCTACTACAACCTCTAATTTTTCTAACATTTTCTCAAACATTACTTGTCTGTACACAAATGGTTATAACAACTACAGAAGTGAAGAAAGGGTACACAAACCATACCATTTTGAAAAGAAGACACCCTGCCGCATCTAATGATGGGTGACTTGCCTTGTTACCCCTAGCCTGGAGTGCACAAATGCCTCCAGAAGGTGGCGCTAATGAAAAAAAAAAGGCATTTTCTTACATTTCTGCCCCTTCAAATGTACTGAAATTTGTGAAAACCATGGCATTTCCAACTGTATTCATTAGCTAGTTCTCTTAGGAGAAAAATGACACCCCATTGGTATGAGTTCACCTACCTCAGGGGGCGCTACAAGTACAAAACTACACCTATTGCAACCTCTAATTTTTCTAACATTTTCTCAAACATTACTTGTCTGTACAAAAATGGTTATAACAACTAGAGAAGTGAAGAAAGGCTACACAAACTATACCATTTTGGAAAGAAGACAACCTGCCGCATCTAATGAGGGGTGAATTTCCTTATTACCCCAAGCCTGTTGTGCCCAAATGCTTCCAGAAGGTGGCACTTTAGGAAAAAATGGCATTTTCTTACATTTCTGCACCTTCATATGTATGGAAATCTGTGAAAACCATGGAATTTCCAACTGTATTCATTAGCTAGTGCCCTTAGGAGAAAAATGACACCCAATTGGAATGAGTCGACCTACCTTAGGGATGCCAGAAGCACATAACTACACCTACCTGTTTGCTTCTTCGAAAATGGCTGCTTGTACTAAAATGTTCATAACTGTTAGAGACATGAAGGAAAGGTATAAAAGGTATACCTTTTTGGAAAGTAGACATTCTCCCGCATCAAGTGAGGGGTCACTTGCCTTTCTACCCCTGGGCTGAAGTGCACAAATATTTCCAAAAGGTGGCTCTATGGGAATAAATACATGTTTTTTTTACATTTCCACCACTTCAAAGATACTAAAATCTTTGAAAACCATAACATTTCCTGCTGTATTCAGTACCTGCTACCAACATGAGAAAAATGGCAGCCCACTTGTGTGGGTTAACATACAATATGTGGGTGCTAGGAATATGTACGTAAACCGGACACTTTTGTTTTTTAAATTATCTGCTTGCACTAAAATGGTTATAACCATAATAGATATGCAGGAAAGGTAGAGAAACAATGCCATTTTGGAAAGAAAACAACCTGCCGCATCTAATGAGGGGTCACTTGCCTTCTTACCCCAATACTGGTGTGCATAAATGTTTCCAGAAAGAGGCGCTAATGAAAAAAAAGGCATTTTTTTACATTTCTGCCCCTTCAAATGTATGGAGCTCTGTGAAAACCATGGAATTTTCAACTGCATTTGTTTGCTAGCGCTCTTAGGAGTCAAACGACACCCCATTGGTATGAGTTGAACTACCTTAGGGGGTGCTAGAAGTAGAAAACTACACCAACTACAAACTCTGATGTTTCAAACATTTTCTCAAACCTGACTTGCCTGTACGAAAATGGCTATAACACCTTCAGAATTGAAGAAAAGGTAGATAAACCATACCATTTTGGAAAGAAGACAACCTGCCGCATCTAATGAGGGGTCACTTGCCTTTGTACCCCTAAGTTAATTGGCACAACTATTTCCAGAATGTGGTGCTACAGGAAAGAAAAACAAACATTTGTTTTACACATCAGTCACTTCAAAGATACTAAAATGGTTCAATGGCGTGGGATTTCCTAGGAGGACTTCTTGCCAGCCAAAAAAAAATGGTACCCCACTGCTCTGGGTTGACATACCAATTTACGCTACAAGAGCGTAGCTACCAGTGAAACAGAAATGGGAAAGCAAACAGTGTATGTGTGATTTTATGGCTAACAGATGAAAGAAGCTAGGACGTCAGCTGGTGTACGTGCGGACCTGTGACTACAAGTCTAACAAAATGTGTGAGAGGGTGAGGGATTAGGCAGTGTGTGTGGGTATGAGCAGAGGAGCAAGGATGGTGGTGATGGTGGGGCAGTGTCTGATAGAGTGTATGGGAGATCTCTGACTACCATTGTGCACTGTATGTCCCCTCATACAAAGCACTGCGTTGGACCCCCTTCCTGTTGCACGTGCATTTTTTGGGGCTTTTTCCCCCAATATTTTTGTGTAGACCTCGTTGGGGGCATCAGAACCCATACAATGAGGTCTAAATAAAAAATAAAGGGGAAAAAATCCTTTATGTGCCACAGGGGTGTCCAGCACACAAAGGGTTAATTTTTTTATCGTTACTTTGTATTCAGATGGCCACCAAACAAGCTCTGATCACAAAGTAATGATAAAAAGTCCTGTGTGTACCACAGGAAGGGGGTCTGCATTGAACCCCCCTCCCAGTGGCACACACAGGGTTAATTTTTGATTTAATTTTTTTTTTATTATATACCTCATTGAGGGGCATCAGGACCCCCTGATCCCTCCCCAATGAGGTCTTAGTAAAAAAAAAATATGTGTCCACAAACAGAGTGACTCTGTGAGTGCCACAGGGGTCTCCAGCGCATTGCAAAGCAATGCATTGGATCCTTGTGGCACTCAGAGGGTTAATTTTTTTTTTTATCATTACTTTGTAATCAGAGCTTGTTGGGGGGCCATTAGGACCAATCCTGATGACCCCCCAACAATCTCTGATAACAAAGTAATGATAAAAGCCCTGTGTGTGCCGCAGAAGGGGGGCTGCATTGCCCCCCCCCCGTGGCACACACAGGGTTAATTTTTTTTTTAATTTACTTTTTTTTATTATAGACCTCATTGAGGGGTATCAGGACCCCCCTGATCCCCCCAATGAGGTCTTACCAAATAAAAAAAAAAAAAGAAATCAAAATAAATGTCCCTGTGAGTGCCAAAGGGGTATCCAGCGCATTGCAAAGCAATGCATTGGACCCTTGTGGCACTCAGAGGGTTAATTTTTTTTTTTTATCATTACTTTGTAATCAGAGCTTGTTGGGGGGCCAACAGGACCAATCCTGATGGCCCCCCAACAATCTCTGGTAACCAAGTAATGATAAAAGCCCTGTGTGTGCCACAGGAGGGGGGGGGGTGCATTGGACCCCCTTGTGGCACACACAGGGTTAATTTTTTTTTATATATTTTTTTTAATTATAGACCTCATTGAGGGGCATCAGGACCCCCCCTGATCCCCCCAATGAGGTCTTTAGAAAAAAAAAATACCCCCAAAGCAAGTGACCCTGTGAGTGCCACAGGGATCTCCAGCACATTGCAAAGCAATGTGCTGGGGACCCTGTGGCACTCACAGGGTTACTTTTATTTTTTTTATTTATTTATTTATTTATTATTTTTTTTTTTTTTTACTTTTCAGACCTCGTGGGGGACATCAGGACCCCTCCTGGCGTCCCCTCAGTCATTGATCTCCCAGCCGATAGGCTGGGAGATCAATGAGGCGACTGCAGGCGACTGCAAAAGCTCTCCTGCCCTTCTCTCCTACCACCGGTAGGAGTGAGCAGGACCGGGGAAACTTCCCTAACGTCATCGGTGACCATGTCACCGTTGACGTTGGGAGGCTTCCCCCGGTCCCGCCCACTCCTACCCGGAAGTTCGGGTAGGAGAGACAGGAGAGGAGAAGCTGCGCTTTTGCTGCGCTTCTCCTCTTCTTTTATTGATCTCCCAGCGCGATCGGCTGGGAGATCAATAACAGGGGGGACATGAGGAGTGATCCTCATGTCCCCCCACAAGTGCCAGGCTATTTTTTTTTTTTAAATGTGGCCACTGCATGCCGGTTATACCGGCTCATGCAGTGACCGCATTTCACTCTTACGCCGTACGAGCGTGGCACAGCAGGTACAGCTGTGTCCACTCGTACGGTGTAAGTGCTTGGCACTCTAGGGGTTAAGAGTAATTGAATGATAAAGTATCCACCTCCTGTCCCTTTTACCTAGTGTAAGCCACCTCCCTTCAGATGTGGAATCTGGTCCACAGACCAGACAGCTCACATCAAGGGACAATCTTCTTACTGTGAGAACAATGAAAACCCTTCCACCCTTGACAGGTTTTTCCCTAATGCTAATTGAAGATTGTCCCTCTCTATGATCCATCCGGACATCACGTTTCTGTCCTGAGGTGAATAGTGTTACATCAGTTAAAGGGGCGGGAGGGGGACACTTTATCATTCAATTACTCTGGAACTACAACTCTAACAGTATTGAAATAACATTCTCCATGGCCCAAATACTATAAAGATTAATTTGAGCAACTTTTTCTGTGAAACATTACTATCCCTTTAAAGCAATGGGAATTTAACTAATTTAATATTTTTTGCACTCTATAATTCAGTTGGTTTGCCCTATAATTGCTTTGCAATGAGTTGCATACCCCTATGGCACTCGAAGGGTTAAAAAGTGAACCATGTATGACTGTTGAAAGCAAGTGTTAACAATAAGATTGTGAAATTGAATTGACCAGTCCTAGCCTGCTGTAAAGTGCTTTTGATTTACAGAAATAATTTCATTCTATTAGTTGAACATCGATATTATGAAAGCGTGTGCTACGTTTAATCACATGCTGAGCCTCTTGCTCTAGCGGCCTTATTTCATAAATCTGTGATCTGAGTAATGTTAGATCCTGACCCTCTGATTTATTTCCTATTATTCCTGAGGTCTCTAATTCAAGTCCCTTGAGTCCTCAGAACTTTGGCTATGCTGTAAAAATGCTTTCCTTTTAATTCTGCTACACTGTAATTATTCTGAATAACACTGATATTTATCCAGGGATGGGAAACTTTTGGCCCTCTAGTTGTTTATGTACTACAGATCCCTTCATCCTCAGCTGACTGTTGGTGGGATTTGTAGTCCAACAACTGCTGCAGACTTCCGATCCATGTATTTAGCATGCATACACACTACATTTATGTAAGTAGTATCTTCAAAATAGTGGCTACCCTGACTTAATGCACCATGTAAAGCAGGGGCAATCAATACTGGTCTTCAAAAGCTACCAGTGCATGTTTTTTGGGATATCCCTGTACGAGCACAGGTAGAACAATTAAAGTGATTGAGCCACTAATTAGTCCACCAGTGCTCCTGAAAACATGGCACTATTGGTAACTTTTGAGGAGCAGGGTTGGCTACCCCCTGTTGTTAAGCATATCCTGGAAATCCTATAGCTGAGACACCAATATAACATTTTTGAGTTTTTCACATAAACAGAATACACAGCATAAACCAGACCCTCTTATTTGTCCCATGGAGATCTCTGAATAAAGCATTGTTGTAAAGGAATGTTAAAGGTAAAGGGCAGTTAACCCTTTGAGTGCCAGAATGGTCCTACCCCTGGCACTCAATGGGTTAAACTCTCCAAACTTAAACTATGCCTCCTTGACATCTGCTACCTTGATTTGGTTGCGCAGCCATTAGCCCTTTTAATGCCAGTGGGCATTGCAAGACATGGTGTACCTCTGGCATTCAGTTGGGTTAATACTTACAGAGCTGCATGGTTGATCTAGTGCTTACCTCCCAAGTGTCCCTCCTGGAGACCCAAATCCCTCTGCCCCTCTTTTCCACTCTGGTGCCTCTCTTTTTAGAAGATCAGACTGTGTGGTGTGTATATGTTTATCACATTGCTCCACAGCAATAAAACTCACATTAATATTTTCTAAACTTTAGTGTATGTGTTTATAAATTAGTCTGTGCAAATAAAATACTTGGTCTTGCTCTAAATCATTTATTCAGTTATACAAAGAGGTGTCAAAAGGTCATAAAATAACCTAAAATCCTCAGTAATGCCCTACCCACCAGCCACGCCCCAGCAACACCACCTAAAACACAAGTGTCCATCTTTGGCAATTTGACATGTTGGGAGGTATGCTAGTGCTGCCTAATGAATAGAATGGTGAAGCATTCTTCACTTCTGGTCTCTGATTAGAGGCTGGCGCTATGGGAGATGGACATTTCAAAACCTAACAGAGCCAGCACGCTTGTACAGAGCCAAAATTCCTCAGGGTTAATCGGCTTCTATAGGGGGGGAGAAAGCCACTGAAAGAGAAACATAGCCCACACAGACTTGCCAGCCACTCCAAAATGAAAAGCAAGAAACTTATCTGCAGCATAAAATCATCGCATCAAATACTCCCAAAGGGAGAAGGAAATGTCCAGCGAGTCTTATTATTATAGTTTAAAAGCATTCATTATACTACCTCCATTTGTAACTATCACCTATCTAATCAATAGCCAACACAAAGTCTGCTTCTGGTGGGTGTGGGCACCTCATTCAACAAATCATCTAATATGGTCAGTGTTAATCCCTATGAGCAGAACCAGAAAGTTGGCTCCAATAGGCCTCTCATAATCAGTCACACCCCTTTGCCAAAAACAAAGAATGCTCGAGGTGGCCACAGAGCAGTGGAAAAACTTAAGGAGATCAAGCTGTGTACAATCTGCTGAAATTCCATCATAGGACTAAGCATGAAGACAACAGCTAAAATTGGAGGTTAGTTTTGATTATATCCACATAGTCTTTTTTTGTGTGTCCCATCCTAAATGAGCTTTGACATTGTCACCCAGCTGGTAGGGCCAATGAAATCTATAAAAGATCACTCTTCCCCACATACTATAGTTATTTTGGTCCTACCTACCTTGGGGATGTAAGTAAAATTAACTTTCTATTTTTTGTAAGTTCTACCTTTAAAAGGAAACAGATTTGGCACTTCTCTATCTCACAGACAAATGTGGGTTACATATTGAACTGCCTCATGTATACAGTTCCGATACCAGCAGACAGATCAGTCTAACAGTATCTCATCCAAAATTCAACAGATATGGAACTTATGTATCCAGGGTCGGATTGTGGTGCAATACCAGCCCGGGGGATTTTCTTATTTAACTGGCCCTCTAGCTGGTATTTGAGAGCCAGGGTGGGGGTGTGGGTACACAGTGCATTGCTCAGCAATAAATACTGTATGCAGTATATTATAAGTTATTAACCACTTGCATGCCAGAGAGATGTACAGTAATGCATTCTGAGATTAACCCATTGATTGTCCCATAGGTGCACACCACATTGCACACGAATATGTATCTCAATGAATAACCCCTTGTGTGCTAAAGAGGCATAATTAATCTGTAACTGACATCTTCATTCACCTTTCTGGTATACAAGGGGTCAATTACTCATGAATTAAGCCTCTAGCATACAAGGGGTTAAACAGTGAGGTACTGCCTAAGAGGAATTCAGTGGGTTAATAGTAGAATAAAACAGTGCTGTAATCCTGTCTGGCATGTAAATGGTTAATAACTGATTATTTATACCTATCTAAAAAAACAGGGGGTTAAAGGGTTAACACATCATACATTAAACCTATCTAGCAACAATACAGTTAGTTAATAAAAATTAATACCATTTGGAACTGCCAGGTAGTTGGGACCCAGAAGCTTTACCTGCTAATCTTGCACTGCACCAGGACACACTGCAGGCAGAGCAGGGACAGCTAAGTCAGCCTTGGGGGTGGGACAGATAGAGGGAACAGGACCACGTCTTCACTGCTGCTCTGGTGAGTTGTGCCTTCGGTCCACAAAGTTGTGGACTGGAGAGGTGAGATCATTTGATCTCCCTACCAGCCCATAACTGAGCGGCCCACCGGGGGATGCCCGATCCCCCGATAGGACAATCCGCCCCTGTATGTATCTCACAGACAGATGTGGGTTACACTCTAACCTCCTCATTACACTTGGTCCACATACCCACAGACAAATGTGGATCGCACAGGAGCAGCAGCCTACCTCAAAACACAATATTATGGGGTTGTGTACCTGCTTCCCATCTAATAGCTGAGAAAAGCAAGTAAGGAGTGAATAAGATTAAAAAAAGTGTTTACCTGAGCTTTCATCTTTAGCCCTTAAGGTCATCATGCGCCCAACGCATACAACATACTGCTTCAGCAAGTATATCTGGCATGTGGTGGCTACAATGTAAAAAACCATGTTTTGAATGCCCTTGACTAGCAAACTTTGTTGGAAGGCATCAGGACCCTTACTGATGCCCCCTAGCTATTGATCTCCCAGTAAGCAGGCTGACCCTGGAGAGCAGTGAGGCTCTCCAGCTTTCAAGAAAAAAGATAAGTATGTATTCAAATAAACTAACTTTGTTGAGGGGCATTATGACTCCTGATGTCCCCTCCAGGTATTGATCTCCCAGTCAATAGGGCTGGGAAATCATTAGAGGATACTGCAGGAGAGCAGAGTGCTCCCTTGCTTCCACTCCTACCTGAACTTTCTGGTTGGTGTGGGAGGCAGGGGGGAAAGTCTCCTCATCACCATTGATGTGGGAGACTTTGCACAATCCATCAGTACACCAGCCTAGGGATAGAAAGGCTAAAGTTTTGATTTTGATGTAAGTGAATGTCTGTTTTCCAAAATGTTATGTCATGCACCTCTTTCCTACATATCTGCAATAGTTCTAACCATTTAGTCCAGGCAGCCTACGTCAAAAAAGGAAATTAGTAGGTGTAGTTTTGTGCTTCTGCCACCCCCTACAGTATGTGAACTCATATCCATGGGGTGCCGTTTTTCTTCTAAGAGCAGCAACTAATGAATATAGTAGGGAATTCTATAATTTTCAAATATTTCAGTATATTTGAAAGGGTAGAAATGTAAAAAAAAAAATTGCTAGAGCCAACTTCTGGAAATATTTGTGCACATCAAGTTAAGCGTTCAAAGACACGTGACCCTTTATCTTATGCCGTGGGTACTATCACTTCCTTGGTATATTTCTTTCCTGTATCCCTTTTATCCTGTGGCTCTAGCTTAGTGGGGTACTCCCTTGCTGTTGATCCCCAATCTTTTGCTTTGCTAAGGATATAGCTTTGCCATTGGTGGACGCTTCGGCTCTTAAAAAACTGGCAGATCAGTACTTGAATTATCTGTTGAATGTGAATTTCTGCAGTCTCTGGTGCGGCTTTATGCCCTACTTTACCCATTGCATAGATTTACTAGTACTATGGCTGTTTGGGGTATCAACTTCTGGATGCTTTCTATGCGGACACATCTAAGGAGGATCTGATGGTAATTCTATGCTATGCTAGGGCATATCTCATTGAAGCGGCAATTGATGTTGCTAGGTTCACTGGAAAGGCTTCAGCTTCCTGTGGCTACACATCACACTTTGTCTCTTAATATTTGGTCAGCTGACCAGTCTTCCAAGAAGTCTTCAGTGTCTTTCATTTGTGGGAAAGCAACTGTATGGCCCAAAATTGGAAAAGGTTATTAGTCCCGCACTAGAGGCAAAAGTGTGTTGCCTCAGGTTACTACTAAACATTCATTTTTTCCACAGAAGAAGAGTGATCGTCTCTACAACCACCAATATGGGTAGGTTCCCTGGGCACATATTAGAAATCCTTCTTAATTATTGTGGTCTTCCCCTCTACATAATGTGCAATATGCTTAAAGAATGTGGTGCAATGTACAGTTCCATTCATTTAAATTAGGATTTGGGGTGAACTTTGGAAGGTGATATGTCCTCTAAAAATAAAGAAAACAGTGCATCCTGGGAAAAATAAATAAAAAACATAATGTAAAGTGAACTTTTCTTTTTTAATCACTAGGCATAAGTTTTTAAAATTACATGTCTACTTTAATTTTATTTCAACTTAATTGCAAGGTTATTTTAGTGAGTGGTGAACAACTTTCAATTAGCAAAATAATTTTTTTCAATATTACCCAAGGTAATCATCAAATGTTGGATTGACTGCTCACTTTTCAAGTGTTTGTTAAACCATTTGGTTAGAGCTCCAGAGTAGTGTTTCTCAACCAGTGTGCCATGGCAGTTTGGTGCATCTCGAACTTCCCAGTAGGGAGACCTGATTTTCTATAAAGACTCTGACAAGAATGTGAATGCAGAATTTCAAAGGTGTATTTATGATCATTAATATGCACAATGTAGTGTTTTGTGATTGTGTGACTTAAGAATAACTATATATACTTATGTATCGTAACTCTTGACAAATGAGATAAAACAATGTTAGGGCACCCCCGAAAATTCCAGACTGTATGTTAAGAGTGTCTTGAGCAAGAAAGGATTGAGGAACACTGCTATAGAGGCTGAGTTCCAAACTGTGATTTTCTTTAATAGACAACTGGCCAGTAGGTGGCAGTTTAAAAGCATATTTTCTTTGCAGAAGAATAACCATTTAAATTATAGTGAAACCTTTACATGTGTATAGCAGTTTTCACCACTGGGTGGCACTGTAAGCTTTATAGCATTAAACTGGTTCCACAGTTATCATCCTGTTCACTTCTGAACTTCATTATTTGGTTTTAAATCCTAAAGTTTGAATTTTCAAACTGAGTAATGCTATGTCTCCCATTAACTTATATTTCTTATGTAAAGCTATGTAAATCCTAACCAGCATTTAACTTCTTGGATGCTAGAGGTATCTCCAGCAGTGCTCTGGAGACCTCTCTATCATCCACAGGTTTATGATGATGATGGCTCCTGATATACTGCATACACAGCTGTTGAAGTGCACTCATTAACCTGTTGAAGACCAAAGAGGTGTACAATTCATCTCCTTCATACCTGGGAACTTTGTCTTGTGGACTCTCTGGAGGGGGAGTCATTTTCTGCTGCTGGAGGAGATAAGCAATACGGGGAGTGGATTAATCATGCGGAGGCGTAGCAGGAGTTGTGGGCGGGGAGTGGGAGGAACAGACTGGGAAGGAGCAGAAGTGGGCAGAATTTCATTAGAAACTCCTGACATCCTGAGAATCGGCCTCTGCCCTGGAGACCCTGTAATCAACTGCAAAAACTGGAGTCTCCGGCACAAATCCAGAGAGTTCCCTGCTATGCACATGTGTCTTTTCCCAATGTAGAATCCTTAACAGTTGGAGCGCAAGAGGGGTACATAATGCATTGTGAAACAATGCATTGCATACCCCACTTGCACTCAAATGGTTAATGTAGACATGTCACCTTAAAGGGATAGTAATACTTAAGATGTAAAAACATATATGTTGTAGGGTTTATGTCCCTGAATAAAACAAGGGTACTCCCACTGCTGAGAGAGATTTTATTAAAAAATTAAACAGCTCAAACTTAAATTTTTTAGGTGCAATATCACAGTGGCCTGAAAATTTACAGTGGCGCTATTGCTACACCATCCTATGGAGATTTATGGTCTACAGACCAGAGCTGTCCATAGGATGTTGTAGCAACAGCTCCACTGTAAATTTTCAGGCCACTGTGATATTGCACCTAAAAAATTCAAGTTTGAGCTGTTATAATTGTTTAATAAATTATCTCACAGCAGTGGGAGTACTCTTGTTTTACTTAGGGGGGATAAACCCTACAACATATATTTTTTTACATTTTAAGTATTACTATCCCTTTAAGATAAGTTTTGTTTGTTTTCCAGAGACTTAAAATCTAACTATATGTTCTACTAGCCATTTTCCCACAAAATAAATAGTCTTTTGGGAAATTAGTCTTTGATGGCAGTGTGGCATTTTATGCTAATTCCATTGCACAGTATGCTAATTAGTGCAGTTGGAGGACAACAATACAGATCACGTTGCTATTAGAAATGCCCTCAGTGTGTGGGCTCTCCCTAGATCCATTTATAGCACAGTGTGTGGTAGTATTGGCCAAACACGTAAACCAATAAGCATGAAGTCCCATTAAAGGTTAATTTCTCAAAAACTATTTATAATACAAACAAATGGCTAACACAACAAATAGTTTTTAATTCTCTATTTTTTTATCTGGCAGTAAAGATGCTGTCCACTGATCAGCCATTTACACACATAAGATAAATAAAGATGCATATGGTTCATAACAGGTTAGTGAGATAATCAGTATGTAAAATAAACTTTGCATGAGCCTCTTAGCTGAGCTTGCCTCCTAGGTCAAAACATGCTGAGGCCATGGCCCTGGTGACTCACTTCTTTCTGCTAAGTATGATTTATTTAGAAAGTAAACAAAAGAGAGAGAGTCTGTTCATCAAATCCTAACTTTTACCATTAAAGGGATAGTAACACTTAGTAAGTAAAAATATATGTAGTGTAGTGTTTACCCTCTTAAGTAAAATACTCCCACTGCTGAGAGGTATTTTATTGAAAAGCTATTGTAAATCTAACTTGAAATTTTGTAGGTGCAATATCTCAATGGCCTGAAATTTTACAGTGGTGCTGTTGCTACACCAGCCTATTGAGATATTGCACCTAAAAAAATTCAAGTTTGACCTACAATAAAGTTCGCATAAAAGACCTCTCAGCAGTGGGAGTACCCTTATTTTACTTAGGAAGATAAACCCTACAATATATATATATATATATATATATATATATATATATATATATATATTTTTACATTCTAAGTGTGATCTATCCCTAGAGACTTACTACAGATAATAAACAGTGAGGTTTAGTTACACTTTGTGACAAAAAAAAGTGTAACTTTATCACAAACTTCGAGGTACCTCAAATTGTGCAAGTCCTTACCTGTGCAAATCTGATGTGAATATGTATTTAGGATAATACAATTAAAAAGCAGTCTTTCCTCCGCTGTCAGCAAAACCCTTGTGAAGGGAAAATGAAAGGCTAATTGCAGAAGTACCTGTGTACAAGGGAGCTACAAACCAAGAAAGTGTGGAGGCTAAAACCCTAAATACTCCAAAAATAAGCAAAAACCAGGTGAGCTCTACTTTTCTTATCAATAGTGGTCAAATAGTTGCTTATATGTAGCAAATGGGTGAAACATCTTGGCTAAACAGAGTGTGAAAAATGAAGCTTCCCACCTTCAGGCTCAATTCCCATGAACAGTGCAGTTTTTCAAAAATTTTGTTGTATAGAAATCAATGATAACACATCATTCTACCCCAAAGTACTATTGTTGGGAAATTTTAAGACATAGAGAGACAGAAAGATCTGGGAGTATAAACGTATAACCAAGTTTAACACTCTGAATTATGGCTCGAACTGTGACAAGGAATTATGTCACATTATACACAAAATGAGCATATTTTGATCTCTTTGGGTGCCAGGGGACTGCATGGCTCATTTTAAGCAATGGGTTGTGCTTCCTCTGGCACTTGGTGAGTTAACCCATATATTCTATAGACTTAGCCATCTCTGGACAATATACTGGAATTCACTGCAGCATGAAAAAGGTAATTAACCCTGTTTACATTTTCTAATCCACTTCAAAAAGTCTTTACTAGAGCCTAAAAAATTATGTATGGTCCATACTGCTAAGGATATTACTGCCAGTAGAATTTAAATGTTAGAATAATGTATTGTGCATTTACCTTCTTTCTTATTATGCCTGAAGAAGAATCCTACTTGTCTTGAAAATTTGCATCCTAGAGCCAACAAAGGTATCATTTTTACGCTATTCGTCTCCCACATATTCTGAAGCTCTAATTAAAATAAATATTGCGATCCTCTGGCACTCAAACGGTTAATATCCCAACAGGGACTTGCATTTAAAGGGAGTCTATGACCATATAAGCTTTTTCTATATAATTAAGGAATTGTGTCCCTTAAATGCAGTTTAGACTATATGGCCATGTCTGGCAATTTGTAAGTTACTTTTCAGAAATTATAATTGTAAATGTGTCCATATGAATATAAGAACCTGCGCTACTGCTGATTGCAGAATACAATATATTCTTCAAATGAGGTGCACCCATTCTGTTTGGATAGAGCAGTAGCACTTAATCCTTTGAGTGCCAGAGTGGTACGGAATGCATTGCTCTGGCACTCAAAGGGTTAAAGGGAATCTCTCACCCCTATACAAGTTAGGCTTCGCAGATACAGTATATAGCTATAATAATAAAAATGTTAATTAGCTTAAAAAAAAATGTGCTATGTGGGCTAAAACTATTAATTACATAGGCCCTGCGGCCTACTTCAGCCTACACTGGTCTTGCCACTCTGCCTCTGCTCTCTTCCCACTACCCAGCCTCCTCCGATGACGGAGGCTTTCTGTCTGTAAGCTGGAGCGATCTCATTGGCTAGATACTGATCTCTGCCAATGAGATTGCTCCAGCTTACAGACAGAAAGTTTCCGTCACTGGAGGAGGCTAGGAGCAGAGGCAGTGCAGCAATCTGCGGAAAGACCAGTGTATGCGGAAGTAGGGCACAGGGCACTATGTAATCAATTGTTTTAGCCCACATAGTGTATTTTTTTAAAAACTAATTAACGTTTTCATCATTATAGCTCTATACTGTATCTACTAAGCTTAACTTTTATAGGGGTGAGAGATCCCCTTTAAGAAAATAAGGTGTTAAAGGGATAGTAATGCTTCACATTAAAAGCAGCTCCAATTCATCTTTATAGTATTTGGGCCATGGAGAGTGTTATTTCAATACTGTCAGAGTTGTAGTTCAAGAGTAATTGAATGATAAAGTATTCCCCTCCAGCCCCTTTTACTGATGTAACATTGCTCAGCTCAGAGCAGCAAGGTGGTGTCCAGATGGCTTGCAGAGAGGGACAATGTTCAATTAGCATAAGGGAAAAACCTGAAAAACTTGTCAAGGGGGGAGATGTCTTGTAAGTGGACCAGATTCTACATCTGAGGGGAGGTGGCTTACACTAGGTAAAAGGAGTGGGAGAGGGAAACTTTATCATTCAATTACTCTTGAACTACAACTCTGACAGTATTGAAATTACCCTCTCTATGGCTCAAATACTATGAAGATTAATTGGAGCTGCTGTTTTTGTGAAACATTACTATCCCTTTAAACAACTTGTGGCTCTTCAGGTTTTGTTAACCTACAACTCCTGTCACCCCAGATTGCTAATGACTGGCTGGGAATTTTAGGAGTGATAGCGAAACACTGACACTGTGGGGGTGATGGTAGGTAGATAGTGGTGGAGACTGGATGCATTGCATTTCCCATGTCCTTTTAGGTACAGGGATGGCATTGCTAGGTACTGTCTGAGGGAGCTAAAGCTCAATTTCTCCTGCTTAAAGCCCCAGGTCTTGTCCCTGGCTTGGGTCATGTTATGGTGCTAATCTCCTACCTAATAATGGAGTAATTGGGCTGCATGGTGTACTGATAATACATTAGGCTGACCCAAGCCCTGGGTCTCTTGGGAACCTAGTATCTACCCTATTTCCTGTTAGAGGCCCTTGACATTTGGAGCTGTAAATCAGTGCAGTAAATGCAGAGCAATTATCCTAAAGTATATCACTGACAGCGGGTTTTAATAGCTCTTACCATCGTTCAAAGAGGAAAACAGCAAAATGAAAATGGACATGTATGGGCTGTATGTAGAAATCAAATTATTTGTCTTGTTCTTTTTATGCACAAATGGGAACTGTTTTAAGCAGTGTGTTAAAAGAAATATAGTGGTGGTAAAGCTGCTCAGAGCTATTCAAAATGGTATAAAACAGCAGTCCCTATTTTCTCATCATAAGCAAGCCAAGAAGACAAGCTATAGATGATGTTGTATTAAGAAGGATTGGAACTATCCCTGAGAAAACCAAAGACATCATAGGTAACAAATGACATTGTACAAATTACCCATTGATTTAAAAGGGTCTTTTACCCCTTTAATGCTAGTCAGATCTCCCACGTCTTCTAGAACAATATGTCTGAGACCTATTTCCCATTCAATGGGTTTATAGGCCCCCTTTAAATCAATGTGAATCTCTATTTGTTCACTATGATATAATTGATTTGCCCTAAATTTCTCCAGTTCTTTTTAGTACATCATCCTCAATGTATCCCTGTTCTATATTTTAATTTTTACTTTGCAGTGTTTAATTCCCTATGCCAACTCTGAGCAACCTCCCATTTAGCACACTTCAATTCTAAAACCTTTTTAGACATCATATTAGTATCTGATGAGGAGAAAGCAATACGCAGGATGTGTATCTCTAGGGCTTTAATGGGCTTGAACTCCTGGCATTACTGCATGCATGTCAACACACTCACCACGCATGTGTGCACCTTAAATACACATTGAAATGTTAGTAGAAACAGCATTTCCAGTGAAATTCCCATAGGTAACAAAACATGCAATTTTCCATCTGTTTCTTTCCACCACAGAATCTTTCATCTATCCCTATATTGGATCTTTTGATGTATTAAAACCTGTGTAATAATAATCTCTTTACAAGATAAGTAGCAGAACAAGAATAGTGTTGTGAGACAAACAAGCAAATAGGCTAGTTTATACTGAATATTAGAAAAGAATTACAAAAGACAGCAAGACAAATCCTAAAAACTTTTACATGTATATAAATAGAAAAAATATTTAGATAATTAAGGGGCTACTTAAAAACTGAAACCGGTGAATTAATTAGTTAGGAAAAGGCAATGGCAGACACTTTAACAATTTGTTTTCTGCTTTATATACACAAATGAAGCAACACTAACCTGTTTTTGGCAAACAGAGAGAATCCCAACATTTCTTTCACCATGTGTCAGACCCCTACGCTGAATAGGGCTGGTAGATCTCAAGTACCCAGGAGGAGGATTAGAAGGTTCCGCCAACAAGGGATTACTGAGCAAGTAGCTGGGGTGCGAGGCTGGGGGGCGGAGCTCGGGTACGTGGGTTGCCGTGGACGGGGTTGTGCTGCGGTTAAGCAGCCTAAAGGTGCTGGCCTCGAAGCCAGATGTTATGGTCCCCAACAGCGGAGATGAACGGCGACCCTGGATAACCCCACCCAAGGCAATCTATACTAAGTAATCCCCAGGGAGAATAGGCAAACACTACAAACAGGCCCATAGGTACTCACTCAGGGTCTCGGGCGAAGGTAGGCACCCCACGACTGAAACGATGGATCCCCCTACAGGAACAGACAAAGGAAAGTTAAGCAGCAATCCGGGTCATACACTGGCTGGACAAGGCTGGACAGAAGGGACAGGCAGAGGCAACGTCAGGCAGAGATCCGGATCATACACTGGCTGGACTGAACTGGACAGAGGAACTGGCAGAAGCAAGGTCAGGCAAAGTCATACACTGGCTAGATACTAGGCTTGGTTTAGGATAATAATGGACGCTATAATAACGCGTCAGAGAGAGTCAAGAGACTATTTAAAAAGCCCAGGACCAGAAGTGCAGATCAAAATGAGGCTTGGATGCCGGCCGGATCATAGAGAGGAGAGAGCTGCATGATCCGGTGGCAATGCCAGCAAGAGGCCAACCCGGAAGAGGGCGCAGAGAGGCAGCCGGATGAAGAATACAGAACCGGCTGAAAGACGGAGCGGTGGGAGGCGGCGACATGATACCATGTATATGGCTTACCAAAAAAGTCAAAAAGAGAATGGAAAAAGTTAAGGTGAATAAAACTCCTGTACCTGACTGCATATACCCAAAGGTAATTAGTTAGCATATTTTAGTAATAGTAAGGCCATTTTACATAATATTTATTAAATTACTCTGTTCGGCCATAGTGCCCAGTCACTGGAGGTAAACAGATGTAGTCCTATGATTTAAAAAGGTGGCAAGATCTAAACTGGGAAATTATAGATCTGTATTTTTCACTTCCATTGTAGGCAAGATACTAGAAGAGTGATTAAAGAATAGTATTCAGGATTATGTGACCAAAAGTATCATTAGTAAGAGTTAGCATGGCGTTATGAAGGATAGATTTTGTCAAAGGAATTGACTCACATTCTATGAAAGGGTAAGAAGTAACTTGGACAAAGGCATAGCTGTGGCTATAGTTTACTTAAATTGTGCTAGTGCTTTTGATACAGTACCTCTTAAGATATTAATGCATAATTTGAAAGGATCTGGTTAAATTACAGAATGCAGAGAGTTGTTAATGGAACTTTTTCAAGTCAGCTTAGTCCACTTTCACACAGGAAACAACTATTACAGCACCTGCAATAGCTCTGTTGTCCATGTTCTTACTCTCTCCTGCATTCCACTGCTGATCTGGACACAGAAGCAGCGTTTCTGCTGGCCGGCCTCCATTTGCATCAGCCAATTCTCTTGGCTAGGGCTGGAGCAAACATGGGTCAGCCATTCATTGAAGTTTGAAATGAAGATCACAACCTCCTACAACACTAGTATGAAAGGCTCCCAGCAGCCACACAGCTGACTGTGCAGCCCTTTCTTACTGCATATTTCCTAAGGGGAAGAAGTAAAGTTGCAGCATGCTACACTGGTCTCCTGTGTGAAAGGTATTGTGGTCCAGCATATTATTTTTTACCTCAAACAACATAACCAGTGCAGCATCACGACAATGCTGTAATTAGGGTGAAAGGTGGAGTTCAGCCCAGGGTACAACACATTTTATTTATTCATGATCTTGAAGTGGGTATTGTAAGTTCAGTTTCAATTTATTCTGATGGCACTAAAATATGCACTTGTATGCAAAAGTTTGGGCACCCTTGTCCAAACTACATGTTTTGTTAAGTTAATATAACCTCTGCAGAGAGCAAACTTAAACGTCTGAAAATTGTAAGGCAGTTACTAATCATTAGCTGAATTTCACAGATTGAGAAAATAAAACAGGAACTGTGGCGTGTGTGTAAAAGTGTGGGACCCTTCCACTAGTGTTACTTTCTGTAAGGTCTCAGACCTTTATTGACTTGTTAGGCTTTAATCGAAGTTAGGTGATGACATTTCAAAAACATTCCAAAAACAAAGAGTCAGGCTTATGCTCTAGGTAAGTATGTACACAATATATATATACAAATGAAAGCCAAATCCGAACTCCACAGTGCTGGCTCAGCCTGAGGCCTAATTGCAAAAATGGGGTCCTTATGAAGACCCAAAGATAGCACTGTACAAAGAAAGACAGCAACTTCACAGCTCACTGACACCAAACATCTTCCAAAAAATGTATCAGCATTTATGGAGAACATGGCATAAAATCAAGACCAACAGGACCTACATACATTCAGCATTCCAGTCAACTGCTTATTCATTTCAGAGGTGTATAAGCCTCCTTCATCAGAAGATAGAGTCACCCATAAAAAACAACTTTTAAAACTGTATTGTATGAACAAGCAATTGAAGAGAGCCATATAGGATGTAATACAAATACACAAAAAGACTAATAGCACATAATATAATATAAAATACAAACAATTATATAAAAAAGATTCCAATATTGTGGGTGAATGACAATCTCAAAAGAATATTTCAAAAATAACCATCACCCACAGAATCAACACAATTCATATGCAAATTATATGCTAATCTCTTTCTGAAATGGTGGGAGAGGTGCCATGTCTGGCGGTTCAGGCCCCCATCAGACATCTATTAAGAAATATTATAGGTATGTGGATGACATACAGTTGACAAAAGAGTCACAGTTTGCCTAGTTCTGGATGGCTGTATATAAAGGTTTTATTAATAATTTATCCATTACTAACGTGATTTTACTATTTTTTATCTAATTTTTTATTTTCATACCCCTGATTTTATTTTGATGTTTTTTAAATAAATTCCATGGACACAGCTAGTATGTTGGGATGTAGAACAAATTTGTATGTAGGTTATGGTGGGTAGGGGGTTATGGTGGTCGGGGTTGATGATTCTGGCCCAAGGTGGGAGATGTTTAGTGCCTCTAGGCCTTGGAAGCACATGCAGTTGGCACATCCTTTCAGGATAGTAGAAAATAATTAAGCTGGCCAGGGACCCCTAAGGTGCTGGCTTCTGGCATATCTCTTGTTACCCTGGAAGATCTGTCAATGAAAAATTGTAAGTTGAAAAAATGTTTTGTGGAATAAAATAGCAAAGAATGACACTGGACTGACTTGTCTTTTCCTCCCTGTGGGGAACAGATGGTAAATACAGCAAGTGTCATTAAAATGGGACAGATCTGAAGCAAGTCATTATTGGGAATCCCTTTCATGAAAGTTTTGTGTAGACAAAGCTCCTTTCACAACAGAATGAATCAAGAAGCTGAGAAGATAAAGACTGGAATTAAATTGCTACTTTAGATTGAAAAATCGTAAGCTTTTCTATCCCATCATAACCTCATTCAAGAATATACTTATTGTTTACTTTCCAGCTGCCCTTTGTGTCAAAGAGCAATAAGGGCATGAGCCAAAATCATATATGATTTCTATTTTTTCTATTTATTGCTGATTTTGATTCAATCATAAATAATCAGTAATGCTGAATACTTTAACATAGAAATAAGTGCCACCTTTTGCAAGAGTCCAATGGTTTTGCTCAAAGAATTATATTTATGTATAATATACATCATATTTTCTATTTCAACGGCAACTGTTGAACAACAGAGACAATACTGGTTTGATCTGAAAAAACATGCACAGTTATCAATTGGTTGTATACTGCTTTTGATACAGCAACAGACACAATTATCTTCTTATACGTCAAAGCTTCTATAACCATATTTAGTGATGTTTATGAAGCTTAAGGTCATTTAAATGTCAAATGCTTCTATATCTGTGTGGGGTCTTAAGTATACCCAGAACCAAAACACATGATTTAAGGCTTGAACTCTTCACCAGGTAAACTAGTTTACAGACAACAAAGCAAAAAGAATGTGACGAGCATACACGAGAAAGAGCAAAATAAAGTAGTTTGCTCAAGGCATGTGTGGCCTCTCAGGTGCTGCTCAAGTCACGTTTTTCGCTCCCATGTGCCATTGCAGAGAGGAAATTTCCATATTCATATCAGTCTGGTCCCACCCACAGGCAGTCCAGCCCCGAAATGTCAGGCAAATCCTCTCCACACAAGAGAAACAGCACAACCCCAGATGTACGTTTCAGTCTATGTGGACCTCATCAGTGGGATGCAGCTGTTCCCCTCTAGGCACACAGAAGCAAGGGCCCATGTCTGGGATACCCTATCACTTAGAGAGACAACAAAACAAAAAGAATGTGACGAGCGCACACCAAGAAAGAACAAAATGAAGTAGTTTGCTCAAGGCATGTGTGGTCTCTCAGGTGCTGCTCAAATCACATTACCATATACCATTGCAGAGAGAAATTTCTATATTCATATCATGCTAGTCCCACCCACAGGCAGTCCGGCCCCAAAATGTCAGACAAATCCTCTCCCCACGAGAGAAACAGCACAACCCCAGATGTACATTTCAGTCTATGTAGACCTTGTCAGTGGGATGCAGCTGTTCCCCTCTAGTCACACAGAAGCAAGGGGCCATGCCTGGGATACCCTTACACTTAGGGAGACAACAAAACAAAAAGAATGTGACAAGCGCACACAGAGAAAGAGCAAAATGAAGTAGTTTGCTCAAGGCATGTGTGGCCTCTCAGGTGCTGCTCAAGTCACGTGAGGATTTGCCTGACATTTTGGAGCTGGGCTGCCTGTGGGTAGGACCAGACTGATATGAATATGGAAATTTTCTCTCTGCAGTGGCACATGGGAGCGAAAAACATGACTTGAGCAGCACCTGAGAGGCCACACATGCCTTGAGCAAACTACTTCATTTTGCTCTTTCTCGGTGTGCGCTCGTCACATTCTTTTTGTTTTGTTGTCTCCCTAAGTGGAAGGGCATCCCAGGCATGGGCAATTGCTTCTGTGCGCCTAGAGCGGAACAGCTGCATCCCACTGATGAGGGCCGCATGGACCAAAATGTACATCTGGGGTTGTGCTGTTTCACTCGTGCGGAGAGGATTTGCCTGACATTTCAGGGCTGGACTGCCTGTGGGTGGGATCAGACTGATATGAATATGGAAATTTTCTCTCTGCAATGGTACATGGGAGTGAAAAACATGACTTGAGTAGCACCTGAGAGGTCACACATGCCTTGAGCAAACTACTTCATTTTGCTCTTTCTCGGTGTGCGCTCGTCACATTCCTTTTGTTTTGTTGTCTCACTAAGTGGAAGGCTATCCCAGGCATGGGCCCTTGCTTCTGTGTGCCTAGAGGGGAGCAGCTGCATCCCACTGACGAGGTCCACATAGACCGAAATGTATGTCTGGGGTTGTGTTGTTTCTCTCGTGCGGAGAGGGTTTGCCTGACATTTCGGGGCTGGACTGCCTGTGGGTGGGACCAGACTGATATGAATATGGAAATTTCCTCTCTGCAATGGCACATGGGAGCGAAAAACGTGACTTGAGCAGCACCTGAGAGGCCACACATGCCTTGAGCAAATTACTTCATTTTGCTCTTTCTCGGTGTGCGCTCGTCACATTCTTTTTGTTTTGTTGTCTCCCTAAGTGGAAGGGTATCCCAGGCATGGGCCCTTGCTTCTGTGCCCCTAGAAGGGAACAGCTGCATCCCATTGACGAAGCCCACATAGACTGAAACGTACGTCTGGGGTTGAGCTGTTTCTCTCGTGCGGAGTGGATTTGCCTGACATTTCGGGGCTGGACTGCCTGTGGCTGGGACCAGACTGATATGAGTATGGAAATTTCCTCTCTGCAATGGCACATGGGAGCGAAAAACGTGACTTGAGCAGCACCTGGGAGGCCACACATGCCTTGAGCAAACGACTTCATTTTGTTCTTTCTCGGTGTGCGCTCGTCACATTCTTTTTGTTTTGTTGTCTTCCTAAGTGGAAGGGTATCCCAGGCATGGGCCCTTGCTTCTGTGTGCCTAGAGGGGAACAGCTGCATCCCAGTGACGAGGTCTACATAGACCGAAATGTACGTCTGGGGTTGTGCTGTTTCTCTTGTGCGGAGAGGGTTTGCCTGATATTTCGGGGCTGGACTGCCTGTGGGTGGGACCAGACTGATATAAATATGGAAATTTCCTCTCTGCAATGGCACATGGGAGTGAAATACGTGACTTGAGCAGCACCTGAGAGGCCACACATGCCTTGAGCAAACTACTTCATTTTGCTCTTTCTCGGTGTGCGCTTGTCATATTCTTTTTGTTTTGTTGTCTCCCTAAGTGGAAGGCTATCCCAGGCATGGGCCCTTGCTTCTGTGTGCCTAGAGGGGAGCAACTGCATCCCACTGACGAGGTCCACATATACCGACACGTACGGCTGGGGTTGTGCTGTTTCTCTCATGCGGAGAGGATTTGCCTGATATTTTGGGGCTGGACTGCCTGTGGGTGGGACCAGACTGATATGAATATGGAAATTTTCTCTCTGCAATGGCACATGGGAGCAAAAAAACATGACTTGAGCAGTACCTGAGAGGCCACACATGCCTTGAGCAAACTACTTCATTTTGCTCTTTCTCGGTGTGTGCTCGTCACATTCTTTTTGTTTTGCAGTCTACAGACAAGCATGCCAGGATCCATTTATACTCCTTTCACCCAGTGAATTACATGACATCATATCCCATTTTTTCTAACTGTATGCAGGTGTTAGCTGTGTAGAGACATCTCAATTAAAACACACACACATTGTGACCCTCTGTCTTCCCTCCACACACCACATTCTCGTCCTCCTGCTGGCTTCCCTCCACACTGAGACCTGCCTTCTCCTCCACACATTACAGCATTCTGACTCTCCGATCCATCTCTATCACATGTCTGTGCCCTCACTTACCTCTTTGCCTGTATTAGATACCACTATGGCACTCACAGTGTGAAACAGCAAGAGTTTCCCCATTCCTCAATATCTTAGACCCACTCCCCATCCCTTTAACTAGAGCACTGTGGTTGGACCATGATGAGGTTGCCTTCAGCCGTACCACCATACCGGCTGTGAGCTCTCCTTTGGTGCCTTCTGTTCTCCACCTGATGCTACTGTGTGTGAGGCAGGAGAGGAATGTGTGATGGTATGTGTCACAACATTCTGTTACATCTGGTGAAGAGGCCAAAAGTAACAGCATTTAGTGGCCATACCACTACCCACACTTTCCACCCACTTATCTGGTGGAGAGATTTGAGATAGTGTGTGCAAACTGTTTGCAATCTGTGGGAGCCTGAACAATTCCTTAAAAAAATCACTGAGACATATAACAGATGACATGCTTCTTGGGAAAGTCTGCAGGACCTAATACTGGCCTAGATTACGTTGCATCTGATATGTGTTATTACTGTTTTTATACAACAGATTTAATTTAAAGTCTATGGAGATGTTTGAGGATAAAACCCTTGGTAAAGTTATCAACTGCAGTGGAATCCAGGACACAGATTGCAAGCATTATAGGGCATTAACCTTTTGAGTGCCACAGTGGTGTACAATGCATTGCAGAGCAACGTATTGCAAATCCCTATGGCACTCAAAGGGTTAAAATGACAGTCAGTCTTCTTTTTGGCTTTACATATTCTGCAAATGCATAATACAGCACATGCCCATCTGGTCCTCAAGGAGTTAAAACAGATTTAAAAAAGAATAGTAAGTGGATATCTTACATAACATAACATGTAAACATGTCAAACGTATCTCATAATGCATATCTAGAAGCAATGGTGAACAAGTATACATCAGTCTTACAAGATCAAAAGGCATTGACACAATTACATTGGACAGAACAATATCAGAATGGTATTCTTCCTTTGAGCAAGTAAACTGAGTCATCAACCAGCTGGAATTTACATCTAGAAAAATAAATGCTTTGATAGAAATATATGCCACACAGCTATTCACACTTTGCAAAAGAGGGCGCAAACTATGTAACAACAGAACTCACACTTATGAACGATCATAGATATGTCAACATATAGCATGTATAGAATGCATGGCTGCCTACTAAAGACGGGTGAAAGAATTGTTGTTTCAATTTTAGTGAAACAACTCAAATCACATCTTGAGAAACCAGCTTTGTTTCTATGATAGTTTTTTTATTTTATTTAACCCCTTAACTCTTTGAGTGCCAAAGTGGTACGGAATGCAGTGCGGGCAGTCTCTACTGCACATGACTGCCCCACGACCAGCTGGCAATGGCACTGTGGCCCGTATAACGGGCTCTTCAACTAGTTTAAGATAATTAGATAATTTTTTGTGGGACTTACTGGGTTTTGCTAAGTTTTAATAGATTTTATAGGAAATTTTTCTGGTAAATAGACTAATGCCATCTAGGAGTCATGAAGGAATACATTTGATGTGGCTGCACTTGATGGACTTAAATATTTGTTTTTCTACTAAACTAGGATGAAACAAAGACATACTCAGAGTGATAGTCAGTGATGCTCACTAAGAGCAACAGGGTACTCCAGACATGAACCCCTTGCTTGTAGGGTTTCCTCTATGTGTAAGACACTATTGAGTTAAAAGAGATTGTACCCCATATATGATACCATCCCTATAGAGCCTGCTAAACTGTATAGCAGATTTGTTCTCAGTTGGTTGTCTCTGACCAATACTTTTGCATATGCAAATATTCCATGGGCTTAGTCTCCTTAAGGGAAATAGGGCAATCCAGACATGAACCCCTCATTCACAGTGTTTGGAGAGTTCAACAGCAATGCATAGATAAGCCACATGAAAGCATGAAAACTCCTTCTCCTTCTCTCCATTTGCTGCTGTTTTGGCAGGGTCAGTATGTTAGGCTTTAGGATATTTCTTCACTAGTGTACTAAAAGAGACTGCACTGACTATAATGCCATTCTTTTACAACCTACTAAATTCAATGGAAGGCTCATTTCTAGTTAAAGGGATAGTAATACTTCGTTTTAACTTTATTTTATTTTGTAGGCATTAAAAAAACATGAAGAATGATATAAGTCTTATCTCTGAAACCTTTATGGTTTAAGAGATATTCACAAACAAAGTATCCCCCCCCCTGTTCAACCAGATCAGAAGGGAGGTGCCCAGGTAGACTGCAGAGAGGGACAATCTTCAATTAAGATAAGGGAAAAAGCTGAAAAACTTGTCAAGGGGGGAAGGGCTTTCATTGTTCTCATACAAAGAAAATTGTCCCCTTCTGTTATCTGTCCTGTCATACAACCAGACTCACATTTGAGAAGAGATGGCTTACACTAGGAAAAAGGGGCGGGGAGGGGAACTTTGCTTGTGAATATCTCATAAACCATAAAGGTTTGAGAGATAAGACTTATATCATTCTTCATGTTTTTTTAATGCCTACAAAATAAAATAAAGTTAAAACGAAGTATTACTATCCCTTTAAGTGTCTCTGACCAGTATGTTTCCATATTCAAATTAACCATGGGGCTGGTCACCCTAAGCATAACAAGGAAATCCAGATATGGATCCATTGCTCAGAGCTGATATAAGGAGATAAGCTGCACATCAATGATGAGGCCCAACAAGGCTGAAACTTATTCCTGGGGTTGGCTGTCTCTCTTGTTCAGAGAGGAATTGCCTTGTACTGTGTGGCTGGACTGTTATTTTGGCAGGATCATCATTAGGATATTAGGGTCATCTGGGGTTAGCTGTTTCCTTTGTTCAGAGAGAAATTGTCTGCCATTTTGTGGCTGGACTGTCATTTTGGCAGGACCTGTATGATATGCTTCAGAGTATTTTTTTTTCTGTATATGGCATTTGTGAGCTAAAATAAATTGCACTCTGGGCACGAGGACACAGTCCCAGTGAGATTTTGCATACCCTTGAAAGCTCATGAGCCTAGTTGAGCATCTCTGACTTCTTCTCTGTATATGCAAATTGCTCTTAGGTTTAGTCACCCTAAGGGTAATGGGGGAATCCAGACATGGACCCCTTGCTCACAAGCACCTAGAGGGATTAATTGCACCTCACTGATGTGGCACAACAAGACCTAAATGTATGTCTGGGGTTAGCTGTTATTTTGGTAGGATCTGTATGATATGTTTCAGGGTATTTCTTCTCTTTATATGGTATTTGCGAGCTAAAAGAGATTGCACTCTGGGTATGAAGACACAATCTCAGAGAGCTTTTGCATACTCTTGCAAGTTCATGAGCCTAGTTGAGCATCTCTGACTTCTTCTCTGCTTATGCAAATTGCACTTAGGGTTAGTTGTCCTAAAGGTAATGGAGGTATCCAGACATAGACCCCTTGCTTACAAGTACCTAGATGGATCAGCTGTACTTCACCGACGAAACCCAACATGGCCGAAATGTATGTGTGGGTTTAGCTGTTTCACTTGTTCAGAGAGGAATTGTCTGGCATTTCTTGGATGGCCTGTCATTTTGGAAGGACCTGTATGATATGCTTCAGAGCAGGGCTTATAATTTTAAGTCCTTTGCTACTAGCCAGACCTGAAAAGTTACTTGCCACTGCAAGCCAAAACATACCCACCAGGGCTGAATTTGTACTCGCCAGTGCTAAATTTTCACTCGCCAATGGCTAGTGGCGAGTGGAAATTTTGAGCTCTGCTTCAGAGTATTTCTTCTCTATGTATGGCATTTGTGAGCCAAAAGAGATTGCACTCTGGGCTTGAGGACACAGTCCCAGTGAGCTTTTGCATACCCTTGCAAGCTCATGAGCCTAGTTGAGCATCTCTGACTTCTTCTCTGTGTATGCAAATTGCTTTTAGGGTTAGTCACCCTAAGGGTAATGGGGATGGGGATCCAGATGTGGACCCCTTGCTCACAAGGGCATAGAGGAATCAGTGGCACCTTGCCAACAAGGCTCTCCAAGGCTGAAACATATATCTAGGGTTAGCTGTTTTCCTTGTACGGAGAGGAGTTGTCTGGCATTTGTTGGATGGCCTATCGTTTTGGTAGGTCCTGTATGATATACTTCAGAGTGTTTCTTCTCTGTGTATGGTGTTTGTGAGCTAAAAGAGATTGCACCCTGGGTGTGAGAACACAGTCCCATTGAGCTTTTGCATACCCTTGCATGCTCATGAGTGTAGCCAAGCATCTCTGACTTCTTCTCTATTTTTTATTTAATGAGATAAAAGAGACTGTACTCTGTCATTTCTATAGACACTGCTAAATTCTATGGCAGACTTGGTCTTAGTTAAGCATCTCTATCCATAACTTTTGCATATGCTAATTATCCTTGGGAATGTTCGCCCTAAGGAGAACAGAGGACTCCAGATATAGACCCCTTGCTCACAGTATCTATATAGATAAGATGCACTTCATTGATGAGGCTTAACAAAGCTGAAACTTATGTCTGAAGTTGCTTGTTCAGAGAATACATGCCTAGCACTCTGTGTCTGGACGTTTTTTTTTGGGGGGTGGGGTTAGTGTGGTATTTTCTCTCTGTGTAAGACACTAGTGTGTTAAAATAGACTGTATGCTTGAAAGGATACTATTTCTATAGAGACTGCAAACTTTTATGGGATGTTCTTTCCTAGTTGAGTGTCTTTGACCAGTACTTTTGGAAATGCAAATTATCCGTGTGGTTGGTGACGCTAAGGGTAACAGAGGAATACAAACTTGGACCCCATGCTCACAGTACTTAGAGAGATCAGCTACACTTCATTGATTAAGCCCAGGCAGGCCAAAATGTATGCCTGGTGTTAACTAATGCTTGTTTTCCTTTAGGATCTGTTAAATTCTATGGCACACTCATTCCTTGTTCAGCTTCTTCGCCCAGTACTTTTACAGTTACCAGGTAACAGTCACCTTAGAAAATTTAATCTCATTAAGTTTTATATGCAAAATTATTTCATTAATACTGTGCTACTGCCTTAGAGCAGTGATTCTCAACCAGGGTGCCTTGGCACTTTGGTGTGACGTGGACATCAGCTTAGGGTGCCCCATGTTTTCTATGAAGACTAACAAAAATGGACTTTTAAACAAAGATTTATAGAAATTGTTATGTGCAATATGTTTAGTTTTGTTTTTATGATTATAAGACCTAATAACAACTGTATATTTATGTATTGTAGCCTTCATTATGCCCTTGATAAAGTACATTAAATATGTTAGGGGTGCCCCGAATGTTGTAGATTATGTGTTAGGGGTGCCCCGAACAAAAAAAGATTGAGAACCACTGCCTTAGAGTCTTGACATGTCAAATGCATTATGAAGGGCTTGATTGCTGGATTCCCCAGAAATTGCATGTAAAATGAAAACTGCAACCACAGCAAAAAAATGTAGAACTTATAGCCCTATACTGAAAGTAATAGAGGAGCAAACTAACTGCACCATAGAGGACAACCAAAAATCCTCCCAAAATTGCCATTGGTTTAAGTGGACTTATAAACCCTTGAATGCAAGTGATGCCACAATCTCATCACAAATCAATGCATTGGAGACCTGTCTGGTATTCAAGGGGTTAAAATCCATATTTCAATGAATGGGAATTTTAATTTGTTCCCTGTAGTGCAGTTATACATACAAAATTGTGAGTGGCCCTGAGGATGAACATAAAGCACAATGGCTTGTTCTACAGCTAGACACCGCTCAGCTGCATCACATTTTAGCTCTCTAGTACCATTACAGAGGAGACATTTCCACATACATGTTAGACTAATTCCGGCCCAACAGGGAGGTCCAGTTCCAAAATGACAGGTAAGTCCCCTGTGCACGGGAACACCAGCCAACCCCAAAAATATGTATATTCTTACTAATTTGTATTAAGTTTGATTTGTATTTTAAAGAAACCAATCCATTATAAAACCTTTTCTTTTTTGCAGACATTCCAGCAAGCCACTATACATAGGCTTCCTGACAAACATATGCACTTTAGGAGTAAAACATGGCAGACTGTGATAGTCACAAGTCTTCTTTGAACCAGCCTTTTCCAACTTCTCACAGTGATCACTTTTAACAATATAGTACTGTTATGTTAGATGGCGATATGCACGATATCCATACTTCTCCTTCCCACCTCAAGAAGAGCCTCACCATTTGAAAATCATTGCCCTAAACTGGAATCTCTACAATAAAACACTGGAAACCATGTATTTGTATTTTCATTGTTCTCCTGATGATAAATTGGGTGCACTTTTTAGTTGTCATAATTTTGCAGGCAAGAGACAGTTGCAAACTGAAAATTAAGCCTTTATGCATCATGTTGGGATTGGGAAGCATTTTGCATTACCCAGAGTCAGATATTTTCCTGTATTTAGGATTAACATTAATTCAATTAACATTTTCCTTTTCTACTGTACAAAAGGGCTTTCTGTTAAGCCTTGAAAATAGAAAGACTGATTCAGTTGTACTCTTCTGTAATCTTCATAGATATTAACATTATCTCCAAAACAGGCTTAACTCCTCATCTATAAAGACGTTAATGTCAATACCCTTGAACAAAATACATGAAAGTTTGAGCTATGCATTTTACAAAGGGTGGACAATCTGAGGCCTGCAGCTATTGTTGGACTGCTACTCTCATCATCCTCAGAGCTCCAGAGGATGACGACAACTGTAATCCAAGAACAGCTGGCGGGCCACAGGTTTCATGCAATATACTGTCAAATTGAAGTAATAGCTTCCATTCTTTACTTCATGTCTAATATAGGCTTTCAAAATATATGCACTCTGTGGGTAGTCATTTTTATAAAAATGCAACAAAGTGTTATTAATGCAAGCATGCGTAAAATGACTGTACCCTGCCATTCCTATAGACCCTGCTAAGTTATATGGCAGACTTCTTAGTTAAGCATCTCAAACCAGATCTTTTGCATATTCTAATTATCCTTGGGGATGGTCGCCCTAAAAGTAACAGGGGACTCCAGATGTGGACCTCTTGCTCACAATACTGTATATACTTTGCTGATAAGGCCAAATCAGGATAAATGTATGTCTGAGACTTCCTGATTTGCTATTTCAGACAAGAGCTGTTGTTTGTTTTGTTAGGGTCAGTATGATGTGGTTTATGATGTTTCATCTCTGTGTAAAAAATCTAGTGAGCTAAAAGAGATTTCACCCTGAGGAGGATTCTATTCCTATAGAGCCTGCTAAATTTTATGGAAGTCTCTTTACTAGTTGGGTGTCTCTGACTAGTATTTTTGGAAATGCAAAATAGCCTTGTGTATGTAAGGGTAACAGGGGAATACAGACTTGGACCCCCCTCATAATTTCTTAGAGGGATCAGCTATACGCCACTGATTAAACCCAGCAAAGCCAGATTGGTCTTGGCTGATGCTCTTTTTTTCCTATGGACCTGTTAAATTCTATGACAGGCTCATTCCTAATTGAGTGTCTTTGCGCAGTACTTTTGCAATTACCAGGTAACAGTCACCTTAGAAAATGTATTATCGTTATGTCTAACATGCAAATTTATTTGATTGATACTGTGTTAACACCTTAGATTTTTGACATGTTTCAAACGCATTTTGAAGGGCTTGTTTGTTGTATTCCCTAGAGATTGCATGCAAAATTAAAACTGCCACCACAGCAAATAAAAATGTAAACTGTATAGCCCTCTACAGAAAGCAATACAGGAGCAATTCTGGAACAAACTAACTGCACCATAAGGGACAACCAAAATCCGCCAAAAATTTTCATTGGTTTAAATGGGTTCATAAACCCTGGAATGCAAGTGAGGTCACCAACTCACCTCAAAGCAATGCATTGAAGACCTGTCTAGCATTCACCTCAATTTCAATGAATAGAAATGTTTATTTGTTCCCTGTAGTGCAGTTATACATACAAAATTGTGAGAGGCTCTGATGATGAACATAAAGCACAATGGCTTGTTTTACAGCTAGTCACCACTCAGCAGTATCATGTTTTAGCTCTCTAAGTCCATTACAGAGGATAATTTTTTCAATCCCAACCAAAAATACAGTTCACCTCTAAACTGACAAGCAAGTCCACTCTGCACAGATACACCATCTTTTTTTTTTTTTTTTTTTTTTTTTAAATAATCTTTATTTTGACATGGAAAATACAACACAGCATTTCTTTGTACAGTAATACTTTCCAATACAGAGTGCATCCATACATTTAAAACAATAACGTTCTTAATACCTGCAACGCAGTGCACTTTGGCAGCATACAGGTACATTTGAACTTTATTGTATCATCACTTTATTAAACTCAACACTTGTACTTTATTTCACTGTATTAAAGTCTCTGTGGGCATTTGCCTGGGGGATTGGGTGTGAGTGTGTGGCATATGGGTCAGGGGGCCAAGGAGAGATGACAGTGATATTGAGCCATTGGACAGACACACCATCTAACTCCAGAACCTCCAGCTTTGCTTGGCTTCACCAGTGAAGTGCACCTGGCTTCCCTAGGCAAGGGGTCAATGTGTGGATTACCCCCTAAGAGTATTCAAAATACATACAAAATTGACAGAGGCTCTGATGAGGAACATAAAGCACAATGGCTTGTGTTAACCCCTTAAGGACCCATGACGGTCCTGCACCGTCATGGGTTGTTATACCCTTAACAACCCATGACGGTCCAGGACCATCATGGCTTAAATGATAGCAGTGTGCCTCCGTGCACGCTGCTATCATTAAATCCAGGCTGAGACTGAGCGCTCCGTGACTGGGGCATTCAGTCTCAGCCCTTCTTCCTTCTTCCGGTTCATGCGATCGCTGTATCAGCGATCACATGTACCGGCATAGTGACAGACAGAGGCAGCATGCAAAGCATGCTGTCTGTGCCTGTCTCGTCTGCCTCTGTCTCCCTTGCTCTCAAAGTAAGGGAGACAGAAGTAGACGGGAGACACCTAGTGGTTAAAAAGAATACAGCAGTTGGGGGTATTAACCCCTTCACTGCTGGTGCAGGAGGCTGGCTAAATGCAGGTCAATTTTTGACCTGCAATTTTACACTTTTTTTTTTTTTTTTTTTAAAAACACAACACACTTTTTTTTTTTTTTTTTTTTTTTACAAAAACATTTTTATTTTAAAAATATATATATAATTAAACAATATTGCAAGTGTGATTGTTGTGGAGCCATGTAATACACTTATATACACCACCAAATGCCAGGGACAAAAAAAAGTGTCAAAATAGGGTGGGAAAAAGGGACATGGGGATTTTCACCCAGGGGGGACAGTGGCCACTTTAAACTGCGCATTTTGTAGGTATGACTGATGGGTCATACCTTTCATGCAGCCTCCATAAAAATGTAACCCTTTGTGGCCAATTGATCCCAAGAGAAAAATCAAAAATGGTGTTTTTTTTTAATTTTTTTAAATTTTTTTAATTTTAATAAAGTGAATGGTGGGTTATCCATATAAATAGGGTATCAAATGAAAGCCCTATTTATGCTTAAAAAAACAGTATATAATTTATGGGGGTGGAATAAAAGCCTAAGAGGGAAAACACTGTTGAACAAAAACATAGTCAAAAAGGTCAGAATTGCTCCGGTCCTTAAGGGAAAACGACCTCAGATTTTCCTGGTCCTTAAGGGGTTAAGGCTAGTCACCACTCAGCAGCATCACATTTTAACTTTCTAAATCCATTACAGAGGAGGTATTTCCATGTACATATTAGCCTAATTGCACCCCAAAAAGGCTGTACAGTTCCAAGATGACAGGTATGTCCCCTCTGCACAGGAACACCAGCTAACCCCAAACATATTTATATTCTTACTAACTTGTATTGTATTCATTTTGATAAGTATTTTAAAGAAACCAATTAATTATACATCATTTTCTTTTGAACAGACATTCCAACAAGCCAATATGCATAGGCTTCCTGCCAAATATATGCACTTTAGGATTAAACATGGCAGACTGTAGATATTCACAATTCTTCTTTGAATCAGCCTTTTTCAACTTCTCACAGTGATCATTTTTACCAGTATAGTACTGTTGTTAGATGGCGATATGCACATTTAGTTCTGAGACAAAACCCACTTCTCCCACATCAAGAAGAGCCTCACCATTTGGCAATCACTGCCCTAAACTGCAATATCGTCAATATAACACTGGATACCACGTATTCATATTTTCATTGTTCTCCTGGTGATAATTTTGCAGGCAAGAGACAGTTGCAAACTGAAAATTAAGCCTTTAGGCATCGTGTTGGGATTGGGAAGTATTTTGCATTACCCAGAGTCAGATATTTTCCTGTATTTAGGATTAACATTGAATCAATTAACATCTTCCCTTTCTACTGTAAAAAAGGGCTGTCTGTTAAGCCTTGAAAATAGAAAGACTGATTCAGCTGTACTCTTCTGTAATCTTTATAGATATTAACATTCTCTCCAAAATAGGCTTAACTCCTCATCTTTAAAGAAATTCATTTCAATACCCTTGAACAAAATGCATGAAAGTTTGAGCTATGCATTTTACAAAGGGTGGAGAATCTGAAGCCTGCAGCTATTGTTGGACTACTACTTCAATCATCCGCAGAGCTCCAGAGAATGATGACAATTGTAATCCAACAACAGCTGGTGAGCTTCAGGTTTCATGAAATATACTGCAAAATGGAAGTAATAGCTTCCATTCTTTACTTCATGTCTAATGCAGGTTTTCTAAATATACTCACTGTGTGGGTAGTCATTTATATAAAAATTAAAACATGCAACAAAGTATTGTTAATTCAAACATGCAAAGTACTGGTTGAAGACATTAATCTGTTAACCCTTTGAGTGCCAGAGGGGTATGCAATGCATTCTGTACCCCTCTGGCACTCAAAGAGTTAAGGATCCTGACACAGAATTTAGCAGGCTCTACAAGAATGGTATGCTAATCTGCTTTAGCGCACTAGTGCTTTCCACAGAAAGAAAATATCCTAAACCCTATCATATTGATCGAATCAACATGTCAGTCCAGCCAAAAAGTGCCAGACAAGTCTTCTTCAAACAAGAGAAACAGCCAATCCCAGATGTATGTGATGTTACCTTTAGGGTGACCAATCCCAAGGTTAAATTGCATATGCAAAGGTAATTGACAGAGATGCTCAACAGAGATCAATACTGCTATGGAATTTAGCAGGCTCTATAGGAAGTGTATCCTACCCAGGGAGGAAATTCTATTGCAGGCTCATTCCTAGTAATCTCTGACCAATATTTTTGCCAAGTATTCTCAGTGTATTGAGAAGCAATTTGCACACCAATATTGCACACCTCTCTGGTCCTTAAGGTGTTAATGACTCAATAATATTTAAAAATCACACTTTGTATCACATTTTGAAAGAGATTTCAAAATCATCTAGATTTATTTAGCCATTTTCTTATTTGAAATTAATGCTTATGACACATTTATGTGTTGGTTTATGCAAATGTAAACAGAATTGGCTGGCATGCTAGTTGGATACTAACATTCCACACCGCTCTCCCTCCTATCTGCCCACTCCCTGCCAACCAGTACTAGCTCATTTGGATATAATGAGAAACTGAAAATCATGTAAATCCTGACAAAAGGATGCTGGCACGTCATGAGTCCTTAAGGAGTTAATGTTTAATTTTTTTATTTGATTGAAATATGGATGTTTTGTCTACATATAACACAAGACTATCATTTGGGATTAGAGAAAAATATTTACTATAAGGGAAGTAAATATGTGAATTCAACTACTCTGTAAAGATAAGCAGTGAGCCAAAAGACTGATTTAAAGGGATAGTAATGTTTTATAATAAAAGTAGCTCCAATTAATCTTCATAGTATTTTGGCCACAAGAAAGATGGCTGACGGAGGAGTGGGCTGACACATGATGACACAAAGGAAATGGGCACGCGTGAAAAGGCATATCAGATAAAAATGGCAAAGTTCTCTCGGGCAATTTCATGTATTTTCTATGGGTGGAAATTGTCACGGGAAATGCAGGAAATTGCTAGTTTTCCACAAAAAATCCAGCTGAAACATTTTTTGACTTTTATCCCATCCCTAGTCATAAATCTAATCGTTACTCAATTCCTCTCAGAATTGAAAATACTCAAAGAAAAGCTAAATATCACCCACAACGTCTTTACACATTTTAGCTGATCTTAGAGTGCTGGCGATTTGTTATATCCCATACAAGAGTATAATCACTGGCCCCATCACCAGATTAAACTGTAGGTCTCCACCAGTTCTACATTTTATGTGCTTTAGTGATTGTATGAGCAGAACAAGGCAATTAGTAAATATAAAATACTTAAATGGAAGGCTTTGAATGGGCTTCTTTGTCACCTGCTCAATACCAGCTAATCTGTGACTTATCTGAGCTCCTGAAGTCTTTGAAGGCCACCTTACTGGTTAGTCATGCTGGTGCAGGAATCTATGAGATATTGGCAAGATACTTATATTAATATATTTATTATGGGAAAAAAAAGATAATGACCAATGATTCTTGCAATGACCAAAACACAGACATGAACCAGTTTTTGAATGATGTTAGCATGCTGTGAGTCAGAGTTATTATTAAGTTGTGTTCATGTTAATTTAATTAGAGCATTTCTGCCTTTCTCAAGTTTAGATGCAGCAATAAGAGAAAGTAATATGAAATGAAGAGACATAAATGATACAATTTATAGACATGATTCTTTTAGTCAATTTCAGAGTTTGTGCAGCTGAAGAGTTGTTATTAATTTACAGACAAGACAGTGACTCAGATGGCAATGGCAATCAATGAAAAGTGATGTGCTGATAAAAGTAAACATCTAACTTGTTTAACCCTTTATGTGTCAGATGGGAAAATAATACATTACGGAGGACATGCCTTTAGCACTCAGTGGGTTAATGAAGTCTGAATGTGTATGAGGGTACTCATCTCCATTATCAAATTACTCCTGCCAATGTAGACATTAAAAATTAAAGATGAATAGATTCTAAGTTTCGCAATTTGCAGCGGGTTGGGGCTGTTTTTGCAGCACTGACTGAGGGCCCTATGAACAAAAGAAAAGTAATTATTGGACAAACCAACTACACAGTAGGGTCAAATAGAAATCCTCCAAATTATTATTGATTTAAATGGGGATTTTAACCCCTTGAATGCAAGATATCTCTAATGTATTGCTTCACTTGAGTCTGGACCTCTGTAACATTGAAGGGGTTAAAAAACCTATTTTAATCAATGAGTATTTTTTCCCTCATGACACATAGTTGTTCCATTTTACTTTTTTTTTTGTAAGGATCTGAATGTTCATTTAGAATTGTAGTGATACACGGCATCTGACATGCACTTTAATAAACTTTGAGACCCCTGGTAAACGGAGACCCCCAGGTAGAGGAATACATTTAGAATCCCTTTACAGTAGAAATAACACCTTATGATAACGTAAAATCATTTGAAGTAGATTTCAAATTCACCGGTATATTATGATAGTCATTTTTTAAATTTTAAAATAATAGTTTAACATATATTTAGCTTTATTTATTTGTCAGTTTGTACAAGTCATACGGTACTGGCTAGCAAATATTAATATTCTGCACTGCTCTCCCTCCTGACTGTCACTCATTAATGCTCTTTTTTTCTTTCAACCTCCTGCATATTTTAGTAACTAAAGAAAGTGAGTTCATAAGACACCTCTCTACAGCCAGAACAATATAACTACGTTTATTTATAAAGCTCTGTGTGTCAAAATTCATATTTTTCATTTTCTTTTAACTCCTTGGATACTAGTTATTTGCATTGCTTCTGTGTCTTTAAACAAAAGAATGTGGTCTGTGAAAGGGGCTGCATAACCAGAGGGCGTGACAAACTGTGTATGGAGGAAGGGTACAGAGATGAATAGATTCTATAATAAGTTTCATAATTCACACTGGGTTAGGACTGTTTTTACAACACTAACAGAGGGCTCTATGGAGTGCGGAAGGTTGGCAACCGTGCTCTGTCCTTCTTATCATATGATTCAATTGGTCCCTTGCCGAACTGAAGGTGTGGCCCCCTGAAAGTGGAGGATTACACCCACGCATAAAACTACTTAAGGTTTGTGCTTAGTGATACAAATCATGATGCAAGTGGGTATGAAAGACCATTTTAAAACCCCTGGCAATGCCCTCAGAGCTATGAGTCAGCATGGCTCTTAAAGGGATAGTAATACTTCAGTATTACAAATCCCTATATTAAAGCCCTCGTAAAAATAAACGTTTTGCCCCCAGTGTCATCTATCAAACCTTTATGGCTTGAGAGATGAATGCTTCTAAAGTTGCCCTCCCCCTTCCCCATAGTCAGCATTTTAGCTGACTGCAGGGAAGAGAGTCGAACGACTTTCAGGCGGCTCTCCAGCACAGCCTGATCGCGTTAACTTAAAAAAAAAAAAACTTTCACTGAAATGGTCTTCTACATGTGCTTGGTTTGCAGGCACACGTAGAAGACCATTTTAGTGAAAGTTTTTTTTTTAGTTAACGAGATCGTGGCTCTGCTGCAGAGCCACCTGATGATCTCTGACCGGATTTCTCTGAGTCAGCTAAAATGCTGACTACGAGGAAGGGGGAGGGAGAGGGCAACTTTAGAAGCGATCATCTCTCAAACCATAATAGGCCCTATTTACACAAATACAATAGATTATTGATAAATATCTGAAGGTATTGATCATACTGAAATGCTGGCAAAGAGCAGCGTATTTGATACGCTGCTTTACCAGCAGTTTCATAAATTTTGGCCTCTTTGTGTAGTCCATCAGCAGTCTGACATTTAGAACTTTGCTCTCAGGAGACTTTAAAGAGGGCTGCCAAGGAAGCAAGGCATATATTTAAAAGCTGAGATAGACCGGGGCAATCCAGGACAAATGAATGTTGTAAAACACTACAAGACATGAACTCATTCCTAATATTAAGTCTATGTTGGTTGAATCATGATCTCAGATGTTGTATAGTGCAGTCTACATATATAAAACCACATACATACATACAGGTGATCAAGAATAACATTTATAAGAGTTTGAATATAATAAGACATCCCTGTAACATTAGATTTAAAGGTGGTTTCCCGATATTAGAAATTATTTCACAATATAACTTAACTGTCTACATCTGAAATTACCTTTAAAATTCAAAAGGGATTAGATGATTGTAAACTTTTTATAAATAATTATAGTAGATTTTTTTTAACTGTATACAATATTATGATATGTATATTTATATACTATCTGTAATCTGTATATTGTATTGGGTACTTAAATGTGCTATTGTTTTCACTTTTTTGAATAAATCTTTATTGGATTTTACAAATTACATAATATAAAGCACAATTTGGGTACATTTGGCTATCATCTAATTAACATATTGTTACATTTCTCAATAAGTTATGTAGCATTGTACTTTAAGCATGAATAAAACATGCTAATCTATCTGCCATTACTAACCTTTAAGTAATAAAGCTGAATGCACTGCAAGTCCAGTACTTACAAACAATTAGTATATTAACATAGAGAAACAAGAAAGAGAAAGGAAACAAAGCAGTAGAGGAAATAAGCCTATACCATTTAACAAATCTGAAATAATCAAATTGGAGATTGGTAGCTCAAGAAACCAAAATAAAAGAAGTAAAATGATTGCCTTTGATCAATGGGTCCCTATCTAATATATCCATGGTTGCCAGACAGATGTAAAAGGGGAACTGCCCTTTTGCCTGCGATTGTTATTCTTTCTTGCGTCATAATAGAACATACTCTCGCTTCCCAATCAATAACTGTAGGAGATGCTGTATTTTTTCAGAATGTCGGTATACACATTTTTGCCACATTTAATAGATGGGCACAAAGAACTTTTATTGATTTTGTATTTAAAATGGCATGATTCATCCTATATAATAATTCGCTAGGATGTTTGTCAGAAGCTGTCATGCGCAGTAGAGACTGCCCGAACGCACAGAATGCTGGGAGTTCTGTGCTGGGAGCATTCTGTGCTTTTGGGCAGTCTCTATATTGCTTGACTGCGGCAGCGGCAGGACTCAGAGCAGGACTGGCCTCAAAGGGTAAACATCACCCGGACCTTGGCCCGTGTACATGGGCTTTTACACTAGTATTTAATAATACGAATTGAGGTTCTTTAGGTTTACTAACTTTAGTGATGTTCATAACCACAAGACTTCCTTCCAGTAGTTTATTATTAGAGGGCAACTCCACCATACATGAATCATAGTTCTCACATCATTATTACATCTCCAGTATATATTATCTACAGATGGATACATTTTTAGTTAGCAATCTAAGGTCTGTACCATCTCTTTGCTATATTAAAATTAGTTTCTATTACTAAAACATTTCTCTAAGTATCAAGAGCATTCTTCAGAATTGTCAACCATTCTTTATTAATAATATACATGTTTAGTTCTCTTTCCACTGAGCCTTCTGAGACTTAAAAATGTCATCCTGAGAGTTTAGAATGTTATATAAATATGATATATAATTATTAGGAGTGTTTTCTTGTGTACATGCCTTTTCAGGTTATTGACCTCAGTCAATAACCTTAAAAAAATTAGCTCTGTCTTGATGTTTATTTATCAAGAATAAACATATTCATCATTAGAATGTAAACTCAGTTTCTGTTGTATAGAGTGAAAAGGCATGATCCTACTCTGATCCACTATGTGACATATAAGTAATTTATTATTTTGTTACCAATGAAGAAGATCCTGGTCCTAGAAAATCCTTATCAGAAAGCAGTGACTGAAGTGGGGAGTTTTTGGTGGACACTGATAATCCATTAAAGTAATATAGATTTTACTACTAATGGGGCATTCTTTAATATCTTTTATCCCATAATATAAATGTATGTTTGTCCGATGCAGTCATGCACAGTAGACACTGCCCAAATGTACAGAATGCTGGGAGGTGTAGTGCTGCGTTCAGGCAGTCTTAACTGCGCTGGCCTTATATATTATAGGATACGCCCATGTACATGGGCTTTTACACTAGTAGATATATATATATATATATATATATATATATATATAAAAGGCAAGATGTATGTTTGTCCGATGCAGTCATGCTCAGTAGAGACTACCTGATGCAGTCATGTGCAGTAGAGACTGCCCCAATGCAGGACAGTGAACGCAGGCCAGATGTATGTTTGTCCAGTGCAGTCATGTGCAGTAGACACTGTTCGAATGCTTGGCCCATACGAGCTTTTACACTAGTTGTGTTATATTTGATAAAGCTCCAGAGAAATTGGTGAAGTTTTTTCTTCGATAGTATATCCTGTATCAATTGTACCCACTGCTTACTATTTTGTCAATGGAACTAATTCCAGATATTGGTTAATTGTATAGAATGTTAATATTCTGCAACATCTGGGACTTCCAACCCTTCTTTTTTAAGTTTCAAAATGTTGGCTAATTTCAGTCTAGCTGAACATAAATGTATCTTTAATTTTCTGAATTAAGAAGGCTAGTTCTAGTGGTAAGCTGTATACCAGGATTCTTTACAACCTTCTCTGTCCAACAAAATGGAGCTATAGATGTTAAAAGTGCAGTTTTCCTACTAGATACATTTAGATTTAGTATTTCTGATTCAGTACTGTTTGGTTTAAAATGAAACTACTGAATTTATTTAACTCCTCAAGTATATGTAGAAGTGAGGTTTCTGGTCATGAGACTGTGATAATTAATTCATAAGCAAAAGGTGACATTTTAAACTCTTGTGGTTTTGTATACATCCTTTTCTTATCTTTGAATTGGTTCTAATCCTATTTGCAAACGGTTCCTGGACCAAAATAAAAATCAGTGGTGATAACAGACAACCTCGTCCTGTGCTGTTTTTCAAGTAAAATGAGGAGGGCAGAGAATTATTCACTTTAATTCTAGCAGAGGGATTTATATAAAGTGCTAAGATCGTTTTTAAGATTTTTGGACCTAAACCTATTTCAGCAGAGCAGCTTTAAAAAAATCCAGTTAACACTATCAAATTGTTTCAGCATCTATGGAAAGAAAAAGCGAAAAAAAAATATTTTTGGTTTGTTTGTTTTTTGGATATAATCTATCAGGCTGTTTAACTTTATAATATTGTCTCTCAGTTCACAGTCTGGTACAAAGACAGATTAATCATTATAGATTAAAAATGACTCCTCTGAAGAATGCTTGCAGTCAGTATTATATCTTTAAAGGGATAGTAATGTTTCAAAATGAAAGCAGCTCCAATTAATCTTCATAGTATTTGGGCCACGGAGAGTGTTATATCAATACTGTCTTAGTTGTAGTTCAAGAGTAACTGAATGATAAAGTACCCCCTCCCACCCCTTTTACTGATGTAACACTGCTCACCTCAAAGCAGCAAGACAGTCTTGATGGATCCCAGAGAGTAACAATCTTCAGTAAGCATATGGAAAATCATGAAAACCTGTCAAGAGGGTGGGGTTTTCCTTATGCTCACAGTAAGAAGATTGTCCCTTGCTGTGAGCTGGCTGGTAACAGGACCAGATTCCACATCTGTGGGGCAGTGGCTTACACTAGGTAAAAGGGTCAGGAGGGGGGATAATTTATCATTCAGTTACTCTTGAACTATAACTCTAACTCTAACTCTAACAGCATTGAAATAACACTCTACATGGCCCAAATACTATGAAGATTAATTGGAGCTGCTGTTTTTGTGAAACATTACTATCCCTTTAAGTTAGGGAGATAGGGCCTTATTCTGTTTACTAAGATGTTAGCATAATTTAATAATCAGATTCAAAGTGAAATAGGTTTATAAATTGTGCATATCTTAAGGAGAACAGCTATGAAATCTTCAGTAGAATAATATTATTATCTCAACCAGTACATGCACTAAGAGAAAGAGAAGGATATAGTAAGAAGGATTTAAAGAACATTTAAACATTGAACATTTGTGTCCTGACATAGATCAGCTATCGGCAAAATAACACATTTGAAGGGTTTGATGTATACCGTTTGATGTATGCTGTAAGTAATGTTACTCTAACAAAGTGACTTTTGGAATATTGGCTGTCCATAGTAGGGGTTCAAAGACATTTTTTACTATGTCTTAAATTAGATCCATTTTTCATCAATATACTAAATTCTAATTTACCAATACGGACATTACACCAAAATGTACAATCATCGTGAGAGGAAAAATAAAAAAACATGGAAAATGCTCCAATAACATAAACCGTATTTGGCTAGAGCACCCAAACACCCAGTGCCAACATATCCAATTAATGTGGTCACCCCTGTCAGAACCCTATGGTCCTCCTTCTGATAAAGATATAATCTTCTCTTTCTTTATACCCCAACATATCCTGTACAATCATATAAGTAGTTGTCCTACAAGAAGGCTGATATGTTAGCAAGTTTAAATAATTAACAAATGTATCATCTTAAAGGGATAGTAATACTTCGTTTTAATTTTAATTTTATTTTGTAGGCATTAAAAAACCATGAAGAATGATATAAGTCTTATCTCTCAAACCTTTATGGTTTATGAGATATTCACAAGCAAAGTTTCCCCTCCTGCCCCTTTTAGCTAGTGTAAACCATCTCTTCTCAGATGTGGAATCCAGTCCACAGACCAGACAGATAACAGAAGAGGACAGTCTTCTTTCTATGAGAACAATGAAAGCCCTGCCCCCCTTGACATGTTTTTCAGGTTTTTCCCTTATCTTAATTGAAGATTGTCCCTCTCTGCAGTCTACCTGGGCACCTCCCTTCTGATCTAGCTGAACAGTGTTACATCAGTAAAAGGGATGGGAGGGGGATACTTTGTCATTGAATTACTCTTGAACTACAACTCTGACAGAATTGGAATAACACTCTCCAAAGTCCAAATACTATAATGATTAATTAGAGCTGCTTTTATTATGAAACATTACTATCCCTTTAAATACATGCAGTGGGTGTTCACAAAGCTCCAGATATACCAAAAACAAAAATGTGAGCACTTCCTTAATGTAATTCCAAGGTGTAAATAAGAAATTTACATCTGATATGCAAATATTATGGTGAATATCTCAAAACATTACTCTCTTACTTTCAAATTTAGACCATAATAAAAAAGGGCTCTGGATATCTTGGAAGACATTTTACAGTGCAATCACTGAATGGAAGAAGGGGATATAGCAATAAAATGTTCTATAAGGATAGTTGAAATATTTTAAGCAGGTGGAGTAGACTCTGCTGCAAGTATTGCTCTAGGAATTCCATTAAGCCTCTTCCTTGATGTGATCAGAGTCCACCTGGCTCTTTGTGACAAAGGAGGCCTGCTAGGAGTATATGCATTGTCTTCTGGACCTCTTAGAGATATATTAGGAAGGTTTAAATCTCATAAAAGAGATCCTACCTCAGATGGATTTCTAATTGTGATGGATCAACCTTCATAAGTGAACATCATGAGTTAGTTGCTAGATAATGTGTTGGTCTCTCAACACATCAGTTGGAAATTTAAATTGTCTTCTCATTTGTAAAATGCAGGCAAATAAATAATAGAAGATTATTTTTCTCATAAATTAGCATGGTATGCTGTCTTGTTTTTCTCATTATCTCTTCCTTGAAATGGAAAGAAAGGAAGTAGCATATTATATCACAAGGTTTTAAATCTGCATTGTTTGTAGCTGTATTACACTATCTACCTACTCTCAAAATGTAGACACGGGTGAATTAGGATAAAAGAAAATACCTATTATACATTTGGTGATGAATGTCTTCTTCTCTGAGCCCTATAACCTCTTCTAAAACAAAGTTAAAGGGATAGTAATACTTCGTTTTCACTTTATTTTATTTTGTAGGCATTAAAAAAACATGAAGAATGATATTAGTCTTATCTCTCAAACCTTTATGGTTTAAGAGATATTCACAAACAAAGTATCCCCCCTCTGTTCAACCAGATCAGAAGGGAGGTGCCCAGGTAGACTGCAGAGAGGAACAATCTTCAATTAAGATAAGGGAAAAAGCTGAAAAACTTGTCAAGGGGGGGCAGGGATTTCATTGTTTTCATACAAAGAAGATTGTCCCCTGCTGTTATCTGTCTGGTCTTACAACCAGATTCACATCTGAGAAGAGATGGCTTACACTAGGTAAAAGGGGCGGGAGGGGGAAACTTTGCTTGTGAATATCTCATAAACCATAAAGGTTTGAGAGATAATACTTATATCATTCTTCATGTTCTTTTAATGCCTACAAAATAAAGTAAAGTTAAAACGAAGTATTACTATCCCTTTAAAGGAACCACTCATTGCTACAATGGCTTATAACCTATTACAATGAAATTCATTGCTACTACACATGCACACTAGTGTTGAGCGAGCACCCCGATGCTCGGGTGCTCGGGTGCTCTGACCGAGCACCCCCTGAGGCTCGAGTGCTCGGCCGAGCACCCGAGCCCCATTGAAATGAATGGGGCAACACCAGGCACCCCCTGCTCTGATGAGGGGAGGGTGCCTGGTCAATGCCCCCTTCATCTCCGCTATGCCCCCTTCAGCTCCGCAATGTCCCCCTTCAGCTCCGCTATGCCCCTCTTCCACAATGTGCCCCTTCATCTCCGCTATGCCCCTCTTCCACAATGTGCCCCTTCATCTCCGCTATGCCCCTCTTCCACAATGTCCCCCTTCATCTCCTCTATGCCATAGAGGAGATGAAGGGGGACATTGTGGAAGAGGGGCATAGCGGAGATGAAGGGGCACATTGTGGAAGAGGGGCATAGCGGAGATGAAGGGGCACATTGTGGAAGACGGGCATAGCGGAGATGAAGGGGGACATTGTGGAAGAGGGGCATAGAGTCTATGCCCCTCTTCCACAATGTCCCCCTTCATCTCCGCAATGCCCCCTTCATCTCCGCAATGCCCCCGTACCTCCAGTCCCTGGTGGTCCAGCGGAGCTTCTTCGGATCTGTGCCTCTTCCGGCACAGATCCCCGCCACCCGAACATGGCGGGAGAGCACATGGCGGTACTCGACGAGTACCGCCATGTGCCGAGCAGAGCGATGCTCGAGCCGATCCGAGCATCGGCCGAGCACGCTCGCTCATCACTAATGCACACCAAAGTGTCCCTCTTTAAGAGGGATTGTCAGCTGCACCACACCAACGAGGCTCACATAGGCCGAAATGTACGTCTATGGTTATGCTGTTTCTCTCTTGCAGAGATGATTTGCCTGACATTTCGGAGCTGGACTATCTGTAGGCAGGACCAGTCTGATATGAATATGGAAATTTCTCTCTGCAATGGCACATGAGAGTGAAAAATGTGAGTTGTAGCACTATTGAGAGGATACCTTGCCTACAACAAGACACCTTATCTTGTTCGTGCTTGATGGGTGCTCCTCACAATTGGTTGTCTCCCAAAGTATAAGGGCATCCTATGCATGGGCCCTTGATTCCATATGCTTAGATGAATTCAGCTGCACCACACTGATGATGTCTACATATGCTGCAATGTACATCTGTGGTTATACTGCTTTTCTTGTGTGTAGACAATGTGCCTGACATTTTGGAGCTGAACTGTCTGTATGCCAGACCAGTCTGATATGGATGTTTTCTCTCTGCAATGGCACATAGGAGTGAAAAATGTGAGTTGTAGCAACATTGAGAGTCTACCATTTCTAGTACAAGACCCTTTATCTTGTTTGTGCTTGATGGGTGCTCCTCATAATTGTTTGTCTCCAAAAGCATAAGTGTATCCCAGGCATGGGCCCTTGCTTCCATATGCTTAGATGAATTCAGCTACACCACACTGATGATGTCCAAATATGCTGCAATGTACATATATGGTTATACTGCTTTTCTTGTGTGCAGAGAATGTGCCTGACATTTTGGAGCTTAACTGTCTGTGGGCCAGACCAGTCTGATATGGATATGGACATTTTCTCTCTGCAATGGCACATGGGAGTGAAAAATATGAGTTGTAGCACCATTGAGAAGCTACCATGCCTAGAACAAGACACTTTAACTTGTTCATGCTTGATGGGTGCTCCTCACAATTGTTTGCCTCCCAAAGTATAATGGCATCCCAGGCATGGGCCCTTGCTTCCATGTGCCTAGAAGTATTCAGGTGCACCACACCAACAAGGCCCACATAGACCGAAACATACATTTATGGTTATGCTGGGTCTCTAGTGCGGAGTGGGTTTGACATTTCATAGTTGGGCTGTCTATGGGTAGGACCAGTCTGATAGGAATATGGAGAGATCCTCTCTGCAATGGCACATGGGATTGAAAAATGTGAATTGTAGCAAAATTGAGAGGCTACCATTCCTAGTACAAGACACTATATCTTGTTTGTGTTTGATGGGTGCTCATCACAATTGTTTGTCGCCGAAAGCATAAGGTCATCCCAGGCATTGGCCGTTGCTTCCATGTGCTTGGAGGGATTCAGCTGCACCACATCGACGAGACCCACATAGGCTGAAACGGACATCTGTGATTATGCTGCTTCTCTCGTGTGGAGAGAATTTGGCTGACATTTCAAAGCTGGACTGTCTGTCGGTTGGACCAGTCTGATATGAATATGGAAATTTTGTCTCTGCAATGGCACATGGGAGTGAAAAATGTGAGTTGTAGCTTTATCTTGTTCGCGCTTGATGGGTGGTCTTCACAATTGTTTGTCTCCCAAAGCATAACAGCATCCCTGGCTTGGGCCCTTGCTTCCATGTGCTTGGATGGATTCAGCTGTTGCATGCTAAAGAGGCCTACATAGGCTGAAATGTGTGCCTGTGGTTATGCTGTTTCCCTTGTGTGGAGAGAATTTTCTTCATATTTTGGAGATGGACTGTCTGTAGGCAAGACCAGTTTGATATGAATATGGAATTTTTTTTTTGACAATTTCACATGGGAGAGAAAATCATAAGTTATAGCACCATTGTGAGGCTACTTTGCCTAGAACAAGACACTTTATCTTGTTTTTGCTTGATGGATGCTCCTCACAATTGCTTGTCTCCCAAAGATTAAGGGCATTCCAGGCATGGGCCTTTGCTTCCATGTGCTTAGATGGATTCAACTGCATCACACTGACGAGGCCTACATAGGCTGAAACGTATGCACGTGGTTATGCTGTTTCTTTTGTGTGGAGATCATTTTCCTGACATTTTGAAGCTGGACTGTCTGTGGTTAGGACACGTCTGATATGAATATGGAAATTTTCTCTCTGCAATGACACATGGGAGTGAAAAATGTGAGTTGTAGCATCATTGAGATGCTACCATGCCTAGAACAAGACACTTTAATTTGTTCATGCTTGATGGGTTCCCCTCACAATTGCTTGACTCCGAAAATATAAGGGCATCCCAGGCATGGGCCCTTGCTTCCATGTGCATAGAGGGATTGAGGTGCACCACACCGACAATGCCTTACATAGGCCGAAATGTATATCTGTAGTTATGCTTTTTCTCTCATGTGGAGAGGATTTGCCTGACATTTCTGAGATGGACTGTCTGGGGGAAGGACCAGTCTGATGTGAATATGGAAATTTTTTCTCTGCAATGGCACATGGGAATGAAAAGCGTGAGTTGTAGCACCATTGAGGGGCTACCATACCTAGAAGAAGACACTTTATCTTGTTCATGCTTGATGGGTGCTCCTCACATTTGTTTGTCTCCCAAAGTATAATGGCATCCCAGGCATGGGCCCTTGCTTCCATGTGCTTTGAGGGATTTTTGTGCATCACAATAACAAGGCCCACATAGACCAAATTGTATGGGGGTGGTTATGCTGGCTTTTTAGTGCAGAGAGGATTTGCCTGATGTTTTGGAGCTGGAATGTCTGTGGGCAGGACCAGTCTGGTATGACTATGGAAATTTCTTTTCTGCAATGGCACATGGCAGTGAAAAATGTGAGTTGTAGCACCATTGAGAGGCTACAATGCCTATAATAAGACACTGTGTCTTGTTTGTGCTTGATGGGTGCTCCTCACAATTGTTTGTCTTCCAAAGAATAATGGCATCCCAGGCATGGGCCCTTGCTTCCATGTGCGTAGAGGTATTCAGGTGCACCACACTGACAAGGCACCGTATATCTGTAGTTATTCTGGGTCTCTAGTGCGGAGTGGATTTGCCTGACATTTTAGAGCTGAGCTGTCGGTGGGCAGGACCACTCTGATAGAAATATGGAGAGATCCTCTCTGCAATGGCACATGGGAGTGGAAAACATGAGTTGTAGCACCATTGAGATGCTACCATTCCTAGAACAAGACACTTTATCTTGTTTGTGCTTGATGAGTTCTCACAATTGTTTATTTCCTTAAGAGGGACTGTCCGTCTTTGCCACCCTGGTGTCCCTCTTTTAGTAGGTAGGGCCATGTTGTGTATATAAGTGTATCATATTGCTCCTCCATATTAAAACTCACAGTTTAAACTTCAGTTTATGTGTTTATAAATTAATCTGTGTAAATAAAATACATAGATCTGAAAGCCAGTCGCAATGAGGGACAATATTGTAGTGTGTCTGTATAAGGAAAACCCTGCCCCCCTTAATGAAGGGATCAGGGTTTTACCTTATGCTAATACAAGATTGTATTGTGATCCGTCTGGACTGGCTTTCAGATCTGAGGGAACAAGGGTGACGTAAGGGAAAGGGGAGGGGGGACTTTAAAATAAAATTACAAGAAGTCTACATTGATATGGACGTTTATAGTGGTACAGTGCATTGTAAAAATTATAATGAATAATCTGATATGACTTTATATCGTTCCATTACCAGCTCTTTAAATATGTGATATGTGCAGACACAACATATTAATTACAAATCTTCAAATGAGGGATCTAAGATCTCCTCTAAGCTTTTTAACTGATCCCAGTCGATGAGGAATTCACATGATTCCAGTTGGGGTGATCCTTTGGATTGAGGATTGTGGAATCCAGCTTCTCTCCCTGGGATATCTATTGTAGCTTCAATATAATACAGGCTTTCGTTTGGCCAGGAAATCTCAGTTAGTGATGCAGAACAACAATAGGATTTTCTGAGGAGGTGAGAAAGAAAGGATGTCAGCCGGTAACAATTGAGTTATGACTTTCAATACAGTTTATATTTCTGCAACTTAATTCACTATAGCAGAGCTTTCCAAACTTTTCATGTTGGTGACACACTTTTTAGACATGCATCATTTTGCGACACATTAATTCAGGTTTACTAGCAAACATACATAAATTGTAATAACAAAATGTATGGGGACACAACATATTTCATGAAAACCTTTCACTTATATTTTTAAAAAATATATGATTTGTAAGATAATAACATACATTTCCAAGATTGTTGTGATTTATGAGTAACAATATGTAAATATGTGTAAGAATTTAAAAAATTTGAACAACACCAATAACTGCTTCTTACCATTTTAATGAGATGTATGAGGTTGATGGGATGAACATAGTTTTTGAATATTCAGTGGAATATTACATAAAGACACTCGCATTTCATCATCAAGCATTTTTAAGCTTCCACATTTCAGTGTCTTTAAGTTAGTCATCGTCAAGTGGTGATCGAGCAGCAGCCGAGAAGGTGTCCTATCCAAAAACTGGACCCATGGAATTTCTCAAATGTGTCACTTCAGGTAATCACTGGAAGTGATGTGGAATCAGCTGTTTTGGCCCGATTACGCATACTGCACATGTGCAGTACCTGTATGATCCCTTGACCGCGGTGTGCATACACAGATACGACAGAAGGGGAATATTCTAGTGCACCATACTAATCAGCACCTTTGCTGCGTAAAAATGCATGCAAGTTCACATAGACTCAGAGGTTTCTCGTTATGTTCACGCGACACACATACACACTGCAGCCAACACACTAAAGTGTCACGACACACAGTTTGGAAAGCTCTGGTCACCATAGGCTCTTTCTTGCTCCATCCTTCGTCCTCCCTTGTTTTGTATATTTTAACCCACTACATTCCAGAGCGGTACCCAATGAAATGCTTTGGGTAAACCTCTGGCACTCATATTAAGAGTTAATCATTTGATTCTTAATAATTGTTAAATAAAATTTATTTTTTACAAGTTTAGAGTGCACCTACTTCAACATTTCCCTTTCTTTCCTTTTTTCATTAGTTTCCCCTCTGACATTCAAAGGTTTTAATGTGGTTCCAAGTCCCAATTACATCAATTGTAAAATATAAAATGTTTGGACATTGTCTGTGGTGCAGCTGACTTGCATTAGAATTGTTCTATTTCTTCACAGTTCACCATCAAGAGAGCTTTGTAACACTTGGAGCTGAGATTTCTTTGAACTAAAAAGCATGTAGTTTTGCTAAGCTCTCTGTAAATGGAATGCTGCAAATTAAGAAATCAAGGGAAATCTGAAGCAGAACGTTATGAGCGTGTGTGAACTTTAACTTGGGCCTGGCACCTTGAATCTACATGAGATGCATAGATTAGGTGATACGGATAGTACCAGGGCTCAAAATTTCCACTCTCCACTAGCCAATGGCGAGTGAAAATTTAGCCCTGGCGAGTAGAAATTCAGCCCTGGTGGGTATGTTTTGGCTTGCAGTGGTGAGTAACTTTTCAGGTCTGGCTAGTAGCAAAGGACTTAAAATTATAAGCCATGTGGATACTGTATTTATGAATTGCTACCTGAGTGTGGCACCATATGCTCATTATGCTCTCAGTGCAAAACAGTACTTAATTGTGGTGCTACATTGAATTATATCACCAGACATTAAAAGTATCAATAATGCTCAAACTGTGCATTTCTTTTTCTTTTGATTAACATACTTCATAAGCAGTATTGAATGATGTTTTCCAATATACAAACATAAACTGAAAATGACAGGTACACCTTAATGGTCATTAGCTTGATATCTTTCCATTACATTAGGCATACTTTTGTTTGTAAATTATATCAGGTGCTGAATTCTATCACTTGCATTTAGAAATTAAATGAACAAGTATGCCCTTTTTTCTTCATTCTGTCCTTTAAATCCAGATCTAATTAGCATGTTTGATGTAAACCGGACATCACATGCACGCAATTCTTGTTACTGTATTTATCAGCAATATACATATATTACCAGCTACTATTTAGATAATTGGCTCAATATCCTCTGAGCAGCCATTTTCAGGTGTTACTGCCCATGTAATGAATACAAATGGTATGGTCTTGGTGTGTTTACTTACTTCACGTAAAGAAGATGTCCACTTGTCCTCATCAAGATGTCTAAAGTATGGATATTGTTGCTCTTTAAGAACAAAGTGAAGCAATAGGAGGCCCTTATAACTAGCAGTGTAATATCAATGGGAATGTCAAACAACAAATTGTGGTTGATATACTAAGAATTGTGAGCAAAATAGTTGCGTCAAAGGAGACAAATAAATATCCCCATTGTTTTAAATAAGGCCCCTTAAATGCTAGTTGGGAATCACTGGCATAATTACTTCTCTGGAGAGGACAACTTAGGTGGTTAATAATATTTTCATTAAGACAGAACATTCACACACAAGAATTATTAAATGATCCCTGAAATACATGACGTTTCATTTGCTTGTAGACATTTCTGTCGTTTATCCAATCAGCTTCAGAAAATCAAGAGCTGTTTAGTTAATCAAGCCTGTGAATGAAATGTTTTCTCTTTCAGCCCTGATGAAGGTCCTTCTCTGTAACTCTCTGCCTGGGGATTGCATTAACTGCTACTGCACACTTATTAGTCTAGCTGGGAAAGCTCCACAATAGGGATGGGCAAAATATAGCCGTCAAGTCAATTTAATGTGTCCCTTGGATCTAGCTGCCTGTATACAGCAGTTGATATGTGCTAAGAAAATATCACTTCTTGCTTTCTCTGCAGAGGTTAGAATGATATATTTTATCACAAAGCATATATTTTATATACAGTATCATTCTAACAGTGAAAAGAGAGTCAGAACAGAATTGTCTGTGCAACTCTGCCATCATTAGACAAAGGAAAAAGCAGAGTTAACCCTTTGTCATTTTGTCATGTAACTTACCCCTCAATTAAGAAGTAAGGAAGAGGCATATGCCCCCCAACATGTTCTGCAGCAAATTTGAAAAATGTTTACTAGCACATACCCTATTTAAAGCCCCAGAGCAAGTTTCAATCTTTCTTTAAAATGCATTGGACCAACAATGCTATTTTTATCTTACTGTCAGTGGTTGTTTGTGATGAGATCTAAGGCCACCATGAAACAAAGGATACTAAGATAATTGTAAGAGGATACAGAATAGTGCAGCACTGATGGGTTCCCTTAGATGACATGACCCTATACAACTGTACCACCTATAGTTACACCATTGATCTGCAACCTTGAAGGACAGTTTCCCCAAAGTGCATGATCAACACCTTTAGGTAGATCACAAATACTGAGATCCAGTGCTTCTGAGGATAAGGTAATGGAAAATACAGGCCAGTTCATGAAACTTTTTTTTCTCAGATATTGGAAAGCTGATTAAAATTTCATGCCTCTTACCCCCTCAGGAGAAAAAGAAAATGCACTGCCAAATACCATATAACCAAATTTCTGATGGCTACAGAATGGATGAAATGTGATCCTTGGCTGGTTTCCTGCAAAGCACAGTTGATGGATTTACAGTAAAACATTTAATGACTGCAAAATGGAGCAAGTCATTGACGTGTTTCCACTACTCTGCTTATTAATGCATATTAATGAACTAAACCTCCTGAGCTCAGAACTGGTTCACTTATATCTCTTTTAATGTTTCAGATAAAATCATTCACAATTGGAATGCATCAAAACAATTTATTTTTAATCACCATTAACCCTCTCGCCTATTATTGGAACTGGCTGAATAAATATTATTGTTTGCTGGTTGCAGATGAAGGGAGTTGTAGTCCCCAACAGATGGAGGACCAATAATTAACTACTCCACTATCATCAGATAACCACCTTATTGGCAGGGCCAGTGCAAGGATTTTTGCCACCCTAGGCAAAACCTACTTTTGCCGCCCCTTGGCTCCACCCCTTGTGTACCACCCCTTTATACCCAGCCTACTTATACCCCACCTTTTCTTGCCCCACCAGCTCCACTTTGCCCCTATCAGCTCCAACTTGCCCCCACCAGCTCCACTTTGCCCCACCAGCTCCAACTTGCCCCCCACTAGCTCCACTTTGCCCCCCCATCAGCTCCAACTTTCCCCACCAGCTCCACTTTACCCCCTCAGCTCCAACTTGCCCCCCATCCGCTCCATTATACCCCCTCAGCTCCAACTTGCCCCCATCCGCTCCACTATGCCCCCTCAGCTCCAACATGCCCCTATCAGCTCCACTTTGCCCCCCATCTGCTCCAACTTGCCCCCAGCAGCTCCACTTTGCCCCTCAGCTCCACTTTGCCCCCTCAACTCCAACTTGCCCCCCATCCGCTCCACTATGCCCCCTCAGCTCCAACTTGCCCCCGATCCGCTCCACTATGCCCCCTCAGCTCCAACATGCCCCTATCAGCTCCACTTTGCCCCCCATCTGCTCCAACTTGCCCCCAGCAGCTCCACTATGCCCCCTCAGCTCCAACTTGCCCCCATCACATACCTGTAGCTCCCTCACCGTCTTCTCTTCAGTAATGCAGAGCGTGCCGGGAGATCATGACTCCCAGCACGCTCTGCATTACTAAAGAGCGACCGCGATAAGGGAGCAGAGTAGCAACACAAACCTGACTGTGTTGCGTTCCAGTGTGGTGGGTGCGGGCGCAGCTTTTCTCCGCTGCATGCCCGTGCCCCCAGTACTTGTGCGCCCTAGGCCGGTGCCTACCTCGCCTATAGGTGGCGCCGGCCCTGCTTATTGGCTGATATGCTTCTTTGGGTGCAGACTTTGTGAATGAGTTGGGGCAGGCTTCAGTGTCAGAAGAATGTGAGGCTGAAAACAGATACCCAGGACATGCTTTTCAAGAATTGATCAAGGGTTACCCTTATTGCTTATAATGTTTTATTGTATTTGCATATTAATAAAATTGGAAACTATTACATTGCTTTCATTCATTAGCTTATTATTGATTTTTCATTCCTATTGCAGTATATGTTTTTCTAGGAGGTTTATTTAGACCATCCATTTCTTATTTAGCTTGTGGTGGGGCTTTCTGCATGCCCTGATATATGCATTTTGTAGATATTATAGTCTACATTCTGTAGAAAAAAATGTGTTCCTTTTCTTGTCTGCCTATTAATTTAGGGTTTAATTGGAGAAACAGAATAAACCAGTGTCTTTCAAATGTCAAATATATAAAAATAGCTGTTATTTTTTAGTCTTAAAAGGCAAAACAGTATAACAAGATTATTATTATTTGTAATTATATGTTTGACCTTCTTGAAATTGTTTGTGAACTAACGTTCAGGACACCAAATCTACATCTAAGAATACACCATGCTAGATCAAACTAACCTAGATTTATTGGTGTATCTTGTATCCTACCAATGCATAGTTCATGGTCTTGAAAACTCCTGCTATAAAGCATACAGCGAACATTTCCTGCTTTGTGCTTCTATACCTAAAGGTATAGTAATACTTCGTTTTATCTTTATTTTATTTTGTAGGCATTAAAAAAACATGAAGAATGATATAAGTCTCATCTTTCAAACCTTTATGGTTTGAGAGATATTCACAAGCAAAGTTTCCCATCCCGCCCCTTTTACCTAGTGTAAGCCATCTCTTCTCAAATGTGGAATGCAGTCCATAGACCAGACAGATAACAGCAGGGGACAATCTTCTTCCTATGAGAACAATGAAAGCCCTGCCCCCCTTGACAAGTTTTTCAGGTTTTTCCCTTATCGTAATTGAACATTGTCCCTCTGTGCAATCTACCTGGGCACCTCCCTTCTGCTCTGGCTGAGCAGTGTTACATCAGTAAAAGGGACGGGAGGGGGATACTTTATCATTGAATTACTCCTGAACTACAACTCTGACAGAATTTAAATAACACTCTCCAAAGTCCAAATACTATGATGATTAATTAGAGCTGCTTTTATTATGAAACATTACTATCCCTTTAAGTCTTCTGATCTTGATTCAGGGATTTTCATTCTCCTAAACTCCTGACTCATCGACACATCTGTGAATCACAGAGCACATGGATTAAAATAAATCAGTAAAGAAAGGAAGAATTAAGATAATTAGTTTCACCCTGTTTATCCCATAAGAAAGGAAGAATTGAGATAATTAATTTTACTCTGTTTATCCCATAAGATAAAACATATAACCAGGGGACATGCATGGCCATTTTGTAACTGGGCCATCCTTTGGGGCTGGATTACCCTAATATGTACATGAAACTTTCCCCCCTGTGATAGCACTAGGGAGTTAAAATATGATATTTATGAGTGATGAATAGTGACAGAACAAGCAGTATTTGTTTTTGTTAGGCATCATAGACTCTCAAGTGCTTTGCTTGATTCTGAATCCCCTTAACATGTCTCCCTAGGGGTAAAGGCTAACCTGGACATGGAACACTTGCTCTCAGTGCCTAGTGAAACCACCTGCCCCTTATTGACAAAGCCCAAAGAAGTTCAAAACATATGTCTCCTCCACAGTGGCACTAAAGCGCTAAAATGTGATAATTCTGAATAGTGATTAGTCAGAGAACAAGCAATATTTGTTTTTGTTGAACTTCAAAGATTCTCACATGCTTTTGTTTGCGTTTGAAACCCCTCATGGTATCCCCCCTAAGGTTGAAGTGTAACCCAGGCATGGACCCCTTGCTCTCAGTGCTCAGGAAAACCAGCTGCACCTCACTGATGAGGCCTAAACAAGGTCAAAACAAACAGTTGGGTTTAGCATTGGGGGCTTGCCTGCCATTTTGAAATGGGACCACTCTTTTGGGGAGTGATTATTCTGAAATGTATAGTGGATCTAAAAAGTCTACATACCCCTGTTAAAATGCCAGGTTCTTGTGATGTTAAAGAATAAGACAAAGATAAATCATGTAGGAACTTTTTCCACCTTTAATGTGACCTACAACGTGAACAATTCAGTTGAAAAACAAACTGAAATCATTGAGGGGTAAAAATAAAAAGTAAATAACTCAAAATAACCTGGTTGCATAGGTGTGCACACCCTTAAACTAATACTTTGTTGAAGCAACTTTTGATTTTATTACAGCAATCAGTCTTTATGGATAGGAGTTTATTAGCATGGCACATCTTGATGTGGCAATATTTGCTCACTCTTCTTTGCAAAAGCGCTCCAAATCTGTCAGATTGCAAGGACATCTCCTGTGCACAGCTTCTTCAGATCACCCCACAGATGTTCAGTTGGATTCAGGTCTGGGCTCTGGCTGGGTCATTCCAAAACATTAATCTTCTTCTTGTGAAGGCATGCTTTTGTGGATTTGGATGTGTGCTTTGGGTCGTTGTCGCGCTGAAAGGTGAACTTCCTCTGCATCTTCATCTTTCTAGCGGACGCCTGAAGGGTGTGTGCCAAAATTGCCTGGTATTTGGAACTGTTCATAATTCCCTCCACCCTGACTAAGGCCCTGGTTCCAGCTAAGTTAAAACAGCCCCAAAGCATGATCCTGCCACCACCATGCTTCACTGTAGGTATGGTGTTCTTTGGGTGATGTGCAGTGTTGTTTTTGCGCCAAACATATCTTTTGGAATTATGGCCAAAAAGTTCAACCTTGGTTTCATCAGACCATAACAAATTTTCCCATGTGCTTTTAGGGGACTTGATGTTTGTTATTGCAAACTTCAGCCGGGCTTGGATGTTTTTCTTTGTAAGAAAAGGCTTCCGTCTTGCCACCCTTCCCCATAGCCCATTCATATGAAGAGTACAGGAGATTGTTGTCACATGTAGCACACAGCCAGTACTTGCCAGAAATTCCTGCAGTTCTTTTAATGATGCAGTAGGCCTCTTGGAAGCCTCCCTGACCAGTTTTCTTCTCGTCTTCTCATCAATTTTGGAAAGACGTCCAGTTCTTGGTAATGTCTCTGTTGTGCCATATTTTCTCCACTTGATGATGACTGTTTTCAATGTGTTCCATGGTATATTTAATGCTTTGGAAATTCTTTTGTACCCTTCTCCTGACTGATATCTTTCAACAGTGAGATCCCTCTGATGCTTTGGAAGCTCTCTGCGGACCATGGCTTTTGCTCTGAGATGCAACTAAGCAAATGACAGGAAAATCCTACTAGAAAGGCTGAACTTTATTTGTGATTAATCGGAGTCACTTTAAATGATGGCAGGTGTGTAATGATTTCTATTTAACATGAGACTGAATGTGATTGGTTAATTCGGAACACAGCCACATGCCCAGTTATAAGAGGGTGTGCACACCTATGAAACCAGGTTATTGTGAGTTTTTTATTTTTTATTTTTCCCCCTCAACAATTTCAGCTTGTTTTGTAATTGAATTGTTCACGTTATAGGTCACATTAAAGGTGGAAAAAGTTCTGACATGATTTATCTTTGTCTCATTCTTTAACATCACAAGAACCTGTCATTTTAACAGGGAGGTGTAGACGTTTTATATCCACTGTATATGGTGATTTATTTTCTGTATTGGCACCAAAATGCTAAAATGCTTTTGAGTGTTCGTATGTAAAACAAACAATATCTGCATTTGTTCATTGACAGTGAGCCTCTCACATATATTGTCTGTAATTTTAATTTATGTGACATATTTATGCCATATCAATTTATAAAAAAAATAAATCCCACACCAAATGTATTGAAGAAAAACAATAACATGTCCTATATGAGATTTCATAACATATTACAAGCTGATTACTGTATACAGTGGTGGACAACCTTTGACTCTTTAGATGTTAGGTACTGCAATTTCCATCATCCCCAGCCAGAAGCTGGTTGGAGATGATCTGAGTATACTAGAGAAAATGTAGAAAGGAATATCAGAGATGCTAAGATAGGCTCATGAGCTTGCAAATACATGAAAAAGCTCACTAAGACTGCATCCAGCACCAAGGGTACAACCTCCTTTAGCTTACCATTACCATATACAGAGTAGAAAACTTCTGAAACACATCATACTCATCATGCCAAACCACAATCATCCAACCACAAAACACACAACTCCTCTCCAAACAAGGACAAACACTATTTAAGGGGTTAAAATCCCAATTGATGCCATTGGGTTTTCCCAGAATGACTCAAATTCTTATTAGTACATCAACCATCTAGTCTCATTTTATACAAATGACTGTGTTTCCTAACTCTGTTTATTGAATGTTAGGTAAGTAGTAATTAAATGGCTAATCATTAGAGATCATGAATAAAAGTTAACATAGATGTTTTGTTAATGATTCTTTTTCAACAGACTATTAAAAGTATTAACATGATGTTTTATTTTAACATAGGTGTTAATGTTTGATTTTTACTCTTTTAACCCTTTGAGTGCCAGAGGGGTAGGCAACGCATTGCTTTGCAATGCGTTGCCTACCCCTCTGGCACTCAAATGGTAAACCTTTGAGTGCCTCAAAATGCGTTGTGTACCTCTCTATATAGTTTGGTCTCATAATTACTGTAGATGTCCTGCTTGATTTCACAATTGTGGGTTTTGATGAGTTGGTTTAATGGTTTAATTTTTTCCTTATTGTTTGAGATAAGGATTAACTGTTAATGTAAAGTTCTACAAATTATTATTTATCCAGATTTGTTTATAAACCACTGAATTTAATACAGAATACTAGTATAAGCATTGGGTATGGAGCAGGGACTTGTTTATTATCGGGGCAGTTTAAAGGTATAGTAATACTTCATTTTATCTTTATTTTATTTTGTAGGCATTAAAAAAACATGAAGAACGATATAAGACTTATCTCTCAAACCTTTATGGTTTGAGAAATATTCACAAGCAAAGTTTCCCCTCCCGCCCCTTTTACCTAGTGTAAGCCATCTCTTCTCAGATGTGGAATCCAGTCCATAGACCAGACAGATAACAGAAGGGGACAATCTTCTTCCTATGAGAACAATGAAAGCCCTGCCCCCCTTAGGTTTTCCCCTTATCTTAATTGAAGATTGGCCCTCTCTGCAGTCTACCTGGGCACCACCCTTCTGCTCTGGCTGAGTAGTGTTACATCTGTAAAAGGGGCGGGAGGGGGATTCTTTGTCATTGAATTACTCTTGAACTACAACTCTGACAGAATTGAAATAACACTCTCCAAAGTCCAAATACTATGATGATTAATTAGAGCTACTTTTATTATGAAACATTACTATCCCTTTAAAATCCTCTGAGGCCCCTGACAAAATTGTGACTGGAGGCCACCAAATAAGGTTAAAATTTAATATCCTTCGTTTATTTGTACCCTTCCTTTTCTTTCCTTCCTATATGTGGAGAAAGCAGAGACATATGTTCTGTAGGTAAAAGGTGATACCATGTTAGCTGTGGAAAAAGCAAGAAATTGATAGAGTAAAAGTGATACCTTTATTGGCTAACTGAATAGCTTTAGCGTGCAACTTTTCAAGGCAACATATGTCTCTCTGTCAGGCATGTAAACATGGCTGAAAAGGAGACCTTAGATGACTTGAAAGTTTGTACTCTAAAGCTACTCAGTTAGCCAATAAAGGTATCACTTTTATTCTTACATATATGTGTTGTGTACCCGGAACAGCCTCACTGCTCCTTGGCACACAGGTCACAACTGTTTTCTTTCTGTAAAACCGGAACTTTTGGGAACCCAAGGTTAGGCACTTTAACAGGAGGCCCTAATGAATGCTGGGTATGCCCATGCATTAAAATGTGCCTATTATATAGTTTTGTTTAAGTGAATATCATAAAGTAGGAGAAGAAAGCAGAATCACCCAGGGCTGTTCAACTTGTTACATTTTAACTGTAATGAACAAACAACATGTTAGAGATTAAATATAAGCACCGAACATAAATTCCTGAACTGTTCCATTAAACTAGCCATCTCTTAAAGGGACAGTAATGTCCCATAAAAAATACTCTTGTTTTGTAGAGGTTTAAAAAATAAGTTATTTGGCACGAATCCTATCTCTCAAACCTCTTGTAAAGTTTCCCTGACAGCAGGAGATTCGAGTCATGCGACTCGAGGAGGCTCTTCAGCAGAGCCAAAAGAACTACTTCATGGGAACGGTCTACAAAGTGTGCTTGCAAACCAGGCGCGCTTTGTAGACCTTTCCAATGAAGTAATTTTGTCTCTGCTGCAGAGCCGCTGACTGGTCCCCAGACCGGGATCTCCTGCTTTCAGCTAGATGCTGACGTCTGGAGAAGGGGATAGAGGGAGGTTTGAAAGATAGGATTTGTGCTAAATAACTTATTTTTTAAACCTCTAGAAAACAAGTATAATTTTTTATGGGATATTAATGTCCCTTTAAAAATAGATCATGAATATGTACATATATGTTACTGTTATTCTATTCCTATTCATTCAGAGGGAGAGAATATCAGAGTGATGCCATCATACCTAAGATTAAACCTCACATAACTTTTCAACCAATAAATCCTGTATGATTTAACTCCTTAACACATTTGGAGTAGATGCACATAGAATAAACATCCACCTGTTCTTTCTGTAATAATATTCTATCTAGATCACCCACACAAATTCCATTATTCAATATGTCAGTTCCTAAGACCTACAAATAATTAATTTTGAGATCCTGGCAGATCCAGATTATATTGTATCACTATCTGGTTTCTTGCCCTTTTTAGTGACCTCCACTCTAAAAATATGTTCACATGTTTCAAATTGGTTAATTGAGCACTAGTGCTCAATTAACCAATTGTATTAGCATTTTAATGAACTGTAGTGGTTTCTTTATGATTGAGACCTGTCCTAGCTTGCAATCTGAGTTCTTGATGATATGCAAATCTACAAGAGAGACATTTACATCCCAGATGTCCTCTGTCAGTGTGATGTTTATCTCATTCAGTTCAAGTTTTCCAGATATGCCTTGAAGAGGCTATGGCAATAATAGCAGGAAAAATTGGAGAAATTCTAGATAAAAACAATTGCACCACATGGAACAAATACAATCACTAAAATATCCATTGGTTTGAGTGGGGCTTTTAACCTCTTGAATGCTAGCGAGGTCCTAAATGTATTGTGAAGCAATGCAGTGAAGACCACGCTAGCATTCAAGGGGTTAAAGGTAGGGTGACCAGACCTCACCTTTAACTGGGGACACATATGAAAAATGCATACTGCATGCCGGTTAAAGGGGAGGTCTGGTCAGCCTAGTTAAAGGACATATTTAAATAGTAATTGATGTTTGTTCCCTAGAGCTTGGCTGGCTTGGTCCACTTTCCCAGAATGCATCAGTCTCACCATATTTACTAGCAGGGGTGGTTCTAAATGTTTTTGGGCCCTAAGCAAAAAATTGTGTGGGGCCCCTTTTTTCTTCTGTGTCAGTATTTCTAAGCAGGCATTGTCATCTGATTTTGTGTACATGCTGCTGTGGTACTGTATAACCACTGCAGGGACCTCTTGCCAAGTGGGGGCCCTAAGTAGCTGCTTATTCTGCTTATATTGTAGCACACTACTGTTTACTAGCTGTAATCAATTTTATGATTCCATGTAAAATATTTATTTATTATGGACATTTCCATGATACATCTAAGTGCATAATACCAGCTTTGGAGATCTTACAGCACATGCTCTATAGAATAACACAGGAACTGGAGAAGTGATATCACTTCCTTACCTCTTTATCACAACTTAGTGATAACCCCTCTTGTGTCCTGTATAGGTACATAGATCACAGGCACCCAACTTGCAGCCCATGGGCCATATACGGCCAGCCTGATCCCAGGGTGTGGCCCGCCTGAGATTTTTAACAAAAATGTAATTAAAGGGATAGTAATACTTTATTATTACTTTCCCTCATATTGTAAGTATTTGAAAAATAAGTTAATAGCCCCAGGTTCATCTCTCAAACCTTTATGGTTTGAGAGATATTGAATGCAAAGTTCCCCCTCCCTCCCCCTTCCCTGATGTCAGCATTGTGCCGACTGCAGGGGAAGTCTGTCGTACGACAGGCTTGCGGCTCTGCAGCTGAGCCGAAATCCTGTTACTGAAGAAGAATTATTTCACTGAAACGGTCTTCTACATGTACTTGGTTTTCAAACACATGTAGAAGACCGTTTCAGTGAAAGAATTCTTTGTCACTAACGCGATCGCGGCTCTGCTGCAGAGCCGCCTGATGAAAGTCAGACCAGATATCCCTGCAGTCAGTACAATGCTGACTTCAGGGAAGGGAGAGTGAGGGGGGGGACTTTGCCTTCAGTTATCTCTCAAACCATAAAGGTTTGAGAGATAAACCTGGGGGCTATTAACTTATTTTGCAAATATCTACAATATGAGGGATAGTAATAATAAAATATTACTATCCCTTTAACTAGAAGTCCAGTAATGCCTAACAGACTGCCAGTTGTCTCTTAAAGGGATAGTAACACTTAATATGTAAATCCCAGTGCTGAGAGGTGTTTTATTCAAAAGATTTTTCAGCTCAGACTTGAATTTTTTTTGTGCAATATCTGACTGGCCTGATATTGTACAGAGGTGCTGTTGACACGCCATCATATGGACAGCCCTGGTCAGTTGACCATAAACCTCCATAGGATGATGTAGCAAAAGCACCACTGTACAGTCTCAGGCCATTCAGAAACTGCATCTAAAAAATCAGCTTTGAGTAACTGTAACTATTAAATAAAATACCTCTCAATGGGAGTACTCTTGTTTTACACATGATGATAAACCTTACAATATATATTTTTTTAAATATTTAGTACTACTATCTCTTTAAAAACCAGTGTTTGGCTTTGTATGGCTTTCTGATCATGTGACCCACAACTGATACTTTACTTGCTCTTACCTTTATCTTGCTAAATTGGTTTAAGATTGATCCACAATGTAATATTGTTTCTTTACCATGCCGATAATGTGGCATTTTCTACACTGAAAATGACCTGCTGACATGCCTTATTTCTTATGTATTCACTAATCTAATCAAGCTTTGGGCTAATTATATTATAATGAAGCAGAACAATGATAATTGGGGCACTTTTCAAATTGCCTATACTTTTTAATTTATTTTTTTTCATCTTAACTATATTTTACATGTTTCTGTTTCCAGAGAGTCTTCTGGTCAGTGACATTCCAAGCAGGATAGTGAAACAGTGTAACACTGAGTGTTCTATATGATATCTTTTTTTTACATTGTATCCTTTTCACATTGTGTCACTCTGCTAGCTTTTATAGCTCCTAACAGAAAGTTCTTTGGAGACAGATCCAAAGAGCTAGTGATGAGGAAAAATAATAAAACTATAGAAAATTTGACTTTACATATTATGTACGTGCAAGATATGTAGTCAAGATAAGCACCCCGTATAGCGCAATTTGTGTGCCCCAGAAAGACACCATTTTTTGTGAAAATGTGATCCATAGCTTTCCATATAGGTGTGCAATGCATTGTGTAGCAATATGTTGTACACCCCTCTGACTCTCTAAGAGTCACATTTCTCCAGAATAGTTTAACTTTGTGATAGACTGATTGGCAGAAAGCTACAGTATATAATTTTTGCAACCCTTTAAGGACCAGAGAGTTGTGCAACACATTGAGATCCTTAACCCTCTGTTGTTTAAAGTGTTAATAGACTGGCTTTTCTGTGCATAGAGACTTCTGTGTATATTGATTTGCATAAAGAAAAGGAAATCCACCTGCCTCAATATACTACAATAAAATCTCTTCGTTATTAGGAAAAGTACACATAACACTGAGGAATCATAGTCTCATACGTTTTGCACTAACAGTGCTTACTCATATATATTGTTACCATATCTAAAATGAGACTCCTGTCATCCCCATACCTAAAATCAGACTCCCACAGCTTTCACTACATACTTCACTACATCATAAAATCATCATTCCCCCTTCACATACCTGAACTGATACCTCTTCCCCCATACCTAAAAAGACCCTCCCACAAAAATAAGAACCCCTGTCCCTCCCCATAACTAAAATGTGACCCCCGTTGCTTCCCCAACATACCTAAAATTAGACCTTCACACTCCTCCACATACCTAAAATGAGACTCCTATTACCCCATACCTAAAATGAAACCCCCTTCTCTCTGTCCATGCCTAAAATGAGACCCCTCATACCTAAAATGAGACCCCCTATCTCACCTTACCTAAAATGAGACCCCTTGCCCCTCCTCCTTACCTAAATTGAGACCACTATGCCCCCACATACCTAAAATGAGACCCCCATGCTCCCCCACGTACCTAAAATTTGACTCTCCCACCCTCTAACACCTCACCAACTACTCCACCCACCTTTGCAAAATAAAATATACCCACACTCTCCCAACAATGAGTAACCCCTGTTTGCGTACCTTTTTACTCATTCTGTGTGAAGAACAGAAGATGGAACCATGCACCAGATGTGATGTCATATTCAGCACAAGTGCTGAGATGAGGGCTAGAAACTTTTTGCAAGTACAATCAAGTGGCCCATTTCTACTATTGCTCCAACCCAGCCCACTTGCTTTTGTTATGTTATAATTGGCCTTAAAGGGATAGTAATACTTCATTTTATCTTTATTTTATTTTGTAGGCATTAAAAAAACATGAAGAACGATATAAGTCTTATCTCTCAAACCTTTATGGTTTAAGAGATATTCACAAGCAAAGTATCCCCTCCCGCCCCTTTTACCTAGTGTAAGCCATCTCTTCTCAGATGTGAATCTGGTTGTAAGACTAGACAGATAACAGAAGGGGACAATCTTCTTCCTATGAGAACAATGAAAGCCCTGCCCCTCTTGAAAAGTTTTTCAGGTTTTTCCCTTATCTTAATTGAAGATTGTCCCTCTCTGCAGTCTACCTGGGCACCTCCCTTCTGCTCTGGCTGAACAGTGTTACATCAGTAAAAGGGGCAGGAGGGGATACTTTGTCATTAAATTACTCTAGAACTACAACTCTGACAGAATTGAAATAACACTCTCCAAGGTCCAGATACTATGATGATTAATTAGAGCTGCTTTTATTATGAAACATTACTATCCCTTTAATATTGCAAAGTAAGGCTTACAACTGAAATAGTGCTACATTAGCAATACCACAGAGTTTACAAATGAAATGGAGTTAGACACATACTTACAATTGAAATAAAGCTACATTGGTGATACCACAGAGCTTACCAATTAAACTGACCTAAATTAGTGGCATCGCAGAGTTTACAATTGATATTGAGCTACACTAGCGATACCACAGAGCTTATAATTAAAATTGGGCTGCATTAGTTATACCACAGGGCTTTCTATTGTGATGGAGCTACACTAGTAATAATGAGAAGCTTACAATTGAAGTTGAACAATATTAGTGATACCACAGAGCTTACAACTGAAACAAAGCTACACTAGTGATACCACTGAACTAACAAATGGGAGAAGAGTAGGGCAAATGGAGAGAGAATGGGCAAGGGGGAAGAAGAGTGAAAGGGGGGAAGAAAGCGAAAGGCACAACACAGAGCTTTTGACCCAGCGCTGGCTGTTGGATTATAACTTGTAAGAAAATAGGTGGTGGTAGGAAATTATGCCCACTCCACTGGGCTTTTATTTGATGGGCCTTTTTATGGTGAATGTTTTATTTATTGCTGCTAGTTGGGCAGACATGATGTAGTGAGGACTTTTAATGGTGCAGAGGGGTGTTTTATGTTGATGGGGGCTTCTGCAGGGAGGACATTTGATGATGGAAGGATTTTGCTGTGGGACATGTAATACATCAGTGAGGCTAATGTACAAAACAGAACTTGAGCAATTATGGGGAAAACCAATTACACTATAGGGGACACATAAAATCGATTCAAAGTGGAACTAACACTTGGGTGGTTTTGAAAGGGTTTTCAGAATAACCTGTATTTACATTAGCCATTCTTTTTTTGAGATATATAACTTTATTTATTTGCCAGTTTATACAAATTACACCGTACATTCTGGTAGGAAGTGGCAGTTGGGAGAGAGAGTATAATGTGAATATCTGACACACCTTGCTTCGTCAACCAGTTCTGCCTAATTTGTGTAAACTGGCTAAAATATAAAGCTAAATATCTAACAAACTATAGTTTTTAATTAAGAATGACTATAATAAATATAGCTCATTTTGAAATTTCTTTATAAATCACGTATATCATTATCGAGTGTTATATCCTCTTTAATTGGGACCTTTAACCCCATAAATGCTAGAGCGGTCTCCAACATTTTCTTTAGCATTTAACCATTTGGGCACCAGAGGGGTACACTTTCATAAACCTCCAGCACTCAAGAGGTTAAAGGACCTTTTTTGTGAATTTGGATATTTTTTATTTGTTGGTTTGCTCCAGAATTACTCTAATTCTTCTTAGTACATTAGCCTCAGTCTGTCCTTTAAGAGGAACTATCACTTGAGGCCTAATTCATCAACTGAAAGAGGTGAAATTCTGCGGGCAAATCAACTGCACCATAGGGGACAAATAAAAATTCCCCAAAGTCCCTCTGATTTGAATGGTGATTTTTATCCCCTTAAATGCTGAGAGGTCTCTAATGCATTGCCATGCAATATGTTGGAGACCTTTCTAGCATTCAGTGGGTAAAAAAAAATCACCAGTTGAATCAATGAGAATTTTAACATGTCCCCATGGCACAGTTAATTTGATCCAGAACTGCACCTCTTTAGCTTGATGAATTAGGCCCTTTGTAACCAATACGTGATTCAAATTTATCCAGTCATCCATATTTATGTTAGTCATTTTTAATTTCAAACAACAGTTTCTGAGATATTTAGCTTTATATTTATCAGTTTATACAGCTGAGCTAGTACTTCCTGGTAAGAAGTGGCAGTTGGCAATGCAGAGCAGCGTGGAATGTTTGAGCGCGACATGCCTAGAGGATTTGAACAACTGGCAAATAAATAAAGCTAAATATCTTATAAACTATTGTTTTAAATAAAAAATGAGTAAAATAAATATAGGTTGCCTTTGAAACATATTTTAGAAACACCTCGTATCACAAAATGGCAGCTCCACTTTAATTCTCATGTGATCCTTGTTCTGAGACTTTTTAGTGGATGGGCTTCTATATGATCATATGAACAAAACATGAACAGTAAATCAGGTAGCATTTCAATGACTGGAACACTGCAGCTACAAGTCACTTGTGCCATGGCCTCTGAGATGGTTGTCATTTTCAATCTGGATTTTCTTGTCAGAACCTTTTTTCCAATATTTTTAAATTTCTAAAGCAGCAGATTCGGTTTTCTGCTCTATTTACCAGTCAAGGCAGATTTGGAGCTCCAGCATGAAAAACAGTCTGGCAGAGGCATATTCCCAGCATATCGCATGAAAGCCATCTGAGTTGTACACTTTGCTCTTTTAAATGAGCATATTTCCCCTTGTATCGGAGTCCTTTCCAGTATTCAAATGATTAACCCTTTGAGTACCAGAGGGGTTTCCAACGCATTGCTTTGCAATGCTCTGGCACTCAAAGGGTTAAAAGCTGCATTAAGCTTAATTTAAATTTTCCTTTGTTCCCTATGGTACAGTTAGTTTGCTTCAGAATTGCACCTTTTGTTACCTTAGTGAATACGCCCCAATAGTTCTTCATTTATTGGCTTCAGCCCCCCCCCCCCGCTAGCACAAATTAAGGGTGGAATGCAAGAAACATGCGCATGCGCTGAAGGCATTCTTTATGCACAGATAGATATTGTGCATGTTCTAATGCAGAAATCCATATACCAAACGCTTCTTGAATTTCGCATGAAAAATTAACTTTTACGACAAAAGTACAGACGTAAAACATTTTTCATAAAAGCACTTCCTGCTTTAGGAGCATACGCTGTTTCACCCAGACAGATGCGTTAATTCTGACCACGCCCACAAAAAATATGTGCAGCTGTTCACTAATCTTGATTTTTCATGAGCAATTCAACAAAATCATTTGCAAGCCTATTCGCTAGTGGTTTTCACACTGGAAATAGCGATTGCACATGTTTACTGCATTCCGCCCTAACAACAGACTCAGTACTGATGATACAAAAATACAAATGCACGTATAATGTATTTATGCTGTTTATATTGAAAAACAAGATAAGAAGTCTGTATCATCACATTTTCCTTGCGTGATCTATTCTTTCCATTTGCCTCTTTTGCTATATTATGCATTTTACTGAAATATTCTTCATGAGTGAGCTGTAACACATATTTTATTAAAAATATAATGGATGACTGAATCTGATCTTCTATTAGAATGCAAATGAAATCAAAATCAGAATTGTATTGAAAGATGCTTTGTGAGTGTCAGACATTGTCATTTAACTCACAGGAGGTTAGTGGGGACTCTAAGACATTTCATTTAACCTTCAGAGTGCCAGAGTGGTACGCAGAGCATTACAAGGCAATGCGTTGCATACCCCTCTGGCAATCAAAGGGTTAATATTGGCACAGATGTGTAACTAGTGATTGGGGTGCTCCTGGCCTCTCTAATATAAAAATATTCTCCCAGGATATAACTATAACCTATCAGGCCCTTGGGTACCGGGCCTTGTAACAACTGCAGCCCCTGTAGTTACACCCCTGAATTAGAACCCTCTCTAGAATAAAAGTGTTAATGAGATTTAAATGGGGATTTTAACTCCTTCAGCCCTTTGAGTGTCAAAGGGGAATGCAATGCATTGCTTTGAAAAGCGTTGCATACCCCAATGGCACTCAAAGATTTTAAGCAACTCTATCACCTAAAAACAGCTTTGGTGATTCTTGAAATAGATTTAAAATCATCTAAATGTTGTATTAGCTATTTTTTATTTAGAAAAATCATTTTTGAGTAATTTAGATTGATAGATTGTGCTAATTAAGAAATGCCTTGTAGGTACTCACTATCGTAGCCCTGAATTTCCTCTAACACTTAATGACACTGCTCAGCACGGCATGGCCCACCTCCCATGGCACTTGAAGGCTTAAATGTTAGTGAGACTGGGAAGTAATGTAGGGGTGACAGAAAATGCCTCCACAATGTGACTTAAAGCGGTACTACCATCTCCACTAAACTCTCCCTGCAATACTTAGGCAGGTGGCAACTAGCTTTGTAATTATTATTTTACCTCTCAAAAGTGCCCATGAATAAAGTTATCCTTAAGGTTTCGAGACAGACGGCCAGGTTACTGCAGCCTGTGCGCCTGTGCCATCAGTCTTTTCCGGAGCCGTCCGGGCCAGTGCAATGCCTGTGAAGGGTGAAAAGGACTGACAGTGCAGACGCACATTCAAGATGTCCGCTGTGTTGCCTGGCTTCCCGTCTTGGAAGCTTAAGGATAAATTTATTTGTGGGCACTTTCGAGAGGTAAAATAATGATTAGTAAGCTAGTCACCACCTGCCTAGGTATTGCAGGGCGACTTTACTGGAGGTGGTAGTTCCGCTTTAATTATTCTAATCTATAATTTTAAAAAAGCCATACACTAGTTTTTAAATCAAAAATGGCTAATGCAACAAATAGATGAGTCTGAAAGTTCTTTTTCAAGATCAGTATTGATCTTGAAAAAGTTTGTTGTGACTCGGACATAACACATAGATGCTATGTGAGAGATCAAAAGAACATGTTTAGAGCTTCACTGACGATGACTTGAAATGTCAAATTTGGAGCTATGTGTCATCTTGAAATGGAACTGAACTGTGTCACAGCTACAATATGGGAATGGTATTAACGAGCACTGGTATGATTTACAGCGAAAGGCCCTATTGAAGGGTGAAGATTGGTGAGAGCATCCGCCTTGTTTATTACACCTGCTTACCAGACTGTGTTTATACATGCCAGACTCTGTTGTTTAAGAACAATAAATACAATCGGTGAGTGGCGTTTATGTGTACTGGTCAGGAATTTAACTATGTGAATAGCCCGGATTAGAGGGCGAAGACTGGTGAGAGCTCATATATTTGTTTCCATCACATTAATTACCAGTTTTTGCTAGATGAATTATACCAGCCGTTTTTTGTCTCATTCTATATCATCAGTTCATCTTCATCTATGATCATTACATCATGTTCATATTCATTCTTCATTTCATCTCCATATTTTCATCTCCATTTGGATATCTGGATATATGTGACTTTTGTCCGTATTGACATATTGTTTTAGCACATCGTGCTTATTTTCCTATCATGATGCATCAATTTTTTTTTTTAAGATATTGGAAGGCTATAGAAGCTCTATTATTACACCTAATAGGGGTAAATGTTATAGCTGTGTCATGATCTGACATATTATCAGATATTCATTTAGAGTGTAGTATATTCCTGGTATCAGTTTTGCTTGCCTATTACTGTTTTCTTTTTAATTACTGTTTTTTAGGAATATTGGGAGAGATTATGTACCCTGTGATGGTGTGGGGATGTGGTTGTCTTTTGGTGCTGTGGGTTATTTTCATCTAACATCATATTTTATTTTAATAGTTTATGTGATTTATATTATATAATACATTTTGTATTTTGCATATATCTTTGTTTATATTTATTATTGGCATATGTGCCTCAATATAGTCCATATCTTTTTTCTTTCTTTTTTTGTATATCTTCTGGACACCTTCATTGAGGTGTAATTTGATGACATACACATTTTTTCTTCTTTTTTTTTGAAGTCAGCACAGTAAAATATCTGGATTTTATCTTGTCCCGTGGCAGAATTAAGATGGATCCTAAAAATAAAATGGCAATTATATTTGATTGGCAGGTTCCTTCTAATGTTAAGGCTGTGCAGGGGTTTGTTGGGTTTCCAAATGTCTACATTCACAGATTAGCCATTCTATTAAGTTCCTCACTAGAAAGCAGAATGCTTTAAAATGGTCTAGGCAAGCACAACATGCCTTTCACAAACTAAAATATATTCCACCAGAGCTCTTTTTCTAGTCATGCCTGACTCCCAAAGACCTTTTTACTGGAGGTTGACTGTTGAGGCTTAATGGTAATTGCCATATTTTCTCAATGTCATGGACAGAAAACTCTTTACCCCTTTGTGTTCCTATATAAATGTCTCTCAGCTACAGAAATGTTGATGTTGAAAACAGGGGGTTATTGGTTATTAAATTGGCTCTTGACTGTTCTTACTGACCACTATAATCTTGAATACCTTTGATCTGCACATTAACTTTATGTCTGGTAGGTAAGAGGATCTCTTTTCTTTTTCATATTTCAACTTCACATTGCCTATAAGCCTGGCTCTCAGAATAGAAATGTAGACTTCTTATCTTGGTTGTATGCATTTTCAAGTTCATATTATACACACTACAGTGCTAACCTGCAGTGTGGCTGTTTCTTGGCCACTTAGACAATTATTTTGGATGAAATAAGATTTGTAACTTAAGCAGCCAGCATTAATTGCCTCTGATCTGCAACTTCATTGTTTCCAAAGCTTGCTTCTCAAAGAAAAATACTTGTGTTGTGGCTCCTGCAAGAATTGAGGTTCTTCAGTTCTTTCATGATTCTCCAATTTTAGGCCATTGGGGGATCAAGAACTCCAGTAATCTAATCCAGCAAAGTTTCTTTCTGCCAGCTGTGAAACACGATATTGAATATTTTGTTATTTTCTGCTACGTTTGTGCACGATCTAAAATACCTTATACTAAACCAGCAGGTCTGCTTCTTCTTTTAAATGCTCTCACGCAGCTTTGAATGGGAGTCTATATAGATTTCATTGTATAATTACATTACCTCTGACTCGGCATCAAAAACACACTCATGGTGGGGCTAAACAGGTTTACAAAGATGACACACATCATTCCCTTCACTGCCTTAACTTAAAAATCCAATCTATTCCTTTGCAAATGCATGGGGTTCTTTGCATTTATATGGATGAACATGGGCACAGTTGTGTGCATGCATCTGCTCAAAGTTAAATATAGTAAGTTGCCAGAAGGAAACAGAGTTGGCATCCTTGACCTCTGGCAGCCCTATAAGGAGCCTCAGTCCAACTTACTGTCCCCTGAAGCCCTAAAAAAACCAAAACAAATTAAAAAAAAAAACAATGATAGGCTGTGAAGAAGTCCTGAAAGTTCCCCAGTGCCCATAAAGGAAACTTATAGGCCATTCAGGGACTGAGAGCTGTTCTTAAGATAAAGTTTACAGGAATAAAGGTCAATATTAGAGGAACAAGTTCAAGCAGCTACTGCAATGTAATAACTTGAAATTGACCTTGCCAAAAATGTTAAGGATATTTTAGATGCTGTAATGCAATATATTGTGCAGTAATGTCCCATTTATTGTATATGTAGTCTGCTAGTTTCTGATGCTTAATCTTATATTTATCTTACCCCAGTTAATCCAGATCCCTGGATCTAATCTATGTGTATTACCTTACTTAATTTTGCCCTAAACTATTTTGCAGTTTTAAGTGTTATCACTGACTTTAGCTGTGAAATCTATGGAGGAATTTTAGATACAAGACATTAATGAATTTATCCAAGCATATGTGTCATCAGAAAAAAATGGTGATGGTACTTTTCATATTATCTTCATGGTAATTCATATGCAAATGTAAATTAATCTTAAAGTGGAATTGTTACTTTGAAACAAATGTTTGATTTTTGAAACAATGTTCAAAAGCAGTTTTTTCGTTCAAACAATAGTTATGAGTTATTTACCTTTATTTATTAGTTAGTTAATGCAAATGAGTTGGTACATCCTGGTACAAAGTGACAGTTGTGATGGGAGAAGTGTGGCAGTACCTATCAGTGCCTGCCAGATTTGAACTAACTGACAAATAAATTAAGTTACATTTCAAAAACAATTGTTTTAAATAAAAAATTACCAATACAAATATAGGTGCTTTTAAAAGCTCTTTCAAAAATCACCTATTTATTAAAAGTGATAGTTCCACTTTAATAAATTGTTCGAATTGAATAATTTCTTTAAAAAAAAATCAGTTCCTACCATCTAAGCTGGCAATTTTTGTGTATAAACAAATGAAAATCAGTGCAACATTATTAAAAATGTATTAATAAATCAAATAAATTAATAGTTACTAATGTTATATTTGCTAAAATTAAGGATAAAAAATAAAAGATCAAAAATGCAAAATGAAATGCACAATTGAAAGTTAAAAAATGAAAAATATGATATGATAAATTATAAAATATATCCAAATGTGTTCTATACAATAATATTTAAACTATTTTAAAATACTTAAAACACTCATAATCAACCTAAAAAGCAAGCCAACTCTATAAAAACTGTTTCTGTCTCAGCTGTGTCTAATTCTTATGAAGATGTCGCTAATTTATTTTTAACAGTTAACCTTTCTAGATTCTAAATTTTTAGAAATGTAGTTTGAAATGTATTATTCACCATTTTATTTAGTTTATATTTTATTTTTTTAGTTTTTATGTTATTAATTATGATAATTTCAGACAAATTTAAACATTATAGTTTTCTCTAATTCATAAAGCTAGTTATCCTTTGTTCTACTCACTTATTACATTGAAATTGAATATTTATTTCTCCAGTGGCTTTTGGTGTATTAATATTACTTTTTGTAGGAGCTGTATTTAGCGCAACCATTAAAGGGATAAGTAATACTTTGTTTTATCTTTATTTTATTTTGTAGGCATTAAAAAAACATGAAAAACGATATAAGTCTTATCTCTCAAACCTTTATGGTTTGAGAGATATTCACAAGCAAAGTTTCCCCTCCCGCCCCTTTTACCTAGTATAAGCCATCTCTTCTCAGATATGGAATGCAGTCCATAGACCAGATAGATAACAGAAGGGGACAATATTCTTACTATGAGAACAATGAAAGCCTTGCCCCCCTTGACAAGTTTTTCAGGTTTTTCCCTTATCTTAATTGAAGATTGTCCCTCTCTACAGTCTACCTGGGCACCTCCCTTCTGATCTGGCTGAACAGTGTTACATCAGTAAAAGGGACGGGAGGGGGATACTTTGTGATTGAATTACTCTTGAACTAGAACTCTGACAGAATTGAAATAACACTCTCCAAAGTCCAAATACTATGATGATTAATTAGAGCTGCTTTTATTATGAAACATTACTATCCCTTTAACAGCCTACACTCAGTAGTAGGTTATGCACCTTACAGACTTGGGGCAAGCACTTGTTTTAGGTTGTGTAGAATTTTAAGTTTCATCTCTGATGATAGGATATCTTTTGAAATATAATCTTCCTTCAGAATATTCCAGTGCTTCCCAAAGTATAATTCTATAATTACTTTGTGATAATTATATTATGAATACTCTGCATTTGTGGCAGCTGATATTAAGAACAAGACTTGACCATACAGGAGTGGTACTTGGTTTAACCCTTGCTCAAGTTTTTATTCTGCATCAAGAAGGCAGCAAAAGAGTAATGAACAGTAACAGGTGAGTCCGGGCTCTGAATATGTTTTAATATAATGCACATATATTGTGAGATTGAATTGAGATATTAGTAGCAAATGCATTATTTTTATTGATGTAGTTCTAAGCAAAAGAGAAATGGACAAGGAGGGTAATTCAAAAGTTTACACCTGTGCAGCTTACTTTTGACATGTAAGTGATTGTGGAGTTTTTCCACAGTGGAAGTTACGGTATTAGTTGAAGAAGAAGGGACAGCATACAACATTACTGGAAAGCAATCAAAGGAGACACTGACATATAACACAAGGAAAACTTCATTATGGTCTGTTTGAAGAGAGAACCCATACTCAAAAGTGCCCAAAGAGTTGAGAAATGAGAAAGGATGCTGTCAATAAATGCATCATTTCCAAAACCTGAGCACTGAGAACCTTAAATTGGGAATGCCACATCAGTCCAGTACTTTGATTGTTTTTTACTTCATGGACTCTACAATCTGATCCAACATGAGAAAGTAACTTTTTATTGTATTAATATATAGTTTTTATAAACTACACTATATTGTATTTTATTAATTATTAACAGACAAGTTAAAATGTCTAAGTGAGGCCTGCACTATAAAGCAAACTTAACGTGAAGATAACACATTTTTAAAAATAAATGTGCTTGTTACATTATCTTAAGTATTGCTGCTTCTGAACTATTGGTGTCTTCTGTGACTCTTAAGCAATCCCTAGCACACACACTGTAATCATCATCTAAAATTGTATATTACCAGTATCACCTTCACATTGCCCCCCATCATCTCAACATTGCCCTCTCATTGCCCCTCATCAGCTCCACATTGACCCCATCAGCTCCACATTGCCCTCATATTGCCCCATCATCTCAACATTGCCCCATTCAACTCCATATTGCTCTCACATTGCCCCCCATCAGCTCCACATCACTTGCCCCCATCATCCCCATATTGACCTCACATTGCCCCCATTAACTCCAGATTAAGCCTCATTCTCTCCCCACATCCGTTTCCTACCTCCCTGGTGGTCCAACGGCTGGAGAGATATGTGCTTCTGCACAGACCTGCAGCTGCTGGAGCTCCTGCGAGGTATTCCCTTTAGTAATGCAGAGCGCTGGGAGATTTCATCTCCCAGCCCTCTGCATTACTAAAGAGCCGGGAGAGCTCAGCAGCTAAAGGCACAGCTTACAATGCGTCGGCGGGCGTCCATGCCGCGCCACATCAAAAAAAAAAAAATCAATTGCCTACTCTGCCTTACGGGAAATGCGGCCCTGTGAGTACGTGTAAAAGTCTGTATTTTCTTTCTATGATAAAGTAGCCAAGACATATAAAAGGACTGGGCCAGAGATGTCTGGTAAAAGATGATTATCAGTTTTAATGTGTTTGATTTAATGAGCTTTGTGCATAATTCTACTTTTATTCTCAAGAAAATAGACTTCTGATCCATTAATTAATCAGGTTTTACCCAGAGTATAGCAATATGGTTGTTTAAAGCCAACTTTGAATGGGAGGTCCAAGTTTCTGTGCTTATGATTGCTATAGACTGTGATTTCTAAATTCTAAGTATTAGCAATTCCTATAATGGTTTACAAAGCAGATGCAGGATAACAAAAGTTGCTATATTAATAAATATTACTGGAATTTTAAGCCATTTAGTCTTAATGACCATCTGTCAGTCCCTACTCAAGAACAAAACAGATGTTAGGCCCAGACATATGGCAGAAATTAATTGCTTAAGTCATAATCCTGATACTATACAATTTTTTTAGGTTATAGCTTTAGATTATGGGGTGAAAAATATAATAGGACATGTAAGAAAAAATATTTTACTAAAAGAGTGATAAATAAAAGGAATAACCTCCCAGAAGTGTTTGAGACTAATACAGTAAATTGATTTAAGAACTCTTGTGCCTTTGTTCAAGAGATATCTTCTTCAGTCATGGATGTCATGTCCCTGGAGGCAGACATGATGGTTGCTAGCAGCCACAGGACAGCAACTCCACCCACATAATAACCTTAAACCTTTAGAGACCAGGGAGGTGTAACAGTTTTGCAATGCATTGCACACCCCTCTGCTTCAATTTAAGAAAAAACTGTTAGCAGCTCTCATGTTCGTCTCCATAGATATGACATCCAGGAATGACTGGAGATGTTATCTCTTGAAAAAAAGGCACTAGAGCAAATTCATAGGGACCACTAGGGTTTTAAGGCCAGAGTAAGGCAAATGGGGGCTATTATTAGGGAGTGTTAACTCTCTTTTATCAGTAAATATCACTAAAGCCAAAATAATAATATCTTATAGAATGATTACAATCTTGTACCCAGGGGCAGAATTATTGGTGATGCAGCCAGTGCAAGGCAGCAGGGCCTGCCAGAAAATGGGTGTCCATTGAGAGGAGAGTATTCAGGGTGCAGAACTGATCCAAGGGGGAAGCAATTTTGAATTTACTTCTGTTCCATATCTTAGGTTTTCTTTTTAATATCATCAGCCTATTGCCGGAAATAAAAGCTAGGATGGGCAATTATTGTGGTGACAGGGAGAAATTAAATATGGCTGAAGGGAAAGGACATTGCTAAATAGAGTCTAAGGGAACAAAAGTTCCAGTCACATGTTTAAAGCCCAGGTCTTACTGTCTGCTTGGGGACTGGCAAGTAATAGTAATAATTTCCCTACTATTAATGGTGTAACTGGGATGCACCGGGCATTATTAATGCATTCTGTGCCAAAGGGAAGCCTTTTGAATTTTTCATTTAGATACTGTGGCACCCAAAGGTCTAAACGAAGACCTTGAAGTTAGTAACTTTTTATAATAGAGTTCCTTCACTGTACATTCTAAATTCTACTTTTTCTGACAATAATATCTCAGAATTTTAGAAATATATTCTATCTGTTCAAATACTAGATGAATACTTTACTTTCAAAATTCTAATAATATACATTTTTATATGTTTTTATTTGCTCAATATATATAACATTGATATATTTATAAATAGTGATATTTTATTCTATTTATGATTTGCATGAAAGCGAAACTACCATCCCTTGCAATCATGGCCCCAAATAATTACCCATCTGGTGACTAGCTGCTCAATAGTGCTAGTCACCAGACTTATTACCGCATTAATGAGAATTATACACTGCTACCGGACTGACAGACAGGAAACAGAGCAGACATCTTTCCATAGTGACGTCTGCACGCCCCGGCTGTCAGTTCCAACCTGCTCCAGGAGGCGTTGCTAGGAGCCGCATGGTACCGAAAGGGACTGACAGTGCAGGTGTGCAGACGTCACTATGGAAAGCTGTCTTCACTGTTTCCTGCATGTCAGTCCGGGAACAGTGTATAATTCTCATTAACGCGGTAATAATTCTGGCGACTAGCGCTATTGAGCAGCTATTTGCCAGATGGGTAATTATTTGGGGCCATGATTGCAAGGGGTGGTAGTGCAGCTTGAATTGTATACTCACTATTTGTTTTGAGCTCTGTATATAGGATGCCAGTCTGCAGGAATCAGTACCTCAGGGCAGACAGCTACCATTTTGTCAAATGGATAAAAAATATTCTGTTTGGCCAATTTCACCATCTAAGGCATAACAACAGATTTCGTTAATAAAGGAGAAGCATTATCTCAACAATTCATAGAGAGAGGCTACAAAACTAACATCATCAAATCAGCCCAGGATAGAGCTCTAAAACTGAATCACAACAGTTTACTAGTTGCTAAACCTAAAAAAACAAAACAAAACAAGACCTCCATGTATAATAACCCAGTTAATTCATCGTCCAATATCATTAGTGTTATAATTAGAAAAAACTGGAACATATTACAACAGGACCCACTGCTTAAAGGGATTATACCCAATCAAGTCAAAATCATTTACAAAAAGGCAAGATCAATAAGGGGACATGTGGCCCCAAGCAGACCCAAAATATTAAATAAGAAGAACGATCAAAAAGGAATTTTTGGAACACCACTACCAGAGGGGAACAATAAATGCCAGAAAAATAGATTCGCCAATTGTCAGTATACTTCTAACAGAATCAATAACATTTCCAGCCATACCAATAATAAGTATTTTGAAATCAAAAGTCTCATTACATGTGAAACTATTTTTGTTATCTATGTAATTAGATGCGGCTGCAGTATTCAATACGTGGGCCACACAACGCGGATGCTCAAAGAACATAGACAACTCATAAGCAAAAAATCAATGGCTCACACTGTATCGAGACACTTCAATGCATGTTCTCAAGGTTCACTCCAAAATTTCCATATTGTAGGTATTGAACATATCTCCACAACAAGTAGCAATAGGTTGTCCCTTCTGTGCCAAAGGGAAGACTTTTGGATTTTTCATTTAGATACTGTGGCACCTAAAGGTCTAAATGAAGACCTTGAAGTTAGTAACTTTTTATAATAGAAGTCCTTCACTGTACATTCTAAATACTACTTTTTCTGACAATAAAATCTCAGAATTTTAGAAATATGTTCTATCTGTTCACATACTACATGAATATTTTACTTTCAAAAGTCTAATAATATACATTTTTAAATGTTTTTATTTGCTCAATATATATAACATTGATATATTTATTAACAGTGATATTTTATTCTATTTATGATTTGCATGAAAGTGGAACTACCACCCCTTGCAATCATGGCCCCAAATAATTACCCATCTGGTGACTAGCTGCTCAATAGTGCTAGCCACCAGAATTATTACCATGTTAATGAGAATTATACACTGTTCCCAGACTGACAGGCAGGAAACAGCGCAGACATCTTTCCATAGTGACGTCTGCATGCCTTGGCTGTCAGTCACAGTCTGCGCTAGGAGGCGTTGCTAGGAGCCGCTTGGTACCGAAAGGGACTGACAGTGCAGGTGTGCAGACGTCACTATGGGAAGATGTCTGCGCTGTTTTCTGCATGTCAGTCCAGGAACAGTGTATAATTCTCATTAACGCGGTAATAATTCTGGCGACTAGCGCTACTGAGCAGCTATTTGCCAGATGGGTAATTATTTGGGGCCATGATTGCAAGGGGTGGTAGTGCAGCTTGAATTGTATACTCACTATTTGTTTTGAAATCATAGGTCTTTTCAGTATGACCTTTCAGTGTGTATCAAATCGAGTTCTGGATGCACCCCAGTGTGCTGATGTGTTTCATCCCTAAAGCGAGGCATGGTTAGCTTTCCGGACCTTCATATGAATCAATACGTTGTCCGATCATACAACAGAATGTGTTACTTCCTGTTTGTTGTTACATGTTATTTGTATATAAACCTAATGAAATTAACGCTGTCAATATCTATCCTCTGAGAGGTTGTTTCTCATGAAACGCATTGGGAAATAAAGATATATTGCTTTCACCCATTCTACTGAGTGTCATTGTGAGACTGAACGTATGTTTATAATGCCGCAAGAAACCAGCATGATCTGTTGAATGCATTCTTTGTGCGATCACGAGTGGGCATATTTCCATACTGTTTACCCTTAGATGCTCCCCGGTCTTCTTGTCTATATAGAGCAGTTAGCACTACAGCGCAAGAGAACCTGAGATCATCAGCCATTAACAGCGGGTCTCCTCTAGGAACAAGACCGACGATCAAAGTTGAAAGATCAAATAGATACAGCTTTAAGCATCAATCATGTTTAAAGTACTCACTCTCAGATTGGTGCGCACTTCTCTTCTTTTTGGTCATATACAGCTGCCTAGCTATCCATAGAAAAAGCAAAGAAACATATTTTTTTACAAAAAAAGGAGGTGGTTATGGATACATTTAAGAGAAGATTATACATTTATTTCAAAAGGGAACATAAAGGGTTATATTGTATATTAGTAGGCAGATCAGGAAGGTCTGATAAAGACTAACTTATTTGGTAGCAGGAAAGATATATAGTTCTCAGTCACTGGGGTATGAGGAGAAGGTTTAACTTGATGGATTTGTGTCTTTATTCAACCTAATTTACTATGTTACTCTGCTGCTTTTTATACATAAGATGCTATGAGCTTTACAAAAGACCCTATGGCTCATATTTATAGAAGCAAACTGGGGTTATTCTGGAGTGAACCAATTGCACCATAGGGGACAAATTAAATACCTGTTAAATTAAATCAGGCTTTTAGCCCCTTGAATGCTACAGATGGTTTACTCCAGAATATCTCCAATTTTTATAAATCTGGGCCTATGGGCTTTATGTGTAAAGGGAAAGTAGAGTCATTTTGAAACAATCCAACTGTACTTTAGGGGACAAGTTAAAAAAATTCCCACATTCCCACAGTTTAAATTGGCTTTTTAACCCCGGGAATTCTAGAGAGGTCTCCAATGCATTGCAAAGCATTCCAGGGGTTAAATTCTAATTTAAAGGAATGCTAACACCAACACATAAAATAGGTTGATATAACTTTAAATATCATGATTTGCAATACATTGGACACCCTTGTGGCATGCACACTATCTGCATCAACATTGTGCTTCCTTTTCCCACAGATGCCCACATACCCTGGTTCCATAGCCCACTGGTAGTCACACCCCACATACTGTCTGACCCCCTAACCTGGGTCCACTGCCCACTGGTAGTCACACAGACCCCCAAATACACTGCTTGACCCCACAGCCTGATTCCACTCTTTACGTGTAGACACAGATCTACCACACACACTGTCTGACCCACAGCCTTGGTCCACTGCCCACTGGCAGTCTGGAATCCCCATATACACTGCCTGATGCTCCCGCCGGCCTGGCTTCACTGGCAATAATAGATCTGCACATATACTGACTGAACCCCAGTCTGTGTCCACTGTTTACTGGTAGTTACACCTCCCCAGATACACTGTCTGACCCCCAAGCATGATTAAACTGCCTGTGATAGTTAAAGATCCCCAGATACACCATCTGAAACCCCTAGTCTGGCTCCACTGTCTACTGGTAGTCACAGACCCCCACATACAACCCCCAGCCTGATTCCACTGCACACTGGTAGTCAAAGATCCCCCCTCCCACCATATACACTATCTGACACTCCCCCCAGACAGTATATTTGAAGGGGTGGAAATTGTAAAAGAAAAAGACAATTTTTTTTCCTTTAGCGTCATATTCTGGAGATATATGCACTCACCACGCTAGGGTAGAAAGTTAAAGGGATAGTAATACTTCATTTTAACTTTATTTTATTTTGTAGGCATTAAAAGAACATGAAGAATGATATAAGTCTTATCTCTGAAACATTTATGGTTTATGAGATATTCACAAATAAAGTATCCCTTCCCTGTTCAACCAGATCAGAAGGGAGATGCCCAGGTAGACTGCAGAGAGGGACAATCTTCAATTAAGATAAGGGAAAAAGCTGAAAAACTTGTCAAGGGGGGAAGGGCTTTCATTGTTTTCATACAAAGAAGATTGTCCCCTTCTGTTATCTGTCTGGTCTTACAACCAGACTCACATTTGAGAAGAGATGGCTTACACTAGGTAAAAGGGGCGGGGAGGGGAACTTTGCTTGTGAATATCTCATAAACCATAAAGGTTTGAGAGATAAGACTTATATCATTCTTCATGTTTTTTTAATGCCTACAAAATAAAATAAAGTTAAAACGAAGTATTACTATCCCTTTAAGTGGCTCCTCATTTGATATAATAGGTTATCTTCTTTCCAAATGCTTTGGCTACCTTTTCTTCATTTCTGTAGATGTTACTACCATTTTAGTTGGTGCATCTGGTATAGCTGGTGTAGTTCTGAGCTTCTGGCACCCCCAACAGTAAGTCAACTCATATAAATGGGATACCATTTGTTCTTGCAAGAACAGTATCTAATGAAATAGGTGGAAAATCCATAGTTTTCAAAGATTTCAGTTCATTTGAAGGAGTGGAAATGAAAAAATGCCAATTTGTTTCTTTTAGTGACATCTTCTAGAAACATTTATACATACCTGGCTAGGAGTAGAAAGGAAAGTGACCCCTCTTTTGATGCAGTGGGATATCTACTTTCCATTTTATATAGTTTATGATCTGATTAAGGTAGTTTTACCATTTAACAAATGGAATATTCATTTTATTTGATAAAGTTAAAAATACCTTTTTCCGCTCCTGGTACTTAGGGGGTCTGTGCAGGACATGTATGATGGTAAAATTATAGATATGTGTTATATTTGAACTTGGGAGTTTCATGGCTTTTTCTAATAATTTACATTTTTCACAACCATCATAAATGTTTTTGATATATAGTGTGTGATTTTAGAAAAATAATGTTTAACTTTTTTTTGTATGTATTACATCATAGCTTCTTGCACACTGCAAAATGTACTTCATGTGAGGCACCAGCAAGAGCTCAGTTTGTTCTGAAAAAAATCAGTAAGTAAATAGTTTTTCCATTTGTAACTAGAAAGTTACCTACAAGAATCATTCCTAAGCACTTGGATATCAAAAATGCTGAAAATGTGTCTGGCTTCCAGAGTCTTAGAAATAGCCCAAGCCTATGGCACTCAAAGGTTTAAGTAAAAATTCAATTATTGTACTTCACGCATTTTATTTTGAGTTAAAAAGGGACTCTTGTTAAAAAAAATAACATGTTCAGGGCTTATAATTTTAAGTTCTTTGCTACTAGCCAGACCTGAAAAGTTACTCGCCACTGCAAGCCAAAACATACCCACCAGGGCTGAATTTCTACTCGCCAGGGCTAAATTTTCACTCGCCATTGGCTAGTGGCGAGTGGAAATTTTGAGTCCTGACATGTTGATTATGATATTACCAATAAATGTAGTACAGTCAAAACATTAATTTGAGCTTATGATGCCAGAGAGGTAGCAACACAGTGCATTTGTCACCTGTCTGGCACACTGACCATTAATGATTTGAATGCCAGGGGAGTGTGCAGTGCATTGCCTTACTTGAAATACAGATTAGCTGGTAACACTTGTATTAATACACTTATTCATCAGCAAGCTTTCAATCCCAAAGTTATCCTAAAGGGCAGACAGAGTATGTTGTGGGCACTGTTGCACTAAACTAGGTTGCAAAAGACTTAGGAGCATTATTAGCAATTTTCTAATAAAGGTTCCCTGTAATGAGGCAGGCTTAATTCCATGTGTGTGATGTGAATCACAGCATGAAGCTGAGTATCTTGACTAATTGGCAGAACCCCTGCTTCACTGCATGTACATTTCCCTATATAAAGTATATATCATCAAAATAAATAACTAATTCTGAACAGCAGGCATGGAATTGACTGACCCGTATCACTGAGGGGATCTGACATTTTATGAATAAAATATTAAAGTAACACTAACACTTCAAAATGAACTACATTTTATTTTGACAAATACCATATGTTTCTTTTTAGCATCTGTAAAATTCTGTATTTGTTTTCTAAGACCAAAATCTAGTCTTGCATATGATCTAGGAAATAGACATTCCTGCCTTTTTCAGGTCTCACGCACTCCCATTTATTGTCCAGAATTATCTGTGAATGGGCTGAAATAACAATACAAGAGCAGTGGGCACTAATCACAGTCAATTAACTGACATTAGCCCTTCTATCTCAATACAAACAGCACAAGCAAGATTAAAGGGGAAAATTCACATCTGAAAACTTTTTACCATATGTTTAATTATGTATCTAGTATTAGTAAACGTGCTTGTTTTTTTTTTTTTTGTTTTTTTTTAATTTAATTTACATACTTTTTAAGATCTTTAATCTTCAAGCTGTGCACTTCCGCATTATGCGGCATTCTGAATCTTTGGCACAGCTCTTCAGGACTTCCCAGTGCTGGAGGTGGGAGGAGATTGAAATATCACTGGGAAGTCCTGAAGAGCTGTGCCGAAGAGTCAGCGTATCACCATACCTGGGAACTCTCCGGATTTGCCCCGGAGACTCCGGTTCTGACAGAGCTTTACCGGGTCTCCGGGACAGAGGCTGATTCCTCCGGATGTGGAGAGTTTCTATTGAAACTCTGCCACATCTGCTTTTTCTCCCTCTGTTCCTCCTTCCCCAGCCTTCTGTGTGACACCTTTAAGTCCCCACACAATCGCGGCAAGCCCCGCCCCTTTTTGACGCGATTAGCATAATTTTTGTCACCCCCTGCTGAACAGAGGACTACCCTCCGGGTAGCCCTCAACTGGAAGTTCCCAGGTATGCGTATCACATAATGGGGAAGTGCACAACTTGAAGATTAAAGATCTTAAAAAGTAAGTAAATAAAAAAAAAATAAAAGCAAGCACAATTCCTAATACTAGTTACACAGTTAAACATATGGTAAAAAGTTATTCAGATATAAATGTTCCCCTTTAAATTATTGCTCTCTGAAATGGACAATTTGCCCATGCATTAAAAAGCAAGTAAAGGATTATGTTAAGTGTGAGATGTTTAATGTTCAATCAACCTATTTCATATTTGGTGCTACTTTAGTGCTAGTGAAGAATAAGAATAGCTTAGCTACTCTCTAGAAACTGTTGTATTTCCTAATGTAACAGCCTTTCAAAAGTATGTCTCTCCATAATCAGCTCAAATCCTCCTCTTCGTTCTTTGTCTAAGCTTATCTGCATACCTGGGAGCTTCTAATTGAGGTCTACCTGGAGGGGAGTCGTCTGGTGCAGCAGGGGGTGACAATAATGATGCAAATCACATCAAAAAGGGGTGGGGCTTGATGTGAGTTGGGGGAGCAGGGCTTAAAGGTGTCACACAGAGGGCTGGGGAAAGAGGAACACCAGGAGAAACAGTAGATGTGGGCAGATTTTCAATAGAAACTCCCCACATCCAGAGGAATCAACCTCTGGCCTGGAGACCCGGTAAACATGTGAAAATAGGAAATATCACCTGTTTAAATTCTCAGCATTGTGGTAGTATCCATCTCGAAAAGATTTACATCATTAGTCCTCCCTATTAATTTAATCCCCTCTTTGGCCTAAACATATATAGTATACAGCTTTAGGAGTAAGTAGGAAGGCAAATTCAGCACAGGTTAGTCATTAATTATACACGCTCTTGAAGATCCCTGCACCCCACTAATTTAAACTCTTTCCAAATACACTCTCAAATGTAATCTTCATTCCACACAGGATCTTCTTCTCTCCACAGCTCTTATTATTTCCTCCCATTCAGCCTACAGGACTTCTGTACTGTAGCTGAGCTTTGGGATGCCCTCCTATATCCCAACAGACTCTTCCTCCAGCCTTTAGTTCTTCAGACGTTCTCTGAAAACCCGCCTCTTCAGGAAAGCGTATCAACTATCTCCATAACCATTATGAGCAAGACCAGATCAATAACCAACCACTACTCACTCTCTTTCCCTTTCTATATCACTCTTCCACCTACAACACCATCACACACTCACTGTTCACACAAAACCTTTTTCTTCTAAACAGGCCCAATACTTGACTGGACTTCTGCACTGTAAAGCTCTTCTATCTCCCAACCACTGACCAGCAGCTCATGTGGCAGGATGCACGTAGATAGCATTAGCACTTTCTGTGTACCAACGTAACTTCCTCTTGACTGTAAGCTCTCACAAGCAGAACCCAACGATTCTTCTATTATCTACATATTGTCTGTGCTGTTTTATGACTATTTCCTTTTGAACAGCTCTATGGAGTACGTTGGTGCTATGAATAGATAAAGGATAATAACACAAGTTATACCTCACAAGTCAGAGACATTGCCTTTGCGTGGGTAAAAGAATCCACAACTACTAAACCAAAACCCATTCCATTGATTCGAAAATAAAAGCAAACAGTATACAGAGTATAAATGGATACATTAATGATACAGAAAGTTGCCAGTTGCCAGATCTACTTTAAGCAATATAAGTCCATGTACAGAAAACTAATAAGGTACAGTTTTGGAGCAAACCGACTGCACCAAATAATTATCTATTTTTCCCTTTGATTTAAATGGGGCATTTAACTTAAAATCAAAGAGAATTTCATTAGCCCCCCATGGAGCAGTAAGCTTGCTTTAAAATTGCACACTTTTAGCTTATTGTGGATAGCCCATAGAATACTATCTTTTGATCAAAATATAGTTCATTTTGACATGACAAAAAGAGCACCATTATTCTTTATCATCAACTTTACTACCAACACCCTTTCATCTACCACTGAGCCTGTAAAAGTATTCACCCAGTTTGTTACACCGTTTATAATACCTATTGGCCTAGATTTATAATGTTGTAATAATTATGTTTAATCATTACAACAAAAACTATGAAATATTATAGCCCTGAGTGTATAAACACCTTGATAAGATAGTTTCACAGAATAACTAGTTGTGGCTATGTACTGATATAAGAGGTTAAATCCCCAGAGCTGTATAATGAGACATTCATAGGGAATGTAACGGTGTTATTTCCTCTACTAGTAATGTTGTAATTGGGCTGCATGGTCACGGCTGGTGCAAGGATTTTTGCCACCCTAGGCAAAACCTAATTTTGTCGCCCCTTGGCTCCACCCCCTGTGTCCTACCCCTTTATGCCCCGCCCTGTATGTGTTTAAGTGTCAGTGTGTTTGTGTTCCCTATATGTGTATAAGTGTCAGTTTGTGTTCTCTATATGTGTGTGTCAGTATGTGTTCCCTGTATGTATATAAATGCGTCAGTGTGTGTTCCCTATATGTATATAAGTGTGTCAGTGTGTGTGAGTCTCTGTAAGGATATCAGTGTGTAAGTATGTGTGTGTGCTTCTCCATATGCATATCAGTCTGACAGAGTGTATGTTCTCTATATGTGACTCCCCCCCTTTGACTCTCTCCCCCTCTTGACTGTTGATCCCCCCTTTGACTCTCTCTCTCCCCCGTCTGACTCTTGATCCCCCTCTTGACTGCTGATCCCCCCTTTGACTCTCTCTCTCCCCCGTCTGACTCTTGATCCCCCTTTTGACTGTTGATCCCCCCTTTGACTCTCTCTCTCCCCCGTCTGACTCTTGATTCCCTCTTGACTGTTATTCCCCCCTTTGACACTTTCTTCCCCTGTCTGACTCTTTATCCCCTCTTGACCCCCCTTCCACTTACTCTTCCCGGTGCACGTCTCTCTCTCCCCCAGTGAGTACGTTTCGGTGATCTCTCTTGGCTGGCTATTTTGTTAATGTAGCACAACGATGCCCGTTTCTCTCTCCCCCTCTGCTCCTTCAGTCCTGGTCCAGGACTGAAGGAGTGGAAGGGGAGAGAGAAACGGGTATTGCTGTGCTACATTAAAAAAATAGCCAGCCAAGGGAGGGCACTGAAACATACTTTTTTTTACTTGGGCAGTAAGTGGTGAGCGGCGGAGGAGAATGTGTGCGCTAGGACGGAGCCTACCTCACCTATAGGTGGCGCCGGCTCTGTGCATGGTGCACGGATAATGGATTAGGTTGGCCCAAGCCCCAGGTGTTTAGAGAACTTAGCAATAGCCATAATTGGAAGACATTTTACAGATGGAGTACTTCTTTTGTTTTCCTGTGTAATTGTCTGTGTCTTAAGTAACATTTTACAAAAGAATGGATTCCCAGATGCCACATTAACCCCCTAAATACGTGAGATGTCTCCAATACAGTGCAAAGCCTCTCTAGCGCTCAGGGTTAAAATACTCATTAGTATAGAAAACAGGGAACACGTAACTCATTGTCTATAAATAAACATTGAAGATAACTGAAAGTGACACCAAGCTGAACGTTTTTTATAACTACTTTGTTTATTTCTATTTAACCTCTTGTGTGCTAGAATTCTTCAACGTAGTGGTTTATAATGTGTTGGACGCCTCTCTAGCACCCAAAGGGCTCAATCAATACACCCTCATATATTGGCAATTACCAATTCCACTGCAACATCTAAATACAGACTTAGTTACAAAAAGAAACAGTTTTACATGTAAAAATCACACAGATAGAATTATGACCAGTTTATTGGTATGCAAAGGGTAAAGGAAGGGAAACACTAGTGAGTGTATGAAATGTAGGAGGTGTTTCTGTAGTTCAGAGGAAAGGCAGGATTAATTTTTTCCATGGCAACAGCCTAAGCAAATCAGAGTGCAACATGTCTAAAAGCTGTATATAAGTACTCCTTCAGTGGAAACATTATAGGATTCTAGTGGAACAGAGCATTCTGATTGATTGATTGATTAAGTATATATGTATATCTTTATTTATATGGAACCACACAGTGTATGCAGCGCCTTACAGACGTATGTTACAATAAAAAAAGGGGATGACATAAGTGTCACATTCACAGAAACAACAGGTTAGAGGTCATTGCCCTAAGGAGATTACAGTCTAAATTACGTGATTAACTGACTGATTGATTGATTGATTGATTGATATGGATATTACTCTAAAATGTAGAAATATCATATTGATGCTCCAGAGAAGTATACAGATGCATAGGATTCTTTTACAGGATGTTTATGCTCTTGATCTTCAGCAGCAAAGTCAGAAGCAGTCTGTTCACCTATTTGCTGTCATAGTATTTACAGAAAGTGCCTGAAGCCACAAAGTGATTAAAGCCGCTTGCTTGCTGAACTACATCATAAAATAAAAATTTGTGACGCTTCACTAGAGATAGCAGAGGCAGCTACAATATTATTCTCATCTTATTAAAGAAATGTATTATGTGAAATAAAAAAGAAAAGCTTTTTGCTTTAGAACACCGCATTATACTTCTGTTAACATGATGTAAAATTGTCTGGACTGGGGGGAAATAAGTGGAACAACCATCTTTTCTGGACATTTACAACACACTGCCTGTGGATAAGCCTAGGCTGAGGCCACAGAAGAATACACAGGACATGTCTGCTTAATTCTACATGTGCTTGGAACCACACTGGGGTGAAAGTTCAAATCCACCAGCACTCAATTAGCGAAAGTCTGTATCTCCAGTTGATGCTCTAGAGGGGATGCACTACAGTGTATGATGCCTTTAGCACATACTGGGGCACACACTCTTCCATCATTAAGACTTTACTGCTTGAAAGCTTCTTATGCTGCTTGAAAATTTCTTATGCCTGCCCATAGCATGTGTATGAGCATAGCTGGGAACTCTCCAGATTTGCCCCTGAGACTCCGGTTTTATCTTCTAATTACGGGGACTCCGGGGCAGAGGATGATTCTCTGGGTGTGGAAAGTTTTAAATAAAACTCTACCCACTCCTTGCACTCCAGCCAAATCCCCCTCCTTCCCAGCCTATTTTTCAGTTTTTTTTTGTGGTTTTTGAAGCTCTGCCCCCACTCGTGAGTAAGCCCTGCCCCTTTTCTGACGTAAATTGCATCATACATCTCCCCCAGTGGCACCAGAGGACTGCCCTCCGGGTAGTCCATAATTAAAGTTCCCAGGTATGTGAATGAGAATGACATGAAGATACACAGTTTCTCTGTGTACTGTTTAATAAGTGATTTTAAAAAAGGTGTTACCCTGAAAAATATCTATAGACTACCCCATTGACTTTCCTTTGGCTCAAGTAGATTTAATGGGAGATACTCAATGTAAGTAGCTTGATATATTAGCATTATATTGAAATAAACAGGTCCATTACATAGCACAGTTTGTATGAAACACTTTCTGTGGATTTCTGCACATTGCACTGGATTGTGCCATTTCATTATTTTGTAGTTTTGCACATAACACTGAGATGTGTATAACTTTCTTATGCTCTAGCACTTTCAGTGTTTTACAATAAAGCTTGAGGTTTATCAATACTATACGTGTTTTAAATATTGTGTACATAGAATGTTATATATATGCAGTAGTTATAATTTCCAGAGGAAAAAATAAGGTCTTTATTAGGTTGCTTTTTGTATAAATGGTTACTTTTGATATTAAGAGTGGTATCCATAAGTGCGTTACATTTTTGTGACATTTATTTTGCAATATTTATTTTTGCATTTGTTTTGGTTTTTTTTCACTAAGGTGTGATATTGATTTTTATGTTTTAATGATATATTTTCAGTATCACAGGCTCTGCTTCTAGGAAAAGAATCCAATAGTTGCAATCTCAGAACTTCACCCATGCACCCAATTGCTCGAAGAGGTTAGTCCAAAGGTTTGAAAGATCATGGACACTTGTGCTGTAACACTTGATGTAATTAGGAACCAAAGAGCAGACGAAGACAAACGAAACAGAGGTCTTATAACCAAGGAGTAGATATTAGATGTATTCAGGATGAGCAGTCAACACCAGACATGAAGAGCAGATAGCAGCAGAGGTTGTATTGTAGGGAGCAAAGAGCAGTAACAGTTGGGATCGACCTTGATTCAGTACAGAGAAGCCAAACAGGAGCACAAAGCAAGCATAAGCTAGATCACTGCAGCAATCCACAACAATCTGGAAAAAAGAAAGCACACAGAACATGCATACAAAGGATGTCAGAGTAGAGCTAGGAGGTTCTGTAAGACACTAGACAGTATGATATCCCAGAACTGATAAGGATATCAATAAACTATCCACTGGATCTGTCCAGCATCCAGAGTAGCACAGTGAATAGAGATGTTACCTCCCATGCCAACAGACACTGGTCTGAATCCTGACAGCCAAGTACCTCATTTAAGAGTTAATCTGAAAACCCACATTGTTACAAGAAGCAAATCTAATATTTGAATTTCGGAGTCACATGTTTATGGACACTGCTAAATGCGAACATATGATGACCATGAAAACCATTGCTGATAAATTTGGGAAAAATCAAGACAAGATAGCACGCTGCTATCAATAATTCCATGCTGAGACTGAGCGCTCTGAGACCAGGGCGTTTAGTCTCAGACCTTCTTGCTTGTGCCAGTTCATGTGATCACCGTAGCAGCGATCACATGTACCGGCATAGTGACAGACAGAGGCAGCATGCAAAGCATGCTGACTCTGAGTGTCTCCTCTACCTCTGTCTCCCTTGCTATCAAAGTAAGGGAGAGAGAAGTAGAGAGGAGACACCTAGTGATAAAAGAAAATACAGCAGCTGGGGGTATTAACCCCTTCACTGCTGGTGCAGGAGGCTGGCTAAATGCAGGTCAATTTTTGACCTGCAATTATATATATATATATTTTTTTTTTTTTTTTAAACACAACACACTTTTTTTTTTTTTTTTACAAAAAAAATGTTATTAAAAAAAAAAATATATCATTAAACAATACTGGAAGTGTGATTGTTGTGGAGCCATGTAATACACTTATACACACTGCCAAATGTCAGGGATAAAAAAGTGACAAAATAGGGTGGGAAAAAGGGACATGGGGATTTTCACCCAGGGGGGACAGTGGCCACTTTAAACTGCAAATTTTGTAGGTATGACTACCTAATTTAACCCTTTGTGCCCAATTGATCCCAAGAGAAAAAACAAAAATGGTGTTTTTTTTTTACTTTTTTTTAAATTTTTTTTTAATTTTCATAAAGTAAATGGTGGATTATCCATATAAGTAGGGTATCAAAAGAAAGCCCTATTTGTGCTTAAAACAACAGTATATAATTTATGGGGGTGGAATAAAAGACTTAGAGGGAAAACACTGTTGAACAAAGACATAGTCAAAAAGGTCAGAATTCCTCTGGTCCTTAAGGGAAAACGACCTCAGATTTTCCAGGTCCTTAAGGGGTTAATGTTTTTTTAAAATTCATAAATGTGTTTATAAATTAGGCTGTGTAAATAAAATGTTTTAGGCATGCTCTAAAGGTCAAAGTGCCATGTAGATTTTTTTTTCTTTTAAACCCCCAGTCCTATTCCCGGTACCTCAAAAGCGCCTAATTTTTGGACATTTGAGGCACTTGGAGTTTTGGGGCATTCCTTTAATCTACACCTTGTTAATGCCATGTATTAAACAAGGTACAGAGGAAATTACAAAATTATCTCTGTTTTCCTGTGAATGTTATGGTGTAGGTGTTCAGGGATGCTGACATTAAAGTCTTATACCAGAATGCACTTCATCACTTCTTGGCCTTTTACCTAAGATCAAATTTAGCATCATGCTGCACTTTGTCTGATGACAGAGGTCATGGGTGGGGGAAGCTTGAGGTGAATTCCAAATTTCACTGTCTCAAAACAAGGGGGAGATTATTTCTGCGCTGGTGTACTTGAGCAAGAAAATGAGTACTTCAGTAATGGTAGGATCACTGAGCATTTTGGTCTTTTCCACGTTTTCCCTGTCTACCACCAGGTAGAGAAGACATTTTATACATCCAGTCGGTGGGATGGGGCTTCACAGGCTCTAACAAGGTAGTTTTTGTTTTGTCACTTTTTGTACACTTAAAATACCATAGTGGAGCTTAATCCATGACAAGTGGCCCTCCAAACCCTCAAGGTATAGGGAACCTGAAGACTACAGAGACTAGCCCCATGCAGCACTAAGAGCTTGATATGAAGCATGGAGCATAGGGGTGAAGCTGTGTACAGGAAGTCACACATTTCAGGCTTAAAATAATGCAAATAAAGGAGAATAGAAGGAGAAACATGGTATCTTTCCATGCTCCTAGTGCAGTGTGCTCAGCTGGAATATTGGTTACTAGTTTAAAAGCCCGTGTACACGGGCCACAGTGCCACCCAGCAGCCTCGGCTGGTACCCGGAGCCTCTCTGCTCACTGCTTGCACTGCAGTCATGTGCAGTACGGACTTCCCAAACATGCCACGGCTGATACGGAGCAGGACACTCCAAATTCGGACCTTAGTCCTCTCTGCGCACCTTCCTGGGACCAAGCGGTCCCAGGAAGGTGCACAGAGAGAACTCCAGTCCGAATTCAGAGCTCCCAGCTCTGTATCAGCCGTGGCATGTTCGGGCAGGCTGTACTGCGCATGACTGCAGCGCGGGCAGTCTCTGCTGCGCATGACAGCTTCTGACAAACATCCTAGCGAATTATCATATAGGATCTGAAAAGGCACATTGTGTGGCACACTGAATCAGTGAGTAAGGCTATCTTAGGAAATATAAACTGTATTTAAAAACACATTCCCAGATGGTACATTTCTTTCATTGATAGTAATAATATAATGGGAGGAGATGGAAGAACCAAGTCTTTATTTCTAAAAAGCACAGAATTCACTAACTCATTAACTTATTAGCAAACCATGGGCATTTTTGTGCAGATCAACTATTTTTCACTATAGAAAATAGAAGGGTATGAGGGTATATTTTCTTTCTCACCTACTGAGATATAACTATTGTTTAGGGCAGGGATATGAAAATGTTGGCTTTCCATCTATTAAGAGTAAATAGTATAGTTATTAACCGTACCATGGAATAATTCCTTTGCAAATAGTACCATAAAACAAAGCCCTTTACTCATACACTTTAAAAGTGTTTAGGCAATAGGCATTACCTAATGGTTTAAAATGCATAGGACTTTTCAGGAGTTCCTCCCTAAATATTCACTCTTCCCTCTATTGTTTTGAAAAGTTTAAATAAAGTACTTTTTGTTTTATGGAGCTGTGTACCCAAGAATTATTCAAGTGAAGTTACTAACCACACTGTATACATTATCGACTTAAAGGGATAGTAATACTTAAAATGTAAAAAAAAATATGTTGTAGAGTTTATCCCCCTGAGTAAATAAAGGGCACTCCCACTGCTGAAAGGTGTTTCATTCAAAAGTTATTAATTTTCAAAGTTGAATTTTTTAGGTGCAATATCACAGTGGCCTGAAATTGTACAGTGGCGCTGTTGCTACACGATCCTATGGACAGCTCTGGTCAGTTGACCATAAATCTCCATAGGATCGTGTAGCAACAGCGCCACTGTACAATTTCAGGCCACTGTGATATTGCACCTAAAAAATTCAACTTTGAAAATTAATAACTTTTGAATGAAACACCTTTCAGCAATGGGAGTACCCTTGTTTTACTCAGGGGGATAAACCCTACAACATATTTTTTTTACATTTTAAGTATTACTATCCCTTTAAAGGGATAATAATACTTCATTTTATCTTTATTTTATTTTGTAGGCATTAAAAAAACATGAAGAACGATATAAGTCTTATCTCTCAAACCTTTATGGTTTAAGAGATATTCACAAGCAAAGTCTCCCCCCCCCCTTTCAACCAGATCAGAAGGGAGGTGCCCAGGTAGACTGCAGAGAGGGACCATCTTCAATTAAGATAAGGGAAAAAGCTGAAAAACTTGTCAAGGGGGGAAGGGCTTTCATTCTTTTCATACAAAGAAGATTGTCCCCTGCTGTTATCTGTCTGGTCTTACAACCAGATTCACATCTGAGAAGAGATGGCTTACACTAGGAAAAAGGGGCGGGAGGGGGAAACTTTGCTTGTGAATATCTCTTAAACCATAAGGTTTGAGAGATAAGACTTATATCATTCTTCATGTTTTTTTAATGCCTACAAAATAAAATAAAGTTAAAACGAAGTATTACTATCCCTTTAAGGGTAGAGTCCTTATTATGACTATCACCAGTATCTCCATTACAGTGGTGAGTGTCATATATATACCTGTAAAACACCTCAATTGATATCGTTACCTGAGAAATGATATGAGCTATATGCATAGTGAGTGCCCAGATGCACCAACCAATTTGAGATTATTCTTCTACAGACTACAAGGCTCATTTAATAAGAACTGGAGCAATTCTGGAGTAAACCAACTTCATCATAGGGGACACATAAACATTTTCATTGATTTAACACTTTGAGTGCCTGAGGTGTGGGCAATGCATTGCAAAGCAATACATTGTCCAACCCTCTGTTACTCAAAGGGTTAAATGGAGCTTTTAACCCCTTGAACATTTAGACTTATTATGTGTCCCCTATGGTGCAGCTGGTTTGCTCCAGGATTTCTCCAATACTATTCCTTTTATTCCCAGTCAACTAATGATGGCTGGAGATGATATGTCTGGCATTTAGCAAATGCTGGAGAGCCAAATGCTTCCTGCCCCAAGGCTAGCATTTATTTTGACATCTGTGTGCTTTATTTAGGATGTGCTTATCACATCAAAAAGTGTGTACAGAAAATTTACCATAGGCAGAAAAGTGGGACAATTTAGGGCACACCAACTGCACCATAGGAAACACATACAAATTCCTGTAATGCTATTTACTGAAAGAAGCAGTAACCTTTTTCATGTAAACATATATGTAATAGTTCCTTTCCTGCTGAGTAAAACAAGGGTACTCTATCTGCTGGCAGTTATTTTATGTAAAGGAATAGTAAACTTTTTTTATGAAAAATATATGTTGTATGGCTTTTCCTGTTGAGTAAAACACGGGTACTACCACTGCTGACAGATGTATATTTCCAGTGCTATACAGTTTAAACCTGTGTTTTTTTTACATTAGCAATGCCCTCTACTGGTCAAATCCCAATTAATTATTCTGTTACATTCTAACGGAGAGGAAAGTCAGTGACTTACAGTTCTCTATAGCATGTGATAGAGACTGCTGAGTCACTTCTAGGGTGACCACATTTCCCTTCTGCCATTCCGGGACGTGGTCACCCTAGTTGCCCCTTCATACCTTAAGTCCCTGGTGGTCTAGCGGCGTGGAAAGTGCTCTGTGCCTCCTCCGGCACAGAGCTGAAGCTCCCGCGCGCTGTGCTCAGTAATGCAGAGCGCTGGGAGATGATGTCATCTCCCAGCGCTCTGTATTACTAGAGCGCTTGCCTCCAGGTAAGCTGCATTGCCGCCCTGGATGTCAGCCTGCAAGCGGTGTGTCATATCATGGACGCCGCGAGCGGCGTCCATGATGTGACACACCACTTGCAGGCTGACATCCAGGGCGGCTTGGCTTCATTCCGGGACACTTCATTGTCCCGGTTGAAGGGGACCCGGGACGCGGGACATAGCCCTGAAATAAGGGACAGTCCCGGACGTTCCGGGACCCGTGGTCACCCTAGTCACTTCCTGTCAGTCAGAACTATCAGGAAGTAAACACAGTAAATTCACTTGATTATTTGAACCGTTATAAATGTTGACTGTTGGGGTATCTCAGGGATCTGTACTGGGGCCCGTTCTTTTTAATATTTTTATTAGTGATATTGCAAAAGGTCTTCAAGGAAAGGTATGCCTTTTTGCAGATGATACAAAGATCTGCAATAGGGTACACATGTCAGGGGGAATAAGTCGAATGATAAATGATTTAGGTAAATTAGAAGAATGGACAAGAGTGTGGCAGCTGCAGTTTAATGTTGATAAATGTAAAATAATGCACTTGGGACATAAAAATCCAAAGGAAACATATACTGTTAAGGGTACTGTGCTGTCAGAGGCAACAGAGGAAAGGGATTTTGGAGTAATTATTTCTTATGACTTAAAGGTAGGCAGGCAATGTAATAAAGCAGCGGGGAATGCAAGCAGGGCGCTGGGTTGTATAGCTAGGGGCATTAGTAGCAGAAAAAGGGAAGTGGTCATGCCACTCTACATATCTCTAGTTAGACCTCACCTAGAGTATTGTGTACAGTACTGGAGACCCCATCTCCAGAAGGATATAGATACTCTAAAGAAAATTCAGAGTCGAGCTACTAAAATGGTGACTGGTTTACAGGAAAAGACATATCAGGATAGACTAAAGGATCTGAACATGTATAGCTTGGAGGAGAGAAGAGAGAGAGGGGATATGATGGAAACATTCAGATACATGAAGGGATTCAACAAAGTGCAGGATGGAAGTACATTTCAAAGGAGTAAAAATGGTAGGACAAGAGGCCATAGTCTAAAACTAGAGGGACACAGGTTTAGACGTAATGTAAGAAAGTTTTACTTCACTGAGAGGGTAGTAGATAAGTGGAATGGCCTACCAGCAGAAGTGGTAGAAGTTAATACAGTGACAGAATTTAAGCATGCATGGGATAGGCATAAGGATGTCCTTAACATAAGAAAAGATCAAGGATCAGAAAAGGTTTGAGGTTTTTACTGTAGGAAAATGGTCAAACTAGATGGGCTGAATGGTTCTTATCTGCCGTCAAATTCTGTTTCTATGTTAAAACAACTGACAGCAGTTAGAGTGCCCTCGTTTTACCCAGCAGTAAAAGCTCTGTAACATACTGTAAATGTTTTCATAAAAAAAATTACTGCTCCTTTAAACATTCTAACCATTTAAATTGTCAAGAAGTGAGTGACAGTGTGATTACTTCCTTATCCCGCATTGGGGTTCCTGTTCCCTGAAGTGAGGTGGGACAATGCAGCCAGGCTGGAGGAAGTGAATGTGTGGATCTATGGCTATTGGTAGAACAGAGAAGTAATTCATGGAGGTGTATGTATGGATCTGTGGCTACCTCTGGGACAGTGAAGTAAGGCTGAGAAGTGTATGTATGGTTATATGGATACCTGTAGGACACTATCGCAAGACTGGGAAGTATATGAGTAGATTTGTGGCTATCAGTTGGACAGCAAAACAGAGCTGGTGTGTGCACCTATCTGTGGCTACTGGTGGGATAGTGAAACAAGGCTGAGAGAAGTGTATGTTCTCTATGGCTACCAGTAGACAGTCTGCAGGAAATGAATGCACGGATCTCTGACTACAAGTAGGGAAGTGAAGCAAGGCTAGGATGTATATGTGTGGATCTGTGTGTACAAATGAGACAGTGGAGCAGAACTGGGATAGGAAGGCTGGGGGTGTATGTGATTATCTATGGCCACCAGTAGACAGTGGAGCAAGGCTGTGGAGGTACATGTGCAGATCAATGGTTACTTGTGGAATAGTGAAGCCAGTCTGCAGATCTATGGCTACCAGCAAGGTATTGGTGCAAGGCTGGGGAAATGTATGTGCGGGTTTGTGCCTACAAGTGGGACATTGGATCCAGGAAAGGAAGTGTATGTGCAGATCTGTGGCTGCCAGTGGGCAGTGAAGCAAGGCTGAGAAGCGTGTCTATGAATCTTTGGCTACAGAGGCTCCATTCTGGGTACTATATGTGGACATCTGTAACTGCCAATGGGACAGTGGAGCAAGTGTGGGGAGTGTATCTGTGGATCTGTGACTAACAGTAGAACAGAGTAAGGATGGGAAGTGTTTGTGGGTTAGTGGCTCCCAGTGGGACAGTGTAACATGACCGCAAAGTGTTATGTGCAGTTCTTTTGATACTGGTAAGACAGGGAAGCAAGGCTGGAAAGTGTTTGTGGATCTGTGGCTACCAGGCTGGCAGTAAAGTGTATGTTCAGATCTGTAGCTACTACTGGCACAGTGAAGCAAGGCTGGGAAGTATATGTGTGGATCTGTGGCTACCAGTGGCACAGTAAAGCAAGGCTGGGGAAGTGCATGTGCTTATCTATGGTTAACAGTGGGGCAGTGAAGCATGGTATGAAGTGTATGTGCGGGTCTGTCTCTACCAGTGAAGCAAGTGAAACAAGAAAGTGTAGGTGTGGATCTGTGGGTACCAGTGAGACAGTGGAACAAGGCTGGAAAGTACATGTGAAAAGCTTTGACTATATACGGGACAGTGAAGCAAGGCTGGGAAGCATATTTATGGTTCTACGACTACCAGTGGGACATTGGAGCAAGCCAGGGAAGTTTATGTATCTGTGGCTACCAGTGGGATGTTAAAATGAGACTGGGGATATATATTTTCTGTATCTGTAGATACAAGAGGGACAGTGAAATAAGGCTAGGGAAGTGCATGTGCAGATTAGTGGCCACTAGTGGGACAGTGAAGCAAGGCTTGGAAGTGTATGTGCAGATTTTTGCTACCTGTGAGGCACTGGAGCGAGGCTGGGGAAGCACAATGTATGTGTTTTCATGTGATGTTTTGCATGCAGTCCTGCCACCACATGACTTTGACAGCAGCGGTGGTGTCAGAATCTTTAAAACTGTCACAGCTGAGGAATATTTAATACTTGTACTGGATCATCTGCTATATTCATTGGGGGATAATAGATTATTATTATTAATATAAATGGATTTGCCAGCTATTTTTCTGCATCGGGCCTCATTTTATTTTTTAAGATTGGAATGCCGGCACAGTGTAACCCTTTGAGTGCCAGAGAGATATGCAATGCATTGCTCTGCAATGCGTTGCGTACCCTCTGGCACTCAAAGGGTTAATGAATACATTACTGGCATACATATGTTTTATGAAGGAATTTTAATGTAGACTTTCTTTCTTTCTTTTTACAAGTACATCTTTTACAAAATATGAAGATCAGAAGACAGAAGAGAAGACAAGATGAAGAGAAAGAAGATAGAAGATGAAGAGAAAGATGAAGATGGAAGATAGAAGATTGAAGAAGAAGATGGACAGTAGCTGACCAGGGTTCTGAAGACACCTCTGGACATCAGAATTACAGGTAAGTGTTTCTATTCAGGGGATGTTTTTTAGTCAGATTAACGCTGTGAGTGCCAGTGGGGAAAGCATACCGGCTCTAATAGGGTTAATTCTACTAACATTTGACGTATTTTTTCATACTTTGGATATAGGTGACTTAGGTTTTTTTGGGCCCTTTTTTTTCCTTTCAACATGAATTAGGTTACTCCACACCCAGAAAAACTGGGTTTAGATGCTCACCCATTAGGGTGGATCCCTTAAAGGGATAGTAATACTTAAAATGTAAAAAAATATATGTTGTAGTGTTTATCCCCCTGAGTAATACAAGGGTACTCCCACTGCTGAAAGGTGTTTTATTTGAAAGTTATTATGCTCAAAGTTGAATTTTTTAGGTGCAATATCACAGTGGCCTGAAATTGTACAGTGGCGCTGTTGCTACACCATCCTATGGAAAACTCTGGTCCGTAGACCATAAATCTCCATAGGATGGTGTAGCAACAGCGCCACTGTACAATTTTAGGCCACTGTGATTACACCTAAAAAATTAAACTTTGAGCTGTAATAACTACAGAATAAAACACCTTTCAGCAGTGAGAGTACCCTTTTTTTTTACTCAGGGAGATAAACACTACAATATATTTTTTTTTTTACATATTAAGTATTACTATCCCTTTAATGCATCTTAACACCTAACATATGCAGATGAATAGGAAAATGGACATTGTGTAAATGGGTTTTAATGGATTCAAATGGGCACTAATATTAGAGCCCGATGTGTGTTTTTTTCTGCCGGTATTTCTTCATAGCATTGGTAATTGAATGACTTATTGTACTTGAAAAAATGCTGATGAGTGTATTTCTTTTGCCGACGGGGTGACTTGAATCAAGGCCTATGTGTTGTTCTCTGGCTACAAGTGAATAATATCAATGTTTTCATACCTACAGCCAGTTAAAATTTAGATATTATATTTAATTGCATAGTGCAGCATGAATTAACATTTTGATAAATGTTGGCCCGGACTGGCTCTCTGGTCTCTTTATGCATATTGCCCATGTGTAGTATAAGTGTTACCTTAAATGCTCTTGCCTTCCCTTCTGGGTCTTTTCCAGTCTGCTTACTGTCAGTCACTAAGGCTGTTATTTTTTTCAGTGAGAGCTGAGCAAAGTAGAGCAATTCCAATTAGAGGAGTTTTTAGATGCAGTCATTTTGTGCCCCAGGAGACAGAGTAAAGCAGCTACACCTCCCCTGCTGCTTTCATGTATTTGTGTGGTAATGACAAGAACAAGGCTGATCATGAGAGAACATAAAGCAGGTTTAAAAAAGTAAACTTCATTATCTTGAAAGAATCAAAAAAGTAAGGAGTGGTTGTGCCACTCTGACCACTGAAGAACCCATCTAATCATCTGTAGCCACCCTGTGGCCCTCTAGCTGACTGAGAATGATGGCAATGGTAGTCCTGAACAGGTAAAGAACTTCAGGTTGCCCACCCCGATCTAAATGCATGCATCTCTCTCTCTTTCTCTCTGTTTCTCTCTGTCTACAATATAGTGCAAGAAGGTGTGTTTGCAAATACTGTAGGCTCAAAATTTCCACTCGCCACTAGCCAATGGCGAGTGAAAATTTAGCCCTGGGGAGTAGACATTCAGCCCTGGTTGATATGTTATGGCTTGCAGTGGCGAGTAACTTTTCATGTCTGGCTAGTAGCAAAGCACTTCAAGTTTTAAAGGGATAGTAATACTTCGTTTTATCTTTATTTTATTTTGTAGGCATTAAAAAAACATGAAGAACGATATAAGTCTTATCTCTCAAACCTTTATGGTTTAAGAGATATTCACAAGCAAAGTACCCCCCCCCCATTCAACCAGATCAGAAGGGAGGTGCCCAGGTAGACTGCAGAGAGGGACAATCTTCAATTAAGGTAAGGGAAAAAGCTGAAAAGCTTGTCAAGGGGGGAAGGGCTTTCATTCTTTTCATACAAAGAAGAGTGTCCCCTGCTGTTATCTGTCTGGTCTTACAACCAGATTCACATCTGAGAAGAGATGGCTTACACTAGGAAAAAGGGGCGGGAGGGGGAAACTTTGCTTGTGAATATCTCTTAAACCATAAAGGTTTGAGAGATAAGACTTATATCGTTCTTCATGTTTTTTTAATGCCTACAAAATAAAATAAAGTTAAAACGAAGTATTACTATCCCTTTAAGCCCTGCGGATGCTTCCAAAATGTATAGGATATCTTTCTAGCTCTGATCATTATTGATGGTTATGACAATCCATTTGATTGCAGATAGGATGTTGATCCAGTTTGATATCTAACTGGCTTTTGGAGAAAGAAAAACAAATTCTAGCCACTTGGGGCTTAACTGGAAATGATTTTAGTAATTTTCCTTTTTGCCTTTTTCTGGGTCAACAAGACTGAGCTTGATGGACACCAGCCTCATCCACTATGTTATTATGTAAACAAATAACTATCCACAAAAACGTTATTTACACATTAACCCCTTAAGGACCAGCGCTCCTGGGGTGTGTGGTCCTTTAAGGATCAGATAGGGAAGTTTGACGTGCTGCCCCACATGACTAATCACGTGTGCCGGCACGCCAAACGAGGGAATGAAAGAGATCACTCCAGTCTTGGAGTGCTCAACTTCAGTCCCCGGTATTACTCACTCCTGCAGGAGCGCGGTGAGTAAAAGTGCCGGACCAGTGTGACAGTCCAGGTATGTCAATGGTCTTTAAGGGGTTAAATAACAGTGATTTACATCAAAACTATCACACAAATAATTAACTGGATGATTTATATGTAAGCAGTGAATCCACAGCAGTCTCCTGTTTTGTAGCCTAAACATGTTTATTGAAACAAACACACAAAATGGACTGCGCTATTGTCTAGATCCAGTAGGTACAGAGATTAAAAGGGAAATATTGTGTTTACTGAAACATCCACATTTCATTGCTTCTTAGCACAACTTCATCAGGACTTTAACGAAATGTGGATGCTTCAATAGACACTTATTGGCTGCAAGACTGGAAATTGCAATGGATTAGTTACTTATATGTATATTGACCAGACTGGCAACACCTGCACCACAATGCACCCAGCAACTTAAAAAGATTGGTGTTCCTTTGTCACAAATGTATTTGGTTGCTTTGTATGGAAATATGACAAATAAAATGTGCCAAGCAGCTACAATAGCTAAAAAATATTTGTACTAGTGTAAAAGCCTATGTACACAGGCCAGCATTCTGTGCGTTAAGGCAGCCTCTACTGCACATGACTGCACCGGACAAACATACATCTGGCCTTTTATATTATAGGATTATTTCCCCACCTCTCTGGGTTGAAATGAACGACCATAAAGACTTTTATCCCACAACGCAATGTGTTGGATACCTCTCTGACATGTAATCTATGAAAGAGAGAGAAGATACCACTGATGGGTATATCCCTATAAGAGAAGGCCAGTTCAGTACTGAATTCATCATTAACAAACAGTATTAATTAATTATTGTATTTATAAGCAATTAAATTATCATAGACCTTTATTATATATACAAACATGAATGAATATAGTGATTAATGTTACTTACAAACATCTATAATACTGGCAGAAAAAGTCACATCTGTCAGTGAATAAAAACAAGCATACAAAAAATAATTTGAGGATTTGTCATATGCCTTGTAGCATATAATAGTATAAAGGCAAATTTTCAATTGTTTCAAGCTACTACTATACAGTCCTTGAGGCCAATTTATCAGAAAGAACTGACACCACCATTACAATCTGGCAATTCTAATGGCCAAACAGCTGTTCTTTAACTTTTATAGAACCACTAACGTCATCTTAGTTTAATGGTTACACGACTTGTTTAGGCAGCGTGTCAAATACTTTTTATGAGACATTATGATTCTACAAAGAATTGTGTCAAGTAGATATAATGCATATTATACATAATCCTGCAACGTTAGTATTATATTGCATTATGAACACATCACGACTAGCTGTCAGCTGTTCTTAACTTATTTTGAGAGATCAGTAGTTTTGTACATCGTGAACAATTTTTGTCTGCAACTTAGTTCATTGGTGTTACTTGTAAAAAACTGATCCGCTATGCAGCATACAATGTAACCATTGATTTTGTTATTCCAGAAACATGTATTGAATTTCTGTTTCACTTTGTAGTAAATAAAGGGTCTTTCACATTTGTGATGAAAATACAGTAACCCCCTCTACATTTTCATCACCAGTGGTCATTTGCTCACATTATGCGGTGTTGTCCCTGTGTGAACCTGTTAAAAATAATAATAATCTTTATTTATATAGCGCCAACTTATTCCGCAGCGCTTTACAATAGGGGATAGACATATAGAGATATTAAATAGTACAAATCATACGTGGCGAACAGAAGGATCAGAGGGCCCTGATTGTGAGAGCTTACAGTCTAGAGGAAGGTGGATAGGATACAGAAGGTATAAGTGCTGTTGGGTGTAAGTGTCTCCTGCCACATAAGCTGCCGGTCAGTGGGTGGGAGAGAGAAGTGCTAGTGAGTGTAGTGGTCCAGGGAATGGTTGGTTCTTGGTGATAATATTTATAGAGGTAGTTGATAGGCTTCCCTGAAGAGGTGAGTTTTCAGGGAGCGTCTGAAGATCTGAAGGCTAGGTGAGAGTCTGATAGGGCGGGGGAGGGAATTCCAGAGCTCGGGTGCAGCACGGTAGAAGTCCTGTAGGTGGGAGTGGGAGGATGTAATGAGAGATGTGCAGAACGAAGATGGCGAGTGAGAGTGTATTTGGAAATGAGAAATGAGATATAGGGGGGTGAGGTGTTAGTAAGGGCTCTATAGGTGAGCACCAGGATTTTGAATTTAATTCTGTTTGCTAATGTGAGCCAGTGTAGGGATTGGCAGAGGTGACTGGTGTTGGAGAAGAGGTTGGTTAGGTAGATTAGTCGTATGTCACGGTTTTATTGAACACTCAGACAATTGGGTAGGATGAAACAGAAAAGCTTTATTAGGCAATATAAAGTGCAACAAGGCCCTTCACAGGTCCAAACTTTACATACAGCAGCAAGAAAGTTTGACACAGGACAGGGCATACAAATAGCATACAATAAAGGAGGCTCTACCGGCCTTACCAAATACCGGGTAAAGAAGCCTGGTAACCGGTGCAACAAGGAACAGAGGAGGCTCTACTGGCCTTACCAAATACCAGGTAAGGCAGCCTGGTTACTGGTGCAACAAGGAACAGAGGAGGCTCTACCGGCCTTACCGAATACCGGGTAAGGCAGCCTGGTATCTGGTGCAACAAGGAACAGAGGAGGCTCTACCGGCCTTACCGAATACCGGGTAAGGCAGCCTGGTATCTGGGGCAACACGGAACAGAGGAGGCTCTACAGGCCTTACTGAATACCAGGTAAGGCAGCCTGGTATCTGGTGCAACAAGGAACAGAGGAGGCTCTACCGGCCTTACCGAATACCAGGTAAGGCAGCCTGGTATATGGTGCAACAGGAACAGAGGAGGCTCTACCGGGTCACAGGCTGAGTGGGTGTAATGAGCTGACAACGGTAACTGCTAGTGACCGGATAGCACAGACTGAGTGTACGTAACGGAGGCCACAAAGAGTCACAGGCTCAGCGCAGTGTAATGGGCTGGCAACGGTAACTGCTAGTGACCGGATAGCACAGACTGGGTGTACGTAATGGAGGCCACAGAGAATCACAGGCTGAGCTTAGTATAATGGATTGGCAACGGTAACCGCTAGTGACCGGATAGACAGACTGGAATCTCGTAACGGAGGCCACACTGATACACAGGCAGCGAGTAGCGCAACCGGAGGCAACAAATATGAGAGGACTGACAATAATAGCGAGGGCAAAACAAGGAGCGTAAATCAGTCAATGCCTGGATCAGTATCAGAGAGCGGTAGTCAGCCAAAGCCTGGATCGGTACACAGAGAGCGGAAGTCAGCCTGAGCCTGGATTGGTACACAGAGAGCGGTAGTCAGCCAAAGCCTGGATCGGTACACAGAGAGAGGTAGTCAGCGAAAGCCTGGATCGGTACACAGGAGCGGAACAGGAACAAGGTCAGATGAAAACCGGATCAACACAGAACAGGAGCACAGAATAACGTAAGGTCAGGTACACCACGAAAGGGCACCGGCCTAGTGACAGGAGGGCGTATATAAAGGCTAGCCCTGGGAGAGGCAAGCCAGCTAGAACCAATAAGAGACAGCCAAACACAAACCCGGAAGTAAGAATGTCGCACAGAGAATCACGGGCACCGTGATATCGTGCTGCTGAGTTCATTATGGACTGTACTGGGGTTAGGCGGGCAAGAGGAAGGCCAGTTAGTAGTGAGTTACAGTAGTCAAGACGGGTCATGATGAGTGTTTGGATTAGAATTTTAGTAGTGTCTGGGTAAGGAAGGGTCGGATTCTAGAGATGTTGCGGAGGTGGAGGTGGCATGATTTGGAGATTGACTGGATGTGAGGAATAAAGGATAGGGCGGAGTCTAATGTGACCCCCAGGCAACATGTTGTAGGGGTTGGTGTGATGATAGTGTTGGTAATGGTGAAGGTAATATCTGGAGTAGGACTGTTAGTAGAGGGAGGGAAGATAATTAGTTCGGTTTTGCCAAGGTTAAGTTTGAGTTGACGGGAGGACATCCAGGAAGACACAGCGGACAGACAGTCAGATACCTGGGACAGGAGGGAAGGGGAGAGGTCTGGGGATGAAGCGGGGCATGGTGGGGTATGAAATTACAGATGTCGGGCTCAAGTGAAGGCCATTCACTGGAGGTTGTAATAGAGCCTCTATTGTACTCTGTCTAAATCCCCTGCTGGCAGCCACATAAACAGATCTGCCCTTCAGCATCTTTACTGCATTTCTGCATGAATGTAGTATAGATTATGTTTGCTGGACTTTGGTGCTTTCATGCGAGATGATAAGTTGCCACGGTGAAAGGCATCATAGGTCAGTAGCATACTTTTCAACATGGACAGCACAAGTAATGAACCATCGCTGTGTTGCTGTGAAAGGGGCTTAAGAGATTCCCATGCAATTGTTTCAGACAGTAGAGCCATATATTTGCTGATAGGACAATCTAGCTTATTTATAAGAATCCCTTATATTGAAAGTACAGAATTGTGGAGATATCAGATGCTACTTTAAACCCTTAAGGACCCGAGGTGGGCAGATGTTGTAGACCACAGCATATTTTTTTTTTTTTGCAATGAATTCTGGGATGGCAGAGTGGCATGCAGCCTCGCTACCTTCCCAGAATTCCATGATGTGCCAGGACTGCACTGGTCCTTATCGTCCTGACCGGGGTGACAGTCCTGGCATATCAAATGTCTTTAAGGGGTTAAAAGTGAAGCACCACCTCCTAATAATAACCTTCACTTACCTTACTACCGACAGAAAATCCAACTGGTCCCTATGAACTTTGCTCTTGTGCCTTTTTTCAAAAGATAATATTTTTAATCAGTCTTGTATGTCATGACCATGAAGACAGACATATCAGTTGCTGGCAGTTTTTCAAAATCAAGCAGGCAGGTTGCTTGAGCCTAGTTAACTTTTTAAAGAGATAGTAATGTTTCACAATAAAAGCAGCTCCAATTAATCTTCATAGTATTGGGTCCTGAAGAATGTTATTTCACTACTGTCAGAGTTGTAGTTCAAGAGAAATTAAATGATAAAGTATGCCACTCCAGCCTCCTTTACTGATGTAACACTGCTTGCCTCAGAGCAGCAAGACTGTCCGGATGGATCACAGAAAGGTATAATATTCAGTGAGCATAAAGGAAAAACCTAAAAAAAACTGTCAAGGATAGAAGATTGTTCCTTGCTGTGACCTGTCCGGTCAAGAGACCAGATTCCACATCTGAGGGGAGGGGTTTACTAGGGATGGGTGAAAATTTCTGCCTCAAACTGAAATCGGCGAGAAATGGCACTTTCCACATGGCGAAAAATTTCCCGCAAAAACTGCCAATTTTCTGCTTTTTCCCACTTTTTTCACCTAGCTCATTCCATTGAAATCAATTGGAGCATTGAAGTTACATAGTATAAAAGGGGAATGAGGGTGCCTGTGTTGCTGGGGTGTTGGGAAAGAATCAGTTGAACAGGGGATTATTTTTTGGGTGGGCTGTTTACTGGGATTGGGGGCAGTTACTAAAAAAATCCTAAATAAAATTAAAAAAAAAACATAAAACATGGTATTAAAGGGATCTGAGGAGTGTGCCTGTGTTGGTGGGTGGAGTCTGGGGAATGAATCAGTTGAACAGGGAATTTGTTTTGGGTGGGGTCTTGACTGGCATTAGGGGGACAGTTAATAAAAAAAATAAAATAAGACATTTGTATGTATAGTGCTATATAGACAGGAACCCCCCTGACATAAGCTGCCACTGGGGTAGACTGATACTTGACTTGATAGAGTACTTTGTAGATGATAATTTGTTAGATTTGTTGTTAGAGGCATTTGTAGGACTTAGACTTATTAGAGGCCCAAGCACTGAAGAAACATTTTTGTAGGACTTAAGCTTGTTAAGTTTGGCATGTGTGGTCAGTGCTCCACGCAGTGTGCAATGGGTAGAGTTGAACTGCCACATCCTAACATCAACAGAGTGGGTACCATTTGGCAGGGGAGGTAATGATGAACAAGGTGGATTGGCAGAAGATGTAGTTACCCTAGAAGTTGATGGTGAGCTAGTTGTTTCACTCATCATGGAACTTCCAGTCTCTGCCTGGGTTGCTCTATTCTTCCTCCTCTTTGATCTTCACCTCACCTCTTGTTGCGTTTCTGGAGAGCCAGGGGGTGTAGTAACAGTGGTGCTTGATTTCTGTGGTGGGTGTTTGGCTGTAACATGTTTGACATAGATGTCATGGTGTCTGTGTTTCATGTGTGATATCAGGGGGCTTGTGCCAAGGTGTGTTCCCTCCTTTCCTCTTCTCACTGATTTGTAACAAATTGTGCACAGTGCCGTTGGTGATGACTACACTGTGCCTGCCCCAAGATAAAAATAGTCCCACACCCATTACTTCAGGTGATGGGGAACAGGTGGAGAAGAATGGCTTCTTTCATCTTGTCCACCACATTCCCCTTCACTGTCTGTGGTAGTGGATAATGTTGCTGCTGTCCTGGTCCCGCATCACTTGTTGACCCCATTCCTACTGTGTCCACTGTGCTCTGTGGCATACTAGCCTACTCCTCAGCATCCTGCTGCCCTTGCAACTCAGCAACAGAAGAAATTAGAGAAGTTGAAAATTCCTCAAATTCCACTGCTAGTGGGTGATGCCCATCCTCATCCCTGTCTCCCATTCCTTCTCAGTTTCTGCTAAAAAGGCCATCAATGTCTCTTCCACCCCAGCTTCTCCACTATCATAATCACCACCACCACTAGCCCCTATGTGTTGCTGCTGTTGCTCTATTACAGAAATCTCACTGCTTCTTGGAGGAGGTGACGAGCAGTGTGACAGAGGGTCCCCTAATGTCACACTTGCCATTTCTTGGTGACGTGAAGAAGGCTGACTGGCAGCAGTAGCAGCAGAGACAGGCAGCTGATCTGTGCTCCTGCTGGTGATGGTATTAATTGTGTGCCTGCTCTCCCCCAACAACAGTTCTGGCCTCTTAGTCTTCAGGATCATGTTCCACATCGAGACTTTAGGGAACGGGAGGACTCCCAGGCCCAGGGTTAGAGGTATGGTGCGGGCTCTCAAATGTTTTCCCTACCACTCCAGCTGCTTCACCATTACTGCTACTACTACTAACACCAACCACATCAAGTTCAGCTACAGAGTCTTCCTCCTCAGTCTCACAGTCACTAGTAATATGAGGATATTGTTGTTGATTACCCCCTCCTTCACTCCTAACGCTAACACGCTGCTGGACCTTAGTAGTAGTAGTACTAGCACTGGTGGGACTGCTTGGGGATGGCAAGTGTGACTTAGGGTCCCTTGCTGTCACACTTGGTATTATTTTCTCCTTCCCCACTCCTGAGTACTACAAGAGACACGAGCAGCAGACAAAGTACTGGTGGCAGCAGGTTCAGCACTGGCAGCAGGTACAGCACTGGACTCAGCAGGGGCAGCACATCTGGCAGCAGGTACAGCAATGGTGGCTGCATGTACAGCACTGGTGGCACCGGGTGCAGCACATCTGGAAGCAGGTACAGAAATGGTGACTTTAGGTACAACACTGGTGGCAGCAGGGGCAGCACGTCTGGAAGCCGGTACAGCACTAGTAGCAGCAGGGACAGCACATCTGGCAGCAGGTACAGCAATGGTGGTTGCAGGTACAGCACTGATGGCAACAGGGGCAGCATATCTGGCAGCAGGAACAGCACTAGTGGCAGCAGGGGCAGCACGTCTTGCAGCAGGCACAGGCAGCTGATCTGCCCTACTCTCACTAGTACTACCATTTTCTCCCTCCCTTCCCATTCCCTTTTCTCCCTCCCTTCCCATTAAATTCCCCAAGATCCCTTTGGGTGATTTAGGGGGACTGGACAGCATTGTACTGCTAGTCACTTCCTCCTCCTCCTCATCAGACTCAGTGGACATATAGTGCTTATAGTGATAACAGTCACTATGAGCATATCCTACCTCATTTTAACAAATAATTCACAGCAGAACAGCACAGTGTGTCTACCTCGCGGAGAATAAAGTGGTTTTCATGAAATTTCTCACGGGAACACGCTGACAACTTTCGCCCATCCCTAGGATTTACAGTCGCTAAATGGGGCAGGAGGAGGATACTTTATCATTCAATTTCTCTTAAAGGGATAGTAATACTTCGTTTTAACGTTATTTTATTTTGTAGGCATTAAAAAAACATGAAGAATGATATAAGTCTTATCTCTCAAACCTTTATGGTTTAAGAGATATTCACAAGCAAAGTTTCCCCCTCCCGCCCCTTTTACCTAGTGTAAGCTATCTCTTTTCAGATGTGGAATGCAGTCTATAGACCAGACAGATAACAGAAGGGGACACTCTTATTCCTATGAAAACAATGAAATCCCTGCCCCCCTTGACAAGCTTTTCAGGTTTTTCCCTTATCTTAATTGAAGATTGTCCCTCTCTGCAGTCTACCTGGGCACCTCCCTTCTGCTCTAGCTGAACAGTGTGACATCAAGGGGCGGGAGGGGGATACTTTGGTTGTGAATATCTCTTAAACCATAAAGGTTTGAGAGATAAGACTTATATCATTCTTCATGTTTTTTTAATGCCTACAAAATAAAATAAAGTTAAAACGAAGTATTACTATCCCTTTAACTATAACTCTGACAGTATTGAAATAACACTCTCCATGGCCCAGATATCACGAAGATTAATTGGAGCTGCTGTTTTCGTGAAACATTACTATCCTTTAAGGACAAAAGTAGTGGCCTTAATATGATTAAATATTCTGCAATAATAATTGCCATCATATTATTTGAAAAATGAGAATATAGGGAAAAGGAATCAAGAAGCTGGCTATCTACCTAGCTATAGTAAAGACTCTACAGCCACCTTCCTCACATGGCTCTCTAGAGGGAGCACAAAATACTGACTTATGACAATCCACTTAACCCTTTGAATGGCAGAGGGGTATCCAATGCATTGCGACGCGATGCATTGAATACTCCTTTGGCAATTAAAGGGATAAAACATCAGTTGTGCATGTATGTAAGTGCCCTGATCACAGGAACTTACAGTCTACAGGATGTGGGGTTGTGATTCAGGCCATATGCTCAAAGTAAAAATTGGATAATTCTGGGTGCAAACCAACTGTACTGTGGGGCCAAATGAAACCTTCCATATATTTAAATGGGACTTTTAACCCCTTCAGCACTAGAGATGTGTCAAACTAATTGCAAAACAATGCCGTGGAGACCACTCTAACATTCAGTGGAATTAAAGGGATAGTAATACTTTCTTATAAAAATCTCTAAAATTGTAGTTATTAATAATACAATTAAGATGAGATACTTCCCAGGTCTTAACTCTTCATAGCTTTTCTGTTCGTAGCATTTAAACTTCCCCCCTCCCTCCAGTGGTGTATTTAGGTTTTGTGCTGCCCTAGGCCTGACTAAACTCACACCCCCCCTTCATTTGCCCCACCCCTTCCTGTCCAGGCCAAACCTCTTCCTGTTTAGGACCCACCCCTTCCTCTTTTGATGGCATCGCATGCAACTTCAGGCTGCCTGGGTGAAAGGATCAAATGCTGCCCCACCACCAGCACAAAAATCATACCCACCATTTTCTGAAGACATAGGGGCTTATGTACTAAAAGGGATTGAGGCAGTTCTGTAGCAAAGCAACTAGTTGTGCCATAGCAAACAGAACTGAAATGGGAGTACATATGTGACACTACAGAGCTTACAATTCAAGTGGGGCTAAACTACTGACATCACAGAGATTAAAATTTACTTGGGCTACATTAGTGACACCACATAAGTTGGAATTTAAATGGGCCTACTCTAGTGACAACACATAGCTTGCAATTGAAATGGGGCTAAAATAGTGATACTGCAGAGGTAATAATTGAAATGTAGCTACATTAGTGATACCATAGAACTTACAATTGAAATACAGCTACATTTGTGATATCATAGAACTTGCAATTTAAATGGGCCTACACTAGTGATACCACAGAGCTAACAACTTCAACTAGGATAATGTCTTTGACAAGGAATAAACCTATTTTAAGCAATTGAATGATAGAAGGGTACTTAATGCATTTCAAGCAATGAATTCTACACCCTCTGGCACTCAAAGGGTTAATATACAGATTCAATTTCCATTGATTGCAATGCTAACATTTATATGTGATATTTATTTTTCATGCTCAAATAAAATAAAATAAATACTCCAAATGTTCTATATCATTTTGGACAGAATTTTTTTACCATTCTGGCTATTTTGTACCTCTATTTGAATTAATAAATGACTCTAAAATAACAGAGTACTAAAGAAATTATCCAGGTATAATCAAGCCAGTTATTTAAGAGATCCTTAGATTAATGTACCAAGAAACTGGAAGAATTCTGGCACAAACCATCTCTACTATAGGGGAGAAATCCCCCACCCAACCCACTGATTTAAATGGAACCTTTAACTCATTGAATTCTAGAGATGAACAAAAGCAATTTTGGGACAAACCAATTGCTCCTTAGTGGAGAAATAATCATACGCCCTTATTTAAATTTGAATTTTAACCACCCATTTAATGTTAACCCTTTGAATGCATTGCGTATCCCTCTGACACACAAAGTGTTAAAGGGATAGTAATATTTCATAATAAAAGCAGCTCTAATTAATCATCATAGTATTTGGACTTTGATGATTGTTATTTCAATTCTGTCAGAGTTGTAGTTCAAGAGTAATTCAATGACAAAGTATCCCCTCCCGCCCCTTTTACTAATGTAACACTGTTCAGCCAGATCAGAAGGGAGGTGCCCAGGTAGACTGCAGAGAAGAACAATCTTCAATTAAACCTTAAAAACTTGTCAAGGGGGGCAGGGCTTTCATTGTTCTCATAGGAAGAAGATTGTCCCCTGCTGTTATCTGTCCAGTCTATGGACTGCATTCCACATCTGAGAAGAGATGGCTTACACTAGGTAAAAGGGGCGGGAGGGGAAACTTTGCTTGTGAATATCTCTCAGGCCATAAAGGTTTGAGAGATAAGATTTATATCGTTCTTCATGTTTTTTTAATGCCTACAAAATAAAATAATGATAAAACGAAGTGTTACTATCCCTTTACGATGTCTCCAAAACATCTATAGCTTTCAAGTTGTTAAAAGTACCATTTAAATGAAAGTGGTGTGTGAATTTCGATTTTGTCCCCTATGGAGCAGTTAGTTTAGTCCAGATTGACTCCAGTTCTACTGAGGACTCGGCATTCCTCCATTGCAGTGCGTTGGACACGTGTGCCACTCATATGGTTGATAAATATTATTTAGCAACATTTTTTTTAATTATTAATCTAATAATCCTCAGTAATGAATGTGTTTTCCCTGGCTTTGTGGGGCAGGTGGGCTAAGAAGAACTGAATCAATTCTGGGGCAAAGCAATGATATCATATATGGTATATAAATATTCATTTAAATTGGGTTTTAATACCTTGAATGCAAAAGAGGTCTCCAACTTCCTTTCTACCATTCAAGGAGTTAAAAGTCACATCTGCAATCTTTGGGAGTTTGGGAGAATTGTAATGTCCCCCCCCCCCACACACACACACAGTTGTCCCCATAATAATTTATTTCTGTGCACATGACCCTGTGTGTCTATGTACAGTGAATAGGCAGACTGGCCACTGGTGCTGCTGCAGGTCTGTCTGGGCTCAGATCTCTACCCCCAGGATCAGTGTGTATGGGGGGAGCCGGTGCGGTAGGTAAGACTACAGTAATTAGGTCTGGTAAAGTACCGGAATGTCTGGCCACAAATGAGAAAAAGAAAGGCGTCTGGCACCAGAAAGATGCTACTGGGTTACAGTGATCAGGACAATGTTTCGGCGCTCAAACGTCCCTTAATATACAGTGAACAACGATGGTATCAGCCACTATGCAGTACTTCATCATACCCATATAAGCACCTCTTTGCCTTCCTCTCTCTCTCTCTCCCACACACTCTCTGTCTCTTTTTCTTTTTTTCTCCCCACAGTCGCTTACTGTATGTATACAGTATATTTGCCACACCGTTATGTATACCGGCTTTACACGGACCTCCCACGTGTGTCTGTATGTGTGTGCTATAGGAGGAGATGTACAACGAGAGCTATGTAGTGTGCGCTCCTGGATATTCATTTGAGGTCAGTATTAAAGGGATAGTAATACTTCATTTTAACTTTATTTTATTTTGTAGGCATTAAAAAAACATGAAGAACGATATAAGTCTTATCTCTGAAACCTTTATGGTTTAAGAGATATTCACAAACAAAGTATCCCCCCCCTGTTCAACCAGATCAGAAGGGAGATGCCCAGGTAGACTGCAGAGAGGGACAATCTTCAATTAAGATAATGGAAAAAGCTGAAAAACTTGTCAAGGGGGGAAGGGCTTTCATTGTTTTCATACAAAGAAAATTGTCCCCTTCTGTTATCTGTCCTGTCATACAACCAGACTCACATCTGAGAAGAGATGGCTTACACTAGGAAAAAGGGGAGGGGAACTTTGCTTGTGAATATCTCATAAACCATAAAGGTTTGAGAGATAAGACTTATATCATTCTTCATGTTTTTTTAATGCCTACAAAATAAAATAAAGTTAAAACGAAGTATTACTATCCCTTTAAGATACCTAGCTCCAGTGCCACGTGGGCACAGCTACCAGATGAAGCCCATTTCTGATCTCCAAATGCCCTGTGCCCATTCCAGAATGCAGCCGATGGGAGCAGAGACTGAGAGTGCGGAGAGCCAGCACCCCTCCCACCTTGTGACACCAAGTGGGAGGGTCTTAACCCGGGGAGGGACCTGAGATTCACAGGGTGAATTTGTCTATATAAGATCTGTGGTACTGTGTGCCACTGCCGCCCCCTGTAAAGAGCTGCCCTAGGCCTAGGCCAAGATACAGCACTGCCTCCCTCCCCTTTTTCGTACACCAGCGCTCTAGCTGACAGATGTAGTATCCGGTCATTTGACCAGATGGAGGCTTTTCAGCAGAGCCGAAAATGCAACATTTATGAAGAAATACTTCACTGGAACAGTCTACAAAGTGTGCTTGGTCAAATGACCGGATTCTGCATCTGTCAGTTAGAGCGATGACATATGAAAAAGGGGAGAGAGGGTAGAAGTTCAAATGCTACCAACAGAAAAACTATGAAGATTTGAGACCTGGGAGGTAGCTCATCTTAATTCTATTATTAATATCTACAATTATAGAGATTTTTATAAGAAAGTATTACTATCCCTTTAAAGGGATAGTAATACTTAAAATGTAAAAAAAAATATGTTGTAGGGTTTATCCCCCTGAGTAAAACAAGAGTACTCCCACTGCTGAAAGGTGTTTCATTCGAAAGTTATTAATTTTCAAAGTTGAATTTTTTAGGTGCAATAGCACATTGGCCTAAAATTGTACAGTGGTGCTGTTGCTACACGATCCTATGGACAGCAAATCTCCATAGGATGATGTAGCAACAGAGCCACTGTACAATTTCAGGCCACTGTGATATTGCACCTAAAAAATTCAACTTTGAAAATTAATAACTTTTGACTGAAACACCTTTCAGCAGTGGGAGTACTCTTGTTTTACTCAGGGGGATAAACCCTACAACATATTTTTTTTTACATTTTAAGTATTGCTATCCCTTTAAGGACCCCTTGTAAAATACTTGGAATTTTGGGAATTTTCATTTGTTCCCCCTGGTGCAGTTGGCTTGTCCATGGGTTATTATTTTACACGCCAACTTATTCTGTACTTTGTACAGTAGGGAACAGATATACTGAGACTTACGACAGTACAGTTAGAGTATACAATACGACGGTGATAATGTACTTTATTTGTACTAGTGCTCCTAAGATTTATAACATACAATAAGAATCAGATTGCCCTGGTCACAAGAGCTTACATTCTAGATGGCATGAGCTTGGGATTCATTGCTGCAGGGTGTAAGTACCTCTAGCCACAAGAAATGCTGGGTTAAAGGAGAAGTAACACCTCCTAATTCTAACCCATCACATACCATACTATGACCAGAAAATCCTAATGGCCCCTATGAATATTTTCCTTAATGCTTGATTCAAGAGATTTAATCAGTCCTAGATGTCATGCCCACAGAGGTGAGCATGGCAGTTTCTGGTAGGTTTCTGAAAGGGATATTAGTGTTTCAAAATAAAAGCAGCTCCAATTAATCTTCATAGTATTTGGGCCATGGAGACTGTTATTTCAATACTGCCAGAGATGTAGTTCAAGAGTAATTTAATGATAAAGTATTCCCCTCCCGCCCCTTTTACTAATGTAACACTGCTCACCTCAAAACAGAAAGGTGGTGTCCAGATGGATTGCAGAGAGGGACAATCTTCAATCAGCATAAGGGAAAAACCTGAAAAACCTGTCAAAGGGGGTAGGGATTTCCTTGTTCTCACAGTAAGAAGATTGTACCTTGCTGTGAGATGATTGGTCTTAAGACCAGATTCCATATCTGAGGGGAAGTGGCTTACACTAGGTAAAAGAGGTGGGAGGGGGAAACTTTATCATTCAATTACTCTTGAACTACAACTCTGGCAGTATTGAAATAACACTCTCCATGGTCCAAGTACTATGAAGATTATTTGGAGCTGCTTTTATTTTGAAATATTACTATCCCTTTAAACTGAAGCAGGCAAAGTGCATGTGCCTGCTTAACCCTTTAATGGCCAGAGGGGTCCACTACATTACAAATAAATGCATTACAAAACCCCATCTGGTCCTTTGTGGATTAACCCCTTCAAACATTACTGATCTGTACACAAATGGTTATAACAACTACAGAAGTGAAGAAAGGGTACACAAGCCATACCATTTTGGAAAGAAGACAACCTGCCGCATCAAATGAAGGGTGAATTGCCTTCTTACCCCAAGCCTGTTGTGCCCAAATGCTTCCAGAAGGTGGCACTATAGGAAAAAAATGGCATTTTCTTACATTTCTGCCCCTTCATCTGTACGGAAATCTGTGAAAACCATGGAATTTACAACTGTATTCATTAGCTAGTGCTCTTAGGAGAACAATGATACCTCATTGGCATGAGTTCACCTACTTTAGGGGGCGCTACAAGTACCAAACTACACCTATTGCAACCTCTAATTTTTCTAACATTTTCTCAAACATTACTTGTCTGTACAAAAATGGTTATAACAACTAGAGAAGTGAAGAAAGGCTACACAAACTATACCATTTTGGAAAGAAGACAACCTGCCGCATCTAATGAGGGGTAAATTTCCTTATTACCCCAAGCCTGTTGTGCCCAGATTCTTCCAGAATGTGGCACTATACGAAAAAAATGGCATTTTCTTACATTGCTGCCCCTTCATCTGTATGGAAATCTGTGAAAACCATGGAATTTCCAACTGTATTCATTAGCTAGTGCTCTTAGGAGAAAAATGACACCCCATTGGAATGAATCGACATACCTTAGGGGTGCCAGAAAAGCATAACTACACCTACCTGTTTGCTTCTTCGAAAATGGCTGCTTGTACTAAAATGTTCATAACTGTTAGAGAAATGACGGAAAGGTATAAAAGGTATACCATTTTGGAAAGTAGACATTCTCCCGCATCAAATGAGGGGTCACTTGCCTTTCTACCCCTGGGCTGAAGTGCACAAATATTTCCAAAAGGTGGCGCTAAGGGAATAAATACATGTTTTTTTTACATTTCCACCACTTCAAAGATACTAAAATCTTTGAAAACCATAACATTTCCTGCTGTATTCAGTACCTGCTACCAACATGAGAAAAATGGTAGCCCATTTGTGTGGGTTAACATACAATATGTGGGTGCTAGGAACATGTACGTAAACCTGACACTTTTGTTTTTTAAATTATCTGCTTGCACTAAAATGGTTATAACCATAATACATATGCAGAAAAGGTTGAGAAACAATGCCATTTAAAACAACCTGCCGCATCTAATGAGGGGTCACTTGCCTTCTTACCCAAAGGCTGGTATGCACAAATGCTTCCAGGAGGTGGCGCTAATGAAAAAAAAGGCATTTTCTTACATTTCTGCCCCTTCAAATGTCTGGAGCTCTGTAAAAACCATGGAATTTTCAACTGCATTCATTAGCTAGTGCTCTTAGGAGTCAAACGACACCCCATTGGTATGAGTTGACCTACCTTAGGGGGTGCTAGAAGTAGAAAACTACACCTTCTACAACCTCTGATGTTTCTAACATTTTCTCAAATGTGACTTGCCTGTGCAAAAATGGCTATAACACCTTCAGAATTGAAGAAAAGGTAGATAAACCATACCATTTTGGAAAGAAGACAACCTGACGCATCTAATGATGGGTCACTTGCCTTCTTACCCCAATACTGGTGTGCATAAATGTTTCCAGAAGGAGGCGATATAGGAAAAAAATTGCATTTTTTTACATTTCTGCCCCTTCAAATGTATGGAGCTCTGTGAAAACCATGGAATTTTCAACTGCATTTCTTTGCTAGTGCTCTTAGGAGTCAAATGACACCCCATTGGTATGAGTTGAACTAACTTAGGGGGTGCTAGAAGTAGAAAACTACACCTACTACAAACTGATGTTTCTAACATTTTCTCAAACCTGACTTGCCTGTACGAAAATGGCTATAACACCTTCAGAATTGAAGAAAAGGTAGATAAACCATACCATTTTGGAAAGAAGACAACCTGCCACATCTAATGAGGGGTCACTTGCCTTTTTACCCCTAAGTTAGTTGGCACAACTATTTCCAGAATGTGGTGCTACAGGAAAAAAAAACAAACATTTGTTTTACACATCAGTCACTTCGAAGATACTAAAATGGTTCAATGGCGTGGGATTTCCTAGGAGGATTTCTTGAGAGCCTAAGAAAAATGGTACCCCACTGCTGTGGGTTGACATATCAATTTACGCTACAGGAGCGTAGCTACCAGTGAAACAGAAATGGGAAAGCAAACAGTGTATGTGTGATTTTATGGCTAACAGATGAAAGAAGTTAGGGCATCAGCCGGTGTACGTGCGGACCTGTGACTACAAGTGTAACAAAGTGTGTGGGAGGGTGAGGGATTAGGCAGTGTGTGTGTGGGTATGAGCAGAGGAGCAAGGATGGTGGTGATGGTGGGGCAGTGTCTGATAGTGTGTATTGGAGATCTGTGATTACCAGTGTGCAATGTATGTCCCCTCATACAAAGCACTGCGTTGGACCCCCCCCCCCCGTGGCACGTGCATTTTTTGGGGCTTTTCCCCCCAATATTTTTGTGTAGACCTCGTTGGGGGCATCAGAACCCATACAATGAGGTCTAAATAAAAAATAAAAGGGACAAAAAAATCCTTTGTGTGCCACAGGGGTGTCCAGTGGATTGCAAAGCAATGCATTTGGGCCCCTGTGGCACACAAAGGGTTAATTTTTTATATAGTTACTTTGTATTCAGATGGCCACCAAACAAGCTCTGATCACAAAGTAATGATAAAAAGTCCTGTGTGTGCCACAGGAAGGGGGTCGGCATTGAACCCCCCCTCCCAGTGGCACACACAGGGTTAATTTTTGTTTTAATTTTTTATTATATACCTCATTGAGGGGCATCAGGACCCCTTGATCCTTCCCCAATGAGGTCTTAGTAAAAAATATATATATATGTCCACAAACTGAGTGACCCTGTGAGTGCCACAGGGGTCTCCAGCGCATTGCAAAGCAATGCATTGGATTCTTGTGGCACTCAGAGGGTTAATTTTTTTAATCATTACTTGGTAATCAGAGCTTGTTGGGGGGCCATCAGGACCAATCCTGATGGCCCCCCAACAATCTCTGATAACGAAGTAATGATAAATTGCCTGTGTGTGCCACAGAAGGGGGGCCTCATTGGCCCCCCTTGTGGCACACAAAGGGTTAATTTTTTTTCTTTACATTTTTTTTTATTATGGACCTCATTGGTGGGTATCAGGACCCCTCTGATTCCCCCCAATGAGGTCTTACAAAAAAAAAAAAAAAGGAATCAAAATAAATGTCCCTGTGAGTGCTACAGTGGTCTCCAGCACATTGCAAAGCAATGCATTGGACCCTTCTGGCACTCAGAGGGTTAATTTTTTTTTTATTATTACTTTGTAATCAGAGCTTGTTGGGGGGGCATCAGGACCAATCCTAATGGAGCCCCAACAAGCTCTAGTAACAAAGGAATGATAAAAGCCCTGTGTGTGTGCCACAGGAGGGGGGGTGCATTGGACCCCCCCGTGGCACACACAGGGTTAATTTTTTTTTTTTTTTTAATCATAGACCTAATTGAGGGGCATCAGGACCCCCCCGATCCCCCCAATGAGGTCTTGCAAAAAAAAAAAATCCCCCCAAAAGAAGTGACCCTGTGAGTGCCACAGGGGTCTCCAGCGCATTGCAAAGCAATGCATTGGACCCTTGTGGCACTCAGAGGGTTATTTTTTTTTTATTATTATTACTTTGTAATCAGAGCTTGTTGGGGGGCCATCAGGACCAATCCTGATGGTCCCCCAACAATCTCTAGTAACAAAAGAATGATAAAAGCCCTGTGTGTGCCACAGGAGGGGGGGTGCATTGGACCCCCCCCTGTGGCACACACAGGGTTAAAAAAAAATTATTATTTTTTTTTAATCATAGACCTCATTGAGGGACATCAGGACCCCCCCTGATCCCCCCAATGAGGTCTTACAAAAAAACAAAAAAAAAACCAAAAGAAGTGACCCTGTGAGTGCCACAGGGGTCTCCAGCACATTTCAAAGCAATGTGCTGGGGACCCCTGCGGCACTCACAGGGTTACTTATGCATTTTTTTGGCTGGGAGATCAATACCTGGGAGGACATGAGGAGTGATCCTCATGTCCTCCCAAGAGTGCCAGGCTGCATTTCAGCTGAAATGCGGCCACTGCCAGCCGGTTATACCGTACATTGTACCCACCTGGCACTCTAGGGGTTAAGATGACCATGATGTACCATGGGTGGAGTTTGTGTCCTGTAGTCCTGCTAGCAACTGTCATGTCTGCCTCTATGAACATGACACCCAGGACTGATTGATATAATCTCTTGAGCAAAGACAGAAGGGCAAAATTATTAGGCATATAACATAACTCTGAATATACCAAAGTGTGAGAAGGGGGGTTACTTCTTTAAACAATGGACAATATAAATGTTTTCATCTAACTAGCTACTTTGTGTGATCAGTTTATCTGTGCCCTATCCGCTTTCCTTTGTGCTGATACTTGTATGTGATGTTTTGGATTAAACCCCAGAGCTATTGGGATATCAACACTCTGACCCCTTTCCCTTGCTGTCAGGCAGATAAAGAGAGCAGGTGTTGGAAACCGATGTGCATTATCTGTCTTTTTATGTGTATGGAGCTGAAGAAATAGAGCACGTTGGGTTTGGATGTGATGGGAGGAGAAGTGGGAGGTGTAAGGGAGGACCTGTCAGCCAGTGATCACGTTGCTTGTGGTTGGCTGCAGCTTTCCTGGTACCTAGAGAGAGGAGGAGAGGGAGGGGGAAGTGTGCAGCATTATAGCTTTTAAGCATATCGCTGTCTCTGCTGGAATATGGTGCGTCTATGACAGGATTGCTGCATGCATACATCGATCTTAAGAAGAACACATATCGTCCATTTCTGCTTTAACCCCATGCACCTAATCATGATTGGCACATGGTGGATATAAAATCGGGAGCCTGGTACCGTGGATTATGATTTATTCTGCCCGGACCCTTATTATACAGGTAGAGTACACTCATCCTCATATTGTCTTGGCAGGGGGGCCTTTATTTACGTGCCTGTGGGGATGAGGAATCACCTCTCTATCACGGAAAGGGTTAACATTGGGATTGTCGCAGGATCTTTCCAGGCACCTCAGGGGTTAAAACGGGCAACCCATAACTTTGCCATGTGAAGCCATATGTACAAAGTAGAGCGATTCTTCACTGCAGCTGCACCCTTAGAGGCAAGTACAAAGTCTCACTGATTTAAATTGGGGTTTTACCTGATTGAATACTACAAGCGTATTTGACCTCTGTAGCATTCAATGGGTTAAACGCCAAATATGAATCAGTTGGGATTTTTTTGCCCTCCGCCCTATGGTGCAGTCGATACGCATCATAATTGCTCCACTTATATATTATGCATATTGCCCATACTCTATGTAATTCCCTCCCTCTGTGCTGGATGAGTCTGCAATGTATCCCAGAGCAATGCGACAATAAATGGGGTAGCATAGGGGCCCAGTCAGTGTTTGCAGCGCATTACCTTAGCAGGCATGTAAATGCACAATGCACCTCTTACTAGCCAGTGCTATGTTTTTATCATATTGCTTGCAGAATTGAAAGTCTGTGAATGGCATTGAATAGCTTAAACCGATTAGATAGGCTGATTTATCCCCTCATCAGCTACCCCCACCTATCCATTTGGCTGAGTTGCTGTAGCTATCATCATTAGCACAGGCTGGGGACCCTATAGGCAGCATGGCCTCTCTATACATTGTATGCTCCATATGGGTGGCCCTTAACGTCATTGACTGGGACTGAAAACAAAGGAACCCTCAATGCAGCCTTTGTACTGACAGCTGGGTGCTTTATGGTTGTGTTTTTAGCATGTGACACTACACAGTTCCAGGCTGTGCAACCCCCTTACCCAGGTTTCAGCTGCGTAATAGTAGGGGTGTATACACAAGGTGGGAAGTGCTCTGTTTTGCTTGCTGCTGTGCATTTCCCATTGCAGTTGCTGCCAATCTTTGTACAGACATTTCCTTTACAGTGAATGAGACATGAACTAAAAGAACTGGAGCAATTCTGGAACAAACCAACTGCACCAATGGGGGGGATAACATTTCTCAACTAAATTTCTTCAACAAATAACAACAACAATAACCTGTTTTTATTAATTCATAGGGCCCCATTTTCAAAAGAAAAGTAGAACAGTTCAGGGTCAAACACTGTAGGGGGCTAATAAAATATCCAGATTATTTCAATGGGGCTTTTAACCCCCTTCAAAGCATTGAGACCTCTGTAGAATTCAAAGGGTTAAAATCCCCATTTAAATCAATGAAAATTTGAGGAATTTGTATTTGTCTCTATGGTGCAGTCAATTTTGTCTTAGAATCGCCCCAGTTCACCTTATTACATCAAGCTTAATGTATATGCCAATATAGACTGTATACACCATGAATTCAGCACTGGATAGTTTCTCTATAGGGTCATGATTTCCATGTTTAAGAGATGAACTGTTAGTCCAACCTTGAACTGAACTGCAGCATATCATGATATCTTGTGACACTGACACTTTCTTCTGTGTTTTTTTTTTTGTGGGTGGTAAAGCATTGTCAGCTAATTCAAGCAGCAAAAGAATGGATATTCACCGAGTATACAAAATGGGGCAGGGCTTGGTGACAGTGTGTGTATGTGTCTGATGTTTTTATTTATTAAATACAATACTATGGCAGTCTAGTCACAGTACATGGGCATCATGCAGAGCGAATCTGATACTGAAACCTGCAATGAATCAAAGATAGAGTAGAATAACATGCAACAAGGTTTAACCCTTTGAGTGCCAGAGGGTTATGCAACACATTGCTTCCCTCTGGCTCTCAAAGGGTTAATAAAAAAAAAAAATCTAAGCTTAACCTGTGAATTCACCTAGCATTGTAACGACATTACCATCCTTACTGTACTCATTCAGGGGCTTGCAGCATGTTGCTTCCCAATGTCGCGCAAATATCTGGTCCTTAAAGGGTTAATAATATATGTTCAAACATTCATTTTAGGGTGTTCGACTTTGCCATTTGTATTTTGGCAAGTTTTAATCAAAGTGATGTGCCCACACAGTTTACTGATTTCTCAATTTTACTTGATGTGTTTAACTAGTCGAGTGTCAGAGTTGAGCAATACATTTCTCCCCCTATGGTACATAGAAACTTATTCACAAAAGAAAAATGGAGCAATACCTAGAGTGACTTAAAAGGTTGCTTTAAAACATGGGTAGTGAAGGCGTGTGAGTTGGAGGGAGACTGTAATACTTGTAAACTGCTTCTGCATTGCTGAGTTAAAGATAAACTATTTCCTAAGATTAAAGGGATAGTAATGTTTCATAATAAAAGCAGCTCTAATTAATCATCATAGTATTTGGACTTTGGAGAGTGTTATTTCAATTCTGTCAGAGTTGTAGTTCAATGACAAAGTATCCCCCTCCCGCCCCTTTTACTGATGTCACACACTGTTCAGCTAGAGCAGAAGGGAGGTGCCCAGGTAGACTGCAGAGAGGGACAATCTTCAATTAAGATAAGGGAAAAACCTGAAACACCTGTCAAGAGGCTTTCATTCTTTTCATATGAATAAGATTGTCCCCTGCTGTTATCTGTCTGGTCTATGGACTGCATTCCACATCTGAGATGAGATGGCTTACACTAGGTAAAAGGGGCGGGAGGGGAAACTTTGCTTGTGAATATCTCATAAACCATAAAGGTTTGAGAGATAAGACTTATATCATTCTTCATGTTTTTTTAATGCCTAAAAAATAAAATAAGGTTAAAACGAAGTATTACTATCCCTTTAAGAATAAGGACTTGCTTACCTAAGTAGGTAATCTTCAATCATACTTCTATATACTGGTTACATTGCATCTGATCTCTGTTTTAGTCTGCTGCTTATTTCAGTTTATGATCTGACAAAGGGTAGTATCTTTAGGAGTAGTTCAGTTTTGTTTAAGCCTGTTGTTTATTGTGAAGAGGTGTGTACTAGAGGCAGACTACAGCTATCACTATATACAGGAATATGCAGATATAATGCAGAAAACTGAAATTTTTTTATATATATATATATATATATATATATATATATATATATAGAAAAGTAGTTTGGAAGCACTCACAGTTCAGGGGCCCTCAGCCTGGGAGCAGTCAGTTAAGTCAGATAATGAAGAAAAAGAAGCAAAAGCCGCACTCTCAGGTCTTTTGTGAAAAAAGTGATTTATTATCAACGTTTCAGCCACATAATTTGGCCTTTATCAAGACGATAAAAGGCCAAATTATGTGGCTGAAACTTTGATAATAAATCACTTTTTTTCACAGAAGACCTGAGAGTGCGGCTTTTACTTCTTTTTCTATATATACATATATATATATATATATATATATATATATATATATATATATATATAGTAGATAGAGTAGTATCAAGCACTCACAGGACTTTTAACAAGGAATGAATATTTATTATTAAAGAAATCTCATGTCAGCTTTTCGGCCAGACACAGATGGCCTTCCTCACGTTGACATGAGATTTCTTTAATAATAAATATTCATTGCTTGTTTAAAGTCCTGTGAGTGCTTGATACTACTCTGTCTACTAAAGTATAAAGCCACTTCACAGCACCCAGGCACTAAACCTTGTAAGTGCGAGTTCTTCCACCCACCATTGTTTGTGTGTATATATATATATATATATATATATATATATCTGACTGCTACATGAAGGGCAATTGTCTAGGTAAGTCTATGCGTTAAGCAAATTAAGAGTCACATTTTCATAGGGTAGATTTCCTGTTTACCAAAAATGTAGCCAGAGGGGTTTGTAAGGGATTTCTAAGCAATGTCTTGCTCACCCCCTGTAGCCCTCAAAAGGTTAACTCATGAGTGGACACAGCAAAAACAAATATTATACATTTGGTATCTTCAAAGCTTGTACTTCTGTAGTGTTTAATTTAAATACGACTGTGTGAATGTGAAAAATAAATGGCACAATTGATTAAAAACTACTAGATTTAAATATATTCTCATGTAAACAAGAATGAGAGACTCAATCATATGACATCTGTGTCCCTGTAAACCTCCCTGCCTTTCACAACCATCTGATTGGGGGTTGGATCACAAAGCAGAGAGGAATAGTTCACCAATTAGTAGATGTGGTATTGGCATTCCCCATCAAGATGTCACTAGCAGGTGGCCAGCTTTGCTATTATGAGCTCTTAACTGGGATTGCGGTTGATGGCACTAATTTATTTTAGATGCAGAGATTTATTTTAAAACTTGGGATTTCCACTAAAATGGGATTACTGGTCTTGAATCTGAAATTCCTGGTGAATTAATAATCAGGACTACGGATCTGTGTCACAGTTGTTTCTGTGTATGATGTGTCTTTTTTTATTCGGAGTGCCGCATTTGATTACCTTTGCAATACAAGTAATATATTTTTGTTATTCTGGCAGAAGACTATTTTGTTTTAATAATGTTTCAGTCGGCTGATTTTTTTAATAGAAAGTTTTCAGGTCACCTCATTGTTTAATCGTTTATTACTCTGCTGGTGGCATGTAATGAAGTTTTGCTCCACTGGTGGCATGTAATGGGGTAATGTGCTACTGATGGCATGTAAATATTAATTTCCAATGTAGACTTTAACCCCTTGAATTCCTGAGTGGTTTAGACGTCTCTAGCATTTCAAGGGGGGGGGGGTTCATTCAGCGGTGATAAAGAGGCGATAAAGTGGAGATGACTTATGTTATTCTATGGAGCCTATGCACTAAGATCGCCAAAGCTGAAGAAATTCTTAGTGCATAGGCTCCATAGAATAACACAGGAATTGGAGAAGTGATAAACTGTAGAAGTCATCTCCACTTTATCACTTATTTATCACTGCTTAGTGAATCTCACCCCAGGGTGTTAAAATTCCCATTTAAATGAATGAGGATTTTTTGTTCTCTGTTGCTCATGTGGGTTGATCCAGAATTGCTTCTCTGGGCCCTATGTTTTAGGGCAAAGTAGAGCAATTCTGGGCCAGCCCACATGCAATAAAGGGGAAATTATCTAAATGAGGTGATTGATCCCTGATGCCATATGTCCAAAAAAAACTGGAGTCATTCTAGGTCAAGACATCTGCATCACAGGGGACCAATAAAAATTCCCAAAATGTACATTGGTTTAAATGGGGCTTTTAAAACTTTGAATGCTAGTTAAGTCTCCATATCATTGCTTCACAATGTGTTAGAGGCCACTCTAGCATTCAAAGGGTTTAAAGACACATTAAATCAATGGAAACTTTTTATTTGTCCTGGGTAATAGTTGTATTGACTCAGAATTACTCCATTATTTTATATAACAAAGGGCACTGTGTATTGACAATAAATAATTTGTTATTTTTATTCTCTTAACATTCCTCCTTCATCTACCAGATTGTACCAGATGATTATGAAATGAGATTTGAAACAATCCAGTTGTACTTGTGACTGACTACATAGTGTTTATGAGTAAGCACTGTTGTGCGAAACGCGTAAAACTATGATTCCCTGGTGTTCTGTATTCTATTACAAATAAAAAGAAGTGATTTCAATGAAGAAGATTTAGGTGCAGTGGATTTCTTCTTCATGGCTACATCAGCAGGCATGCAGAATATCTGTGATGCAACTTCTACAGTGATCATCATCACCTGCTGGAAAGTTGCAGCAAAAAGAAACAATCACATCTGTGTAAAGGAGATACATTTTTAATGTCTACTAGATGTACACATACACATCTGGCCACAATCACAGGAACACTTTCTGGGCAAACAAACTACATTATAGCTAACAAATAAAAATTCCTAAAATTCCCATTTATTTAAATTGGGCTTTTAACTCCTTGGATGCATTTGAGTTCTCCAGCGCATCAAGAAGCCATGCATTTAAGCACTCTCTAGCATCCAAAGGGTTACAGTTCCCATTTAAGTCAATGGGAGATTCTGTTTTTCACCTATGGTGCAGCTGGCATGACCCAGAATCCATAATCTTTTTATTTTATTTAATGACCCGTAAAAACATATTTTCCATGGTAATTTCAGTTCATGCTTGCACTTACCGTCTCCAAACCAATACACTTTTACATATCAAGAATAGAATACAGCATAACATGGAAGAGATCTTTCTGGAATCTACATTTAACTGGTCTGATGTTTTAAAGGGATAGTAATACTTCGTTTTATCGCTATTTTATTTTGTAGGTAGTAAAAAAACATGAAGAACGATATAAGTCTTATCTCTCAAACCTTTATGGTTTGAGAGATATTCACAAGCAAAGTTTCCCCTCCCGCCCCTTTTACCTAGTGTAAGCCATCTCTTCTCAGATGTGGAATGCAGTCCATAGACCAGACAGATAACAGAAGGGGACAATCTTCCTGTGAGAACAATGAAAGCCCTGCCCCCCTTGCCAAGTTTTGCAGGTTTTTCCCTTATCTTAATTGAAGATTGTCCCTCTCCTAGGCACCTCCCTTCTGATCTGGCTGAGCAGTGTTACATCAGTAAAAGGGGCGGGAGGGAGATACTTTGTCATTGAATTACTCTTGAACTAGAACTCTGACAGAATTGAAATAACACTCTCCAAAGTTCAAATACTATGATGATTAATTAGAGTTGCTTTTATTATGAAACATTACTATCCCTTTAAGGGAGATCTTTTACATTAGATGAGCCACCAACAGTACAGATTTAAAGTGCAACTTTCACCTCAGTCCTTGCTTCCAATAACATTATCTTTGTTATTTATTTATTTTTTTCATTCTATGAACAGATTTATAGTAAATTATAATTGTGCCTCGTGACGTCGTATTCACACTTTCTGCTGCACATCTGTATATCACGGCTTCACATTGACCTCCCATTTGTCTTCTAATCCCTCCTTGAAAGTTCATTTAAATTCGAGCGTCACATGCTCACATGCCATAGGGAAAAAGAAATTGAGAAGGGGCTGTCTTTTAAACTATGATAGACATATCCAGTGAGGGAGAGCGCGGCCATTCATGAATCACGTCATCAGCATGGCCGCGCTCTCCCTCTTCCAGTCGGGCAGCAACTTAGGTACAATTTAAACAAAGACAAATGTTTTATACATTTCAAAGTCATTTTCATGAACACATTGATGGGGGATAGTGAAAGGGGAGGACAAGAATATACAGGATACTCTGCTTTAACCATATGAGTGCCAGAGGTGTACGTAATGCATTGCAAAGCAATGCATTCCATACCCCTCTGGCACTCAAAGGGTCAAGGACAAAAACATAACTGCACAAGTTGTCATCATGCTTATTAAAGGGATAGTAATATTTCAAAATAAAAGCTGCTTCAATTAATCTTCATAGTATTTGGGCCACGGAGAGTGTTATTTCAATACTGTCAGAGCTGTAGTACAAGAGTAAATGAATGATAAAGTATCCCCCTCCCGCCCCTTTTACCTAGTGTAAGCCACCTCTCCTCAGATGTGGAATCTACTCTCTTGTCTAAACAGCTAACAGCAAGGGACAATCTTCTTACTGTGAAAACAATGAAAACCCAACCCCCCTTGAGAGGTTTTTCAGGTTTTTCCCTTATGCTGATTGAAGATTGTCCCTCCCTGCAAGTCATCTGGACACCACCATTCTATTCTGAGGTGAGCAGTGTTACATCAGTAAAAGGGGTGGGAGGGGGATACTTTATCATTCAATTACTCTTGAACTACAACTCTGACAGTATTGAAATAACACTCTCCATGGCCCAAATACTATGAAGATTAATTTGAGATGCTTTCATTTTGAAACATTACCATTCCTTTAAAGATATAATATTGACTGCATGCATTCTTTAGAAGAGTATGTATAGCTGAATTGTAATACTCAAGGGCTGAGCTTGAGAACCACTGTAACAGTGGTTCCCAACAGGAGTGTCACTGCACCAGGTTGATTGTGTCACACGTTTCCAGGTATTTCCATTAAGTTATATTGTTATTGATGCACAAAAGTGGTATGGGAATTTCTATATTTTTTACCTGCATATGCCACAAGTTAAGGGGGCAGTAAACCCCAATTATGGAAATATGTTTTGCTATTGAGAAAAATAAGGGTATTCCAATGCTTAGAGATGCTTCTTTCAAAAGTTATTACATAGTTAACTCTGATAGCTTGAGTTCAAGATGTCTTGCTGCCAGGTAATGCTGTTGCTATATCCATCTATGGAATGCTTGTGTCTATGACACCCAGATTGTCACAGGCAGTATGACTAATATCTTAAACTCAAACCCTCCAAAATGAAATTTTGCTTTTAATACATTTTGTCTGAAGCATCTACCAGCAGCAGAAGTACCATTATTTTACTCAGCATAAAAAACATACATCACGAATATATTTTTATAATAAGGCTTTACTTCCCCTTTAGACTGATTGTCATAACTCTAAAAAGGTTGGGAACTAATGTACTATACTATATAGTGCAAATATAAGGACACTAATCAATCACATGGTGCAGCAATTAATTTAACGTGGTTTTCCACAAGATATTTCCTTAAAAGTAGCAGACTGGGATTTCTGTGAAAACAAAATTGATGACTGAAGCTAATTGCTTAATGAAGTAATAATTTAAGAACTCTTGAAGCCATTATTTCTTTGGTTGTCTAAAATAGCAGACAAGGGAATTTATTGAACCACATCCTGTGCTTAGATTTTATTTCTAGGGTATTGAGACTAACCAGTTTATACACCATAACATGAGAATGGCTGTTGAGGGTGCTAAAGGCCTGTTGTGAACTTGTGCCATGTCATGGTGCTTATGTATCTTAGTTATGGTGCAGTTGAATAGCATGGTGTACTAATAATGTATTAGGTTGGCCCAGGCCAGGCCAGCTTCCCTGCTCCACCGAGCTCAGGCTGGAATATCCTGGGTCTGGAAAACAATGTATTATATGGCATGTAGAACACTTCCCAGGCCATAGAGGAAATGCACATTATCTGGAGAGGCCATTGAAAGTCCTCAAATCATTATTCTCTTTGTCAACACATATATGGATATTCAGACACTGGGTCTTATGTTAAAAAAGTGGTGCATTTCTGAAGCGAACCAACTGCACCAAATGGGACAAATGACAATTCCTGTTGATTTAAAGTGGAACTAACACTTTATAATGACTTAGATAAATTTGGAAGAGGCTTCAAAATCACCTATTATTATGCAGTCATTTAGGAAATATTTAAAGTTATTTATTTTTCAGTTTATGCAAAAAAGTACTGAATGGCACAGCCAGGTGTGTCAGATACTAAGATTCCACTCCCAACTGTCACTTCTTACCAGGGCATACTGCCTAATTTGCATAAACTGTCAAATAGATAAAGCTAAATATGTCATAAACTTAAGTTTTAAATAAATTATATATATATATATATATATACACACACACACATATATATATATATATATATATATATATATATATATATATATATATATATATATATAAGTAATTTCAAAATCACCCAACATATTATACAGTGTTACCTCCATTTTAAATGGGGATTTTTAATCCCTTGAATGATAAGGCAGTCTCATTCATTTTGAATCAATTCGTTGGTGATTTCCGTTGCAGCCAAGGGGTTAAAGGCCCAATGTAACTAATTGTGAATTTTTCAGATTTACTCAATAAGTGTTCCTTTTTAGCTTCTTGAATTAAATTGAACTGTGCTCCAGCTGAAATCTTCTGAAATCATACACTATTGGTAGCTCTTGAGGCCCAGGTTGGCTACGCTTGGTCTATAGCATGCAAGAAATTATGTTTCCAGATGCACTTAAAGGAATAGTAATGTCACTTTAAAGGTTGTTCGCCGAGTTTATTTTATTTTATTTAGAAAATATTTTACCAGGAAGAATACATTGAGATTTCTCTTGATTTCAAGTATGTCCTGGAGTGTTTACAGCAAAGAGTTGTGTATTTGCACAAATACAGAGACACAATACATATACATACATATATACACACATAGTAAAACGTTATATACAGTTGCATATTTTTTTACATATTAAGAAGCAGTTATTTTTAAGGATTATGTAAGTTAAACGTAACCGATTGTGCTATGTCTAATACCTTACTTGTTTGTAGTTCAAAAGTTATGAAGAGATAAAGATCCCCCCCGCCTGCCCCTTTGTGGCCGCCTCCCACCAAATCTGAATCTGGTCATACAACTCGACGGCTGCAATGAGGGACAAACTTCAGTATGTAATTATAAGGAAAATTGTGACCCCACTTGACGAAGGAGGCAGGATTTCCATTTACTTACTGAAGTTCGTCCCTCGCTGCATCTGTCCTGACCAGCCTGCATCTTCAGCGTGACGTGCTTCATAACTTTTGAACTACAAACCAGTAAGGTATTAGACATAGTGCAATCGGTTACTTATCACACAGAAGACGCGGCGAGCAACTTTTAAAGCAACATTACTAACCCTTTAAAGATCATTGTGAACAGGTTTGTGATGTTGGCTGGTACCTAAAATTACGAGGGCAGATTGTATCTAATACTGATATTTCATTGCCTTGTAGCACTGTACATTTATTGTAGTAATTATTGCCAGTGTTATCTTCACCTGTTAGAGCTGATATGCAGACACAACAGTAGGAAGTGTATTGTTGAGATCCCTTCCTTGAAGTGGTTGACTTTACATCCTGTTTAGATAAAGACATTTTGTTCTTGTACAGTGGCGGAGGTTGTTAATGAAGATGAATACTGAATGTTGTTTGTGATTGGATCATTTTATGTATGACTTCATTAAAGTTGTTTATATTTATCCTAGCAGAACAGGAAGGAAGCATTTTGTTAAGGAAAGATAAGTCCTAGCATGAAAGGTAATGTTTTAAAACAGAAAAAAGCTGGCTCAGAGAAATTGTGAGAAAATAATTGCTTTAGAACCAGTTCTGTAAAGTCAAGGTACATTTTCACCACTGAGTTGTAATGTTTTCCCTTCTGTTGTGCAGACAAAGATAATTTTAGCATTATTTGGTCAGTGTACACCATAGTATACTTATTCAGTTGATAATAGTGTATACTTTATTGCATGTTATATAGGATTGGTTTTATCATTGATTAACCGGAAATGGATAGTAATATTTAAAGGGATAGTAATGTTTCATAATAAAAGCAGCTGTAATTAATCATCATAGTATTTGAACTTTGGAGAGTGTTATTTAAATTTTGTCACAGTTGTAGTTCAAGAGCAATTCAATGACAAAGTATCCTCCTCCCGCCCCTTTTACTGATGTAACACTGTTCAGCCAGATCAGAAGGGAGGTGCTCAGGTAGACTGCAGAGAGGGACAGTCTTCAATTAAGATAAGGGAAAACCTGAAAAACTTGTCAAGGGGGGCAGGGCTTTCATTGTTCTCATAGGAAGAAGATTGTCCCCTTCTGTTATATGTCTGGTCTATGGACTGAATTCCACATCTGAGAAGAGATGGCTTACACTAGGTAAAAGGGGAGGGAGGGGAAACTTTGCTTGTGAATATCTCTCAAACCATAAAGGTTTGAGAGATAAGACATATCGTTCTTCATGTTTTTTTAATGCCTACAAAATAAAATAAAGATAAAATGAAGTATTACTATCCCTTTAACATACACATATATGCATATATATATATATATATAGAGAGAGAGAGAGAGAGAGAGAGAGAAGAAGAAATATGGCAGCGCACAAAAATACTATAATCAGAATATAAATAAAAAAATAGGGAAGTAGAGTATGGAAAGTGGTATGAAATATATACACACTGCACTACTATACCAAATGGAGTGTGTTCCAGATACAGAACTATACACCATAACTATACCCTAAAAAGGGTGTAGAAGGAAAAGCGCATGTATGTATATACAAATGTACAATTTATTATAAGCAATAATAAAATAATACAATAGTATTTTAGAGGGTACCCTATATAAAAGAATAATAATAAAAAATGAATCCATGTACATAGGTAGTTCCCTATAGAATCTCCAAAAAATATGTGCAAATATGGAAAGTCTATAATATTTTAGATGGTATAGATGAAGATGGCGGCGGTATTGGCTGGCCTTATCCCCATCAAAAAGTAATGTTCACTGCCAGCTGTATGAACCAGTCCGCTGTGTATCTGAGGGGATAGGGTATAAAAGACAGGCAAATATTATTACTTCAACCAGTGTAGGGCAGATGTTCTCCCAACTGTAATGTTCTTATTAACCCTTTCACTCCTTGGAAGGTGTCCTGTTGGTGGATAGCGGGCAGAGTATGGATCTAATCTCCCAACTCTCACCTGGTCTTGCTGATCTTTCTTATGTATCAGAAGTCCTGGTACAATGTAATACTCGCGGGCAGTAAAAGTCCTTGTTGTCCAGCCTGTAATGGATATGACTAGAAGTAATAAAGTTCAAATATCAGTAGGGAACATAGGGCATTTGTACCCTTCATAATACAGACAAATGACATAAAATTTTATGTGGTGCTGTGAAAAATCTAGATTGCGTGTTAGATGTGCCCCAAACAAACAAAAGAAAAAGAGACCACTGCTATAATATTCACCACAGTACATACAGTTACACCTACTTCCTGTCCCACAAGTCACTCGCCTGATAACAAAGATAGCCAGTTGTTCCACTCAGAGTCCAGCAACAATTAGTTCTAACACAGATGTCATACACACACATGCACACACTCATACATGCACATACTTACACAGACATACACAGACACGTCAAACACACACACGCACACTTACACACAAGAACCCCTGCAATGTCAGATGCTTTCACATATAGACCCAGAGACCCTTTTTAGTGACAAATCTGCAAAATCTTAACCCCTTAATGACCCTTGATGGTCATAGTACGTCAAGGGCCGATCTGACTGAACGACCCATGACGTACTATGACCGTCATGGAATTCCGGGCACGCCATTTGGGGAGTCCAGAAGTGAAAGAAGAAAAAAAAATGCTCCGTGGTCCTTATAGGGTTGCTACCTAGCCGGTATTTTACTGGCAGGCCGGTAAAAAATTGGCTTCTTTCCAGTGTTAAGTCTATGGAGGGAATGCCTTGGCCAGTATTTTTTTGAAGAAAGGTGGCAACCCTAGGTCCTTAACTGACCGCGCCGCGCCGATCGGCCGGTCGTTAAGGGGTTAAACAATTTTTGAGTGCCAAAGACAGACACACACAGGCCCCACATATATAAATTGTAAAACCAGGTACAGGTATGTCCCTTTTTTCTAGTATAACCTTTTTTCCAAATGCATGTAACATACCTATAGTATATCAATAACAACACCTGAACACATGAGAATGTAGAGGTCATTTGTGACAGAGCCTATGAGACTTAAACAGTTAATTGTACAGTGACAAAATTGGCCAATACATTGAAAGTAGAAGACAATTTTCATTTATTCCTATGCTATGTACAAAGCAAATACAGCCATTTTGAGGAACAGTGCCATTAAAACAGTGTTTTATGCAGAAAACAAAATATGGAACATACCAACTGTATCATAGGGTCAAATAAAATTCCCCCGGTTTCCTGTTGATTTAAATTGTGTTTTTAATTTGCTTTGCAATGCATTAAAGACCTATTTAGAATTCAGGAAGTTTAAAGCCCCACTTAAAGAGGAACTATCACCTAAAACCAAAGTTTTACCATGTGTTTTAATGTTTAATCCGACATTATTGCTGTGTGTGTGTTTTTCAAATCGCCTGGTAGTGGAGATATTTGCCCTGCAAAATCGGGCACTTACACATTCTGCGGAGCTGTATGCCCCAGCATGACGCCTCAGGACTTCCCAGCTGCCCCAGGGAGCACGTTCACACTCCCCTTCGAAGGTGGATTTCTGTGGTGTAGCGTTACAGCAAACTCCGTTTACAATGCTACTGAGAAGAAGCATTGCGGTATACCACATGGTAACAAGAAGGACTGACGGAGCAGACGCGCACTCTGCGCTAACCAGGCCGTCAGTCTCCTACAATAATGGATTTCTTTAGAATGGCCAACATTTCAGAGGTAATAGATATATTCTGAAGCTAGTCACTACCTGCTTAATTATAGCAGGGCGACTTTATAGAGGATGAAAGTTCTGCTTTAAGTTTGAAATATATTTTTATGCTACATAATGTACTTGTTTTTAATTCTGATAGTGAGACCTTCAAATAACTACATATGTATGTATTTGTCCCATCATTACATCCTTGGCAAATGTCCGGACAGCTCTGGTCAATTGACCATAAATCTCCATAGGATGGTGTAGCAACAGCTCCACTGTACAATTTCAGGCCACTGTGATATTGCACCTAAAAAATTCAACTTTGAGCTGTAATAACTTTTGAATGAAACACCTTTCAGCAGAGGGAGTGCCCTTGTTTTACTCAGGGGGATAAACCCTATAACATATTTTTTTTTACATTTTAAGTATTACTATCCCTTTAAGTTACTGTATAAATATATATATCATTTTTAGAAGGTGAGCACTCATAGATCTTTCATCACATTCAGTAACACTATGAGAACTGCCCTGCACAGCCCTCTGGTCTTCAAAATTCTAATAGAAAGGAGTTTGACAGTTCTGCAAAAGAATCTGACATCTCTCAATATGCCTGCGTCTCAAACGAGAGCAGAAAAAAAACTGTCTTACGAAAGAATCCACTGAAAATACCAAATCTGCTTTGTTGTTATTTTTGTCACAGACTTACAGTTACCATATGTAAAAATTAATTGTTCATATGTTACATCCCTAAAATCTAATCCTAAACTTGATTTTTAATTTATGAGTAAATGGTTCTCTACAGAGCGCATTCATTTAATGTTGTTTGTGCTGTTTGTATTAAGTGATAACAATTAATGTCAATTGATTGTGATTAATGATTAATGTGATTAATTCAGAGAGCCTGTTATTTTATCTCAACCTATTCACAGACACAATCAATTGGAGTCCTAGTGCCCTAGATAAGAGAGAAATGTCTGCTGCCTCAGAGCACATACAGGATGAGATTTTAGGCCTCTGAAAACACATTGGGGGAGATTCACTAAGCGGTGATAAAGTGGAGATGACCTCCAGTTTATCACTTATCCAGTTCCTATGTTATCCTATGTAAGATCTCTAAACTTGAAGAAATCTTAGTGAATAGGCCCCATAGAATAACATAACAACTAGTGAAATGTAATCTCTGGAGAAGTTATCTCCACTTTATCGCCTCTTTATCACCGCTTAGTGAATATCCCCCATACAGTGTTTTCAGGCTAGTATATGATAGCAGGCATTGTAAGTCTACATACTGTAATCTTTGGACATTGCCAATATCCCAGTATGGAAATTAATAAACTAATTGGTCTGTTGCTTGTAGCTTTCATTATGGTTTTAAAAAAAATCAACAAACTGATATGCTAAGAAGTGGAGCGATTGTGGGGTCAACAGACTGACCATAGGGGGGCAAATAAAAATTCCCATTCATTTTAATTGTGATTTTAACCCCTGGAATGCTAGCTAGATCTCTAATGAGTGGGTGCCAGAGGGGTGTCCAATACATTACTTCTCAATGCCTTGGCCACTCCTCTGGTACCCAAAAGGTTAAAGGGATAATAATGTTTGAAAGTAAAAGCAGCTCCAATTAATCTTCATAATATTTGGGCCATGGAGAGTGTTATTTCATTACAGTCAGAGTTGTAGTTCAAGAGTAATTGAATGATAAAGTATCCACCTCCCACCCCTTTTACTGATGTAACACTGCTCAGCTCAGAGCAGCAAGACTGTCCAGAGAGATCACTGAGATAGACAATCTTCAGTGAGCGTAAGGAAAAACCTGAAAAACCTGTCAATGGGGGCGGGGTTTTCCTTATACACACAGTAAGAAGATTGTTCCTTGCTGTGAGCTGTCTGATCCCAGGACCAGATTCCACGTCTGAGGGGGGGTGGCTTCCACTAGGTAAAAGGAGTGGGAGGTGGATACTTTATCATTCAATTACTCTTGAACTACAACTCTGACAGTATTGAAATAACACTCTCCATGGCCCAAATACTATGAAGATTAATTGGAGCTGCTTTTATTTTAAAACATTACTGTCCCTTTCAAGGTCAAATTGAAATCAATGGGAATTTTGGAAAAATGCTTTTTTTTGTCCCCTACGGTGCAGTTGTGTTGTGCCAGAATTGCACCAGGCCTTTTTAATGCATCAACCTTAGGATGTCTATTAGATTGCGCAATTAATTTAGAGTTGTTTTGCAGAACATTTTGATCTGTTTCTAAAAGTCTTCAGTGATTTTTAATTTGCGTACCAGAGAGGTATTCAACACATTGCTACAAAACTCAGTGGATACGTCTCTGGCGCTCAATGGGTTAACAGCCTTTTGATAAGAGGGGTGTCACTGTTAAATCTGGACACAAGAGAAAATCTATCACTATTCATTTTATGTATGGTGGAGGTATTCTATTATAAAGTGTTTTCTTTTGTGCCTTCCATAGATAGCAATCAGTGATCTCAGTGGGATATCTTCTCTTCCTGAAAAACAGTGTCATTTGTTTAGCAAGAATTGTGGCCCTTACATGGTCAGGACTGTCACTCAAAATGTGTGTCTACTGAGACAATGGTACAGGCTCTTTCACGGATGGGTTATTGTGCTTCTGCAGGTAGTTTTCCTCAAATGTTTGAATTTCGATGAGTGAAGCAGGTGTGCTAAGATGAAACAGAGGAATTCTGTTGCAAACCAAATGTGCCATAGGGGACAATTAAAATACCCGCTGATTTAAATGGTCATTTAACCATTTGAATGCTAGAGAGGTCTCCAACGCATTGCTTTGGAACAAACCAACCACAGAAGGAACTGTGTGGAAGCCACATGACAAGAAAACCTGTTAAAGTGTTAGTAATGTCCACAAAAAAATTTTTTTGCATTTAGAAGAGCTTAAAAAGCTGAGCTAAATGCAAAAAAAACGTATCTCTCAAACAGCTATGGTTTAAGAGATACAGACGTTTAAAGTTTGATTTCTCCTACTGACAGCTGTAAAGCTGTCAGCAGGAGATCCGTGTCAGCCGACACAGATGTTCTTGAGCAGAGCCGTGTTCTCTTTATTTACCATGATTCGCTTCATTGGAATGGTCTAAAACGAGTGCTTGAAAACCAGGCACACGTTTTAGACCATTCCAATGAAGGGATTTGTGGTAAATCACTTCTCAAGCGCCTCCGCGTCGACCGACACAGATCTCCTGCTGACAGCTTTACAGCTGTCAGTAGGAGAGATCAAACTTTAAATGCCTGTATCTCTTAAACCATAGCGGTTTGAGAGATACGTTTTTTTGCATGTAGCTCAGCTTTTTAAGCTCTTCTAAATGCAAAAAACTTTTTTGTGGCCATTACTAACACTTTAACAGAGGCACTCTGCTTGTCCAAAACATATATGGAAAAACATATGATCATTTATTAGCATATACAAATAAGCTTAATCACAAACCTCCATATATTAAAAACAATTGGAAAGATAGAGGACAGAGAAGATCTCCTATATACTTGTATTATCCCTTCACATCTGTTTGACTCATAGTGGAGTCTGATTTTTTATTGATACCGTAGGGTTATGTCTGAGTACAAAGAGATACACAATTTTTATTGTAATGTTCCATTACTTATTCTTTACTTACTTGTGCTTTCTACTAGCTGTTTGTTATATTACGGGGTATGTACTGTAATACTGGTGGATGCTGCTTGTATTTTATAACAATATTATTTTTCTTTATTTATTATACATTTATCAGGGCTCAAAATTTCCACTCTCTACTAGCCAATGGTGAGTGAAAATTTAGCCCTGGCGAGTAGAAATTCAGCCCTGGTGGATATGTTATGGCTTGCAGTGGCGAATAACTTTTCAGGTCTGGCTAGTAGCAAAGGACTTCAAATTTTAAGCCCTGCATTTATGATTCTGGTCTAGAGCATACGGTATTCTATGCTTTGGGAGAGACCTCTGAAACACTTTTTTGTCCTGTGTCAGGTCTCCCATGTATGTATCTTTTTAGTTGTGACAAATGATCACACAATCAGTGTATCTACGTTGCAACATGTTTTTGATTAAACTTTGCTTAATTTTGTCCGATGAACATTGTGCTCATTATTGTTTGTTTATATATTTTCTGACATCCAACATTGACTCAGACTGATGACGTATCAACAACCTTGATTCGACCTAGCAGAGTGTATCCATGTTCTTTTTTAAAGTACTCACATGTATATTTACATTGTATCAATTTGCTGCTACACTTCTTAAAAAGGTACACATGATTTTGTCACATTATCCTCTAACGAAGCTGACTAGCTGATACATACTGGGTTCTTTTCCCAGAAGGAATTAGTGGTCTCTTTTTCTGTCCGATATCTCAATTTACTTGTATACGGTGGGAATATTCTTATATATTATGTGTTATAATGTGTTTAATATTTTGCACTGTTGTACTTTAGTTGAAGTTTTGAGCATGCTTACTTACACTGATTTATTATTGTTATACACTGTGACATTGCCTTTAATATTGGATGTTTTTTGGATACTTATTTCTGCATTTTGGATGGTTTCACTTTGCACCAACATGAGCACCCCAGCTTAGGGTGATACACTTTACTTATGTAGTTGCAGACCCTTTTTGTCCTTCTTTTTAATTGTTTTTAATATGTGGAATTTTTGTGATTAAGCTTATTTGTATATGCTAATATATTTATCCATATATGTTTTGGTTGAGCAGAGTGTCTTTGTTAAAGGGATAGTAATGTTTCATAATAAAAGCAGCTCTAATTAATCATCATAATATTTGGACTTTGGAGAGTGTTATTTAAATTCTGTCAGAGTTGTAGTTCAAGAGTAATTCAATGACAAAGTATCCCCCTCCCGTCCCTTTTACTGATGTAACACTGTTCAGCCAGATCAGAAGGGAGGTGCCCAGGTAGACTGCAGAGAGGGACAATGTTCAATTACGATAAGGGAAAAACCTGAAAAACTTGTCAAGGGGGGCAGGGCTTTCATTGTTCTCATAGGAAGAAGATTGTCCCCTTCTGTTATCTGTCTGGTCTATGGACTGCATTCCACATCTGAGAAGAGATGGCTTACACTAGGTAAAAGGGGCGGGAGGGGAAACTTTGCTTGTGAATATCTCTTAAACCATAAAGGTTTGAGAGATAAGACTTATATTGTTCTTCATGTTTTTTTAATGCTTACAAAATAACATAAAGATAAAACAAAGTATTACTATCCGTTTAACAGGTTTTCTTGCAAACCTAAGCTGTCCACCATAGTCATTCTCTATTCCACGACTAGAAATATCGATTGGTTAATGTTATGTATGATGCTTTGGCCCGGTTATTTATACCTCTTACATCATTGTGCTAAAAACCTGATTTTTACTTGCTCTATCTAAAAAAATATATTTTTAAAAGGCTTCCAATATTTATGAATAGACATTTGTCTTTTATGGTGCTATTGTTTTCTCCGGAATTCATCTTAGTAGATTGTCAACACCTGTACAAAAGGTTATTGTTAGAACAGTATGTTCCATCTGAAATTGTTACATAGAGCTATTGTCAAAGACATGTGATTAAGGCACCCAACTGCCCCATCTTGTTGAATATTCATTTCCAGTTTGTGTCTCTTGCATATCAGATATGTATCCAGCACATTGCTTCACAATGGTTTGGAGACATCTCTAACATCTGAGGTGGCTAAAGTAATTTAATCAATGTGATTGCTGAAGTGGACTGCATTATACGTTCCTCTCCCTTACTGGTTTAATGATGACGGCATTTTCACTCACTTTGATTTAATTAAATCCTAAGTATCTTATCAGCTAATCAGAAATATTTTTTTTTAATGTAGTATGTTACAATAAGGATAACAGAGCTTTTTTATCTGGGCTTATGTATAGATGCCTTAGTACGTACTGGTGCCAAACTCTGTCAGTATACAACCTCTTTGTGAACAAGCCTTTAACACCACCCATATTTATAGCTGGTTTAAAGGGATAGTAATGTTTCACAGTAAAAGCAGCTCAAATTAATCTTCATAGTATTTGGGCCATAGAGAGTGTTATTTCAGTACTGTAAGAGTTGTAGTTCAAGAGTAATTGAATGATAAAGTATCCCCCTCCATCCCCTTTTGCTGATGTAACACTGTTCAGCTCATCACAGAGAGGGTCAATCAGGAAAAACCTGTCAAGGGGGGCAGGGTTTTCCTTATGCTCACAGTAAGAAGATTGTCCCTTGCTGTGAGCTGTCCAGTCAAGGGACCAGATTCCACATCTGTGGGGAGGTGGCTTACACTAGGTAAAAAGGGAGGCAGGGGGATACTTTATCATTCAATTACTCTTGAACTACAACTCTGACAGTATTGAAATAACACTCTCCATGACCCAAATACTATGATGAGTAGTTGTTGCTCCTGTTTTTGTGAAATATTTATATCCCTTTAAGGAAAAAAAAGAATGTTGCACTGTTTCCGCTGCTTTTTTTAGTACATGGAGTAGAACAGGGTGCAGAGGAACAGCATGGCTTGGAAAGAGCAAGCAGCACAAAGCTGCCATTTAAATCCACAACTAGCTTTGTACATAGGTGACAGGAGGACTCAGTATACAAAAATAGTTCATGGTTCCCTATCATGAGCCAAATAGTACTTGACTATTCTTCCTAGTGTCGGTAAACTAGGCAATCAAATTTTGTATGAAACCAATGTATCATCCTAATGAATGTAGTCCATTGTCTCTTGCTGATAATTTGGTAAATCTATTAGAGATTTTAAAGTGGGTATTGCAAGTAGTGTATCAATCTGATATGCTAATAACACTATACTATGTAAATAAATTGAAGCAGAGCAAGTTTTTTTTTCTCTGCAGAAACATTTGGATAAACTTAGTGAATGGGTAGAATAGTGGCAGAAGAGCTTTAAAATATAGATAAATTGTTAGGTATTTATCTTGCAGAAACAAGAATACTACATAGCCACTAAATGGGAAACTACTTGGAGAATAACTGTTAGAGAATACTTGTTAGCAAGGGATTTAGGTCTTCTGGTGGGCAATAGACTAAACAGCATTATGAAGTGCCACTTAGCTGCTGCAAGAGCTAATAGGCTACTGTTGTTTAAAGGGATAGTAATACTTTATTATTACTACCCCCCATATTGTACATATTTGTAAAATAATGTAATAGCCACCAGGTTCATCTCTCAAATCTTTATGGTTTGAGAGATAACCGAAGGCAAAGTTCCCCCCTCCCTCCCCCTTCCCTGAAGTCAGCGTTGTACTGACTGCAGGGATATCCGGTCTGACTTTAATCATGCGGCTCTGCAGCAGAGCCGCGATTGCGTTAATAACAAAGAATTATTTCACTGAAACGGTCTTCTACGTGTGCTTGTAAACCAAGCACATGTAGAAGACCGTTTCAGTGAAATAATTCTTTTTCACTAATGCAATCTCGGCTCTGCTGCAGAGCCGCAAGCCTGTAGTACGACAGACTTCCCCTGCAGTCAGTACAACACTGACTTCAGGGAAGGGGGAGGGAGGGGGGAACTTTGCCTTCGGTTATCTCTCAAACCATAAAGGTTTGAGAGATGAACCTGGGGGCTATTACATTATTTTATAAATATGTACAATATCGGGGATAGTAATAATAAAGTATTACTATCCCTTTAAAAATGAGTATAGAGACATGAGACGTGAATTTAATTCTGCAGTTTTGGGCATTATTGAACTGGAAAAAGTACAGATGAGTGCAAGAACTTAGTTTTTTTACATTAGAGAAAAAAGATATAAGGGGTGAAATAGTTAATATTTACAGATATATTCAGGCCAATGTGTTGGTAGAAAATAAAGATACTTTCAAAAAGTAACTTTTTAGCTCAGGATAATATGGATAAATATGACAGCTTGTTTCAGTGCATACAGGATATTGATATAGGGAGATACATGACTGCCTTTTGGAGTTAGGAAAGATTTTTTTACCCACTTGGGACATTATTGTAAATAGATTTAATGTTTTTGTCTTCCTCAGGATAAACAAAAATAAGGGTTACGTGGCAAATAGAATAGACAAGAAACAGCAGGACACCCCAACCCAAAGAGTAGTTTTCTTAGGTGGGTTGCCCTGTGTCTTCCAGTGGACTAAGAGAAAAGGATGCAGTGGGGAGTACAAAAATCCCCTTTTGTTTTGCTTCCAATGCAGCATACAGGGACAATGGAGATGCCCCAAAACAGGCCCTTAATTCAGGGACAGAGAGCGAGAGAGAGAGAGAGAGTCACATGGAGCCACTGCTTGTAGAACCTTACACCTGAAGGTGGCATCTTCTGAGACAAGGACATTGACCTTGACCTTGTTGAAGACCTTGTGACTGCTTTGCTGATTTTGCATTTTGAAGCCTGATGCCTGAGAGCTTATGAGGTGCTCCAGATTCTTGTAGAATGGGCTGCAATTCAGAAAGATACTGGCTTGGATTTAAGGCTGTAACCTTGTTTCATAATCCATTTAACCCATGAATATATAGTGATTTTTTTGTGATGGTTCCATTTTCTAAGACTATCTGGGACCAAATCCAAGTTAAAATCCCAGGGAGGAGAGATCCTTATATGGGAAGGAACCATGTGGATTATACCTTTTGCAAATGTCAGAATTTCTGCTATATTCTTTGAAAGGGCACCATTAAAGCTGAAACTTGAGCTTTCAATGACCTAAGTTTTAGTCCTTTTTAATTCCAACTTGGAGAAAAGATAATAGAAGAGGCAAATTGACGTTATGAGACTCCAGTTATTTCTGTTTGCAAAGATTTTTTTGTCATATAGATTCTATGATTGTAAAACACAAACTTTTTGGCTTTCATCATTGTTTGAATGATCTTGTCATTTTAATGTAGTGGCTTCAAATTCCATGCTGTGAAGGGCAGACTGACTGACCTGGGATATAGGGTTGGAACCCGAGACAGTAGATCTGGGATCATTGACAGACTCCATGGTTCTGCTAATGAAAGAGCCTCAAAGAATGGTACATGCTTGACATGACCATGTTGAAACATGTGCATTTTCTTTCTTTATTTTCTCATGAACCCTGGGGATTATTTCTACTGGAGGATAGATATACACCAGACTGTAATCGTAGTGTTTTGTCATTGCACCAGTTGTAGAGGCCTTTGGATACTTTATTATGGGACAAAAAACAAAGTTAGATCTATATATGCCACGTATGTCCCATTTTCCAACTAGTATGTTAAAAATGTCTTGCTTGACTCCGATAGTTGTTCTGCTTACCAGTTTTCTAGCCCTGGGATGAGAATGGTTATAGGGCCAGTACATAATTCTCTATGTATATATTCCATGTATATATTCTATATATTCTCTGTCTATTGTACAGTTTACTGTACCAGGCTGCCATGCTCTTGGCTCTACATTGGTGATTTATGTAAGTGGTGTTGTTGGATTGTTTACCAGTGGGATGTCCCTTCATAATGCTTATCCAAGTTGTAAGAACCCGAAGACTGCTCTTAGTTCCAAAATATTGATTGTAAGGAAAAATTCCTGTTTCGACCATAGGCCCTGAATGGAGAGATAATTTTAGACTTCTACCCAGCCCTTGAAGCTGGCGTCTGTCTTGACAATCCGTGTAGGTATGGAGAAGGTCTTAACTTTGAGGTGATTCTGACCATTCTGCCACATTCTCGTGACTAGTGTCTCTTGTAAAAGATTAATGTGATTATTCAAGGATTATACCTTCTTGATCCATACTTTTAGAACATCCAGTTAGAATTGTCTAAACTGGAACTGTAAAAAAGAACAGCTTGTAACCTAGATACCATGGTTCTCAAGAGAGAGAACCCTGGAGTTGATTATTTATACCTTGTCTGTGGAGATATGCTGATATCCAGACCTAGGAAATATTTACTCACAATATTTAGACCCACTTAGATAGTGGTCAGCCAGACAGATGAAGGATTCACGACTGCCCTCACTCAGCCACTCCGTTCATGGAATGTGGATGCCGCTACCCAACAGATAGTCAGGGATCTCTCCAAAAAACCCTGGAGAAGAAACAAAAAAGAAGCCAGAAGGGCTGCAAAACCACTCTTCATGTGTAATAACAATACACAGTAAGTGATCTTTTACAATTTGATGGAAACACCAGCTGATAAGGCCAACAACTGGTATAGCAAGCAGGGATATAATAATCTGCCATGCTCCGGATATACACCTCTCTAGATAAAAATATACTGGAACCGAATAATAGGTAGCCAAAGTATTACAAATTTATTAAAAATTGTATACAAAATAAAATGTTACTTAGAGTATATAGAGCCCAAGCACTCAGCGCGTTTTGAAGCACAGCTTCTTCTTCAGGAACAGGGCTTATGTCACAATCTATAATCTCAATGTCACAATAAATTGTTAATAATATCCTCACTTACAGTTAGCTACAGGTCCCTCATATAGCTGCTTCGGCATCCAGGAGGTAGAAATGGCGCCAAAAGGAAACAACTGAACATCTAGGGGAAGCGCATACACCCTAAGCGTTCCATATGTGGAACGCAAACAGTCACGATCATATGAGGAACAAGCCTCCGTCACCTAGGTAACAACCATGCAAAGCAGCTAAGAAAGCTAGAACGGGTCATGTCCCAAATTAAAGCAGTCTCTAACAAAATAAAAACCTATACCTAAATAAGAAAGGGACCTCGTTGATCACGTCATAGAGCCTTCAAACATGGAACGCTACATTTTTTATGTGTATTTTGTTACATATTAAGGTTTTGCACCCCTTCTGGCTTCTTCTTTGATCAACAGGTAGTTGAGATAAGGATTAATGTTGATCCCCTTCTTTCATTATGTATGCTGCCACAGTGGCAAATACTTTTGTAAATACCTACAAAACAGCTGCATGACCAAATGGAAGAGCAGCAAACTGGTAATGAAGATTCTAGTGTGCAAACCGACGATAACCGTGGTGCTTATCCTATATTGGTAAATGCAGATAGACATCTTTGATGTCCTATGATCAAAGGAACTCTTTCAAATCCATGTCATTTATTACAGACCTTAAGGATTCCATCTTGAATTTGGGGACCTTCAAGTACTTGTTGAGAGAATGGGGTCAAGAACTCATTTGAACCCTTCATCGTTCTTCAGTAAAACATAAAAGATATGAAGAACTGCTTTATTACAGACTCTTACCTAAGAAAGAGCTCCTGGTAAACAAATTAAAGGAGAATTATACCCAAGGAACAGATGGATCTTAGTTTGTTGTTATATTTAGATTAATTTACCTAAGCGGGTGTCCTTTAGATAACATTCTGGTATATCTTCCTATTTTTCGGTGTCTAGTTTCCAGTATATAGTGATCTCTATTGAAGTTTGCCTCTAGGTCAAATTTCACAGCACAGCAATGGTCTGTAATAGAATGTAGTACTTGTAATAATAATCCTTTAATAATAATCCTTTATTTATATAGCGCACACAAATTACGCAGCGCTTTACACTCATATTGGTTCCTGTCCCCATTGGGGCTCACAATCTAAATTCACCTATCAGTATGTTTTTGGAGTGTGGGAGGAAACCGGAGTACCCGGAGGAAACCCACGCAAACACAGTGAGAACATACAAACTCATTGCAGATGTTGTCCTTGGTGGGAACTGAACCCAGGACCCCAGCGCTGCAAGGCAACAGTGCTAAATGGTCAAATATTTTTATCAGACTGAGAGAGATCAAAAACAACTAAGATATAGTATATGAATAGAACTGACTGCTCTTTAAAAGACACCTACCTGGATCAGTCCTTCTGTTAAATAAATTAAAGGGACAGTAATGTCCCATAAAACATGTTTAGAGTTTTGTAGAGATTAAAAAAATATGCTAAATGCCACAAATCCTGTCTCTCAAACCGCTATGGTTTGAGAGATATCCTCCGTTAAAGTTCCCCTCTCCCTCCTCTTCTTCTGATGTCAGCTGTAAGCTGACAGCAGGAGTTCCTGGTCCGGGGACTGACAAGCGGCTCTTCAGCAGAGCCGCAATAGAGCGATTTAAGAAGAAATACTTCTTTGGAACGGTCTACAAAGTATGCCTGGTTTGCAAGCACAATTTTCAGACCATTCCAAAGAAGTAATTATTTTTAAATCGCGCTATTGCGGCTCTGCTGAAGAGCCTCCTCATGTCGGCCAACACGGATCTCCTTCTGTCAGCTTTACAGCTGACATCAGGCGAAGAGGAACCATAGCGGTTTGATAGATAGGATTTGTGGCATTTAGCTTATTTTTTTAATCTACAAAACTCTAAACATTTTTATGGGACATTTCTGTCCCTTTAAGAGCATGTTTTGGGTCTATTTCCCTTTTAAAAAGTAAGCATACCCCAAAAAGAGCTACACTACTTTGATGCTTTTGAAATAATATGTGTGTGTTTGTGTGATGTGTGTGAGATTTGTGTTGTGTTAACCATTTTTAATTAGAAAACTAATTTTTCAATGATTTAGATTTATAGAATATGCTTATTGAAGCATGCAGTGCAGGTATTTCTTGTCTTAACCCTCCATTACCTTCTCCCACTCAGTAACATATAACCATTTCAGTGCTAGGGGAGGTGGACAATGCATTGTTGAGCAAAGTCAGTGAGTGGGGGAGGTAATGTAGGACAGGAAGTGCCTGCACAGCATGCCTTAAGTTGCATAGTTTAATTAAATAAAAAACATAGTTTTCTAAATTAAATACAACATATAGGTGATTTTAAAAGCAATTTAAAAAAATCACCAAAGTTGTTTTTACTTGATAGTGTCTCTTTGGATTGTTTACCAAACAAACCTACCTACCTACCTACCTACAGGCCATCGGGCATACCGGGCATTTTCCCGGTGGGCCGGTCCGGCGACCCAGGCTCTGTAGTAATGCAGAGCGCTGGGAGATGACATCATCTCCCAGCGCTCTGCATTACTGCGACCCGCGAGCGGGAGATTCAGCTCTGTGCCGAAGGAGGCACAGAGCGCTGTTAAGTCCCTGGAGATCTAGCGGCATATCATGAGGTAGGGGATCAAGGGGCATTGTGGAGACGAACGGGCTTTATCGGGCATGGATCAAGGAGCATTGTGGAGACGAACGGGCAATGTGTAGATGAAGGGGCTTTATGGGGCACTGATGAAGGCGGCATTGTGGAGATGAAGGGGAATTGTTGAAGGCGGCATTGTGGACATGAAGGGGAATTGTTGAAGGCGGCATTGTGGAGATGGAAGGGGGCATTGTGGAAGGGGCAATGTGGAGATGAAGGGGGCATTGTGGAAGGGGCATTGTGGAGATGAAGGAGGAATTGTGGAAGGGGCAATGTGGAGATGAAGGGGGCAATGTGGAGATGAAGGGGGCAATGTGGAGATGAAGAGGGCATTGTGGAGGTGAACAGTGTGGGCAATGTGGAGGTGGGGAGGAGGATGGGGTGGGCAGTGTGGAGCTGGGCAGAGTGTGGGGGTGAATATGTGGGCAGGTCAGGGGATTGTGTCCGGGTCGGAGGGGGGTGGGGGCATCAAAATGCACCTTCGCCCTGTGTATACATAAATCCTTGTACCGGCCCGGGGGCTGTTCCGGGCGTTAAAAAAATAACGAGCGAACGCGCCCACCCCCCCATGGGCTGCTCAGAAAATAAAAATGGGCCGCTCAGCTTTAAATGTCCGGGCCTATTTTTTGTTCCAGTCCGGGCCTGCCTACCTATGTAGGTGTCCTTCAAACAACAGTAAGCAGTTATTTCTATTTCTATTTTGTGTTTTTATTTGGGTTTGGATCTGATTCTTTTTGTTTACAATCTGATTGCAATGTGTGTCTCTTATGAGTCATTCAGGTTTATTGAAGTCCATTGTTTTCTTTGAGAAGGTGTTACCTAGAGACAGATATCAACAGAGATTGTTATATGCATCGAACGTCAGATATAATGCAACAGAGATAAAAAGACACATACACTGGAATGCTATATAAAGGACACATACCTAGTTAAGTCAATATTTTAAACTAAGATCTAGAAATGATTTAGCACAATATACTCTTAACCCTTTGCGTGCCAGAGGGGTACACAATGCTTTGAAAAGCAATGTGCTGCTTACCTCTCTAGCACGCAAAGGGTTGAATACCTTGTACTGATTATATAAAAATGTTCTATTTGTTCTTTGTGAATTTTCTTTTGGAATTGTCACTATATTGCTGACTTTGTAGGAGTCTATTGCAACCAGGCCTCTGACGGCACCGGAGTTGTGGAGCACGACTGTTCACGTACACTGTTTATTTACCTACCTTGAGCGTGGTCTGCTACTTTTGTGTATTAGTGTAATTTGTTATCTGAGGCTAAAATCCTATTTTATGGATGCTTTGTGGGAGATCCATTTCTGCTTTTCCCAAGCATCTTCACAGGGGTCTTAGAAGTGAGCAGGGGAGGGCTGACTTGGGGGGCAGGGGGGCAGTTGCCCCCTGGGCCAGTCATATGTCTGGGCCAGTGGGTCACTACCTTACTCAATCTCCCATTTGCTGCTGTAAATGGAGCTATATTAGTGATACCACAGAGCTTACAATTGAAACGAAGCTACAGAAATTATACCACAAAGCCACAATCCAAATGGAGATACACTAGTAGCATAACCCATTTCCCTTGTAAGCTCTATGGTATCATTAGTTAGCTATACTTAAATTGTAAGTTTTGTAGTAGCGCACTAGTGTAGCTCCACTTCAGTTGTAAGTTATGTGGTATCACTTGCCTTACTTCACAACATTAATGACAATTTAAAAATTAACGAAAGGGGGTGGGCTGGGACAGTGGGCCCAGACTATAGTAGAAAAGAGCCACTTGATTTTGTTTGCCCCCTGGGCTCTACGTTGCCAGCCCTCCCCTGCAAGTGAGAGTGTTTTATTGTCTACAAATAATCTGAGATAATGTACCAGCCTTCCTCAAAAGAGAAGCAGTAGATACTAATTCCCTTAAATTAACATTAATCCTTTGAGTGCCAGAGGGGTACATAGCATAGCAATGTGTTGTTTACTCCACTGGCACTCAAAAGCATACCTCCCAAGTGTCCCTCTTTAGGAGGAACAGTCCCTCTTTTACACCCAAATCCCTCTGTCCCTCTTTCCCACCCCGGTGTCCCTCTTTTTAGGAGATCAGACTGTGTGGTGTGTATATACGTAGATCATGTTGCTTCACATCAATAAAACTCACATTAATAGTTTATAAATGATTCTGTGTAAATAAAATAATTTAGTCTTGTTATAAATAATTTATTAGATTACACAAGGAGGTGTCAATAGGTCATGAAATAGCCTAAAATGATTGGTAATACCCTGCCCACCAGCCACGCCCCCCCAGCAACACCCCCTAAAACACAAGTGTCCCTCTGGCAATTTGAAATGTTGGAAGGTATGCTCAAAGGGTTAACTCAGTTAAACAGATTGTGTCTGAAAAGCATATTTAGGATTAGATTTTAGGGATCTAACATAAAATAACTACATTTTACAGATATAATAAATGCTATCTCCACTTATAAGCTCAAATACATAGAGCCACTTATTACATTTCCACATGGCTGTTAAGGAAAACTACCACCACTCTTTGGTATAAGAAGACAAAAATAAAACACATATGTAATATGAAGCTCCGAGTCACTGAATAGTTCTAAGGACACTGGAAAAAATATACCTACAACTAGGTATACCAAGAGTTTCCTATATAATAATTAGCTAAATCGTGTGTAACGCCGCGTCATGCGCAGTAGACACTACTGCGCGTGCTGCAGTCATGCACAGTAGAGACTGCCCGCGCCGCAGCTGATACAGAGAGGGGCACTCCGAAGGAGCGTCCCGTTCTCTGTATCAGTCACAGCGTGTAGTCTCTACTGAGCATGACTGCACCGCGACCGGCTGACTGTGGCCCGTGTAACGGGCTCTTCAACTAGTATATTTATTAAAAAGCTAAAAAAAACAAGAAAATAAAAAATCAATATGTCATTAAATATTAAAAAATATATTAACAATCAGACACACATAAGATTATATTTTGGAGAACACATATGTGTGTGTTCGGAAAACATGTTGGGGAACGCAGATTATATTTAGGTGTATTGTATATTATTTACATGTGACGATTGTTAACATTTTTTTTTTATATTTTATAACACCGATTTTGAATTTTTTTGTAATACTTTTTAATAAATATATACTCTTTGGTATCCCTAGTTGTATGTATACATTTTCCATTGTCCTTTTGGTACTATTTAGCTAAGGGGCGCTTCATATTATGTATATGTTTAACATTTTACAGCTGCTGGCTGGAATTATAGGACATTTACTATTATATAGCCTGATTTCTTTTTTATAGCTGTTAGTGTCCCTTTAAGAGCCACTTATTCTGTAAAGATTCCTTTAAAGAGACACCGTCCTAAAGTTATAGTCCTCTTTAATTAACAGTAAGAGTCCCCACCAGCAATCAGTTGTCATGTAATGCCTTGTCTATTAATGGTACAGTCAAAGATAATGATATCAGCAAACTTGTCCACAGGGCAGAAACATAATACAATCATCAGTGGTGATGGATCTGATGGATCTTCTTTCCTTTTTAACCGTTTAAAGATCAGAGGGGGTGTGCAGAGCTATCCAGTGAAATGTCCTGCAAATCTCTTATGCACAAGATAAGCAGCAAAATCCAGACATATATTTCGGCCTTTAGTGGGTTTCATCAGTGTGCACCAGATGGTCGCACACAACTGCAAATAGGGGCAAACAGAAATTCCCCAGATTCCCATAAATTTAAAATGGGTTTTAATTCAAGACAGGTCTTCACTGCATTACTAAGCAATGCGCTGAAGACCTCTGCAACACTCAGTGAACATACAAATCCACCATTACCATACCTGGGAAGTTTTCTTTGAGGGCTCCCCAGAGAGGGGAGTCCTGTGGTGCCACCAAGGTAGATAACAGATGCAAATCACATCAAAAGGGGGTGGGGCATAATCATAGGTGGGGGGTGGGACTTTCAAAACTTGAAAAAAATGTTAGCAAAATGCTGGGGTGGGGAGTGGGAGGAACCCATTGTCAACACAAGATATGGGGAGTTTCATTAATTAACTCCCCATATCCAGAGAATTAGCCTCTGCCCCGGAGACCTGGTAATTTGAGCCAAAACAGGAGTTTCAGGGGCAAATCCGGAGAGTTCCCAGCTATGGCCATTACAGAACATCTGCTGATCCTGTTTGTAGGCAGAGACCTCATACAGCTGCAATTCAGGTTATGCATGAGCGTGTGTGATCGCTTTATTTGCTTTAGTGCAGTCTAGTGCACACCTTTTATCATCTCTTTGACCTGAATACATGCATGTCCAGAAAGCCTCTCCTATAGAATGTGCAGGGAAATGTAGTAATTTTATGGAAACTTCCTCTGCAGTAGTTAATTGCTATAATTATGATGTACAAGAGCAGAACGCCCCAACATTCCTATACACTTCTACACTGCCCTCTTCGTGGTGAATGTGGTGTAAATTGGAGAACTTTCAGTTTAGAAAGTTTGGTAAATAAGCAACAAGCAAGTGCAGCACATGAACACTTAAAGAGACAGTAATGTCCCGTAAAAAATGTTTAGAGTTAGCGGTTCAAAAAAGAAACTATTTGCCATAAATCCTATCTCTCAAACCACTATGGTTTGAGAGATATAGACACTGAAAGTTCCCCCCTCTCTCCCCTTCTCCTCATGTCAGCTGCAAAGCTGACAGCAGGAGATTCGAGTCGTGCATTTTTTATGGGACATTACCGACCCTTTAATTCAGACCCTATTTTAGTGCAGAATCAAATTAGTACATCCGTGTAAGAGGATAATAGTCTCATTTAAATTAATGGGAATGCTTATTTGTCCCCTATGGGATATATTCTGCTATTATCTCTTATTTATTGAGTGCTGGAATATTCTACATAATTGTACAATGGGGCAAGAAACATTAAGCACAGTGTGATTAATGTACAATGGTGATACCAAACAAGAAATCGATTTTTCCGCTACCCCTACATAATGTCAATTTACTAAGCTGTTCACACCCCAAATTCCTCTTTTTAAAGCTGGTTGCTCCAAGGGGTGGACATTGAGGCAGTCTGTACTCATTTCAAGGTGTTCCTTTTCTCTTGATCTTGTCTAAGTTAATATACTAATAATGGCATGGAGGAAATAGTGTAATTCTATGCCAGTTCCCTGCACAGGCAGTGGTGGGGCTGGTGTGCCATGATTACTGACATTAAAGGGATAGTAATGTTTCATAATAAAAGCAGCTCTAATTAATCATCATAGTATTTGGACTTTGGAGAGTGTTATTTCAATTCTGTCAGAGTTATAGTTCAAGAGTAATTCAATAACAAAGTATCCCCCTCCTGCCCCTTTTACTGATGTAACACTGTTCAGCCAGATCAGAAGGGAGGTTCCCAGGCAGACTGCAGACAGGGACAATCTTCAATTAAGGTAAGGGAAAAAGCTGAAAAACTTGTCAAGGTGGGCAGGGCTTTCATTGTTCTCATAGGAAGAAGATTGTCCCCTGCTGTTATCTGTCTGGTCTATGGACTGGATTCCACATCTGAGAAGAGATGGCTTACACTAGGTAAAAGAGGTGGGAGGGGAACTTTGCTTGTGAATATCTCTCAAAGAGAGAGAAGACTTATATCGTTCTTCATTTTTTTTTAATGCCTACAAAATAAAATAAAGATAAAATGAAGTATTACAATCCCTTTAAAATATTGTCACTGGCAAAGATTGTCCATGGGTATGCAGCACTGTGATCATACTCTGCAGTGCATTCCCCTGGAGTGTAACCACTGGCATTAAAGGCTAACACTGGTGGGGCTGTACGGGTGAATTCATGCATTTTCCCAGTAAAACTTGTAACAATAATTGTGACAAACAAAAACAGGAGGCAGTGAGGTCCCTGTGCAAAAGTGCTTACATGTTAGAGCGGGGTGAGCAACCTGAGGTCCTCTAGCCAGCCAAAACTGTCCTGCATACCTGCCAACTGTCGCTGAGTACCAGTGACAGAACCTGGCTCTTTGTCCCTGGATTCTGCTGTTCCCGTTTGCGTTCCTGGTTTTAAAATTGTGTTTCACCCCGATCTTGTATTTGCTCGTCATTTGAAGTTCATTAGTTTATGAGCTTTTCACATTCAAGTATTGCTTATTTTATGATTTCATGTGGTATTTAGGTATGGACAACGTCTATTCTGCTGTATAAGTGCAGTTCTAAGTCTTTTGCATGAGGCTTGTCTGTTTATGTTGCTCTGCATGGTACTGTGGTATTATGGCCACTGGTGATATGTTAGTGCCCAAGTTAAAAGGATCCCTAGAATTTTTTTTTTTAAATGTTGGCACATATACTGACTGGAGATGCTGAGAATTGTAGCAGACGCTAAATGAATAAATAAATTAAATACTTTTAGCTCTATTGCCTGTTTGTCTTCAGATTTTCAGGTGCAGTTTTGTAAGATTCAGTAAAAAGTATTAAAGGGACACTAACACCTAAAAATGGACTGGGTTACATACACGTAAATACTCTACTTCCTTCTATTATCTGTAACAATTCTCTGTGTTTTCTGAGGCATAAAATCAATGCTTTGAGGGAGCCATCATTCCTGCCTTTTACAGGACTCCGGGGCTCTCAATGATTATCCAGATTAAATGGATTGAAAAAAGATAACAGCCTTTCTGAATACCGATATGGCACTAATCACAGTCTTTCAATACAAACAGCACTGACAATATTAAGTCAGTGCTCTCAGAACAGGATCATTTACACATGCATTAAAAAGTTTAGGATTATATTTTGGGGATGTAATATGAATAATTTCGAAATATGCTTGTTTTAAGTACAGGATATTGAAAGTTATAAAACCTTTTTAATTATTTGGTGTTAGTGTTCATTGTTCCTGGTGTATGTGGAAGAATATTGAAGAGATGTTAGAAGATCAGTTCACTGTACAGATACAAATAAGTACTAAGCACCTAATTATTTAAACATTGGAAAGGAGGAGATTTATAAAAAAAAATAAACGTTTTTAGTACTTTTTAAAGAACTGTCCTTAAGGCGTGAGAAGTGGAGATAACGTCAGGTCTGATTTATAAATGATTAACCTGCATTCCTTACCCCTCTATCTCTCAAAGGGTTAAAGGCATTTTTATAAATATGGTGTTATTATGCTGATTTTAACGACTGGAATGCTTAAAGGAGCAGTAAACTTTTTTTATGAAAACACATATTTTATAGATCTTTTCCTGATGAATAAAACAAGGTCACTCCCACTGCTGTCAGATGTTTTATTCAAAAATTATAATCAGGAAGTGAATTTACTGTGTTTACTTCCTAATTGTTCTAACTGACAGGAAGTGACAGGCAGTTTCTATCACATTCTATGGAAAACTGTATGTCTCTGACTTTTCTGACTTTCCTCTCCATTAGAATCTAACAGGAAATCTAATTAGAATTTGGCCACTAGAGGGCCCTGCTAATGTAAAAAAAAACATGGGTTTAAACTGTAATAACTCTGGAAATATAAATCTCTCTGCAGTGAGAGTACCCTTATTTTACTCAATAGGAAAATCCCTACAAAATATATTTTTCCATAAAAAAAAGTTTACTGCTCCTTTAAGGACAGGATATACCTGGCATTAAGATTCTGGCGAAAATTCTGTCACAAAATTGTTGCTAATAGCAACATTTCTTTATAAATTTTCTACATAACTTTTTACAAACATTGTTACTCCACTTTACAAAAGAAAAACATACTACACAGCGTTTATTCCTCTTAAACTTTCATTATTACTTTTATAAATATCGGACAATCTGTTACAGATATTTTAACGCTTTTTTTCGCTTAGCTCCTCTTTTTATACGTCTCACCAACTGAATCTTATATGTAAAGTCAAAGTGGTTGAATTCTGAGCAAACACAACTGCATTGTAAGGAACAAATACAAATTCCAAAAATTCCCATTGATATAAGTGGTGCTTTTTACAAGTTGTTTGTTAAAGAAGTGTTTGCAAGGCGTTGCAGACATCCTTTGAATCCAGGGGTTAAAAGCATTAATTAACTACTTAACGCTGCATGATGTGCCAGGACTCTCACAAAATTCTGTCCCTTGAAGTTAGATGGCATGTCATGGGATAATGATCATATCACATGTCAGCATGCGCTGTGATCATGGTGGCAGAGGCATAACTAGAAGCCACCGGGCCCTGGTGCAAAAGTCGCCATAGCCCCCCCCCAACCACATTGGCCCCCCAATTGGCCATCTGCACTGGACACCTCCACAATGCTCCCAATCTGAACATTGCCCCCCATCATCTCCATATTGCCCCCATATCCACATTATTGCCCCATCTCCATATTATTGCCCCCATCATCTCCATATTGTCCCCGTCTCCACATTGCTCCCTATCTCCACATTGCCCTCAATCTCCACATTCTCTCCACATTGTCCTCACATTGACTCCCCCCCGTGTCCATTTCCTACCTCCCTGGGGGTCCATTGGCATAGCAGGAGATGTCTGTGCCTGCTTCTGCACAGACCTGTAGCTGCTGGAGCTCCCGAGCGGTCCTCTTCAGTAATGCAGAGCACTGGGAGATGATGTCATCTCCCAGCGCTGTGCATTATTAAAGAGCCGAAGAGGGACAGCAGCTGCTAGAGGTCTGTGCCGAAGAAGGCACAGACCTCAGCATGCTGCGGGTGCCATGCAGGGGGGTCGCAGGAGGAAGCTGGTCCCCTGAAGTGATGGACCCGGTTGCAGGAGCATCCCTTGTGACCTCTATTATTACGCTGCTGCATGTTGGGGAGGCTGTAACTTACTGCTCCAGGACCACAGTTCTCTCTGCAGGTTTTTTATTGGGGATGGGGAAGAGAGGTTGTGGACTTTATGATCTGGATTCAGCTTATTTTGATATATGTAATAAATTGAATATATTTTTTCAGTTAATATTTTTTTAATGTATAATGTGAATTTTTCATAGTTACGATCATAATCACAGTTGAGTGCTTATATAGTGATCCATTATTTTGCTCATTAATCTGATCATATGTATTAGTGGGGAATCGCACAGTGGCTCAGTGGTCAGCACTGTTGCCTTGCAGCACTGGGGTCCTGGGCTCAAATCCCACCAAGGACAACATCTGCAATGAGTTTGTATGTTCTCACTGTGTTTGCGTGGGTTTCTTCCAAGTACTCCAGTTTCCTCCCACACTCCAAAAACATACTGATAGGTGAATTTAGATTGTGAGCCCCAATGGGGACAGGAACCAATATGAGTGTAAAGCGCTGCAGAATCTGTGTGCACTATATAAATAAAGGATTATTATTATTATCGCTAGCACCCCTCACATAGTATGTGAGGTCTTACTGTGTCGGATGAGTGCTGATATATGTTTTATTTTTTTATTTATTCCTCCATTGACCAACATGATGTGTAAGTGCAGTTCATTATTCTACATAGCTATTGCAAGTGGTAAGGCACTATTGTGGCACCTTCTACCAATTGTTTTTTTATACATAACTAGTTGATCAGCCCGTTACACGGGCCACAGTGCCACTTCCACCCAGTCGCAGGGCAGTCATGCGCAGTAGAGACTGGCCACGCTGCGGCTGATACAGAGCTATCAGCCGCAGCGAAGGCAGTCTCTACTGCGCATGACTGCAGCACGAGCAGCAGTGTCTACTGCGCATGTCACGGCGTTACACACGATTTAGCAAATTATTATATAGGATTTTTATCCTGTCCCTGTTATAAAATGCACTAACTGAGCACAAATCATCACAGAAAAAATTATAAAAATGTTGTGTCTTAGAGGGGATATGATAACACTATATAAATATGTTCAAGGCCCATATAAAGGGCTTTCAAAAGACCTGTTCATTAACAGAACAGTACACAGGACAAGGGGCCACCCGCTTAGACTTGAGGAAAGGAGATTTAGTCTACAACAGCGGAAGGGTTTCTTTACAGTAAGGACAATAAAGGTATGGAATGCACTTCCGGAGGAGGTGGTGCTATCAAATACATTAGATGCCTTTAAAAGGGGCCTGGATACTTATTTAAAAGAGCATAATATAGAGGGCTATGCACGTTAGTATTGGGTTTAATATTTAGTTAGGGCTTGTTGATCCAGGGAGAAATCTGATTGCCATTTGGAGTCAGATGCCTTCTTTTGGGTCAGCGATGGTAAACAGGAATAGGAAAAGGGTTGAGCTGGATGGACGCAAGTCTTTTTTCAACCTAAATTACTATGTAACTATGTAACTATGTGTATTTTTCACATTTTTTTCAGTTTTTTGTATTATTATTGAACTAAACGATGGGTTATACACATAGATATGGCATAAAAAGAAAGCCCTAATTATCCTTAAAAAATGGTATATAATTTTTGTGGGTGTACTACTGAATCAGATGGAAAATATGGTTGAACAAAGACACACTAAACAGACCAAATTTTCTCTTGTTCTCTAGTGTTAAAAACCTCTTGTCACCAAGTAGTTAAATCAATGGGAATTTGAATTTGTCCTCTATAGTACAGTAGGTTTTCCTCAGAATGTTTCCACTTTGCCTTAATACATAAAGGAACAGTAATCATATTTTGACTTTTCGTATGCTGCAAGAGCATAATATGTAAAACCAAATTGCTTATACTTTTTTTTTTACTACTCACCCGTTTTTTACACTTTTATGTCCCTGACACAGAGCTATCTGATTTTGTTTTCAGAAAGCTTGCTATGGGGGACTGTGAAAGCGAACAGAGTGCAACAATGTAAAAAAGAGGCAATGTAAAAATCACAGTGAAACAATGTAGAAAAGCCCCATACACGGCATAGCGATCAGTCAGTGCTGCAGGTAGACTTCTGATGTATAAATATCCCTGATTCCTCTGTCAAAAATAGAAAACTCCTTGGATACTGGGTACCGGTATTTTCATTCCTTTCAGAATGAGACACGTCCGGCGAACCAGACGGTTCCCTCAGCTCCATGTACTTCCTCCAGGCCCAAAGATCAGTGGAAGCCCAAGGTCTCCTCCAAGCCCAAGGCTTCCGAGCCTTCTTCGGCATGACTCACCGAACCCGAGTCCACACTCTGCTGTGGGTGGTCATCTGCATTACTATCACAGAATTCGGGAGGATTCAGTGACGGACCCATGGATTTTGCAGGTAGTGACGGAAGGGTACAGGATCCCTTTCGTCTCTCTTCCTCCTTTTCGCTTTCTTTCTTCTCATATGCCTCAGGGCGTTGTTCAGGCTCTTCTGGGCAAGGACGTTCTGGAGCCGGTTCCAGTTCAGGACAGAGGTATGGGTTTTTAATCAAACCACTTTGTGGTCTCCAAGAAGGACGGCGGTTGTTGTCCCATTTTGGACTTGAAGGATCTCAATGCCTTTGTGACCTGGACTCATTATCACCAGGAGTCTCTATGGACAGTGATTGCTGCCATGTCCCCAGGGGAAATCCTTGCATCTCTGGATCTTCAGGACTCGTACTTACACATTGCCATTCATCCAGAGAGCCGGTAGTACCTCCGGTTTGCCTGCGACCGGGGACATTTTCAGTTCTCATCTCTTCCATTTTGTCTGACGACAGCTCCTCAGGTATTCAGCCGTGTCCTGGGAGCCTTAGTGTTCGTCCTCCACCGAGATGGCATCAGAGTTACCCCATACATTGACGACCTGCTTCTGAAAGCCTCTTCTGCAGAACTCCATCAGCAGGTTCAGGAATGCATTCATGCTCTCACCCATCACGGGTGGATCGTCAACTTGGACAAATCAGATCTTGTCCCATCTCAGCTTCTTCCTGGGCCTCCTCTTTGATACCCAGAAGAACATGGTTTTTCTCATGGACGAGGTGGCTCACCAGATCACCCACAGGGTTTCTGCGAAACTGGCTCAAGATCCAGTTCCAGCCAAGAAGTTGTCATCTCTCGTGGGGAAATTCGCGGTACCGGTTGCCATGGCACACACCAGGGAACTCCAGCGGTTTGTGATCCAGGTATGCAGGGGTTGTCCGGACCTTCTGACGATGTCCGTGTCACTTCCTCTTCATGTGGAACTGAGTATGTCCTGGTGGCTTGACCTCTCCAATCTGCTGAAGGGCAAGTCCTTCCTAGTTTCCTTCTGGACCACGGTGATGACGGATGCCTGAGTGCACAGGGTCGGTGGTCTCCAGAAGAATCTGTCCTTCCCATTAACGTGTTGGAGCTTCGGGTAATTTTTCATGCCCTTCGTCATTGGACATCTCAGCTGGAAGACTGTCCAGTCCAGGTAGAGTCCGACAACGCCACGGCTGTGGCTTATATCAACAAGCAGGGCAGAACAAGAAGTCTCACCTCTTGGTTAGAGGTCAAGGCTATTTTGTCCTGGGCAGAAGAACATGTTCCTGCCATATCCGCAGTACACATTCCTGGCGTAGACAACATCATGGTGGACTTCCTCAGTCTACACACAGTGGACAGCGGTGAGTGGGAACTGCACCCAGAGGTGTTCACCCTCATTGTTCAGAAATGGGGTCTTCCTTACATCAACCTGATGGCGACAAGACACAACCGGAAGGTTCGAGGTTCTGCTCTCGATGGAGGGACCCTCTAACTCTGGCGGTGGATGCAATGTCCGTTCCTTGGTTATTTCCTCTGGCCTACATCTTTTCTCCCTTCCCCATGTTGCACAGGGTGTTACGGAAATTGCTACTGGAGCGTTTTCCAGTCATTCTAATTGCTCCGTACTGGCCTCGCCAGGCTTGGTTTCAGGAGCTTCTGGATCTGTCAGTGGTGGAGCCATTACTGCTCCCTTGCCGTCCGGATCTTCTTCTACAGGGTTACCTGTGGAAGGAGGATGTTCATCGTCTAGCCTTGACGGCTTGGAAATTGAATCTTCTATATTGAGGAAGAAAGGGTTTTCTTCTGGTGTTGTGGCTACTATGCTCAGTGCCCGCAAACCTGTTTTTTCCAAGATCTACCATCGTGTCTGGTCGACCTTCCTATCTTGGTGTGCTGACAAGGACCAGTCTCAGGAATTTGATCTGCCTACGGTCCTGGATTTTTGCAGGATGGTGTGGATAAGGGCCTCAGTTTGAGTTCCCTTAAAGTTCAGACGTCTGCTGTCTCTATTTTCTTTCTGAGACGCATTGCCATCTTTCCTGATGTCAAGGTTTTCTTCCAGGGCATTGCTCATACTCGTCCTGCCTTCAAGATTCCTGCTCCTCCTTGGGATCTTAACTTGGTTTTAGGTGTTCTTCAGCCCCTTCCATTTGAGTCTTTGGCTACTATTCCTCTATGCCTGTTGACGTGGAAATGGCTTTTCTCCTGGCGATTGTGTCTGTCCGTCGTGCTGCGGAGTTACATGCTCTATCCTGTAAACCACCCTATTTGGTGTTTCACAAGGACAAGGCGGTGCTTCGCACCTCTCACAAGTTTCTCCCGAAAGTGGTTTCGGAGTTCCACATTAATCAGGAGATTGTGGTGCCCTCTTTCTGCCCTGACCCCACCTCTGACAAGGAGAGGGATCTCCACTCGTTAGACATGGTGCGTTGTCTCAAGTTTTATATACATCGCACTTAGTCTATCAGGCAATCAGACGCGTTGTTCGTCATTCCTGAGGGTGCTAGGGCAGGAAGACCTGCATCCAAAGTGACTATTGCTTCTTGGATCAAGTCCACTATTTGTAAGGCTTATGAGCTGAGGAAAATGCCTGTCCCTTTCAGGGTCACGGCTCAATCTACTCGATCTATTGGGGCCTCTTGGGCTTACAAGAATCAGGCCTGTGCTGATCAGTTGTGCAAGGCTGCCACCTGGTCATCTGTGCACACCTTTTTGAAGCATTACCGTGTTGATGTACTGGCATCGGTTGACGCCAGCTTTGGGAGGAAAATCCTGGAGGCAGTCTTGCCTGTCTAGGATTTTCTTCAGTTCTTGGTGCTTCTTTCACTTTTGAGCCCCGTTGGCTCTAGTTCAGTGTGCTGTGTAACAGTTGGAGTGTTGTTACCCCTGTTCAGTGTCCGTTGACATGTCATTGTTTGTTGGGCTATCTCTGATCTGATGGTTCATATCTGCTCTGGTGACTTTGGGGGCCTTGCGCCTGGTCCTTGCCTTACTTTCCGTCTCTGGGAAACTCAATGGTTGCACATGCCAGAGTTACCAGTTACCTGTATTGGACACCATAGAAAAGAGTATTTTAGTCTCACCTGTTAAATCCTTTTCTCTTAGTCCATACAGGTTACTGTGGCAGACTGTGGGGGTCCTTCGGGGTCATGCTCACAGGAATCTTCTTTCCCTTCACTATCTAGTCAAAAGTTAGTTTCTCAAATCTTTCTGGAGCTGGTTGGCTAGCTGCAGCCAAGGAGGGAAGGTAGGCTCCACCCTCTCCATACAATTCTAGAATTGTTCCTATCTACTTAAAGGGGCGGATCGCCTACTCAGAGTTACCAGTAACCTGTATGGACTATGAGAAAAGGATTTAACAGGTAAGACTTTTATGTTGGTCCTGTCAGGATACTTGACATTTAGCGCTGTTTCTTGCAATAAATGGAAAATTCCAGTAACAATCTTTAGTATATCTCTCCCTCAATGCATTAGACATAATTTCACTTTATGTACTACCCCTTTCATGCGTGAATGTGTATAAAGATTTTAATACAGTCACAAAACTCTCATTTTTGAAACAGTAGAAGTATTTTTCTCATCATTTATCACCATGTTGAATATGTTCAGCATCACTTCATAGGCCCCATCAAATAAATACTATCATGTCACTTCCTAATAATAATCACGGATTTACACTACTCTGAGCAGAAAATCAGAATGGGCACTAAGAATCAATTCTGTGTGGTTTGATTCTAAAAAATGTTACAGGCCTCAAACATCTCGACTGGAGGAATTCTGCAGAATGCATTATTTCTGATGGTGTACATGATATCCAGTACAAATAAGAGATTCATTTTGAGGAACCAATAAATGCAGAACTGATTCTAACGGCCGTATTGAGCAAGCTACTGAGGCGCAATGCCGGAGCAAACCAACTACATCAGAGGGGACTAATGAAAATTCCCACTGACTTACATTTATTTTATTAACCCGTTGAGTAGTAGAGCTCTCCAATACAATGGAGACCTCTCTAGTATTCAAGGGGTTAAGATACCTATTTAAATCAATGGAAACTTTAGGAAATTTCACTTGTCCCCTGTGATTCAGTTGGTTTGCTCGAGAAATGAACCTCTTTAGCTTGATGGATACATCTCAGATTATTACAGGGTGTTAGTTTTCTTTTAAAGCGTAACTTTCACCTCACGATGATCATGTCTTCATCCCTTCCTCTGTGCCCCCTGTTTGTAGTTTTGCATTTCTTTTCGCTTAAAGGAATAGTAATACTTAAAATAAAAAAATATATATGTTGTAGGGTTTATTCCCCTGAGTAAAACAAGGGCACTCCCGCTGCTGAAAGGTGTTTTATTCAAAAGTTATTACAGCTCAAAGTTGATTTTTTTTAGGTGCAATATCAAAGTGGCCTGAAATTGTACTGTGGCAATGTTGCTACACCATCCTATGGGCAGCTCTGGTCCCAGGACCATAAATCTCCACTGTACAATTTCAGGCCACTGTGATATTTCACCTAAAAAATTCAACTTTGAGCTGTAATAATATTTGAATAAAACACCTTTCAGCTGTGGGAGTGCCCTTGTTGTAATACAACATATCCCTTTAAAAATTGGTCTAAGTTCAGCATTAGAGAAATAAATTTTGTACCTCATGACACAATGTTCAGCTCAAGCTGTACCATATGGTACACAAGACACTCCCACAGGGCTTGTCTCTGAATCCTCTGTCCAGCCCTAGAATCCTCCGTCAAGCCTCAGTGGAGGACCTAGTTGTCACAGATGCTCATTTGCATGCGCTGGGTGCACAAGCACGCTTCATGAACACCGGCCTGTCTCTTTTCCTTTACGGTCATGACACAGAGAGAGCAGACGCATGCGCATTAATACTTTTTCGGCAAGATGGCGCCGCTCTCCCTGGTCATGACACGAACATATAAGGTTAATTTTATTAAATTACACCAAAAGCACAGAGTTAATATATACACAAATAGCATCCTATTAGGCATATCTTTCAGACATGTTAACGTTGTTGGTAGGTGAAAATTCCTCTTTAAGATTCTCCACAGAAACTTCTTACTGTTATTGTTAAGAAGAAATTAATTTAATTTCGCTCTCAAGAACCTGGCACTGAGTGTCTCTCATGAATGTATGGAGGCACTGTATCCATCAGTGAGAGTTCTGCTAGACACTAATATTTGTCTGGAAGAACTAACAATGCAGGCTGTGTTTGTATGACACAGATAACATTATTTCAAGTGCATCTGACATGTTACTGTTTGAACTGTGGTTATGTGGGGAGGAATATAGAAGGAGCCTGTTATACTTGTAGCCATTATCGATGATCTATTTCAGATACTGGTCTATGCAAAGAGTTTTGTGCTTGGCATCTAGGGGATCATCAAAGAACTGATTGGTAACAGTCTGAGATTGTCATTAGCAGAATAGACACAGCTTTGTACCCATGTATTCTGTGCAGGCTGTAGTAATCACAAATGTAATTGCTTACATGCCCATGTCTAGGGCATGTGGTATAGATCAAATAAAGACACACACAACTTGTTTGGATGTAAAAACCAGGCCACAGCTTTATTAACTTAAAATTTAATAACCACCACAACTTTAAGCCCTTGCCAAATGCTAGGCATAAACTTATGCCCACCCTACTGAGCCCCAAAAGGCTCAACCCATCTTTTCCTCCATTCCACCACACCCCATTAGCTGGTCTGTGCAGCTCAATGAGGGGCGGTGACCACAACCCGCGACCGTGGTCCGGGTGCTTAATGCCCAAGGCCGCTGGCCTGACATCCACCTGTTAACCATGCATTCCAAACATGATGTACCATTTTTCCTATTGGCAAGGGCCAAAAGCGCCAAAAGCTGTGACAAATAAAGTAAACCCAGGTACTTTCATGACCCAAAACCCACCAGAAAACAAACCCCAAACTAACAATAAAACCCAAATACAGGGAGGGAGGGAGGGCCGATACTTTTGGTATTCACTTCTGAAAAGGAAGTGATGCTCCAAGTGTCCCCCTTATATTGGTTCCCATGCCCCACCCCTTCTTAAACATTAAAGGGGCAGATACCCCTTACAAGCTTTCTTTGACCCCCCCACAGCCCTGACATGATTCCCCTTCTTAGGGCTTGTGGGGAATTCTTGTCTAGGGCATGTGGTATAGATCAAATAAAGACACACACAACTTGTTTGGATGTAAAAACCAGGCCACAGCTTTATTAACTTAAAATTTAATAACCACCACAACTTTAAGCCCTTGCCAAATGCTAGGCATAAACTTATGCCCACCCTACTGAGCCCCAAAAGGCTCAACCCATCTTTTCCTCCATTCCACCACACCCCATTAGCTGGTCTGTGCAGCTCAATGAGGGGCGGTGACCACAACCCGCGACCGTGGTCCGGGTGCTTAATGCCCAAGGCCGCTGGCCTGACATCCACCTGTTAACCATGCATTCCAAACATGATGTACCATTTTTCCTATTGGCAAGGGCCAAAAGCGCCACAGGGCCTGATGCGTACATCCTATGCAGCCAGGCCCTTCCCCCCATAGAAAGCTATGGCCTGCTCCAAACCCCCCCAAAAAATGTCCAAAGTGAAACGAAAAGAAAAAATGTAGCCCAGCCGCACAGTGAGCCACCCCATCTGACCTAAACAAGGAAAAGACGAATCCACAAAAACAGAATGTTGCACAGACAACCCCCAATTGTGAATGACACACTCAACACGCGTTGAGTCAGACAAATCCCGTACTTCCAATGCCCAGCGATCCCTGTCACCAACCCAGCGCTGGCGTGGAATAATCACTGGCCACGGAACACCAGCCCAGGGAAATGGCAAAGGAGAACAGAAAAATTTCCCATGAATGGCCGCACCAAAAGCCAAGCTGGGCCAGAGCCAAGGTCATTACCCCCACAAGTGCACCACAAGAACCCAAGGGGGACCACTAAACGTACCAACCAACCTCAGGAAGAAATCGAGACCACTGCGGACCCAGATAGACAAACCAGGACACCAACGAAAAAACAAAGGGTCGAAAGACAGCAGCACCCCACCACCACAATCCGCCGCTCTCCATCACACCCAAATAACGAAAGCGGCCAACAATCCTGCAGCAACAAGGCCGTGACCTGAACAGAAAACAAAAAACACAGTATAGCAACAGAAACTACAACACAACACCCAACCATCCTGTCCGGCCTAACATAAGAGAAAGCCGTGCGGACTCCCACCGACCGATACAGCAAACAGACTCAGTACCCAAACCAGTCATATCCGCCTTCATAGCAGCCCCAATGATATCCAAACCCGCCACCGAAAACAGTCACCCAAACCCCAGAACCATAGACATCCCTCTCGAAGCGGCGGATACGAAACGAGAGAGAACCAGAAGCAAACGCACAAAATCCAGAAACACACACCGGGACTGAATTGAAAAGAACTAAACAACTCCCCCAGACGCAGAGCCACAAAAAAGCAAAACAAAAAGCCACCCCAAACACTGACCATAATGAGCCGAGCAAACACCTGGAAGATAACTGTTGCAAGAGTGAGAACTAATCCAGGCGCCGAGTATCAGACTGCACCACCACCAGTCAAGACCGCAAAGACTTGCGCACCCCAAATTCCTATGAACAATCTGTCCCCCCGCAACAACCCAAAAGCCAACCCAGACACCCGGCCCCCCAATAGCCGCCGGGAATACACCCCGACTAAACCAATTCCAGTACCAACCACAACACCCCATCAATCCTCACAGCATCCCCCACCACAGCCTCCAACTGATCCACTCATCCCAAGCAACCGCACACCTTGCCAAAGAGGCTGGAGCCAATGAATACCTCCCCCGGATACAACTGTAGACCACCAAGATCCCACCAGTGGTCAGGACAAGGCGTACCCCACAGCCGTCGCCCCCAGACATGCCTACCAAACTCCACGACCAGGAATCGAGAAAGTGCATCAGCAGCCACATACAGAACCCAGGCACACGCCGCTCCCAAAAAGAGATATCAGGACTCAGACAGATGGCACCGAACAACAAAGCAGACAGAACAGGGACAGAAGAGGAAAACAAGTTATGAACCGCCAGCACCACCCCCATAGCGTCAGAGTACAAAAAACAACCTTACATTCTGCATCCTGACAACCCACAAAGTAAAAGCGATGACAATTGGAAAGACTTCCAGGAAAAACCAGGTCCCTCATCAAACCGGAAGACCCCAAGTCACAGGCCAAAGAGGCCAACCCAATCCAGCCCAAACAAGGACCCGAACCACAAAGAACATGCCGCCACTGTACACAAATCCAACACCCTATTCGAGCCCCAGAAATCCAGCAGGCGTGCCAAATCATGGCCTAGTAACAGAACAAGGAGGAGCACGCAGCAGAAAATGCCCACCTAACACGCTAGCAAGAATTGAAAAAACGCCCAAAAGCAATCCCTAAAAAACTTTGGGTATCCTCCAATACCACCACAACTTCACCGCCTTCGTCCCAGCAGCAGTCTGAATATCCCGGTCCGGAGGAGCCTCTTCCAAGGAAAGCCAAGAATAAATATCCACAAATTTGCTCCTCTGGAAGGCCAGGAACCAGACAAACGCAAAGTGCAAAAAAAACCCCTTAGTGAAACAACCAAAGCAAAACCGCAATCCAGGAGCATAGACCAAAAGACAAGCCGGGGTCAGGAACCTATGCAGGTACGCAGACAAGCCAGGATCAGGAATACAGAGATCAGCAACAGCAAGAATAAGCCAGGAGTCAGAAGGGACGTCAGAGGAAGGCAGGTCATGCACAGATAATCAGACGCAGGAAAATGCCCTCGCACCGAAGCAAACATAAGGGCAAGGAGGAAGGGAGCCAGCTGCGTGAAACAGCCTGGAAGGGATTGGCTGAGAAACAAGCAGGTGCGCAACCATGTCAACAGAGAGATCAAGGCAGTCTGGTCAACTCCAGCCGACTCAGCCCACCAGGGAAGGAAAGGCAGCAGTAATCAACAGCATAGCGTGTGACGAAATCAGTCAAACCATGACAACCTTCAAAACTTCTCCCGAACCTCAACCCTCAAATGTAGCCCCAAAGGACTGGCCCAGCAAAAATAGGCAGTCCAACGGCCGCCATGGGAACCCCCCAAAAGAGTGAACACCCAGCCGCAGCCCCTAACCCCAATAAATGGGAAGCAGCCGAAGGAATAACCACACCAGCCCCTGCAACGGGCGCCCCAGTAGAAACAAGACCAGCCCCAGAAACACCCACCACCACCACCAGGAGCAAGAGGGGGGGATCACCCCTGCGCTCCCTGGTCCCCGAGAGCTCCCAACATGCCAAACCTAGACTAACCCAGACCCCCAACACCAGGGACTGCAGCCAAACTGTTAATGTAATATAACAAACGCATACTGAAGGGAATAATACATAATTATACAGTATTTTTACATTGCACAACCAGAAAAACAAACTAAACATGTTGCGCACAACATAAACACAAGTAAATATACACATAGTGTGTCAACATCGACATAGAGAACATGGGGCACCCCAAGCTGATCCCCACGGCACTCCACAGTGCCATGCACCCTGGCCGAGAATCACGGCCCCAGGCAATCCCGTACCTGTTATCGCAACGGGAGGCACGGACTGCGTAACTTCCATCTCCGCAGAGGCACCCATCAGTGCCACACCAGGCTCCTCACCAGCTGAAGCACTCCGCTACCCAGGTGAACCCTGAAAAGAAAAGGGAAACCAACACAAGGTGCCACGGCACCCCAGGTAGAGAATCACTGCCCCAGGCAATCCCATACCTGCCACCACACAATGGGAGGTACAGACTGCGTAGCAGCCAGCTCAGCAGAGGCACCCAGCCATGCCACACCAGAATCAGCTCCAGCAGAAGAAATCCGACACACAGGTAAACCCTGGAAAAGAAAAAGGGGAACCAAAACCAGGGGCTCCAAAAAACCCCACTCGCCAGTACAGTCCACCGAACAGGAAACAGCACCTAGGACAAAGGAAAAAGAAAAACAAAAAACCCACCAGGGGCACCCAAGGCCCCCACACCCTGTCTAAATATTATTTTATTTTTAAAATAAGTATTTATGCCTTTATTGAATTTTTTTTTTTTTTTTTTTTATAGCCAGGCCCGTGCAGGCCACCGTCACCATCAATGCCCGTTTGCCGTTATTATGCCTTCTAATTTCATGAGATATACACAAACACATATATATTGTTCCAAATATATATATATACACACACATACACATATTGGTCATACATACATATATATACACACATATACATATATATATATATACACACACCAAATATTTCGTACCATATGTACACACACATACATATTTAGTCATATAAATATGCACACCCACATATTGTCTCATATATATGCCCACAAATATATATACGTTCACATAGACATACACACACACAAATACATGTTCCCATATACATACACACACATATACATGTGCACATATACATACACACACACACACATACATGTACACATATAAATACACACACACATATACATGTACACATATAAATACACACACACAGATACATATGTGCACATATACATACACACACACACACATACATATGTTCACAGATATATACACATACTCATATACATACATGTTCTCATATACATACACACACACATATGTTCTCATATATATACACACACACAAATATAAGTTCTCATATATATACACACACACATATGCATGTTCTCATATATCAACACACACATATTTTTACCTAGAATATAAACACACACAAATATACATTTTGTCATCTACATATACACACACATATATATATAGTTTCCAGATATATACACACACACACGCAGACATAGTTAGTCGGTCATGTGTTTTGACCTTTTTTTTTTTTTTTTTTTTTTTTTTTATATATATATATACTCAACACAGCAGGTAGAGCCCTGCAACCACACATCACCAGGACAGGGTCCCAGAGAATAACCCTCAGCACACCCAGCACCCACAGCAGGACAAACAGACCCAAACAGTAAGAGAAGAAAGCCCACAGGACCTACCAAGAAGGAAAAAGCAGACAGAGCAGCCAGGAACAGGGGCAAAAGGAAAGTGAGGGGGGAGGGGCAGCAGAACAAGAGAGAGAACAGGGAAACCAGCAAACAAACAAGGAAGACAAAAGCAGCCGAACAGAGCCACCAGGAGCTGAGGCAGGCAAAATAGGAGAACAGTAAAGAGGCAACAGGACCCAGGGAGACAGAAAGGAGGAAAGGACCCCAGAACCCCAGTCCATCTGGAGGGCTGCAGAGCTGCAACAGACACCTGCATCAGGAAACTGGAGCCAGAAAAGGGGACCCGCTGCTTCCAGAAGCCGGCTGGGCTAGTCTGAGGGATGTTCCACTGTCTGTCCCAAGGCTCAGTCGAACAGGTGGCTGCGTCTGGAAGCTCCCCATAAGCCAGGCGGCCACCCCTGCCGAAGACACGCCAGTAGAATCCATCCTCCAAGAAAGCTGCTACCGCAGCCAATCACCACCACCGGACTGCAGCCAACAGAAAAGCAGATGACGCCATGGAAGACAGCACAAGTAAGCCGATCCGATACTTTTGGTATTCACTTCTGAAAAGGAAGTGATGCTCCAAGTGTCCCCCTTATATTGGTTCCCATGCCCCACCCCTTCTTAAACATTAAAGGGGCAGATACCCCTTACAAGCTTTCTTTGACCCCCCCACAGCCCTGACATGATTCCCCTTCTTAGGGCTTGTGGGGAATTCTGGAATAATACACAGACATAGAAAAGGGAAAAATGGCCACAGCTTTTTATTTGTATGTGTATATATATATATATATATATATATATATATATATATATATATATATATATATATATATATATATATATATATATAGTTCCAGTCCAGGTTTTCATAATGCACTGGATTCTCTATCTTATTAGTGAGGGGAGGTTTGTAAAGCAGACAAATAGGCACCAGAAGGGATAGATCATTGGGCTTGAGTAGCAGCCCCTGGGGGATTTAAGTGGACATACCCTGCTATGGGAGATCCCACTCAATAATCTTCCCCTTCCTTCCCTCCCTTTGGGTTTTTGAATAATTATGGATACATTCAAACTATTTTTTTCTTTTTTGAGGTAACATTAGTCACAGATGTTAGTAGGATAAGCAATTTGTACTAGGAAATGTAAGGTGCATGCCCGGCTCATTATGGCTAGCAGGACTAGCATGAAGGTAGAAGATACCAGATGATAAAGAGACACAACCCTACAGTTATACTCAATTCTCGGGGCAGCAGTGGTGATTATGGACTGGTATCCCATGTGTGTCCAAGCAGGCTACGTGGTGTCCGGAGCATTGACTAAAACATGATTATCACTTCTGCAAAACTTCTCACTTTGTGTGTGTGTGTGTGTGTGTGTATATATATATATTTATATATATATATATATGTGTGTGTGTGTGTTTTTTTCTTTGGGTGCACGTACCGAAACCTGGACTGGAATTGTACTTTTGGAAGTTTTGACCAGCTTCTATTGCTTCAAGCACCCCTCCCACCCCAGGTGCAATGTTCATTGTCTCTAGAAACTATATAATGCCTGTCAGAGAGTCTCTCTCCATTAATGAGTAAAGCTGACAAAGACTCAGCTCTCAGGATAAATTATATTAAAGAGATAGTAATGTTTCATAATAAAAGCAGCTCTAATTAATCATCATAGTATTTGGACTTTGGAGAGTGTCATTTCAATTCTGTCAGAGATGTAGTTCAAGAGTAATCCAATGACAAAGTATCCCCCTCCCGCCCCTTTTACTGATATAACACTGCTCAGCCAGAGCAGAAGGGAGGTGCCCAGGTAGATTGCAGAGAGGGGCAATCTTCAATTAAGATAAGGGAAAAACCTGAAAAACTTGTCAAGGGGGGCAGGGCTTTCATTGTTCTTATAGGAAGAAGATTGTCCCCTGCTGATATCTGTCTGGTCTATGGACTGCATTCCACATATGAGAAGAAATGGCTTACACTAGGTAAAAGGGGCGAGAGGGGAAACTTTGCTTGTGAATATCTCTCAAACCATAAAGGTTTGCGAGATAAGACTTATATCGTTCTTCATGTTTTTTTTATGCCTACAAAATAAAATAAAGATAAAACGAAGTATTACTATCCCTTTAAAGTCCTATCTCCTGAAAGAGCTGAAGCTGCCAGTGACAGCCTCATTCCTATTGATAGCGCAGATGAGTGTGACATCACAGCAATCAAGTTTGATTTAAAGATGATATCTTTCATGGCTAATTTGGCACTAAGGTCCTTTTTTCAAAAGTTATGTTACCATTAAATGAATATCATCTTTACATCACAATGATTTATTCATTCTGAACGGACACTGATTCCAGTCTACTCTTCTGTGGGATTTGAATGATATTTAATAAAGATAGGCCACACCCTTAAACGGTGAATAACACCATGAAATAAAAAAAACCATGTCAAAGTTCAAATAGTTTACTACTGAATCACTCAGTGTGAAGATCCCCTGTGCTGTTCCTCCCATGAGCTGGTGTTGTCTAGTCTTTAGAAGGAGCTGATAATTACATTTGTTATTTGTTTTCTTATAAAAGTACTTTGATGTATCCAGACACAATTTAAAAATCATTCAGATAAAAATAATAAAAATGACTATGTGTCTAAATAATAAGGAAAACAAATTAAATCACTTGTTAGCTAGAGAAGTCTCTAACCCACTGTGCTTAAATGAATCAGAGACCCCTCTTCAGTCCAAGGACTAGTCTTCTCAGACAGGGCCAGATTTACATCTCAGGAGCCTGTAGGCACAGAAATCTGAATCGCCCCCCCCCACCCCACTGGCCGTCTCCACAATGCTCCAAATCTCCACATTACCCCCCCATCTCCATATTGCCCTCACATTGCCCACATCAGCTCCACATTGCCCTCACATTGTCCCCCATCAGCTCCACATTGCCACCATCATCTCAACATTGCCCCCATCAGTTCCACATTGCCCCATCATCTCAACAATGGCCCCATCAGCTCCACATTGCCCCCACAGTGCCCCATCATCTCTACATTGCCCCCATCAGCTCCATGCCCCCATCACCTCCAAATTGCCCCCATCAGCTCCATATTGCCCTCACATTGCCCCATCATCTCAACATTGCCCCCATCAACTCAATATTGCCCCCATCAGCTCCACGTTGCCCCCATCATCCTCATATTGCCCTCACATTGCCCTCATCATCTCCACATTAAGCCTCGCCCCCCCATCCATTTCCTACCTCCCTGGTGGTCCAGCAGCAGGAGAGATCTGTGCTTCTGCACAGACCTGTAGCTGCTGGAGCTCCCACGCAGTCTTCTCTTTAGTAATGCAGAGCGCTGGGAGATGATGTCATCTCCCAGCGCTCTGTATTACTAAAGAGCCGGGGGTGCTCAGCAGCTACAGGTGTGAGTCGAAGAAGGAACAGACCTTACTGTGTGGCGCATGCCACTTAAAAAAAAAAATTATACATATATATATATATATATATATATATATATATCGATTGCAATGACAGGCGCCCCTCTGTAGGGTGTGCCTGTAGGCAGATTCCTGCTCTGCCTTATGGAAAATCCGGCCCTGTTCTCAGGCCAGTCTCCCTTTTCCCATTAAATTATTTTATGAATACTGTTCTATTTAAAGTGGAACTCTCACCTTAATTCAAGTTTGCGAAATTGAAAGCTGCCTTAAAAACTGCCTATGTGTCATGTTAGCCAAAATGTACAGTTAAGGAGATATTCACATTTGTTACCATATTTTAATGTCTGCTAATTTCCGTACCCATGTGGTACCAATGACATTTCATACGCTATTGAAGCCATTCAGTGACATATCGCCTTTTCAGTGATACGTATTATACTAAAGAAGGTTTCAGTGATATTTCATATGCTAATTAAGCTAATGTATGGTAAATGTGCTAACTTGTACTGTACCAGTGATGTTTCATACCTTCATTTATGTGCTGTACCAGAACATTTTTACTTTCACTTTGCCCACAAATAAAAGTGTGAATATCTCCTAAACTATACATCTGCTGGACTTTTGGTTAATATGGTATATAGGCAGTTTTTAAGGCAGTTTTCAAATATGCAAACTTGAATTAAGGTGAAATTTCCACTTTAAATATTATATAAATATTCACATTCCTTATCCTCTTGTCTAAAATGAAAATTGGGATTACTCAATATTAAAGGGGAACTTTCACCCCGCAATAACTTAATGTTCACTTACTGCTCACCTGGCGACTAGCTGCTTAGTAGCGTTAGTCGCCAGAAATCTTACCCGGTTCTTCAGATATCGGTGTTTTACAGGAGCAGGAAGCACGGACGTCTCTTCACAGTGACGTCCGTGCGCCTGCGCTGTCAGTCCCTTGTGCACCGTATATAAATCAGTGTATGTAAATAAAATAATGTGGTCCTTTTCTAAATCATTTATTCAGTTACACAAAGAGGTCTTAATTGGTCATGAAATAAACTAAAAATTCTCTGTAATGATCTGTCCTCCAGCCACGCCCCAGAAACACCCCCTAAAACAAGTGTCCCTCTTTGGCCTTTTGAAATGTTGGGAGGTATGAGATTCCATGCGATAGCGTTATTCCTGGTTTTACCTCCACATTTTCTTATAGACATCATTTTCGTTTGCAGTGCAGTCCAGCCCATAACATTTTATGTATAAAAGAAAAGTGGAGTTATTCTGGAGCAAACCAACTTCACCTTGGGGAGAAATAACAATTCACATCAATTTAAATTGACTGTTAGAGAGGTTTCCAGTCCATTGTTTAGCAATGCAGTCAAATCAGTGGGAATTTTTAGAATATTATTTCTCTATTGCACAGTTGGTTTGCCCGACCATTACTTTAAGACCCTCTCACTGAGATTGGGTTGAAGGGGTTATAAGCCCCATTTAATCAATAAGAATTTTGGGAATTTGGTTTGCTCCAGAATTGCACCTCTTGAATAAGACCCTAAGGGAGAGATGTATAAAAATCGTTAATTTGTTTTTGAATTGTCGCTAAAGTTTGCAATGACAGGTCATATTTATAATGAAGAAAAGTCAATTTTATAAATATTCAGAGAAAAGTCACACAAAATCCACAAATGAGAATATTTTTTTCGCATACATAACTATCACTATTTACTTCCATTAACCCATTAACCCTTTGAGTGCCAGATAGGTAGCCAGTGCATTTCAGCACAACACACTGGATACATTTCTGGCACTCTGAACAGGTTATACCTAGCATTAAGATTTATGGCGCGATACAAGAAACGTGCACAATCGCTATTTCCTGTGTGAAAACCACTAGGGAATCGGTTTGCACATGATTTTGTTGAATTGCGCATGAAAATTCAAAATTAGCGAACAGCTGCGTATATTTATTTTTGTTGGCGTGGCTAAGATTAACGAATCTGTGTGAGTGGGATAGCGAATGTGCTTAATGCAGGAAGTGCTATTGTGAATTAATATATAAGTCTGTGAAGTGTTGTCGTAAAATGGAATTTTTTATGCGCAATTCAAGAAGCATTTGGTATTTAGCTTCCTGGATTAGAACATGCGCAAAATCTATCTGCACACAAAAATGCCTTTATCTGATGCGAACGTTTCTTGCATCGCGCCATTAATCACTAAAACTTTAATTTTGGAGCAATTAGCAAATTTCTTTATACATACATTGCAACACAATTTTTATTTGGACAAGAATTTATACTTCACGTTTCAAAATAGTCAACTGACTAGAGTTAGTACTTAGCAAAAATGTCGCCGAACGTCTTTATGTCACTTAGAGGCAATTTTCCAGACACTTTCTTTATTATGTTACATTGTTACTCCTACTAGTGTAAAAGCCTTTGTACACAGGCCAACAAAGGTGGCGCTGCAGTCATGCGCAGTACTGACTGCCCGAACACGCCACGGCTGATAACGGAGCGGGCTTTCTGAATTCAGACCGGAGTCCTCTCTGTGCACCTCCCCTCTCCGTTATCAGCTGCGGCACAGGCAGTCTGTACTGCACATGACTGCTGCTCGTACAGCCGCCTCTACTGAGCATGACAGCTTCTGACAAACATCCTTAGCGAATTATTATATAGGATGTGTCGTACTTAGTGGATTACATTCAGAGGAAGGATGGATTACCAGTGAATTGCATTAGGTATTAAAGCGGAATATTCACATCACAAAAAAAATTGACCATGGCTTTGAATAATTAATATATGATTAGCGCTGGGTGTTTTTTTAAAGCCAGTGGGTTAATTATTCAAAGCAGTTGTCTTTTTTTTTTGTGATGTGAATGTTCCGCTTTAATGCTGGGACCTGTTTGCTTTAAAATCATCGTTATTAATATTACTAGTGGTCTTCAAGGGAAATTGTGCAGAGTAATGATTTAACAAAATTAGTTAAACAGAAAATAGTATGGAATCTAAATGAAATGCCACAAAATGTTAAATAATGCATATAAGTATATAAGTAAAATCCCAAAGGCAAATTATAGACTTAATGATACTTTAGTGACAACAGTAGAGGACAGAGACTTAGGTGTAATTATATCTTATGATTAAGATATTACTACTTCCGCTTGCCGCAGATTGCCGCACAGAAGCTTCTTGCTTATATCTTAAGTAAGAAGCTGCTCCCGTCCCATTACCACTTACTTATTATAAGTAATGTAGCGAAGCAATGAGAAAGGCCAGCAGTATACCAAGTTCTATAAGTAGGGGCATTTTCACAGAAACCTCCCCAATATAATTAATTTGACCTCCTTTTACAGGTTTTCTTTAAAGGGATAGTAATACTTCAAAATTACTATCCCTTATATTGAAGCCCTTTAAAAACTGAATTAAATGCCACCAGCGGCATTTCTCAGACCGACATAGCCGCTTTTAAACTTCGCTCTCCCCTGCCTCTCCCCTGACGTCATTGTTCTTGCTGCAGCAGGGAAATCCGGTACCGGGACCGGCGGAGGCTCTTCAGCAGAGCTGAGATCTTGTTATGGAAGACAAGATCCTTCACTAAAACGGTCTTCTATGTGTGCTTGGTTACCAAGCACACGTAGAAGACGGTTTTAGTGAAGGATTGTTTCTTCTATAACAAGATCTGGCTCTGCTGAAGAGCCTCCGCTTGATTCAATGAACGGATTCCCCTGCTGCAGCAAGAACGCTGACGTCAGGGGAGAGGCAGGGGAGAGAGAAGTTTAAAAGCGGCTATGTCGGTCTGAGAAATGCCACTGGTGGCATTTAATTCAGTTTTTAAAGGGCTTCAATATAAGGCATAGTAATTTTGAAGTATTACTATCCCTTTAATTTTGTTTTCCAGCAATTACTGGCCCTGGTTTTGTTGGTTATCATTCTAGCAATTTTGAAGCAAACCAACTACCTGTAAGGGTTAGGAGTGATTTTAAAAAACTAAGGGTACCAGGTCACCTTATTCTTTGTGGATACCAAAAAAATGTACACAGTCATTATTGAATGGTACTGGGTCACCGACAAAAGGTAATTGGTCACCGACAAAAGGTGCTTGGTCACTGAAATGGCATGACCTGGATTAAAATCAGCTTTGTTAAGGGACAAATAAAAAAGATCCCAAATGTCCTATTTATTTATATAGGGTATTTTATCCCCTTGAATTCTATAAAGTTCCCCAACACGTTTCATTAAACCCACCCACTCTCCAGTTCATTCCACCTACTCCCAGGCCATTCCATTCATTTTCCCTCCCATTTCATTGCAAATTCTTCCTTTCAAGCACCCACCCCAGCAGATTAAGCTTCACCTACAATATGAAGCGAAACACATAATTTGGAAACCCCATCCTCAGCTCAACAGTGTTTCTCCTGGTGCTTGGACCAAGGAGGTTCCCAGGTATGATAGCACCTATTCCTATCCCCTATCGTTCCACTTGGGATACCACAGGGCGTGTCCTTTCCCGACTACTGTTCTCTATTTGTACATCCTTCTAGAAACATAGGACCATATATATATAAAGGAAAAGTGGTACGATTCTGAGGTAAACCAACTGCACCTTAGGGGACAAACATAAAATACCATTGATTTAAATGGGATGCTGTAGCATTACCCCTTTGAGTGCCAGAGAGGTATCTAATGCATTGCAGTGCAATAGATTGAATAGCTTTCTGGCATTCAAAGGGTTAAAGGGGATTAAAACGCTCTTTTGAATGGGAAAAGAGACAAAAGAAAGACAGCACAACTCTCTAAGTGTAGCATGTAGGACGTTCAATTGTGAATAAAATCAAATCCCTCTCATAGTACTCACTTATAGAAGAGGCTAAACTCGCCTCTAAGGGGGAGATGTTCAAAAAGTCTTCATAATGGAAAACTTGTCGGATCGTGAGTTGGTGGTAAAAGAAGGATGATATTTTCATAAGTAAATCCGTCATGTTTGAAAATTCGTCTAAAGAATTAAAAATGACTGTAAGAAGATTTTAAAAAATTGTCTTTCAATTTGTCTTTGAAACGAACATTTTCAAAGAAACAAAAGACTTTTTTTGTCTTTGAAACGAATTTTTCTTCTCCAAGTTTAGACCATTTTTATTATGTCGGGAAAAAAATGACGTTAATCAGACAAAAAAATGACGTCCAAACGAATATTTTTTTTCTGAAAATACCTTACATTATGACGGAAGACTAAGCCACACCCACTTTTAAGACGGCTTTTTCCCTTTGACGGAGATGGCGGAATTGGATGCAAAAAATGACGGAAATATGTCTGAGAATTGACGGATCATGGTGTAAGAACTTTTTTATTCTGATTACAGACAATTTCAGTTACCACCACTTTCTGAAATCTCACCCTAAGTGTGTTCACATTGACTGGATTCAACCCTCCAGTCTCAGTATTCACCACTCGATCCTCTGTTCCTCTGGTCTCAATAGATCTTTACTCCTCCAAAGACACCTCTCCATGAGCCAGATAGATACAAGCCACAATAGTCTATTAATTACTGGCTTCCAGCGTATATGAAGGGACAAGGGACAGGGCCATAGAGTATGTTCCAAAATATTACAGCTTATTAAAATACAGAACAGGATCCGTTGTTACATAAAAACATAAAACAATACACATCTCGCCTACACGTTTTGTAACATTATAGTTACTTTTTCAAGGGTATGGAGCCTTTCATAAAAACACTTTCTATTCTGCATACTTTCTAAGGAAACCTTGAAACAATTTTACATTAGCTTTCAATACATAGCTCTGATTTCCAGAGAACTCAGAAATGGTGCACAAACCCATTAACCTCTTGAGTGCCATATAGGTATCTGATGCATTGCGTGATAATGCATTGGATACTTCTCTGGCACTCAAACGGTGAAGTATACCACTTGAAGAGAAGTGAGGGCTGATTTGCTCCCACATTCATTCCTCTCTATCTTGATATCATAAATGCGGGGGGTAGTGGAATGACATCCTTGTGGTTATCTTTTTAATTTCGGGACAGGGCGTGGGTCTCCTGTGGGCTCACAGCTAGGCTCAAATGTTTTTAGTATTGCAGTGGTTGTTGTTTCTATGCATCCAACACTCAAATAATGACATGGGAATATTGGAACTGCAAGTCTTCCCTTTCTTAATCAACGGAGGGAGGGACATGTAACTAATATTTTCAACATTCTTGTGTTAATGGCTACAATTCTCTGTTAAAGGGATAGTAATGGTTAATTTTAAGTGGATTTAATATTGTAGACATTAAAAAAGGTTAACATCTATGTAAGTCTTATCTCTCAAATCTTTATGGTTTGAGAGATATAATTTGCTAAAGTTAATTTTCCTGGCTGTTTTACTCAAGTCTGCCATCTAGCTGACAGCTGCAGATTCCAGTCATTTGAGCAGACGGCGGCTCTTCAGCAGCGCCGACATAGCGATACCTAACAATAAATACTTAACTGGAACGGTCTACCACATGTGCCTGGTTTGCAGGCGCATATTGTAGACCATTCCAATGAAGTATTTATCTTTAGATATCGTTATATTTGGGCTGCTGAAGAGCGACGTCTGGTCAAGAGACCAGAATCTGCTTCTGACAACTTTACAGCTCGTCAAGCAGAAAGGGGAGGGAGCGGAGAACTTTATTTTCCTATATCTCTCAGACCATAATGGTTTGAGAGATACGAATAAGTGCAAGTACTCTCTTTTAATTGTATCTACTTTTTTTCTGACATTACTATCCCTTTAAAACATCTATCAGAGCCGGGAACACTGTTGTCCTGAGTGCTGATAATAGAACTCTATAAAGTTGCACTGAGTACAGGAATACATTTTTACAAACTGTACTTTTCAAAAAAGTTGTTATACCATGGTGTACTACTCTGTTATATGCACTGTTGTGGTATAATTGTAGTGTATGAGGGATGGCTGTCTAAAGTTGAATTAAAATAAATAATAAAAAGTTAGATTTAACCCCTTAATGACTATGCAGTCTGAGGGTAGGATGCTCTAGAGGACAACAGCACTTTCTTTTCTCCCATAAATGTTTTCTGAGATCACAGAGCGGCGTGCTGCTGCACTGCGATCACAAACGTCCGTGACGTTCCAGGACTGTCACCAGTCCTTAATGTCTGGACAGGCATGGAATGCAATTGGGACAATTTTTGTTTGTTCCCTATAGTGTAGTTGTTTTTCCCACTCTTACACCACTTTGCCTTTATACATATAGGCCATAGCAAAGTAGGGCAATTCTGGGTCAAACCAGTTGCACCACAGGAGTGAAGTAAACATGCCTTAAATTAACATTGCTTTCCATGGGTTTTGTACTCCTTTTATGCTAGAGAGGCCTCCAGAACATTGCGTTATGAGTTGGAGACCTCTCTAACATTAATGGGATAGTAATTTTTCATAAAACAAGCAGCTCTAATTAATCATTATAGTATTTGGGCCTTGAAGAGTGTTATTTCAATTCTGTCAGAGTTGTAGTTCAAGAGTTATTGAATGAATGAGTATCCCCCTCCTGCCCCTTTTACTGATATAACACTGCTCAGCTTAGAGCAGCAGGGAGTGACCAGGTAGATTGCAGAGAGGGACAATCTTCAATTAAGATAAGGGAAATAGCTGAAAAACCTGTCAAGGGGAGCAGGGTTTTCATTGTTCTCACAGTAAGAAGATTGTTCCTTGTTGTGAGCTGTCTGGTCTATGGAGGAGAGGTGGCTTACACTAGATAAAAGGGGCAGGAGGGGAAACTTTATCATTCAATTACTCTTGAACTACAACTCTGACAGTATTGAAATTACACTCTCCATGGCCCAAATACTATGAAGATTAATTGGAGCTGCTGTTTTTGTGAAACATTACTATTCCTTTAAAAGTTCCATTGTAATAATTTAGAATTTTGTTGTATCCTATGATACAGACAGATGATTTGCCCCAGAATTGTTCCAATTTGCGTTTATATATAAGGCCCATACGATTTGATGGCAAGCTATTCAATGTATCTATCACCCTTTCTGCAAAGTAGTTTTTGTCTTTTCTAATTATGTTTTCACCCTCTAATTTTCGCCCATGACCTCCAGTTCCAGTATTTATTTTATTCTGAAAGTAGTTTACATCCCATCCCATGGGAAGGATATATATATATATATATATATATATATATATATATATATATATACACACACATATATATGTATATATATGTGGAAAACAGAATTAATGTGGACTTATGTAGCATCTCTATGCTGGTTATAAGCAGATCTACCTTTCCTTCACCTTATTGTTATATGTCACAAATTATCTATTTGCAGATTCCTCATGGATATCCAACCCCTTCTTAAATGATCAGTAAACTTTTATAATGCAACTGTACATATTATAGAGCTTTTCCTCTGTGTAAAACCAGTGTACTCCCACCTCTGTCAGTTGTTGTATTCAAAATGTATAACTGTTCAAACTGTCAGGAAGTGAATTACAGTGTGATTACTTCCTGAAAGTTTAAATTGACAGCATGACTGAACAGTTTCTATAACATTGTGTGGAGAACTTTTTGTCCGGGACTCACCTCTCCCATAGAATGCGACAACATAACTAATTGGAATCTGACCACTAAAGGGCACAAGTAATGTTAAAAAGCAAGCGTGTAAACTGTAATAACTGAAAATATGCACCTCTCAGTATTGTGAGTATCCTTGTTTTACTCAACAAAAACATTTTACTGCTCCTCTAAAGCTGAATGTTTAAAAAAATAGAGGAGAGCTCATAATAGTATCTCCTCTGCCACTGTTGCTGTACCTGAAACAACTGCTCATATCAAAGGCAAACGCATTTAATACTGTGCCTAACAGTAGGTTATTACATAAATTAAATGGTTTGGGATGTTATAGCTGTCCATGGATAGAAAACTGTTTAAATAATAGATGGCAGATGTCTGTAGTAAACAGAATATTTTCAAGTTGATCTAAAGTTATAAATGGAGTACCACAAGGCTCAGTCCTGGGCCCAATGCATTTTAATTTGTTTATCAATTATGTTGAAGTAGGTATCGAAAGTAGTGTCTCAATCTTTGGTGATGACACTAAAAGCCCTATTTATATGAATGGAAATCTTTATTTGTCTTTATTGATTTTTCGCCATTATTCGTTGTGCATACGTTGTTAGGTATGTTATTTGGAGCCCCTAAACCTGAAAACAGCAATGCTATTTCTTGTAAAACAAAGGGAAAGTGCGTTACAGACCAACTGCGTTACATTTATATATTTCCAGAAAATATAGGTATATTTTTTCAAAGGCAGAAAACAGATCTTCCAGCCAAGAAAGAATGATTGTTTTCCAGTAGGATGCAAATGCTTTTGAGTAATTTTAAGAATCATTTTGTATTCAGTACCTGTTGTGTAGAGATGGAGCAGTGCATTAAAGAATCAGCTTGTGCTCTCAGAATAAAGTGAGTTTCAGATAAGCCTACAAAAATACAAAGCATATCTACTGTACTTATGGCTACGTGTGACTAATTATAGAGGACTCCAACTTCCATGGAGTGTAAGTGTCAATGTAAAAGTTGAAATATCAGAAATATCATAGGACATACTAAATTCCCTGTATTTATCCAGGGACTGGTAGGCAGCTTTTTAAAAAGGGTTCAGATAAACCTTGCTGTTTGAGATAAAGAACCACCAGAAACCTTCAGGGTTGGAATGCATTTATAGTCAAGCACTAGTCCACTTGGCCATTGACTTCTGAAAAGTAGAACTTAGATATTTGATCATAAGCAGTCTTTAGACTTACATGGTATATAGGCAAGTGCTAATGAACTTTACCATTACATTTTGAGCACTATAATAATAATAATAATAATAACTAGTATTTATATAGCGCCTTTCTCCCAGTGGGACTCAAAGCTCTTTCAGAGCACGCTCTCGGAACTAACCAAATCGGCAGCTGAAATAATAGATGTTATTATTACCCAATCAATGGTACTCATTTATCGACCTCGGAAGGATGAAGGGCTGAGTTGACCCTGCCTAGCTGACATTAGACCTTAGTTATTCAACCATAAGCAGTCTTTAGATTTTCACTGTATGTATAGAGTCGAGGGGCAGCCAGTGAGAAAGCTTGTAGTCAAGAGATGGCTCGAGTTGTGTAGGGAGAGGACAGGAGGAACCCTTGAGAAGACCATAGGGGACGTGAAGGGGTGTAGCGGGAGATAAGAGCAGAAATGTAAGAGGGTGCTGAAGAATAGAGAGACTTACAGGAGAGAAGGAGAATCTTGTAAGAAATGCGATACTTTATAGGTAGCCAATTGAGGGAATTCAGGAGGAGATAAGAGGGAAGGTATCTGGGAGCAAATGTCTTCATTCTTGCGGCTGAACTGACAACAGATTGAAGTGGAGAGAGAGATGAGAAGTAGGAAGACCAGAGAGTAGAATGTTGCAGTAATCAAGTCTAGAGAGAATTAGTGCCTGAGAAAGCGAATTTGCCGTTGACATGCAGAGGAAAGGATGCATTTTTGCAATATTTTTTAGGAAGAAGTGACATGTTCTAGTGACAGCTTGGATATGGGGGGAGAAAGTTAATTTAGAATCAAGAATGACCCCAAGACATCTTTTGGATACTGAGTCTACGGCAGAGTTTTCTGTTGTGATGGAGAAGGGGGTTGATGTAGTTAATCTGTGGTAGAAATCTTCTCAGCCTTGAAGAGTTGTGTTCTCTACGGAGATATTATCACTTTGTTTTAGACCAGGAATAGGACAACATCTGGCTTTATTGTTGTTGGAGACTACAACTCTCAGCATCCCCAACGAGCCAATAGAAGGTGTAATTCCTTACAGCTGGAGAGCTAAAGCGTGCCTACCTCTGGTGTTGACTATCACTGCCATAGGTCTGAATCATTTCTTTAACATAGCCCTCTGTGCTTTAAAGCTAAGAGTATTAGTAAATTGATATGCTTGTTCTTGCACAGCTGGGAACAAAGAAATATAGTAATCTTTAAATATAATTGACAAGTGTATATAAGGATATTATAATGAATACTTGTGTTGAATATTCAAAACATTCCAGGTTACAAGATAATAACTTAGAAGGTGATTAAATAGTAGGATTTAACTGAGAGCTTTAACGATCAAATATACTTAATATAAATTTGATTTAATCTAATGTTATATTCCATAAAACTCTAACAATATTACTCTGTAAGTATGAAAATCCTTTGCTCATTTTACAATAGTTAGGGCTCTTACTGATCTGATTATATTGAGTGACACAAAAATCCATTTTCATAAATAAAAATTACCATATGACCTCAGTGTCATAATGTTATGCATCCAGGCTCCAGAGGTCATATTCAAGGACATTGCTGTTTTAAAAATACAAAGTCACAGTACAATTAAAAGCTCACATGTTCTACATTTTATGCAAGGAATATTTTTACGTTCAACATGCATATCAAATATGTAAATTAGTTTTTTTTTATTAATTAAGCACAGAGGCAACTCTACATTGTGGAAGTTATTATCTTGATACTAATAATCAGTCTGGGTGCCTGTTTACACACTTTGATAATCAAACTCTATAGAATACTATAGGTCAGAGTATACTCTAAATATATAATGTAAAAATATATTATTTAAGATTATGATGAATACAGATTCTTAATTAATCAGAACAACCTTTGATCAAACTCAGCACTTGTAATCTCAGCACTTACCCTGTTGTCTGTCTCCTTTTACCCATTTAGACTGTAAGCTCCTTGGGGCAGGGACCCCTCTCAAATTTTTTCTATGAACGTGGCACTTATTTTATCCCCTCTTATATATCCCCATACGTCTATTGTAAGGCGCTGCATACACTGTGTGGCGCCATATAAATAAAGATATATGTACATACATACAAATATGGAGTCATGCTTTATTTGAGGCTTGTACATAAATAATATCAGTGATGCTAGTGGTACTCCACTTCAATGGCAGTGTCAAATTGGGATTTTCTATGGCCATTAGGATTTTTGTGCTTAACCAACTTTGAGTTCCAGAGGGGTACGAAACGCATTGCAAAGCACCTCTATGGCACTCAAAGGGTTAAAGTTCATCTGTCACTTTAATATAAATTTACTTTATTTAAACATAAAAATTTGCTACATATTTTACTAACCATTTGTTTGTTATATAAATTGTTTACGAGAAATTTACCTTTTATTTCTTGAAGGCACGGAAGTGTGACACTTTATGATTTCTGTATATTGTTTACAAGAAATGTACCTTCTATTTCTTCAAGGCACGGAAGTATGACACTTTAAGATTTCTGTACTGAGCCAATATTACCACCCGCAGTGTTCTATGAACACACATTGTGGTCATTTCCAATAGCACTTTGAGGGATACATTTGAACTCTAACTATTAGCATACTGTGCAGGGAATTATTATAAAGTGCCACTCTGTGTAACCAAGAGATAAAAGTACATTTCTAAAAAATCATTTGTTTTAGCAAATATGTCAGTGCAAGCTTATAGATATCCTTCCTCAAATCAGCAATGGAGGATCAGTCAGTGGCTTAGTCAATATTACAGATTCATCTCAGCTATTGATAGAACTAGTCAATATTACAGATCCATCTCAGCTATTGATAGACGAAAGTTTGAATTTAAAGTGGAACTTCCACCTTAATTCAAGTTTGCATATTTGAAAACTACATTAAAGGGACAGTAATGTCCCAGAAAAAAAATTTAATTTTGCAGGGCTTAAAAAGTTGAACTAGATGCAAAAAACCCTATCTCTCAAACCGCTATGGTTCAAGAGATATTCGCATTGAAAGTTTGCCGTTTCTCTGACAGCAGGAGATCCTTGTCAGCCGACATGAGGAGGCTCTTCAGCAGAGCCGCAATCGCGTTATTCATTGGAATGGTCTACAAAATGTGCTGGCAAACCAGGCACGCTTTGTATACCTTTCCAATTAAGTCATTATATTTAAATAACGAAATTGCTGCTCTGCTGCAGAGCCGCCATTTGGTCCCTGGACAGGATTCCCCTGCAGTCAGCACAGCGGAAAGGGGAGGGAGGTGGGAACATTGAATAGGAATATCTCTCAAACCACAGCGGTTTGAGAGACAGGGTTTTTTTGCATTCGGTTCAACTTTTTAAGCCCTACAAAATGATAAAATGATAAATATGTTTTCTGGGACATTAGTGTCCCTTTAAAAACTGTGTCATGTTAGCCAAAAAGACCAGCAAATATACAGTTAAGGAGATATTCAGACATAACATATGCTAATGTATGGTAAATGTGCTAACTGTACTGTACCAGTGATGTTTCATATGTTAATTAAGCTTTTCAGTGACTTGCCATATGCTAATGAAGTAAGTTCAGTGATGTGTCATACGCTAATGAAAGTTTCGGTTACATTTCATATTCTAAAGCAGCTCTGTGCTGTACCAGGAAATTTTCACTTTTCATTTTCTCAGAAATAAAAGTATCTCCTAAATTGTACCTATTTTGGAATTTTGGTTAACATGACATATAGGCAGTTTAGAATTAAGTTTTCAGATCTGTAAAGAACTTTCAAGATGATAGGTCCACTTTAAGAGAAATGCGTAAAGCAGCCTTTAGCTTAATAATATGTTTTACAGTTGTAGACTTGGTAAAATAACGGAGACACTCTTATCTTGTTACACTTTACTTGTTGTAAGTGATTGGTCCACTGATTCAGATCTCATCTTCCCAACTTTTTCTCTTTTTTATTTTATCGTTAAAGCGGAGCCATCATCATAATAACATTGCCCCCCAATCCATTACTAACATAGCGATATGCAAAGCCATACTGTCATTAAAGTGAATCTATCACATATAGAGAAGTAATGCTCATTAGTTAGAACATTTAGTGAAAAAGTTTAACACGTTACTCATTTTTTTTTTAAAAAAAAGTTATCTGCGCAAAAATTAATGTTTAAAAAGTGCCCAGCAACCTACTTCCGCTTGCCGCAGATTGCCACATAGAAGCTGCTCCCGTCCCACTACCCAGCATCCTCCAATGACGATAGATCCACTTTAAGCTGAATAAGTCCACGTTATTGAAAAAAAACAACTTCTTTGGCAGGCATCCACTGCATAGACTTACAAAAGAAGCTTTGTGTAACTGCACGGTCAGTAACTTCTCTTACCTTAAGGTAATCAAGGAACACCACTTGCCAATGCTGGCAGTGAACGGGACAGACAGCCGCAGACTCAGAAATACATTTCCTCCAAGATGTCTTCACTGGTGTCTGCTGGTTCTTGCTGAAGAAGTTGTTTTTCTTAAATAACGAGGACTTATTCAGCTCAGAATGGCTTTGCATATCACTGGGTTAGTAGTGGATTGGGGGGGCAATGTTATTATGATTATAGTTGCGGTTTAATGTATTTTATTCTGCTACATAGCTACAGAATGGGGGCTCTGAAACAAAGCTATTTTGAGGCTTTGGGTTCACTGTTTAGGGATTGTATGGACGCCTAATGTTGGTTGTACCGTGTTATTTGTGCTTGCTACGCCAGTGCTGGATCTGCACCTGCTTTGATCTCTTATCAGGTATGTTATCTAATTAGGTTGATGTACCAAGATTAATTGGAGTAATTCTGGGGCAAAAAGACTACAGAAGAAAAATAAAAATTCCCATTGGTTTAAATTGAGCTTTTAAACCATTTAATGGATTAGAGACCTCTCCAGGATTTAAGCGTAATTCACTTTCCAACCTACAACCCCATCATGACCTCATTGTTCATATAGAGTCTTTTTCTCTAAAACAGACCCACTACTTAACTGGACCACTGCACTGAAAAGCACTTTTTTCTTCCACTCAGTGACTGGCATTTCATGTAGCAGGAGGCACTTACACTACATAGCACCTACTCCTTCTGTGTCCCTCCTACCTTCCTCTAGACTATAAGCAGGTAACCCCAATCCTTTTCTTTTCTGTGTTCCATTTGGACTGTTTAATATATCTTTATGCCTAGTCCCTATTGTATAGAGCTGTGGAATAAGTTGGCACTAAATAAATAAAGGATAATAATGAATGGGGACTTGGGGCATTTTATTTGCCCCCTGCTGTTTTGAAAATAAGTAATATGTGAATATGTTGACTCTTTACATGAATTTACATCTCACAGAATTGAAAATTACCTTTTAACTTTGAAATCTTGTAAATAGATAATTTGGAAAATTTTTTATCCTGCTCTGTTTTTTCTTCAAATAACATGTTACACTTTTTAGATTAATTTTAGCTCATTTAGCATAATTTGCAGTATTCTCACATTCAGTTACTCGTGAATTAGTCAGATAGGTGCAATAACACCATTTTGGTTGTAAATAAGTCACTTGGTGTGAGCTTGATTGTATTGCAAATATAGTTTGCCTAGTTCTAAGAGGCTACATTTCTGATGTCCATATTTTCCATTCTGCCATTCAGGGAGACTTACATGGATAGTAATGTTTCATAATAACTGCAGCTCTAATTAATCATCATAGTATTTGGGCCTTGGAGAGTGTTATTTCAATTCTGTCAGAGTTGTAGTTCAAGAGTAATTCAATGATAAAATATCCCCCTCCCGCCCCTTTTACTGATGTAACTCTGCTCAGCTTAGAGCAGCATGGAGTGTCCAGGTAGACTGCAGAGAGGGACAATCTTCAATTAAAGGGATAGTAATACTTAAGTATTACTGATCCCTGTAGTAAAGTCCTATTAAAAATAAATATATTGCCCCCAGTGTCATCTCTCAAACCTTTATGGTTTGAGAGATGATCGCTTCTAAAGTTGCCCTCCCCCTTCCCCAAAGTCAGCGTTGCAGATGACTGAAGGGAAATCCGGTCATAGATCATCAGGCGGCTCTGCAGCAGAGCCGCGATCGCGTTAATTAAAAACAATTCTTTCGCTAAAACGGTCGCTTGCAAACCAAGCGCACGTAGAAGACCATTTCAGTGAAAGTTTTCTTTTTTATTAAAGCGATCGCGGCTGTGCTGGAGAGCCGCATGAAAGTCGTATGACTTGCTTCCCTGTAGTCAGCTAGAATGCTGACTACGGGGGAGGGAGAGGGCGACTTTAGGAGCAATCATCTCTCAAACCATAAAGGTTTGAGAGATGACACTGAGGGCAATACATTTATTTTTAATAGGACTTTAATATAGGGATTAGTAATACTTAAGTATTACTATCCCTTTAAGGGAAAAAGCTGAAAAACCTGTCAAGGGGGGCAGGGTTTTCATTGTTCTCACAGTAAGAATATTGACCCTTGATGTGAGCTGTCTGGTCTATGGACTGGATTCCACATCTGGGAAGTGGGGGCTTATACTAGGTAAAAGGGGAGGGAGGGGGAACTTTATCATTCAATTACTCTTGAGCTACAACGCTCACAGTAATGAAATAACACTCTCTATGGCTCAAATACTATGAAGATTAATTGGGGCTGCTGTTTTTGTGAAACATTACTATCCCTTTAATATATCAACATGAAGATGTTGGAACCAAGAAATAAATTATTTAGCATAATTTGCTGTATTCCCACATTCAGTTACTTGTGAATTAGTCAGATAGTTGCAATAACACCATTTTGGTTGTAAATAAGTCACTTGGTGTGAGCTTGATTGTAGTGTACTAAGAGGCTACATTTCAGATGTCCATATTTTCCATTCAGCCATTCAGGAAGACTTTAACTCAGGCGCGTCATATAACATCATTCAGCCTTTCGCATCAGAGCTGACAATACTGGCTGTCAGTGCACAATCTACACTTTCTTCAGAGTAATGAAGTCAGAGTGTGGTAGTTTCTCTGGCTAAAATGCCTTTAAATGTAGGACACTTATGAAAAGCATACATTACTGGCTTGTACTGATTCTTCTGCAGTCTTTCAGAATGGCATTTTTATAAGTGTCTTGTACTTCAAGAGATATTTGGTCAGTTTATCTCTGGCTCACCTTGAACAAGTCCATTAATCTCCTGTACTTCATGTAACTAGCTCTGTACTATAAGTTGTGAGAACAGCATTTTGTGGAAACCAATTCTTATATACCTGCAAGTTTGGTCTGACTTCTCAATACAGTGTGGTGGGCAGCCTGAAGCTTCCAGCTGTTGTTGTACTGCACCTCTCATCATCCTCAGTCAGCCAGTGGCTTTCTGAGGATGATACGAGGTGCCGTCCAACAAAAGCTGGAGAGTCACAAGGGCAAGCTGCTGCAGCAGAGCATGGCAAGAAACCAATTCTTATACTCCTGCCAGGATAGACTGACAACTCACTGTTGTTGGAACACAACTCCCATCATTCTTCATTGACCAATGGCTAGATCAGGATGATGGGAATTTTGCAAGAGAGCAACACATTGTCCACCAACCTCTGGGTATACTCAATTCTGGCTTTTCATAGTTTTCTTTAAAATTTCATAGCCAGGGAATAAGGGGAATTCTGGCAACAAAAAATACAGGCCCAGTGCTTCATCAGAGATCTAGAGGAAGGTAACTATACTGTGAGGTAAAATGTGCATGAACAGGAATGGGCAGCACTTTTTCACTTTTCTTATTTGCGTGCTCTGGTTGCTCTCTTGGTTCTGTCTCATCTCTGCTGCACTTTTCTGCTCTGCTTGTGTCCTCACATGAAGAAAGTCAGCTGGTTGTGACATCAGCCACAGCTTCTTAGGGGAGGAGACTAGCAAATAGCAGTTACAGGATGCACAACAGTTAAACTGACCTGTGCCAAAGTGGTGAACCTCATACCCCCATAACTCTCTTTGCCCTGCAGATGACATTTCATTAAAGTGATAGAGATTCTCTCCAGCTGACTGCATATCAACATACAGACTAACTGGTGATTTTCAATCTGTCATGCTGTGACTCTTCAAAAATACATGATGGCGCAATAAAGCTGCTTCTGTGGCGCACTGAACCAGCCACTGCCTGATTTCAGGGCTGCGTATAGTCCTGGAAGAGGGTAGGGCTGGAACACGGGACACGTTGAAAATAAGGGACTGTCCCATTCTGTCTGGGACACGTAGTCACCTTAACTAAATTGTGTGAAATATAAATTTGCCAAATTGTTTTGGTACTATTTTTTTAAATTCTTATTTTAACTTCTAAGTTTTTGGTCTTCACTGCTTACTTTAGGCTACTTTTGGGGAAGTTAGGCACAATTTTCTGGAATTAACCCACTGAGTGTCATTGAGGTGGCGTGTTGGACACCCCTCTTGCACTCAAAGGGTTCAAAGAGCAGTCCCTCTTACAGGAGGTTGTCCTAATAAATACACCATTAACCCTTTGAGTAGCAGAGGGGTACCTCTCTGGCACTCAAGGGGTTAAAGTGTTAGTAATGTCCACCAAAAAGTTTTTCGCATTTAGAAGACCTTAAAAAGCTGAGCTAAATGCAAAAAAAGTATCTCTCAAACCGCTATGTTTTAAGAGATACAGGCGTTTAAAGTTTGATCTCCCCTACTGACAGCTGTAGAGATCTGTGTCGGCCGACACGGAGGCGCTTGAGCAGAGCCGCGATCTCGTTATTTACCACAAATCCCTTCATTGGAATGGTCTAAAATGTGTACCTTGTTTTCAAGCACTCGTTTTAGACCATTCCAATAAAGGGATTTGTGGTAAATAACGAAATTGCGGCTTTGCTCAAGCGCCTCCGTGTCGGCCGACAGCTTTACAGCTGTCAGTAGGAGAAATCAAACTTTAAACACCTGTATCTCTTAAACCATAGCGGTTTGAGATATACATTTTTTTGCATTTAGCTCAGCTTTTTAAGTTGTTCTAAATGCAAAAAACTTTTTTGTGGACATTACTAACACTTTAAGGAACAGAATTGTGAGTCCACACTCAGATACTGTAAGCGTAGATTTTTGGTGTATATAGTCGGTTATGTTTCCTCCAACCAACCATGTTTACAAATACAATAGGAAAGAATGTATTGCTTCATGCCAGTAAAGTATGAGACAAACCAGACTTCCCTTTCATTTCCCTGCATGTGCACTGGCTGTTCCAATTACATGGTCATTGTGCTTCTTAACACTCTTTCATATTTTTAAATGCATATATTGCTATTGAAAGTCATATGCCCCCAGTTTTGGCTTGAAAAAAAAGGGTTATACACCAAAATGTCACCCATAATGCAAGTATGAGGTAATAAATACCATAACCCTTTGAATATCAGAGGGGTAAACAATGCGTTGCATTGTGAACCCCACTGGCACTCAAAGGGTTAATTCATGTGAAGTTAATTTTTAATATTCACCTACCAGGCCATACTTCTGATATGTGAAGACTAGAATGCTTGTTTCTAATTCTTTTTGACACTTTTTAAACTCGTTATGCATCCCATGTTCCCACTGAAGGGATATATATAGTTGTGGTATGTAGTGGGTAAAGTTAAAAAAAAAAACCCTAAGAAATTGCCTTTTTATGGCACATTTGCTAGACTTGTCTGGAATGGAATCTAGGCCTGTCAGTAATATTTTTTTCAAACTTAAGTCTACCCTGTGTGACAACCATACCTGGGAACTTCATGGTTGGGGCTGCCTGGAGGGGAGCCCTCTGGTGCTGTTGAGGAGAGAGAAACAATGCAATTTGTGTCATAAATAGGGTTGCCACCCAGCCGGTATTTTACCGGCAGGCCGGTACAAAATTGACTTCTGTCCGATGTTAAGTCTATGGAGGGAATGCCATGGCCAATATTTTTTTAAGAAAAGGTGGCAACACTAGTCATAAAAGGGGCTGGGCTTAATCACGAGTGGAGGGGCGGGGCTTCAAAAACAAGAAAAATAGCTCCATACACTGAGGAAGGAGGAGAAAAGGGTGGGGAGTGGGGGTAACAGGGTGGGATTGAGCACAAGTGGGCAGAGTTTCATCAGAAACTCCCCACATCCGGAGAATCAAACTCTGCCCTGGAGACCCAGTAATTCAGTGTGAAAACCGGAGTCTCTGGGGCAAGACCAGAGACTTCCCACCTATGGTGACAACTGAGAATTAACATTTATAAGCTATCACACCTTCACACTTAATACATCTTGATACTTTATATGCACCCTGATGTGCACACACACTACTTAACTTTAGTATCTAAAATCCATGTATTTTTAGTATGGTTTGGTTCCACAAACCTGTAGTCTATAATCTGTAAATATTTGTACAGAATCTCAAATAATAAAACAGAATTGTTTATATGTGCATTGGTCAGTGAGTATCAACCAGCTTTACTCTGTGGTTCTTATATATATATATATATATATGGCCTCTGAGTCCCCAAAAGGGCTGCACAGTATGTTTAAATCTTTGTTAAATGAATGACCAGCAATGTTACTCAAATTCTTCTTTAGGATTAAAGTGATAGTAATACTTTCTTTTATCTTTATTTTATTTCGTAGGCTTTAAAAAAAACATGAAGAACGATAGAAGTCTTCTCTCTAAAACCTTTATAGTTTGAGAGGTATTCACAAGCAAAGTTTCCCCTCACTGACCAAAAGGGTCAAGTCTGCCATCTAGCTGTCAGGTTTGGAATCCGGTCCGCGGACCGGCCGTGGCTGTACAGCAGAGCCGAGATCGCGAGATATAAGATGAACTACTTCATTCGAATAGTCTACAAAGTGTGCCTGGTTTGCAAGCACACTTTTTAGGCCCCTCCAATGAAATAGTTATTTTTATATCTCAGCTCTGCTGAAGAGCCAGAGGTTGATCTGCGGATTCTAAATCTGACAGCTAGATGGCAGACTTGACAGCTTTGTTCAGTGAGGGGAAACTTTGCTTGTGAATATCTCTCAAACCATAAAGTTTTGAGAGATAAGACTTATATAATTCTTCATGTTTTTTTAATGCCTACAAAATAAAATAAAGATAAAACAAAGTATTGCTATCCCTTTAAGGAGCAGGAAACAGTGTGTTTGTGTAAAGGGTGACTTGTTGTAAGGGAACTGACAATATGTTCTGTTGGAGTGGATAAAGTGTATGTGTACTGCATTAAAGGATTAATCTCTCTGATTTCTACTGCACAAGAATAAATAGTGGGAGCCACAGGGGATGCCTCTGAGGGCTGCGTGATGGCCCTGGGCTACCAGTTGACCACCACTGGGTTACGTGTCTGTCTATGACAAATATTGGCCTGCTGACAATAATGGGAGTTGTAGTCCAACAACAGCTGATAGGCCATAGTTGGCAAGCCTGATCTATGGACTCATAACTTACGTCAAGTAGCTGTAAGACTTATGTGAGGTCCTATCATTGCACTTAATTTTATGACAGTGGTTCTCAACTCCTGCCCTCAGGACCCACTAACAGGCCAGGACTTAGGGATTTCTCTGCTAGAGCACAGGTGTGGTGATCAGAGGCTCATTCACATTCATTAACTCACCTGTGCTCTAACAAGGAAATCATCAAATCCTGGCCTGTTAGTGGGTCCTGAGGACAGGAAACACTATGAGTATTTTTTATGTGTGGATTTCTTAGAGCACTGTGTTCTAATTTTATTAATCAGTTACACCAACTTCAGCTGTATTTTGAGCTACAGTTCTAATCCAAATGACAGCAAGAGATGTACATGGCATGCTGATGGGTTTTGCTAACCAAATGCTAATTTATTGATCATCAGTAAGTATTTTTCATCACTATTTATGGTTATTTCATTATCTGAGTGCTAAAGCTTTTTATATTAGGCAGATGCAATGTATTTTGTAAAATGCATAAAATGTGACTAGGCTATTACAGTCCAGAAATGATAACATTTAAAAGTAAGAAACCACATGGATGTGTATTTATCCTACCCTGCTCTCTCAGAAACTATTGCAATATTGAAACTGATGTTTTAAGATGAACCGGAGCAATTATGGTTCGCACTAACTGTAATATAGAGGACAAAAAAAACTCAATTCAAATTAACCTTTTAACACCTTAATTGCTAGAAGGGTCTTTACAGCATTCAAGGGATTAAAATTGTATATAATAATTCGCTAAAACGTGTGTAACGACGCAGTAATGCGCAGTAGAGACTGCCCGTGACGAGGCAGATACAGAGCTGGAAGCTCCGAAGGAGAGTCCAGCTCTGTATCAGCCGTGACGCGGGCAGTCTCTACTGTGCATGACTGCCCCGCGACCAGCTGGCATTGGCACTGTGGCCCGTGTAACGGGCTCTTCAACTAGTTCTGATTTAAATCATAAAAATAGGGAAGCAAACTTAATTTACAGACTGAACACTGTATGCTGTCATTGGTTAAATAAGAAATTCAGTTTATCATGTTTCCTGTGAGGAACACACTGGAGAAAGTTGAATTCAATAGAGAAAAGGAACATACAAACAGGTTACACTGCTTTTTAAATGCCATATCGGCCTTTCCAAACAAAACGGAGACTTCATGGAGTGAATGAAGATCCCTCCTGATGTCTGCACAGCTACTAATCTGCTAGCTGATTTGGCTGGGAGATCAATATAGGCAACATAGGGGACTGGTATGGTTGCCTTGCTTCTGTTCTACCCAAATTTCCAAGTAGTAGTGGGAAGGGTCAAGGAAAGCATTTTGCGTTGTGTTTGGTGAGGAGGAAAGGTTTCCCCAATCCCACCCACTCCTACCTTGTAGTTTGGGTAAGACTGAAGCAGGGTGTGCAGTGCTGCTAACCTGTATCACCTCTATTGATCTCCCAGACAAATCGGCTTGGAAATCTGTAGCTGGTGGACATCAGGAGTCCTCATGCCCCCCCCCCATGAGATCTGAATTTCCAGTGCAATGGATATGTCTGTCGTACTTGAAGAGTTAAAAATACATCTTAAATAAGAAAGAAAACAAAAAGTGTGGTAGAGAGATGTCCAACACATTGATTTTCATTGGTAACTTGGGGCACAGCAGATTAGGGGTAGATGCAGTGGGTTACCTTCTTTCCAAAATGGGGAACTTTGTCTTCCTGTTTTTCATTTCTGTAGTTGTTACAACTATTTTAATACCGGCAAGTAATAGTTGAAAAAAATGTAAGAAAAGTAGTATTTGATGTATTTTTGTTCTTGTAGTACGCCTACAGCATGTCAGCTCATACCAGTGGGATTCTGTTTTTCTCTTAAGAGCAGTAGCTAATGGGTCCAATAGTTCCATAGTTTTCAAAGATTTTAGTATATTTGAAGGAATGGAAATGTAAGAAAATGCCATTTTTTTTTCCTTTAGCATCACCTCCCGGAAACATTTGTGTACACCAGACTCGGGGTAGAAAGGAAAGTGGGATATCTACTTTCAGGAAATATTTCTTTTATATAGTTATCAAGCTGTTTTAGATTAGTTGTACTATGTAACCAGTCAAATGTGCATTTTAGCTCATAAAGTGGAAAAAACATTTTGAGCTTCTGTTAATTAGGGGTCTATATATATTAAAAAGTCAGAGACACTCAGCTAGGAACAAACTTGCAATACAAATTTGCATGCTCTATATGAATGGTGTCTTACCCAGAGAGCAGTCTCTTTTGCCCACTAGTGCTTTTCACAGAGAACAAATATCCTATACCATATCATATAGGTCCTGCCATTACAGCAGTCCAACCGCAAAATGCCAGGCAATTCCTCTCTGAACAAAAGAAGCAGCCAACCACAACTATACATTTTGGCCTTGTTAGGCCTCATCAGTGAGGTACAGCTGATCTCTCTAAACACTGTGAGCACAGGGTTCAATGCTGGATTCCCCCTATTACCCTTGAGGTGACTAATCCCAAAGATAATTTGCATGTGTATATTATAAGTCAGAGACGCTCAACTAGGAATGAATCTGCAATACAAAGTGTCAGGCTCTGTAGAAATGGTGTCCTACCTAGAGTGCAGTCTCTTTTGCCCACTATTGCCTTTTACAGAAAACAAATATCCTAAAGCATATCATATTGATCCTGCCATTACAGCAGTCCAACAGCGAAATGCCAGGCAATGCCTCTCTGACCAAGAGAAGCAGCCAACCCCAGAAGTACGTTTTGGTCTGGTTGGGCCTCATCAGTGAGGTGCAGCTGATCCCTATAAGCACTGTGAGAAAGGTGTCCAATGCTGAATTCCCCCTATTACCCTTGGGGTGAATAATCCCAAGGATAATTTGCATATGTATATTAAAAGTCAGAGCCACTCAACTAGGAACATACATGCAATACAAATTTGCAGGCTCTATAGGAATGGTGTTCTACCCAGGAGACAGTCTCTTTTGCCCCCTAGTGCCTTTCACAGAGAACAAATATCCTAAAGCAGATCATATTGGTCCTGCCATTACAGCAGTCCAACCACGAAATGCCAAGCAATTACACTCTGAACAAGAGAAGCAACCAACCCCAAACGAACGCCTCTTCAGTGAGATGCAGCTGATCTCTCTAAGCACTGTGAGCAAGGGGTCCAATGCTGGATAACCCCTGTTACCTTTGGGATGACTAATCCCAAGGATAATTTGCATATGTATATTGAAAGTCAGAGATGCTCAACTAGGAACAAACCTGCAATACAAATTTGCAGGCTCTGTAGGAATGGTGTCCCACCAAGAGTGCAGTATCTTTTGCCCATTAGTGCCTTTCACAGAAAACAAATATCCTAAAGCATATCATATTAGCCCTGCCATAACAGCAGTCCAACCACAAAATGCCAGGCAATTCCTCTCTGAACAAGAAAAGCAGCCAACCCCAGACATACATTTCGGCCTTGATGGGCCTCATCAGTGAGGTGCAGCTGATCTCTTAAAGCACTGCGAGCAAGGGGTCCAATGCTGGATTCCCCCTGTTACCATTGGGGTGACTAATCCCAAGGAAAATTTGCATATGTATAATAAAAGTCAGAGAAGTTCAACTAGGAACGAACCTGCAATACAAATTTGCAGGCTCTGTAGGAATGGTGTCCCACCTAGAGTGCAGTATCTTTTGCCCACTAGTGCCTTTCACAGAGAACAAATATCCTATAGCTTATCATATTGATCCTGCTATTAGAGCAGTCCAACCACAAAATGCCAGGCAATTCCTCTCTGGACAAGAGAAGCAGCCAACCCCAGCTGTACATTTTTGCCTTGCTGGCCTCGTCAGTGAGGTGCATCTGATCTCTCTCTAAGCACTGTGAGCAAGGGGTTCAATGCTGGATTCCCCCTACTACCCTTGGGGTGACTAAGGATAATTTGCATATGTATTTTAAAAGTCAGAGACACTCAACTAGGAACAATCCTGCAATACAAACATGTAGTCTCTTTTGCCCACTAGTTCCTTTCACAGAGAAGAAATATCCTAAAGCATACCAAACTGGTCTTGCCATTACAGCAGTCCAACCACGAAATGCCAAGCAATTCCTCTCTGAACAAGAGAAGCAGCCAATCCCAGACATACGTTTCGACCTTGTTGTGCCTCATCAGTGAGGTGCAGCTGATCTTTCTTAGCACTGTGAGCAAGGGGTTCAATGCTGGATTCCCCCTATTACCCTTGGGGTGATTAATCATAAGGATAATTTGCATTCGCATATTAAAAGTCAAAGAAGTTCAACTAGGAACAAACCTGCAATACAAATTTGCAGGCTCTGTAGGAATAGTGTCCCACCCAGAGTGCAGAATCTTTTGTCCACTAGTGCCTTTCACAGAGAACAAATATCCTATAACATATCATATTGATCCTGCTATTAGAGCAGTCCAACCACGAAATGCCAGGCAATTCCTCTCTGGATAAGAGAGGCAGCCAACCCCAGCTGTACATTTTTGCCTTGCTGGGCCTTGTCAGTGAGGTGCATCTAATCTCTCTAAGCACTGTGAGCAAGGGGTTCAATGCTGCATTCCCCCTATTACCCTTGGGGTGAATAATCCCAATGATAATTTGCATATGTATATTAAAAGTCAGAGACACTCAACTAGGAACAAACCCGCAATACAAACTTGCAGGCTCTAAAGGAATGGTGTCCTACCCAGGATGCAGTCTCTTTTGCCCACTAGTTCCTTTCACAGAGAAGAAATATCCTAAAGCATACCAAACTGGTCCTGCCATTACAGCAGTCCAACCATGAAATGCCAAGCAATTCCTCTCTGAACAAGAGAAGCAGCCAATCCCAGACATACATTTTGGCCTTGTTGTGCCTCATCATTGAGGTTTTGCTGATCTTTCTTAGCACTGTGAGCAAGGGGTTCAATGCTGGATTCCCCCTATTACCCTTGGGGTGACTAATCACAAGGATAATTTGCATTTGTATATTAAAAGTCAGAGAGGCTCAACTAGGAACGAACCTGCAATACAAATTTGCAGGCTCTATAGGAATGGTATCTTAGCCAAGGTGCAGACTCTTTTGCCAACTAGTGCCTTTCACAGAGAACAAACAGCCTAAAACATATCATATTGGCCTTGACATTACAGCAGTCCAACCACAAAATGCTAAGCAATTCCGCCAACCCCAGACGCATGTTTCAGCCTTGTCAGTGATCTGCAGTTGATTTCTCTAAGCCCTGTGAGCAAGGGGTCAAATGTTGGATTCCACCTGTTACCCTTGGGGTGACTTATCCCAAGGATAATTTGCATATGTATATTAAAAGTCAGAGACACTCAACTAGGAACAAACCTGAAATACAAACTTGCAAGCTCTATAGGAATGATGTCCTACCCAGGATGCAGTCTCTTTTGCCCACTAGTTCCTTTCACAGAGAAGAAATATTCTAAAGCATACCAAACTGGTCCTGCCATTACAACAGTCCAACCACTTCCTCTCTGAACAAGAGGAGCAACCAATCCCAGACATATGTTTCGGCCTTGTTGTGCCTCATCAGTGAGGTGCAGCTGACCTTTCTTAGCACTGTGAGCAAGGGGTTCAATGCTGGATTCCCCCTATTACCCTTGCAGTGACTAATCACAAGGATAATTTGCATTTGTATATTAAAAGTCAGAGAGGCTCAACTAGGAACGAAACTGCAATACAAATTTGCAGGCTCTATAGGAATGGTGTCTTAGCCAAGGTGCAGACTCTTTTGCCAACTAGTGCCTTTCACAGAGAACAAATAGCCTAAAGCATATCATATTGGCCTTGTCATTACAGCAGTCCAACCACAAAATGCTAAGCAATTCCGTCAACCCCAGACTTATGTTTCAGCCTTGTCAGTGATCTGCAGTTGATTTCTCTAAGCACTGTGAGCAAGGGGTCAAATGCTGGATTCCCCGTTACCCTTGGGGTGACTAATCCCAAGGATAATTTGCATATGTATATTAAAAGTCAGAGACACTCAACTGGGAACAAACCTGCAATACAAACTTGCAAGCTCTATAGGAATGGTGTCCTACCCAGGATGCAGTCTCTTTTGCCCACTACTTCCTTTCACAGAGAAGAAATATCCTAAAGCATACCAAACTGGTCCTGCCATTACAGCAGTCCAACTACTTCCTCTCTGAACAAGAGAAGCAGCCAATCCCAGACATACGTTTCAGACTTGTTGTGCCTCATCAGTGAGGTGCAGCTGACCTTTATTAGCACTGTGAGCAAGGGGTTCAATGCTGGATTCCCCCTATTACCCTTGGGGTGAATAATCCCAAGGATAATTTGCATATGTATATTAAAAGTCAGAGACACTCAACTAGTAACAAACCTGCAATACAAATTTGCAGGCTCTTTAGGAATGGTGTCTTAACCAGGGTGCAGTATCTTTTGCCCACTAGTGTTTTTCACATAGAACAAATATTCTATAACATTTCATATTGATTCTACCATTACAGCAGTCCAACAACAAAATGCCAAGTAATTTCTCTAAACAAGAAAATGAGCCGAGCCGAACCGAGCCGAGCCGAGCCGAGCATTTCAGCCTTGTTGGAACTAGTCAGTGAGCTGCAGCTAATCTCTCTGAGCACTATGAGCAAGGGGTCCAATGCTGGATTCCCCCTCTTACCCTTGGGGTGATTAATCCCAAGGATAATTTGCATATGTATATTAAAATTCAGAGACGCTCAACTAGGAACGATCATGCAATACAAATTGGCAGGCTCTATAAGAATGGTGTCCTACCCAGGATACAGTCTCTTTTGCCCACTAGTGCCTTTCACAGAGAACAAATATACTAAAGCATATCATATTGGTCCTGCCATTACAACAGTCCAACCACAAAATGCCAAGTAATTTTTCTCTGAACAAGAGAAGCAGCCAACCCCAGATGTACGTTTTGGACTTGTTGGGCCTCATCAGTGAGGTGCAGCTGATCTCTCTAAGCATTGTGAGCAATAGGGGGAATCCAGCATTGGACCCCTTTCTCGCAGTGCTTAGAGAGATTAGCTGCACCTCACTGACAAGGCCCAACAAGACCAACATGGATGGTTGGGGTTGGTTGCTTCTCTTGTTCAGAGAGGAATTGCTTTGCATTTTGGGGTTGGACTGCTGTAATGATAGGACCAATATAATCTGCTGTAGGATATTTGTTGTCTGTGAAAGACACTAGTGGGCAAAAAGATAATGTACCCTGGGTAGGACACCATTCCTATAGAGCCTGTGAATTTTTATTGCAGGTTTGTTCCTAGTTGAGCATCTCTGACTTTTAATATACAAATGCAAATTATCTTTGGGATTAGTCACCCCAAGGCTAATAGGGGGGATCCAGCATTGGGCGCCTTGCTCACAGTGCTCTGAAAGATCAGCTGCATCTCATGCATGAGGCCCAAGAAGGCCAAAATGAGTGTCTGGGGTTGGCTGTTTCTCTTTCTCAGAGAAGCTTTGTCTGGCATTTTGTAGTTGGACTGCTGTTATGGCAGGACCAGTATGATATGCTTTAGAATATTTTTTTCTCTGTGAAAGACACTAGTGGGCTAATAGGGACTGCACCCTGGGTAGGACACCATTCCTATAGAGCCTGTAAATTTATATTGCAGGCTTCTTCCTAGTTAAGTGTCTCTGACTCTTAATATACAATTAGGGGTCTATGCAGGCCATGCATGTGGGTACATTTTTAAACTATAATAAATTTTAACAGTGTAAAATTATTGACATTTTCACTATCACCATAAGTGTTTTCATATATATTTTATAATAGTGGCAAAGTAAGTATATTTTTCCACTTTTTTGCATTTATTATATCATACGTTTTTTACTTCTGATTACAATTTCTGTTTTGTATCTCAATTCTCTACTACCGCAAACTTTAGTATGTAACTAATCAAGGTTTGTTGGGAGATTCTGTTTAAGAAATTTAGCCCTCCCCCCAGAGTTTTCAGTGGCTAGTGTAATGACTTATTTGAGAAGTATCTCAATTATTTTTTAGTTGTCTTTATCATGATTTTAAAATACTGTCATTCTGTCCATACATTTCATTTTGTTAAAAACACAAAATTGATTTGATGTTGAGGAATAAGAACATTGTTAAAGCTCTTTATGGAGAAATATGCAGTCATCCTCGGCTGACAGGCAGGACGGAGTGCAGACATCTTGCCATAGTGGCATCCGCGCGCCTGCACTGTCAGTCCCAGACAGCTGTAGGAGGCATTGCTAGGAGCCATTCGGCTCCGGAAGGGTCTGACAGCACAGGCGCATGGACATCACTATGGCAAGATGTCTGCGCTCCGTCCTGCCTGTCAGCCGAGGATGACTGCATATTTCTCCATAAAGAGGTAATAATTTTGGCGACTAGTGCTATTAAGCAGTAGTCGCCAGACAGGGAATTATTACAAACAAAGTTTCTTAGCGGTGTTAGTTTCGCTTTAAGGTTATTATGGGTGCAGTGTCCCCAGCCTTTAATTTAGTTTTAGCAATTCTGTCAAAAACAATAAAGATATTATGAAAGTTCAAGTTCAGAGTATAACATTCTTGTTTTAGTTCAGATTTTTGGTAGAAACAATATTCTCATCTTGATATCTTCCAGCAAATTGACTTATAGGCCATATGACAGCATTCTTACAGAAACACTTGAACTTATAACTAATTGAATAAGATGATGGAGGAAGAGTGTGATAAGATACAGAGCAGATCATGAAAAACTAACACCCTCCTGTGACTGTAGCAGTAACAATATAAATGTTTCTATTTCAGTTTACACAATATCTAAAACGAACACACACAAGAGTGCGCCCAATAGTGCCTGATAACTGACCAACTGGTGAATATAAAATTTAAAATTAGTATACTCATAATTGTGGTGGTTGGGAAGGGGCATATACTACCTCTCAACAGAAAGAGCCTGCAGAGAAATTAATCCTGTCTCTACTAAGGTAGCCAGAATAGATGCCATTGTAATAAAGGTGCTGCTACAAATCTTCGTGTTGAAAAAATAATGTAATAAAAACATTTCATTTAAATAAAATGATTAAAAAGCTAGATAATATCTAGTATGCCATAAGTGATCAATGTGTTTCACAGTTACAATTCTTTATCAAGATCAAATGGCAAACTAGGTTAGGCTAGTTTGTGGTACAGTTGTTAGAGTTTGGAGTGGGGTTTTTAGTTTGGTTTACCTTAGTTTTTTTAGGGTAGTTAGGTTAAGGTAGTTAAATTAAGGAAGGGTTAGGGTCGTTAATTTATGTTGGCACCTAGAGTAAGGAGATCTAGGCTAGGGAGAACCTATCTGCAAGGACCCAGGAAACCCACTAAATTAATAACTAGGGAGAAATCTCAATACATAAATAGAAGTAAAATATGTATATAAATATACCCAGAGCTGGCCTAAGACATATATATATACTGTACATCAAAGCAAAAATAATTCACTTATATCAAACAAAAAATGGAACCAGAAAATACAGGGCAGGCTGAACAAGACACGACAGAGAATATCCTGAAGAGACGGTAGGTGGAGTACGTAGCACAGGCTAAACTGGAACAGAAGAATGGTCAAGCACCAAGCTGGAGGTCAGGGCAGGCTGAGAGCTGTAGCGTAGTCAGGTTCAAGCTGGAGGTCAGGGTGGGCTGAGAGTTGTAGAGTAGTCAGGTTCAAGCTGGAGGTCAGGGCAGACTGAGAGCTGTAGAGTAGTCAGGTTCAAGCTGGAGGTCAGGGCAGACTGAGAGCTGTAGAGTAGTCAGGTTCAAGCTGGAAGTCAAAATCCGGATAAATACTGAGAAGCACAAAACACAAAGGAGCTCCAGGAAACAATAACTGAGCCGTGTCATGGTGTTCGAGCACTACTTATATGTGCTTGGTGACTTCATCTTCGGACACCGATGCAGGCCTCCTACCAGCTGATTTTGGCATGTAGCATCAGCGCCTGCAAACAGAGGCACTTGGTGATCCCGGAAGTCCTGGCACAACAGATCGCGGAGTGGGAGGAGAGGGGAGAATACCGCATTCTCCCCGTGCCGCGGACCGTACCCAGGAGGAGTGGACCGACACCCAGCAGGTACGGACATTTTAGGGTAGTTTAGGGTACTTTGTCGGGAACAGCTGATTTAATCTTTTGGTGATGAGGGCTTTTATTTTTTCTCTAATTCATTTAGTCTAGGCAATTATATACCATTTTTTAAGCATAAGTAGGTTATTATACCACATTTATATGCATAACCCAACATTTAATTTGATAAAAATTCATACCTCCCACACGTCCCTTTTTAGGCAGGTACTGTCCCTCTGACGCAAAAATCCCAATGTCCCTCACTCACTCTCTAGTGTCCCTCTTTTAGGCAATCGGGCCATGTGGTGTGTATCACATTAATTTTTGTTTAAACTTAAGTATATATGTTTGTAAATTTAGAAATCCGGTCCTGGAGCAGTCAGTTACATCCTTCCAAGTATGATCACAGCGAGCCTCAGTGCGGATGGAAATGTTTGATGGTCTTGGCATGTTACTCGTCAAGAACAGGTTAATAAGTCAACATTTAAAAAGCTCCGCAATGTTAGACACTGTCTTAATAAGTCAACATTTTAAAAGCGCCATTGTGACGCAAGCAATATTTTAAACAGGTTATTGCGATGCAGACTCACAAATCCACGACATTTCATAGTGAGAGGACACAATTATCCAAGACTTTAGATACTATGGAGAGTAGGGACGTTTGTCTATAGATTGATATTGAGTTTCTGTGGCCGCTTTTGTGGATAAATACTGTAGACATTTTTCTAAAGTTTGTTATTTAATCAAAGGGGCATTAATTGGGTAATATGGTATGCAATGAGATGAAGTACTGAAGTTAGTTACCTATTTATCTAGTTGCAGTTTTTGCAGGGATAGACCAAAGAGGAACTTCCAATAAAAATAAAATAATTGTACAGTAACAATATGTGAAATGTGTACTTTTTAATTCTACATTCAAAATGTAATAAGATTATGGCTACTTGGGCACAGATTTGCCGCCCTTCAGCTGTTTTTGAAATACAATTCCCATTACCCCCAGCTAAACAAAGGCTTTTGTATTCCAAAATCAGTTGGAGGAAGGCCTCGGGCCACCCACTTCTTAAAGGGATAGTAATACTTAAAATTTTACTCCTGAGTAAAACAAGGCTACTTTCATTGCTGAGAGTTTTTAATTAAAACGTTATTGCATTTTAAACTTGAATTTTTTAGGTGCAGTATCACAATGGCCTGAAATTGTACCATGGTGCTGTTGCTAAGCCATCCTATGAACAGGTCTGGTCAGTTGACCATAAATCTCTATAGGATGATGTAGCAACAGCGCCACTGTACAATTTCTGGCCAATGTTATATCGCACCTAAAAAATTGAAGTTTCAGCCATATTAACTTTTGAATAAAACACCTTTCAGCAATGGGAATACCCTTGTTTTAGGGGTATAAACACAACAATATATATATATATTTTTTTTGCATTTTAAGTATTACTATCCCTTTAACACTTGCATACAACTAATAGCATCAAAAATGCTTATTATTGGTGAACAAACTATTTGTCTCTCACTTATCTGATGAAACAAAAGAGTTCAAGGGGTATTTCTGAGCAATTGAATACTCCATCTCATTTCGCCTTTGTTAAATTTAAAATAGTCGTGTTTCAGAAAATTACATTTACTTATCTATTTGTCCCTGTTTCTGTCAGGAGTTATCTAGTTTTCATTTCTGTTCATGTTATAGCTTATAAATGGTAATAGCTAATTTTCAGTGTATTTTTAGGATGCACCTGCAGACACTTTTCCCATTTTGCAATATCCTTATTCCTAACACTTTTCACTTGAAACCCTTTTTTTGTGTAAGTATTTTACGAGGAAGTATGCAGTGAGATTGTTTCTTGTCCTGGACTCATGTTATCTACCTCAGAAGAGTGGAAGGCTGAGCTGAACCTGTCAATAGATATTGAGTTAGCATAGGTTTGATTTTTTTAATGGCTGAAAGCAGCCTGTTTTCAGATAATATTTCAGGGACTAGTGACTATAGTATCTGGCCATCACTCACGTATGTTTCTAGTTCACAGGTAGTCAGCCATAGGCAAGCTGGCTGTTGGGGAGTTGTAGTTCCAACAGCTGGAATTCACAGGCTGCTTCCTGATATTCTCGTTCTATTTCCAAACAATTGTCATATCCTGTTTTCCTTGCCAGTGTATGTAAAAATAATTTATTTGCCGAGTCCAAAAATATGTGTTTAATATACTTTTCCTACTCATATATATGCATGATGATTTGACTCCTATAATACTTGCATTGTGAAGGTTGCCTATCCTTGTGCTGTTTCCAATTTTCAAACATTCTTCATACCCTGTTTAAAAGGATTGTAATGGTTGTTTTTATCAAAGGTTAATATTGTAGATATTTAAAATTTTAATACAATGAGTTACGTCCCATCTCTCAAACATGTATAATTTGAGAGATAGAAGCATCTAAAATTCCCCCCTCCTGCCCCTTTCACAGACGTCAGCACTCTAGCTGACAGAAGGAGATCCTAATTCAGGGACCGGCCGGTGACTCTTCAGCAGAGCCGAAATAGAGTTATATAGAAAGAAATACTTAATTGGAACTGTCTACAAAGTGTGCCTGGTTTGCAAGTACACTTTTGTAGACTGTTCCAATGAAGTATTTATTTCTAGATAACGCTATTTTGGCCTTGCTGAAGAGCAGCCGGCAGGTCCTGGGACCAGGATCTCCTTTCAGCTAGAGCGCTGACGTCTGTGAAAGGGGTGGGAGGGGGGAATTTTAGATGCTTCTATCTCTCAAACTATGCATGTTTGAGAGATGGGACACGTCTGATTGTATTAATATTTTTACTATCTACAATATTAACCTTTGATACAAACAACCATTATTATGCCTTTAATTTCGTGTTTACATAGGCAGAATATGTAAAAATTATTTTAGGGCAAGCCTGAAAATGTGTTTTTCCAATTTACATGTAGGCAGCTATGCATGGCTATTTGACTCATTTTTGTTGTATAAGTTCCTAAAAAAGTGATAAGGACAATATAAACTGGACGGAAAGTATTGTAATTTCAAAATAATTATCTCTGTTTATGGTTTTATCATTTTTCTAAAAAATACAGCTACAGCCACTAAGCTATTTTTTTCACATTTATATATAAAGATTTTGGAATGATACATAGGACTCTATTGTGTGCCCCTATGCCTGCCTAATGTCAATGTACAAAACTACGGCTTTCCTCCCCTTAATGCTGCTTCTGCCAAGGGGAAGATAAAAGGACAGTCTTGGAAGTTTCAAGGCGGTACTGTAATCTAAGAAAAAAAAGAGTAGCTCAAAGTGCTAACTCACCATAATGTATACATATAATAAATTAAATTAAAATGACATAAAGAAACTTGTGTACAGATAGCAGCAAGGAATGAGAGGGTTCTCCAGTCCCCCAAGTAATAGCCGAAACCTATAGTGCAAGCACAAGACAAAAGGACAGATCCGCACTCCTTCATAAAGTGCAAATTTGTGCCCTGTATTGGGCATATTTAATACCACTGTAATCTACACCCTCTTTTGATCAATGTACAAAGCAAGATGTAAAGGGAATGGAACATATCTACACTATTTCCCTGCACATGCAATAGGGCTGTTGTCCGAGCTGTAGGTCAACAGTAACTGAATGATAAAGTATCCCCCTCTTGCCCCTTTTACCTAGTGTAAGCCACCTCCCCTCAGATGTGGAATCTGGTCGTGGAACTAGACAGCTCACAGCAAGGGACAATCTTCTAACTGTGAGCATAAGGAAAACCTGCCCCCCTTGACAGGTTTTTGCTTATGTTTACTAAAGATTGTACCTCTCTGCGATCCATCCGGACAGTCTTGCTGCTGTGAGATGAGCAGTGTTACATCAGTAAAAGGGGCCGGAGGCGGATACTTTATCATTCAATTGAACTACAACTCTCACAGCATTGAAATAACACTCTCCATGTCCCAAATACTATGAAGATTAATTGGAGCTGCTTTTATTGTGAAACATTACTGTCCCTTTTTTTTTTTACAGTAGGAAAATGGGCAGGCTAGATGGGCCGAATGGTTCTTATCTGCCGTCAAATTCTATGTTTCTATGTTTAATGTCCTACTCTGGTGGAGTGTGTCCACTGGTATGCTCTCATACGCAGTAGTGCATACACTTATATATAGCCAACAGCATTGATGCTGCCTCTAGTGGGACTCTACTAGCTAATTTGTATATTTGCCCAATGTCCCTTTAAATCTGAGGTGAAGTCAAGGTAAAGTCAAGCAAAATAATAGTAATAAAAGAAAAACACATGAGCAGAGAATAGAATACTTGCGTTTGGGTAGCTCAAGTAATGTTCATGATGGAATAAAAAAAAAACATGTGAATAATTTATGATGCAGAAGTGCCTTTCTTCAGCAGCAGAGACAAACACATCTACTTCATTCTCCAGAGCTTAAAAAAAAAAAAAAAAAAAACAGTCTCAGCTGTACAGTCAGTAATACGTAGTGAAATCTGATATATTTTCAGGTGATCAATTGAACTGGATTCTCCAGTATTGATTTACAGTGTCAAAGCTTTTGCTTAAATCTGACATTAGAGATCGAGTAAAGTACAAAATAGTATTTGCTGTTTTACAGATTTTAACAGAGTAACATATGCATTTAGGCAAAAAGTGGAGAAATAATTCGGCAAACAAACTGTACACGGGGCAATTTTAAAGGGATAGTAATACTTAAGTATTACTAATCCCTATATTAAAGTCGTATTAAAAATAAATGTATTGCCCCCAGTGTCATCTCTCAAACCTTTATGGTTTGAGAGATAATCGCTCCTAAAGTTGCCCCCTCCCCCTCCCCCTTCCCCGAAGTCAGTGTTGTAGCTAACCGAAAGGAAATCCGGTCATAGATCATCAGTCGGCTCTGCAGCAGAGGCGCGATCGCTTTAATTTAAAAAAAAATCTTTCACTAAAACGGTCTTCGATGTGTGCTTGCAAACCAAGCACACGTAGAAGAAAGACCATTTCAGTGAAAGTTTTCTTTTTTATTAACGCGATCGTGGCTGTGCTGGAAAGCCGCCTGAAAGTCGTATGACTTGCTTCCCTGCAGTCAGCTAGAACGCTGACTACTGGGAAGGGGGAGGGAGAGGGCAACTTTAGGAGCGATTATCTCTCAAACCATAAAGGTTTGAGAGATGACACTGGGGGCAATACATTTATTTTTAATAGGACTTTAATATAGGGATTAGTAATACTTAAGTATTACTATCCCTTTAACAATAGGGTAAAGGAAACAGCTGCCCAGGGACCACTGAAGGAAAGGGACACCCACTTTAAGAAACCCTGATTCTCATACATCACAGTTTGGAACCCTGTGTACTTCCCTCTCCTCTGTGATCTCGGACAGACAATATAGTCAGCTCATAGAAGCCAGCTGTGAAAACTTAGCATTACATGCAGTTAGGTGTCAAATCTCATTATTTCTCAGGCTATAACAGGAGTAAGTGCTTTGCATTTTGCGAACCGAGGTGTCCTTAATTTTCCAGCGTTCTCCACCACTTTTCTTCCCCCAACTCCTCCATCTCTTCATACCATCATTCTGTCCCAGCCTTTATTCTCCTTCTATATTTCTTATTTTTCTATCCATCCTCTCTTCTTCCCTCTCTCACTTTCTCCACTTTCTCTTTATTCTTTCCCACTCTTTTCTTCCCTCGTCCTTCACATTTCTTTCATCCTCTTATCTTCACTCTGCCTTTCTCCTCTTCCCCACCTCCCTCCCTCTCACCCCAATCTTTCTCTCCCTATTATCTAATATATCTACTATTCTAATTTTTTGCTCCACCATCCCTCATCTACCATTTCCTTGTCACAATCTCCATTTTCCTCCTCTCCTGACCCTCCCTTATTGTCCAACTCTTCCTTTTTCTCTCTCTCTCTATGATTTTTTCCCTCTCCTCATTTTCATTTCATCTTTATTCCCCCGGAAGCCTCGCTACCTCTTTCTAACTTACCTCCCCTTTTCCTTGTAGTACCTACTTCCTTCAATTCCCTCTCTCCAGTTTTGTCTCCCAGCCTTCTCTCCCTACCTTCTTCCTCTGGTATCTGGATATGTATATAATCAAACAAAGAAACGGGACCTTGCAAAGGACAAACTAGGAAGTCAAGCAGAATCAAATAGGGCCGAGTCATCTGCTCAAGGGCTAAACAGTTACACAAAGATGTTCAGCCCAGGTATACTTAATTAGGTGCTGAGGAATGAGATTATGTATTCACTACATCAACCCAGAAGTGTAGGCATCAACACACATATCTGATAAATTGCAGTGAGACACATACCTGTGCTTACCTCCACAAGCCCTTGGATACCAAATGAGAATGTTTGAGTACAGTCATAAGTGACCACTATGTAAGCCATGACAACAGATTGGTGTAGCTTATTTCTCCTGGCACCCCTTGCAGTATGTCAGCCCAAAGCACCATGGTGCCATTTTCCCCATCCTGAAAATACCATGTTTTTTATTTTTTAAGATTTTTGTATCTTTAAAGTTGTGGAAATGTAAATTAAAATTATATTTTTTTTCCTGTAGCAAGACTTATAGAAATATTTTTGCATACCAGCCTAGGGGTCGAAAGGCAGGCAATCCCTAATTTGATGTTGGTGAATTTGTTCTTTCATGACTTTCCTTTATATCTCTAATGAGTATGACCATTTTAGTGCAGGCAGCTAGTTAAAAAAAACAGGTAGGTATAATTAAGTGCTTCTGGCACCTCCTACAGTAAGTCACCCTATACTAATGGTATACCATTTTTCTCGGCTGGTGGTATGAATAGAACACAGTACGAAATCCCATGGAGTTGACAGAGTTTAATATCTGAAGTGGAACAAGTTAATGTTTTTTTTCCTATAGAACTCATTTCTGAAAATTGTTATACACGCTAGCCTAGGGTAGATATTTATGTGACTGCTCATAAGTTTAGGTTTGAGCTGTGGTTATTTTGTCTTTGTACTGTACATATATATTTCAGAACCAAATGAAAGCCTTTGTCCTGAGTTACACAACCAAACGCACATAATCCACATGATTTAAGACAGTTTTTTTTATACCAATAAAAGTGGAGCTATCTTTACAATAAATACATTGCAGCACGTCAGATTATTGTGATGACTCATTCAAGGTCATATGGTCATAGACAAAAATAGTAACTCTGTTTAAGGGAATTCTAAATGTCAACCTTGATTTCAATCTCTCAACTGACTGTCGGGAACCTAGATTGTTATTTAAATGTGAATAATATGTGGGTTACATATTGCTTGATTCATTGCTCAGTCTGGGAATTGTATTATTCATAAGGTAACCAGAGCATTGGCATAAAAATATTAGAACAGTGTTTATTTTTGTACCTTCACATTTCACACTGAGTTGAAGAGATTATTTGGGTTCATATGGCACATTGGAAAAAAACCTTTTATCTAATACCACGTAAATAAATAATGAGTGATGCATGTGTCTAATATATTGAAGACATATGAAAGAAAGAAAGAAAAAAAGAAAGAAAGAAACATATACAGTAAATAAATATTCCCCATTCATGATGGGAAAATTGTGCCAGTTCTGAAATATGTGTTGGGGACTATCAATGGAATACAGTCTGTAAGCCTTGCTATACATTTTCAATTCAAGTCAGATCTTAATCAGTATCATGCAGGGTTGTCACCTTTGTCCTTCCTGGTGAAGATGTACAACAGCACTGAACTGGTCCCCTTGATATTATCTGATACCTAGGTGAACTACACTGAAACTAAGTTTGGTTCACCCTATCGGTGTTTCAGATAATTTCATTCCTGTCTTCTTTCTCTTCTTGGTATATGGTAGCTTATTTAAGACTTGCAATGCTATTATCACACGTAAAAAAACACACTTAAATTTTCTGGTGAAGGTGTGGAAGGTGGCAGTGAGTGAGAGTGTGGAACACCGGCCGAGGTGGAGACCGATGGAGTGGCGATCATCATGCTGACAAGCTGCCTGAGCTCCACAGCAGCTAAGCAACTTTAAGCCCTGAAGGACCAGAGGAGTGAACAATGCACACACCTCTCTGGTCCTCAAGCATAAGAAAGTTTCAAATATAGTACTACTTATACTTATACTAAGGCGTCTTTTATACAAACTCATGACAAGATCATAGTTTAACTCACTCCCCCTAATCAGAACTACATGACCAATTTCCCATGCTCAGACCAACCTAAATAAGTTATTGCTATTAGACTTGTGCAAGGCAAAAATTTTCAATAATATTCGATTTCGGATGAATTTTTTTTCCCATTCAGAGGATACCAATTTTGGACCAGACCTGTTCAACTCGGACGAAATTATGCAATAGTCTGAATTATTCAGCCAAATTAAAAAAAAAAAAGAAAATATTCAATAAAAAATAAAAAATTAAACAAATAAAAATAAAAAATACATTAAACTAAATTAATAATAATATTAAATCTCTAATGAGACAGGAAGGGGTATTTTATAAACCCCTACACACATATATGTATATGTCACATCAAATTAAAGCCCTTTCTGCCCTTTAAAAAATGGTATAAAGATAGAAATTATGGTTGAACACACACATAGCAAAAATGCCAAAATTGCTTGTGTCATTATGTGGTTAATATCTGCACTTTGCATGAACTTTAAAGCGCCTGTTTTACCAGATCTATTTTTAGCAGCATGTAGCAACATTGTAATAGTTTCAGGTGGGAAAGCACCTTGCCGTCTATTTTTAGCAGCATGTAGCAACATTTAATAGTTTCAGGTGGGAAAGCGCCTTGCCGTCTATTTTTAGTAGCATGAATCAACATTGTAATAGTTCCAGGCGGGAAAGTGCTGTCCTAATTTCCGAAATTTACACCGAAATTTCAGACTAGGTCAGTTTCGGATTCAGATTTTTTTTTGTGTGCAGACCTTGGCTTTCGGAAGGTCCAAATGATGACGAATATGCCTTATTCGTCCGAATTCCAAAATTAGCCGAACCAAATCGCACAAGTCTACTTGCTATACAAAATCAAAACCACACTGCAAAATATATAATAACCAAAGCTTTAGCATGAAAAATTTGAAAAGTAAAATATCTGAACGCACTAAAAAACTGAATATTTCTCAAGTGGGAGATATCTAAATGCATATGCTTCATAGAGTAGCATAGAAATTAGAGATGTGATATCACCGAAGAAGTCATCTCCTCTTTATCATGTCCTTATCACAGCTTAAAGCATAGCTCCCCAGGATAAATTCTTGGGAAAACCAAATGTACCTTAGTGATTAACCCTTTCAGTGCCAGAGGGGTACAAAGCAATGCGTTCCATACCCCTGTGGCACTGAAAGGGTTAAAGAAAATTTTCCATTGATTTAAACTGAGCTGTTAATCCCTTGACTGCAACACATGGATACCTCTGTAGTACAATCGCCTCTTTGTATTTTTTTTTGTATTATTTTAGTTTAAGCTGAAGGTGACGGCCTTACACATTGGTCTGTTAAAATATCCATTTTGGAAACTACAATGTGCCCTATTTTGTAAAAAAAAAAACAAAAACAAAACTAAAAAAACATACATATTTATATGGTACTAGTGATGCTGCATGATGTTGCCAGTGGGATTCCCCTATGCAGCATGGCTGTGAGGCGGGATTTGGGAGAGGATGGCAGCGGTGATATGATGAATAGGACAGGATTGTCCCTCCCCTTAGCCTTGTCTCTAGGATTTAAAGGGAAAGTAATGTTTCAGTCTTTTATTTTAACTTACCCGGTTGTGCTCAAGCAGGGAAATCTTTAGATCCTGGTCTGTTTGTAGCCCTCGTTGGACAATCTTGCTCTAGATACTTTCAAACACATATTGGATACCTTTTTATCTCTGAACAATTTAGAGAATAACACGGATAGAATGTTGATCCAGGGAGATTTTCATATACCTTTTGGAGGCAGGAATGTTTTGTAGCAACTTGGGGCATAACTGGAATTGTGTTCAATGTTTTTTTTCCTCTGGATAAATAAAAACTAGGAGAATATTCCACGACCATCACTGGAAAACTTTCCTAAAGAACCAGTGACGGTCCTGGCACATTATGGATTTCAGGGCTCCCCATGCGGCTGCACGCCTTTCGGGGAGCCCTGATTCCGATCATGTTAAAAAAAAAAAAAATGCTCCATGGTTCTTAAGTGCCGGCTGTGCACCTTCGCGGCCGGCCCTTAAATGGTTAAGCAGATCTGTCCCATAAGGGTTTAGATGCAGTTTGCTTTTTAATTATTTTCTTTGTTGGTGTGAATCTGTTTCTGGTTTATCTACCATTAACTGAGTTGTTCCCCTTTCGCAGTATAAATATACTGATAAGGTGGTCCTATAGTTATATTTTTATTGATAATGATGGTCAGTTAATGTCTTTAGGTGAAGTTTAAGAGATTAAACCCATATCATTTACTCATTTGTGTCTATATTTTTATATTTATTCTATGCAGACATCTTATATTTGTATTCTATTTCCCAGTACTGTATTTTCAGTGCACATCTGTGCAGACCTGCAGTATAATCTCAGCAATACTAGATGATCGATTACACAAGCACACAGAAAAGCAAACAATATTGTCAAGTCTGCATTTATCAGCACAGCTTTCTAAACTCAACCTCATTGTTAATGAAATGCACATATAGCTCCAGGAATTGGATTGCCATTGGATCTCAGCTCAAATAAGCCACTGATTAACTCTCCTGTGCTTATTCAGGGAAATCCTTAACCCTTTGAGTGCCAGAGCAATGCATTCCGTACCCCTCTGGCATTCAAAGGGATAAAGGGATAGTAATATTTAATTATTACTAATCCCTATATTAAAGTCATATTAAAAATAAATGTATTGCCCCCAGTGTCATCTCTCAAACCTTTTTGGTTTGAGAGATAATCGCTCCTAAAGTTGCCCTCTCACTCCCCTTCCCCGTAGTCAACGTTCTAGCTGACTGCAGGGAAGCCAGTCGTACAACTTTCAGGCGGCTCTGCAGCCTAGCCCAGATTGCTTTAATAAAAAAGAAATCTTTCACCGAAATGGTCTTCTATGTGTGCTTGGTTTGCAAGTACACGTAGAAGACCGTTTTAGTGAAATATTTTTTTTTATTAACACGATCATGGTTCTGCTGCAGAGCCGCCTGATGATCATAAGACCAGATTTCCCTTCAGTCAGCTACAACGCTGACTTCGGGGAAGGGGGAGGGAGAGGGCAACTTTAGGAGAGATTATCTCTCAAACCATAAAGGTCTGAGAGATGACAATACGCAATACGTTTATTTTTAATATGGCTTTAATATAGGGATTAGTAATAATTAAGCATTATTATCCCTTTAAATCCTGGCCTGTTGCTGGCCTTTAAGGATCGAACTTGGACACCTGTGGTGTAACGTATAGTCATCTTTAATATACACAAGTAAAAAAATAATATACATAGTAAAACTGTAACATACTGCTGTAAGCAATAATATTGCAGCAGTATCTTGGGAGCATAAGCAAGATGGCTCTTTCATGGGAGAATGCTGTAAAGACATAATTTACCTCTTTCAATGTGTAGCATCACATTATTTATAGGGTATTGTAATGTGCATTCACATTTTTCTGGATCCTAATGATTCTAGCTTAAGTTATTTAAAATCATAAAGCTAGTCTGGTGCATGTGATTTGTGCTATGAGTTGGTAAACGACAGACAGGAAGCTAATTTTGTGTTGGTTTGATGGAAATGTATCACCCAGCTGCATGGTTAGAATTATATGGGAAGGGCATGATTGGGAGAACAGTAGGTAGATGTCACAGTGAAGTTTGTGGTGTTATTTGGTGAAGGTCATGGAGAGTGATAAGTGTTTTATGTTGAATTACCTTCGGCTGGCTCTTATTTCAGGATTAAAGCGGAACTAGCACCTATTTTAAACTTTATTTCAAATAATTCCCCATCTGGCAACTAGCTGCTCAGTAGTACTAGTCGCCAGAATAATTACCTGGTTAAATAGAATGATACCCTGCTCCGGGCCTGACAGGCAGTAGAGCGAGCAGACATCTTTCCATAGTGACGTCTCCGCGCCTACTCTGTCAGTCCCTTCTGGAGCCGAACAGCTCCCAGCAACGCCTCCTAGAGCTGGTTGGGACTGATAGCACAGACGCGCAGACGTTACTACTGCCTGTCAGTCCTGGAGCAGGGTAGCATTCTATTTAACCAGGTAATTATTCTGGCGACTAGCACTACTGAGCAGCTAGTCGCCCGATGTGGAATTATTATTAGGGCCTAGAGAGGATGGTGCCTGGAAATATTTTTCTTTCTAAGGGCACAGGGCCCATGGGAGATGGTGATGGAAAAGAATTGCAATTTTGTTTTTACATAGCTACCTGCTAACCAGGGCCAGATTTACATCTCAGGAGCCTGTAGGCACAGAAATCTGAAGCGCCCCCCCTCCCTTGGCCATCTCCACTGGACACCTCCACAATGCTCCTAATCTCCACATTGCCCCATCATCTCCATATTGCCCTCACATTGCCCCCATCAGCTCCACATTTCCCCCACTATCTCCATATTGCCCTCACATTGCACCCATCAGCTCCAACTTGCCCCCCCATCAGCTCCATGTTACCCACACATTGCCCCCATCAGCTCCAACTTGTCCCCACCATCTCCATATTGACCTCACATTGCCCCTATTAGCTCCCACTTGCCCCCCATCAGCTCCAACTTGCCCCCCATCAGCTCCATGTTACCCTCATATTTCCCCCATCAGCTCCAACTTGCCCCCCATGATTTCCACATTCCTCCCACCATCTTCATATTGCCCTCACATTGCCCCCATCAGCTCCAACTTGCCTACCATGATTTCCACATTGCCCCCACCATCTCCATATTGCCCTCACATTGCCCCCCATGATTTCCACATTGTCCACACCGTCTCCATATTGCCCCCATCATCTCCACATTGTCCCCACCATCTCCATATTGCCCTCAAATTGCCCCCCATCAGCTCCAACTTGCCCCCCATCAGCTCAGTGTTACCCACACATTGCCCCCCCATCAGCTCCAACTTGCCCCACATCAGCTCCACATTGCCCCCACCATCTCCATATTGCTCTCACATTGCCCCTATCAGCTCCAACTTGCCCCCCATCAGCTCAATGTTACCCACACATTGCCCCCCCATCAGTTCCAACTTGCCCCACATCAGCTCCACATTGCCCCCACCATCTCCATATTGCTCTCACATTGCCCCTATCAGCTCCAACTTGCCCCGCATCAGCTCCAACTTGCCCCCATGATTTCCACATTGCTCCCACCATCTCCATATTGCCCTCACATTGCCCCCATCAGCTCCAAGTTGCTCCCCCATGATTTCCACAATGCCCCCACCATCTCCATATTGCCCTCACATTGCCCCTCACCCCATCAGCACCAACTTGACCCCCATCACCTCCGCATTGCCCCCACCATCTCCATATTGCCCTCACATTGCCCCCATCATCTCCACATTGCCCCCACCATCTCCATATTGCCCTCACATTGCCCCCATCAGCTCCAACTTGCACCCCATCAGCTCAATGTTACCCACACATTGCTCCCCCATCAGCTCCAACTTGCCCCCCATCAGCTCCACATTGCCCCCACCATCTCTATTTTGCCCTCACATTGCCTCCATCAGCTCCACATTTCCCCCACCATCTCCATATTGCCCTCACATTGCCCCCTATCGGCTCCATCTTACCCCCATCAGCTCCACATTGCTCCCACCATCTCCATGTTGCCCTCACATTGACTGCTATCGGCTCCAACTTGCCCCCCCATCAGCTCCACATTGTCCCAACCATCTCCATGTTCCCCTCACATTGCCTGTCCCCCATTGTCCGTTTCCTACCTCCCTGGCAGGAGAGATCTGTCATCTGTGCCTCCTTTGGCACAGTCCTGTAGCTGCTGAAGCTCCCGCGCGGTCTTCTCTTCAGGAATGCAGAGCGCTGGGAGATGATGTCATCTCCCAGCGCTCTGCATTACTAAAGAGCCAATGAGGGAGCTCAGCAGCTACAGGTCTGTGCCAAAAGAGTCACAGACCTGTCCTGCCCGGGAGGTAGGAAATGGTCAACGGAGGGGGGCAATGTAAGGGCAACATGGAGCGAGCACTGGGTGGGGGGATTATTGTTTTGCCACTGTGCAGCCAGCGAGGATAATTAAAACAAAACAAAAAAAGCAACCCCAATGACAGGCGCCCCTCTGTGGGGTGCGCCTGTAGGCAGATGCCTACTCTTCCTTATTGTAAATCCGGCCTTGCTGCTAATATGGATATGCGGCTGGTAGTAACACTAGTAACATATTTTTCCTCTAATGTCTAGGTCCCTGAAAATATTTTGTTTCTCTGAGGGCACTGGGTCCCTGGGAAATGGTGGTAGAAAATACTACATTTGTTTTATGTGACTACCTGCTAATATGGATTTGTGGCTGGTAGTAATTTATTTTTCTCCAGGAGCATGGTATCCCTGGAAATATTCTGTTTCTCTAAGGCACGGGTACCTAGGAAATAATGGTGGGATATATAACATTTTGTTTTTAGGAGACTACCTCCTAATGTGGATATGTGGCTTGCAGTAACACGTCTTTTTCTATGGCCATGATTCAGATTTGTATTAAAAAAAGTTAATACAATGAATGAGTGATACAATGGGAGTACAGGATGCAAAATTTTTTTGTAAAGTTGATACCTTTATTGGCTAACTAAACAGATTTAAAATGCAAGCTTTCAAGACTTCTTAGGTCTCTTCCTCAGGCATGTTATACAGATAAATATGAAAACTTCTCTCTTAAATACAAGTACACATTACATTGTTTATAATGGAAATCAGATAAGAACGTTAGTCCAGATACCAATTCCTTGATCAGTCAATGGTAGAGGATGTGATTTAAATAGCATTCTTCCTCTGGGTCCAGGTATTTATGATTCCAGAGGGACTGTCGTAAAAGTTAATTCACCATTAAGTACTGTGACAGAAATTCCCTGTCCCTGTTCATGCCATAGGTCAAAGAGTCAAATTGTAACATTAATTTTACCTCCCATAATTTTCTGTCCCTCTGATTGCGAAATTGTCCCATTAGTACAGTCAATTTAATATCCCTGATACTGTGCCCACTTTGGCAAAAATGTTCTCCCACTGGTGTCTCTGTCTTTTTGTTGTTAATGCTGGATCTGTGGGAATTAAACCTCTTATGTAATTTCTGTCCCGTTTCCCCCACATAAAGAGCTGTTGGGCATTTTGCACACATGATAAGGTATATTACATTGGATGATTTGCAGGTGAACTTACCATTGATCTTATGGTGTAACTGGGTGTTTGGTATGGGTATCTTGTCTGTGGTATAAATGTGTGCACAGGTTTTACACCTACTTTGTAGGCAGGGTAATGTGCCATTTTTTCTGTTTTTGTTCAGGGCACTCCTTACCATCAGTTGCTTTAAATTGGGAGGCTGTCTGAAGGAGAGTAAGGGAGGCTGTGGAAATATGTTCTTAAGTCTTTCATCTGTGTGTAAGGTTGCTTGAAGTTCTCTTGATATTTTGCGCAGAGCTTCAACCTGGGGGTGGTAAGTGACAACAAGTGGCACACGGTTTCCCTTATGCTGTTCTTTGTAGCTCAACAAATCTTTTCTTGGTATGTGAGTAGCTTTCTGTATCTGACTGTCAATAATCCTTGCACTGTAACCCTGTCTTATAAAGTCTCCTCTGCGTTTCTGGAGGTGCTTGTCACGGTCTGCCATGTCAGAACAGATGCGATTATATCTGATGGCCTGGCTGTATATGATGGAGTTCTTTGTGTGTTTTGGGTGAAAGCTATCATTCCTCAGGTAGGTTGGTCTGTTTGTTGGTTTACGGTACAAGGATGTGTGGATGGAGTTGTTCTGAATACTGATAGTCGTGTCTAGGAAGTTAATGTTTGTGCGTGAGTGACTGAGTGTTAGATTGATACTGGGGTGGATTGCATTGTAATTTTTGTGGAATTTGAGAAGTTCCTCTTCACTGGCTGTCCAGATGATAAGAACATCATCTATGTAGCGGAGATAGACCAGGGGTTTTGTCTGGCAGGTGGACAGGAAGTCCTCTTCTAACTTTGCCATGAACAAGTTGGCATATTGTGGTGCCATTCAGGTACCAATTGCAGTCCCCATTTTCTGGAGGTAGAGGTCCTGTCCAAATTTGAAGTAGTTGTGGGTGAGTATAAAGTGTATGAGTTTTGTTATTGGTTCCGTGGCTGTGTTATTTCTTTCTAGATATTCTTGGCATGCTGCTATGCCATCTGTGTGTGGAATGTTGGTATAAAGGGATTCTACATCCATAGTGGCAAGGATGGTGCTCTCTGGAATGGGGCCCAAGTCTGCTAGTTTGTTCAAGAGATCCGTGGTGTCTTGAAGGAAGCTGGGTGTTCGTTTTACCAGGGGTTTCAGGGTATTTTCTACCCAGCCAGAGAGATTTTCTGTGAGTGTGCCAATTCCTGAAATGATGGGTCTTCCCGGGTTTCCTTCTTTGTGTATTTTTGGTAACATGTAGAAAGAGCCCGCTTTTGGATCTGTTGGTATTAGGGGCCTTATCTGTTCTCCAATGTTGGAGGGCAGTTCTTTTATGATCATGTTGAGTTGTTTTGTATATTTTTTTGTGGGATCCTCTTGTAGTTTCATATAGTATCTTTCATCAGAGAGTTGCCTGTTTGCTTCTTGAATGTAGTCTGCAGTATTCATAATAACAACACCTCCCCCCTTGTCCGCAGGCTTAATAATAATGTCCTGGTTATTCTTTAGTGACTGAATGGATTTCTGTTCCTTGTGGGTTAGGTTGGGTGTTGGTTCACACTGTTTCTCCAGTGTGTCTGTAGTTACTCTGTTTCTGAAGATACCTATGTATCTGTCCAGTGTAGGGTTACTACCTGGTTTTGGAGTCCAGGTGGATCTTTTTGTGGGTGCATTGATATTGTGATGTTGCTCTGTGGTGTTGGCATCATCGTTATCCATTTTGTCATGGAAGAATTCCTTGCGTCTGAGTTTTCTGAAAAAATCCTCCATGTCCCTACAGAGTGTTACCTTGTCCACAGGTTTAGTCGGACAGAATGACAGGCCTTTTGAAAGCACAGATACTTCCTCTCTGCTTGGCTTGTGTGTGGAAAGGTTCACAATGCAGTTCTGTTCTGGTTGATTTACAGATTCTGCCGCGAAACCTGCTTTGTATCTCAGTCTCTGTAGTTTCTTGCTCTTGTTGTTGATGAGTAGTGTTTGTAGTTTTCTGTAGTATTGTTGAAGGGCCTGTTGTATGTCCTCAGTGTCTGGTCCAAGCTGTTCCTTGAGAGTTGATATTTCTGCTTGTGTCTTTGATTTCCTATTGTAGCAGATCCCAATAAGGTTGTTGCGTAGCCTCTGGGAAGTCCTGGTACATAGTTGCTGTGCAAACCTGCTGTTATATGTGTCCAGGGTAGGATTTTTCAGCATGAGGCCTTTAGGTATTAAATTTTCCATTTTGCATGTAGACAGGAAGAAGATGTCTCTATCCAGTTGTGCAAGTTTCTTTAGGAGGTTTTTCATATTCATTTGTGTGCGGTACAAATGAGAGTTGGTACCGTGTTAGCCGTAGAAATACAGGATGCAAAATTTTTTTGTAAAGTTGATACTTTTATTGGCTAACTAAACAGATTTAAAATGCAAGCTTTCAAGACTTCTTAGGTCTCTTCCTCAGGCATGTTATACAGATAAATATGAAAACTTCTCTCTTAAATACAAGTACACATTACATTGTTTATAATGGAAATCAGATAAGAACGTTAGTCCAGATACCAATTCCTTGATCAGTCAATGGTAGAGGATGTGATTTAAATAGCATTCTTCCTCTGAGTCCAGGTATTTATGATTCCAGAGGGACTGTCGTAAAAGTTAATTCACCATTAAGTACTGTGACAGAAATTCCCTGTCCCTGTTCATGCCATAGGTCAAAGAGTCAAATTGTAACATTAAAGGAGCAGTAAACTTTTTTTATGAAAACACATATTTTATAGAGCATTTCCTCCTGAATAAAACAAGGTCAATCCCATCGCTGTCAGATGTTTTATTGAAAATTTATAGCAGTTTAAATAACCAGGAAGTGAATTTACTGTGTTTACTTCCTGATAGTTCTAACTGACAGGAAGTGATAGGCAGTTTCTATTACATTCTATGGAGAACTGTATGTCTCTGACTTTTCTGACTTTCCTCTCCATTAGAATCTAACAGGAAATCTAATTAGAATTTGACCACTAGAGGGCACTGCTAATGTAAAAAAACATGGGTTTAAACTGTAATAACTCTGGAACTATAAATCTCTCGGCAGTTGGAGTACCCTTATTTTACTCAATAGGAAAATCCCTACAATATATATTTTTTCATAAAAAAAGTTTACTGCTCCTTTAATTTTACCTCCCATAATTTTCTGTCCCTCTGATTGCGAAATTGTCCCATTAGTACAGTCAATTTAATATCCCTGATACTGTGCCCACTTTGGCAAAAATGTTCTCCCACTGGTGTCTCTGTCTTTTTGTTGTTAATGCTGGATCTGTGGGAATTAAACCTCTTATGTAATTTCTGTCCCGTTTCCCCCACATAAAGAGCTGTTGGGCATTTTGCACACATGATAAGGTATATTACATTGGATGATTTGCAGGTGAACTTACCATTGATCTTATGGTGTAACTGTGTGTTTGGTATGGGTATCTTGTCTGTGGTATAAATGTGTGCACAGGTTTTACACCTACTTTGTAGGCAGGGTAATGTGCCATTTTTTGTGTTTTTGTTCAGGGCACTCCTTACCATCAGTTGCTTTAAATTGGGAGGCTGTCTGAAGGAGAGTAAGGGAGGCTGTGGAAATATGTTCTTAAGTCTCCCTGTTCTGGAGTTTGCTAATTTAGTTTAACCTTTGGCAAACGTTGTGCATATAGTAAAGAAAATGTAGATTAACTGGAAAGCATTGAATTAAATGTGTTAGTATAGTTTTTGGTCATCTGATGATACAGTCAATAAAGATAAGGTAAAATTAAAGGTAATGTTTCACAAAAACAGCAGCTCCAATTAATCTTCATAGTATTTGAGCCATAGAGAGTGTAATTTCAATACTGTCAGAGTTGTAGTTCAAGAGTAATTGAATGTTACATTTTCTTCCTCCCACCCCTTTTACCTAGTGTAACACTGCTCACCTCAGATGTGAAATCTAGTCTCTTGACCAGACAGATAACAGCAAGGGACAATCTTCTTACTGTGAGAACAATGAAAACCCTGCCCCCATTAGGGTTTCCACCCTGCCGGTATTTTACTGGCACAGCCGGTAATTGGCGCACTGAAGCCGGTGCCGGTATAACTACTATACCGGCAACTGAAAAAGCCGGTATTTGTGCGCTGTGCCACTGTGCGTCCGGAAGTGGATGAAAATGTCACCTCTCAGCTGTCTACTTTACTTAGTGGTTGCACTTGCAATATAGTGTTAGTTTAGTAACCTTTTGAGTGCTAGAGGGGCACGCAACGCATTGCAAAGCAATGCGTTACTTACTCCTTTGGCACTCAGAGGGTTAACCATATCTGTGTTGCTACTCCACTTCCTGTCCTGTGCTCTGCCCGGGGTGTCATGGAATGCCGTCTCCATGGCAACAGTGCTGTGTCATAACAGGAGCGCCCAGCTTGGAAGCGCTGGACCTTTTTGACATAAGAGGTATTAGAGTTATAGGCAGCAGGAAAGGGAGGCTTGGACAGTCAGCACCATGCCGCAGCCAGAGATGTGTGTGAGAGACAAAAGGGTGAGCGAGGGGAGGCTGGAGCAAGATACATAACGAGAAAGGGAGTGAGGGGGAGAGATGATATATGACAGAAGGAGACAGAGGCCGATGACAGAAGAGGAATGCAGAGACAGAGGTGAGAGAGAGGCATAAGGGGTGTGAAATTGAGAGACCGGAACATTTTGTGTTTGTGAGGGAGAAGAATGGAGAGAGAGGGGATTAACACTTTTAGGACCACTGTAGAAGAAATGATTATTGATGTGGTAGGTGAGATTTTATTTTTTGGGTAGATTATTCTGGAGTTGGATTGAAAGGTGTGAAATGTGTTTCAGCAATGACAGTACATTGGTGGGTGATTTGGGCAATTATTCTGTATAAATTACTGTAAACATTTCAATTCCAATGTCTCTTATAAATTTTAACATTTTTAGTCAGTCCTGGTTGTCATGCCAGGGAAATGTACATGCGAGAGAATCACCATTTTTTAAACACAGAAGGCAGAGTTCATGAGCCTAATTAAGTGGAAGTAACATTTTGTAATGACTTCTTTCAGTATTGTGAAAGTACTTTCATAATCATCCATATAAATGCTTGCCTTTCTTCACATGTAGAGTGCCAAGTCTGCACAATGTAGGGGCTTGATCAGCTGTTCATTCATACATTCATTCAGTGTCACACACATTGTGACTCACATATATACACAGGGAGAGATGAGCACACACATACATGATGGAGCACCATGCGTATGTGTATCCTGCTGCCTTAGATGGTACATTCTGTTGACAGGATGCAGTACACATTGAAATGGCATTTGTGACAGGAGAGCAACATACCTCCCAACATTTCAAATTGCCAAAGAGGGACACTTGTGTTCTAAGGGGTGTGTCTGGGGGTGTGGCTGGTGGGTGGGGCATTAGCGAGAATTTTTAGGCTATTTCATTACCTATTGACACCTCCTTATGTAACCTAATAAATGACTTATAACAATATCTAAGTATTTTATTTACACTGACTAATTTATAGACACATAAACTGACATTTAAACAAACATTAATGTGAGTTTTATGCTATAGAGCAATGTGATACACTTATATACACACCATGCAGTCAGATCGCATGGGACATCAGGGTGGGAAAGAGGGACAGAGGGATTTGGGTCTAAAAGAGGGACTGTCCCTCCTAAAGAGGGACACTTGGGAGGTATGGAGCAATGCAGTGTTTATCACCTCTGGCACACTGTGGGTATGCTTTCTGAAAAGGTGCAGGGTATAGTAGGCATATGTGCTGGAGCTCCCTCATACTGACAGTAACCACAGGGGAAAGCTGACACAGAGCAGGTGAGCATACTGGGCAAAAGCAGACATAGAGCGGGAAGGTATACTAGGGAAAGTGGACATAGAGTGGGTGGGCATGTTGGGAGAAAGCGGACAAAGAGGGTGAGCATAATGGTGGAAATGGACACTGGTAGGCATAGACCCTTACATACACTGTTTGACTCCCCTATCTGATCCCACTACAGACTGATAGTTACAGATTAGCCACAGATCCCCACATACAAAGTCTGCACCCCCAAGCCTGTTATTAAAAATACCAGACACTCTTATGGCAGGTTAAGCAACTTGCATTAATATAGATGCAGGAATAAGATGGTGTTCTTATTAAACCTGCAGACGGGTGTTAACTTTGTTATTTGGCCAATTAATCTCTCTCAGGAAGAAGCATTTAGGCAATTACAAGACCCTGGTTGTTATTGTATGGGCTCCTCTCTGATCCCTCCCGCTACAATAAACTACTTAAAGAAGCTAAAAATCTTGATGTTATAAGTGACAGAGAATTTAAATTTCTCTCTGCATGTTCGCTAAACATTGCTACCATTTATTTACTTCTTAAAGTGATAGTATTACTTAATATGTAAAAAACGTGTTGTGTTTATCATCCTGAGAAAATCAAGGATACTCCCACTGCTGAAAGGTGTTTTATTCAAAAGTTATTACAGTGTATCACAGTGGCCTGAAATTGTACAGTGGCGCTGTTACTACAACATCTTATGGATAGCTCTGGTCATTTGAACATAAACCTCCATAGGCTGGTGTAGCAACAGCACCAATGTACAATTTCAGGCCACTGTGATATTACACCTAAAAAATGTAAGTTTGAGCTGTAATAACTTTAAATAAAACATCTGTCAGCAGCGGTTCTGCCCCTTTTGTGGCTCCTCCCTTTTGTGGCTCCTCCCTTTTGTGGCTCCGTCCCCACCAACCCACAACTATGGCCGGTATTTTTTTGAGGAAAAGGTGGCAACCCTAGCCCCCATTGACAGGTTTTTCAGGTTATCCCTTATCTTAATTGAAGATTGTCCCTCTCTGCAATCTACCTGGGCACCTCCTTGCTGCTCTGAGGTGAGCAGTGTTATATCAGTAAAAGGGGCGGGAGGGGGATACTTCATCATTCAATTATTCTTGAACTACAACTCTGACAGTATTGAAATAACACTCTCCAAGGCCCAAATACTATGATGATTAGTTAGAGCTGCTTTTATTTTGAAATATTACTATCCCTTTAAAGCCTAATTGACAAGGGCCTACTTAGTCAGGATGGAGATCAGGTACCACTTACACTACGCAACAGAAATGAGATAGCTTTGGTCTAACCTAAGGAGTAGGCACTGGCAGATGTGGGCATTATTTAAAAGAACAATGTGAAGGAAAGGGGACCAGTGGAATCATAACATTAAGGTATTATTTATCAACTGTACTCCTGTGAAATTTAAATAGTTTGTTCAGGATGAGGATTGGTTATCATGTGCTTGTTTAGTGGGGACAAGACCATTGAATGTGTTCATTAAGGCAGGAGGACCATGCCACATAAATGCATATAAGATCAGTTTGACGGAGTGAGAAAGGAGCATGTCCCCTGCCTACAAAAGATGTATTTATTGGGAGAGACGCTACTACTGCCTGTGCTAGATTATTGCATGTTTTGATTGTCTCTTTTTGGTGCTGCCCTCACCTGGTGGCAGAAGTCATAAAAGTATTCAAAGAAATACGGCATAGTAAGGTACTCTCACTGAATGCTGTTAATGGACTTTGTTCTTCAGTATATGTAGCACTGGCAAAGTCCTCTTAATTTATTTAGAAATTGGAAAAAAGTGGTTGCAACTAGTGTTGAGCGAGCATGCTCGGCCGATGCTCGGATCGGCTCGAGCATCGCTCTGCTCGGCACATGGCGGTACTCGTACGAGTACCGCATGTGCTCGCCCGCCATGTTCGGGTCTCCTCCCCGCACGTTTTGCGGCTGCTGCACAGCCAATAAACGTGCAGGGAGGCTCTGACATCGGTGTAATGCCAGCAGCCATGTTGGCTGCTGGCATTACACTGATTGGCTGGCCAGAACCCGTGGTCAGGTGCTGTATAGCACCTGACCATCGAGTTTGGCTCAGTCTTAGCCAGGGAGAGCTGAGGATAGGAAGGGAAAGGCAGTGTAGGGAGGAAAAAAACCAAAATTGTGAAAAAAAAGAACCAAAAGTCCTTTTTAGGACTACTGTGTGTGGGGGCAGCAGGTTATTTTGTGTGGGGGGAAAAAAAAAAAAAAAAAAAAAAAAAAAATTCTGTTTAGTGTGAAAAGTTGCAGATTAGAGCACATTCTGTTTAGTGTGCACAGTTGCAGATTAGAGCACATTCTGTTTAGTGTGCAAAGTTGCAGATTAGAGCACATTCTGTTTAGTGTGCAAAGTTGCAGATTAGAGCACATTCTGTTTAGTGTGCAAAGTTGCAGATTAGAGCACATTCTGTTAAGTCTTCAAACTAAAATATCAAAGTCACATATTCCATTCAGTGTGCGTCGCCGCAGTTTAGCAGCACATTCTGTGTACTGTGCAGAGTTGCAGAATAGGAAGAAATACTGTTAAGTCTTCAAACTAAAATATCAAAGTCACATATTCCATTCAGTGTGCTTCGCCGCAGTTTAGCAGCACATTCTGTGTACTGTGCAGAGTTGCAGAATAGGAAGAAATACTGTTAAGTCTTCAAACTGAAATATTAAAGTCACATATTCCATTCAGTGTGTGTCACCGCCGTTTAGCAGCCTATTCTGTGTACTCTGCAGAGTTGCAGAATAGTAAGAAATACTGTTAAGTTTTCAAACTCAAATATTAAAGTCACATATTCCATTCAGTGTGTGTCACCGCCGTTTAGCAGCCTATTCTGTGTACTCTGCACAGTTGCAGAATAGTAAGAAATACTGTTAAGTTTTCAAACTCAAATATTAAAGTCACATATTCCATTCAGTGTGTGTCACCACCGTTTAGCAGCCTATTCTGTGTACTCTGCAGAGTTGCAGAATAGTAAGAAATACTGTTAAGTTTTCAAACTCAAATATTAAAGTCACATATTCCATTCAGTGTGTGTCACCGCCGTTTAGCAGCCTATTCTGTGTACTCTGCACAGTTGCAGAATAGTAAGAAATACTGTTAAGTTTTCAAACTAAAATATTAAAGTCACATATTCCATTCAGTGTGTGTCACCGCCGTTTAGCAGCCTATTCTGTGTACTCTGCAGAGTTGCAGAATAGTAAGAAATACTGTTAAGTTTTCAAACTCAAATATTAAAGTCACTTATTCCATTCAGTGTGTGTCACCGCAGTTTAGCAGCCTATTCTGTGTACTCTGCACAGTTGCAGAATAGTAAGAAATACTGTTAAGTCTTCAAACTAAAATATCAAAGTCACATATTCCATTCAGTGTGCTTCGCCGCAGTTTAGCAGCACATTCTGTGTACTGTGCAGAGTTGCAGAATAGGAAGAAATACTGTTAAGTCTTCAAACTGAAATATTAAAGTCACATATTCCATTCAGTGTGTGTCACCGCCGTTTAGCAGCCTATTCTGTGTACTCTGCAGAGTTGCAGAATAGTAAGAAATACTGTTAAGTTTTCAAACTCAAATATTAAAGTCACATATTCCATTCAGTGTGTGTCACCGCCGTTTAGCAGCCTATTCTGTGTACTCTGCACAGTTGCAGAATAGTAAGAAATACTGTTAAGTTTTCAAACTCAAATATTAAAGTCACATATTCCATTCAGTGTGTGTCACCGCCGTTTAGCAGCCTATTCTGTGTACTCTGCAGAGTTGCAGAATAGTAAGAAATACTGTTAAGTTTTCAAACTGAAATATTAAAGTCACATATTCCATTCAGTGTGTGTCACCGCCGTTTAGCAGCCTATTCTGTGTACTCTGCACAGTTGCAGAATAGTAAGAAATACTGTTAAGTTTTCAAACTAAAATATTAAAGTCACATATTCCATTCAGTGTGTGTCGCCGCCGTTTAGCAGCCTATTCTGTGTACTCTGCAGAGTTGCAGAATAGTAAGAAATACTGTTAAGTTTTCAAACTCAAATATTAAAGTCACTTATTCCATTCAGTGTGTGTCACCGCAGTTTAGCAGCCTATTCTGTGTACTCTGCACAGTTGCAGAATAGTAAGAAATACTGTTAAGTTTTCAAACTCAAATATTAAAGTCACATATTCCATTCAGTGTGTGTCACCGCCGTTTAGCAGCCTATTCTGTGTACTCTGCAGAGTTGCAGAATAGTAAGAAATACTGTTAAGTTTTCAAACTCAAATATTAAAGTCACATATTCCATTCAGTGTGTGTCACCGCCGTTTAGCAGCCTATTCTGTGTACTCTGCAGATTTGCAGAATAGTAAGAAATACTGTTAAGTTTTCAAACTCAAATATTAAAGTCACATATTCCATTCAGTGTGTGTCACCGCCGTTTAGCAGCCTATTCTGTGTACTCTGCAGAGTTGCAGAATAGTAAGAAATACTGTTAAGTTTTCAAACTCAAATATTAAAGTCACATATTCCATTCAGTGTGTGTCACCGCCGTTTAGCAGCCTATTCTGTGTACTCTGCACAGTTGCAGAATAGTAAGAAATACTGTTAAGTTTTCAAACTCAAATATTAAAGTCACATATTCCATTCAGTGTGTGTCACCGCCGTTTAGCAGCCTATTCTGTGTACTCTGCAGAGTTGCAGAATAGTAAGAAATACTGTTAAGTTTTCAAACTCAAATATTAAAGTCACATATTCCATTCAGTGTGTGTCACCGCAGTTTAGCAGCCTATTCTGTGTACTCTGCACAGTTGCAGAATAGTAAGAAATACTGTTAAGTTTTCAAACTCAAATATTAAAGTCACATATTCCATTCAGTGTGTGTCACCGCCGTTTAGCAGCCTATTCTGTGTACTCTGCAGAGTTGCAGAATAGTAAGAAATACTGTTAAGTTTTCAAACTCAAATATTAAAGTCACATATTCCATTCAGTGTGTGTCACCGCAGTTTAGCAGCCTATTCTGTGTACTCTGCACAGTTGCAGAATAGTAAGAAATACTGTTAAGTTTTCAAACTCAAATATTAAAGTCACTTATTCCATTCAGTGTGTGTCACCGCAGTTTAGCAGCCTATTCTGTGTACTCTGCAGAGTTGCAGAATAGTAAGAAATACTGTTAAGTTTTCAAACTCAAATATTAAAGTCACTTATTCCATTCAGTGTGTGTCACCGCCGTTTAGCAGCCTATTCTGTGTACTCTGCACAGTTGCAGAATAGTAAGAAATACTGTTAAGTTTTCAAACTCAAATATTAAAGTCACATATTCCGTGTAAGATGAAGAAGGCGGGTAAAAAGGGACGGGGAAGTGGACGTGATCCTGATAGTTCAGGGCGCGGGTCAGGACGCGGAGAAACTGTGCCTGGTGCCAGAGCACAAGAAAGAAAGACATCCACCATACCTAGCTTCATGTGTAATTTTACAGGGCGTCGCAGGACATCACTCTCGAGGTCCGACCACTGCGAACAGGTGGTCGGTTGGATGACAGCTGATACTGCTTCCAGTCGGTTAAGCACCACCCTGTCTTCCACCAAGTCCACTCTCAGTAGCCAAGAGTCTGGTCAACATAATCCTCACTCTGATCATCCTTCCTCCCACCATACACGGTCTGGTCAAAGAAGTGATCCCACACTGGGATATAGTGAGGAGCTCGTCTCATCACCAATCCTTCATTTGACCCTCTCTCCAAGCACGCTTGCAGAGGAACATGACATCTTGTGCCCTGATTCACAACCTCTAGAGGCTACCCAATCACAAGAAGATGACAGATGTGAACGGCATTTAAGGTCAAAGGAAGTAGTGGATGATGATGATGATGATGAGACACAGTTGCCATTAAATCAACCACTATTTCCGTCTCAAGACCTTGTTGAGGAGAATGTTATACAGTTGTCAATGACTGAGTATGTGGTGGGATCAAGACTTGAGGAGGATGATCAGAGTGAGGAAGTGGAGGAGGACTTGGTGGACGATGAGGTGACTGACCCCACCTGGGAAGGTGTAGAGCCGAGCGATGACAGCAGTCCTGAGGGTGAGCCATCTGCAGCACCGCAACAGGCTGGAAGAGGCAGTGGTGTGGCTACAGAAAGAAGGCGGACCGCACCAAACCGGCCCGCAAATGTTCCACGGAGCACCCCCTTGCGTAAATCTACCTTGCCAAAGGGTAGGTGTTCCGTGGTATGGCGTTTTTTTAAGGAAAGTGCGGACGACAAAAGAATTGTAGTTTGCAACCTGTGCCACACCAGAATGAGCCGAGGCATGAACACTAGAAACCTCACCACCACCAGCATGATCCGACACATGGCATCCAAGCACCGTAGTAAGTGGGAGGAACGCCTGGATCGCCCATCTGTGTCTGCAGGCCACACCACTGCCTCCTCTTCCCCTGTTTTCGGTGCCGGCCAATCGCCTGTCGAAGGCGCAGGCCCGCATACCTCCCGCCCTGCACCTGTACCATCTGAAGCACCATCAGCGACCACATCCACTTCCCTGTCCCAGCACAGTGTCCAAATGTCGTTACCCCAGGCATTTGAGCGCAAGAGAAAGTACCCAGCCACCCACCCACAGGCCATAGCACTAACCTCACACCTTTCCAAATTACTGGCCATCGAAATGCTGCCATTTAGGCTTGTGGACACTGAGTCCTTCCGCAGCCTGATGGCAGCAGCTGTCCCTCGGTACGCGGTCCCCAGCCGCCACTACTTTTCCCGGTGTGCCATCCCCGCATTACACCACCATGTGTCCCGTAACATCACCCGTGCCCTGACCAACGCAGTTACTGGGAAGGTCCACTTAACGACTGACACATGGACAAGTGCTTGTGGCCAGGGACGCTACATTTCCCTGACGGCACACTGGGTGAATGTCGTGGAGGCTGGGAGCGACTCGGACCCTGGGATGGCACGGGTGCTACCCACGCCAAGGATTGCGGGCCCTACCTCCATCAGGGTTTCCGCCAGCACCTACGTTATTGGCTCCTCCTCCTCCGTTTCCACCTCCGAATTCTCTACACGCAGCGCCACTCCCCCATCAGCCAGTAGCTGGAAGCAGTGTAGCACTGCAGTGGGGAAGCGTCAACAGGCCGTGCTGAAGCTGATCTGCCTTGGGGACAAACAGCACACGGCCTCAGAGCTGTTGCAGGGGATTAGTCACCAGACCGAGCAGTGGCTCTCGCCACTCAACCTGCAACCAGGCATGGTTGTGTGTGATAATGGGCGTAACTTGGTGGCGGCTTTGGAGCTCGGCAAGCTCACACACGTACCATGCCTAGCGCATGTATTTAATTTAGTGGTGCAGCGATTTCTAAAAACCTACCCCAATGTGCATGATCTCTTGACCAAGGTGCGCCGCGTGTGTGCACATTTCCGTAAGTCATCTACAGCTTCGGCCGGCCTGTTGAAGCTGCAGCAGCGCTTACAATTGCCAGCTCACCGGCTGCTGTGTGACGTGAGCACGCGCTGGAACTCCACCTTCCACATGTTGGCCCGGCTTTGTGAGCAGCAGAGGGCAGTAGTGGAGTACCAGCTGTTACACGGTCGTCGCCTCTCCGTTCAACTTCCTGTAATCAGAAGTGAGGAGTGGGAATGGATGTCAGACCTCTGCGAGGTTTTACGCAATTTTGAGGAATCAACACAGATGGTGAGCGGCGATAACGCTATTATCAGTGTAACCATCCCACTTCTGTGTCTAATGAAACGCTCGCTGCTCACAATTAAAACCGACGCTTTGCATGTGGAAGAGGTGGAAATGGGGGAGGAAGAGCTTACACAAGGTGATAGCCAGAGCACCCTCACTTCGTCTTCTCAGCGACAATTGGAGGAGGCGGAGGAGGAGGAGGAGGCAGACACGGTTGCCTCTGCTACAGAGGGTAGCCATGGAACTTTAGTTCCATCTCTTCAGCGTGGGTGGGCAGAAGAGGAGGAAGAGGATGAGGATATTGAGAGTCATCCTCCTGGTGAGGACAGCGAAATCTTGACTGTTGGTACTCTGGCACACATGGCTGACTTTATGTTAGGCTGCCTTTCCCGTGACCCACGCGTTATACGCATTTTAAACAACACGGATTACTGGGTGTTCACCCTTCTGGACCCCCGCTACAAAGAGAATTTCTCATCTCTCATTCCTCCGGTGGAGAGGACAAGCAAAGTGGTGCAATACCAGAAGGTTCTTGTTGAAAAATTGCTCCAAAATTTTCCATCTGACAACGCTGGCGGCAGAGTACGTGCTACCTTGGCCAACAGAGAAAGGGAGAAAAGGGGAGCACACAGCAGTTCCGAGAAAGGCAGGGCAACACTCTCCAAGGCGTGGGACACCTTCATGACACCCCGCCAGCACCCTCACCCTGATGCGCAGCCTAGTGTCACAAGGAGGGAAAAGTTTTGGAAGATGGTGAAGGAGTACGTAGCAGACCGTGTCAGCGTCCTCAATGATCCCTCTGTGCCTTACAACTACTGGGTGTCCAAGCTGGACACGTGGTATGAACTGGCACTCTACGCCTTGGAGGTGCTGGCCTGCCCTGCCGCCAGCGTTCTGTCTGAGCGGGTATTTAGTGCTGCTGGTGGCATCATAACAGATAAGCGTATCCGCCTTTCCACCGACAATGCTGATAGGTTGACACTTATAAAAATGAACAAGGCCTGGATTTCCCCTGACTTCTCCACTCCACTGGAGGAAAGCCGCGGGGGAACATAAACTCACTTTATATATGTTATTTACAATGATGTGAATACTCTGTATTCCCATTCACCCCTTCCACCCAAAAAACGGGTATATGGTTGACTCTTAATCTTCTTATCCTCCTCCTCCTCTTCCATATGCCCTGTGCTATAATTTTTATATAGGGCCAGCTCACCAGCGGGCCCTGTGATATAATTTTTATATAGGGCCAGCTCACCAGCGGGCCCTGTGATATAATTTTTATATAGGGCCAGCTCACCAGCGGGCCCTGTTTGACAATTTTTATATAGGTCAGCTCACCAGCGGGCCTTCTCATATAATGTTTTATTGGGTCAGCTCTCTAGCGGGCCCTCTCATATAATGTTTTATAGCGTCAGCTCACTAGCGGGCCTTCGCATATAATGTTTAGGATGGTCAGCTCTGCAGCAGACCCTCACCCATAATGTTTTAGATGGTCAGCTCAGCGCACGTTTCCCTCTTAATCATGGCCTCAGTTCTGAAAATCAAGGAAATTTTTGGGAGAATTTGCCTCTGCGCACGTTTCCCTCTTAATCATGGCCTCAGTTCTGAAAATCAAGGAAATTTTTGGGAGAATTTGCCTCTGCGCACGTTTCCCTCTTAATCATGGCCTCAGTTCTGAAAATCAAGGAAATTTTTGGGAGAATTTGCCTCTGCGCACGTTTCCCTCTTAATCATGGCCTCAGTTCTGAAAATCAAGGACATTTTTGGGAGAATTTGCCTCTGCGCACGTTTCCCTCTTAATCATGGCCTCACTTCAGAAAATCAAGGAAATTTTTGGGAGAATTTGCAGATGATATACAAGTAAATATACAGCAAATATTGTTTGGTAACAATTTTTCGCCTAAAGTCGTTTTTATTTTCCTTTTTGTGTGTTTTATGGTCAGTCTGTAAAAATGGCGTACTACGGGCGAAAGATCGTTCCCAGCAGCGATGTTGGAGTCCAAGATGCATCCAGACATCCTCACTATGCTGTCCCTGAACCATTTCTGTGGTGTTTCCATCCTTTTCTGCCCTTTTCCTATGGACCAGGCACCCTCCCCTCATCAGAGCAGGGGGTGCCTGGTGTAATGCTCGAGTCCTCCCATTGACTTCAATGGGGCTCGGGTGCTCGGCCGAGCACTCGAGCCTCAGGGGGTGCTCGGTCAGAGCACCCGAACACCCGAGCATTGGGGTGCTCGCTCATCACTAGTTGCAACCATTTTACCTATTTCTGTGTTTTTTGTGTTTATATACAAATTTAACAAGGGGTTAATTTTGCTTGGAGTAGAAATAATCACAGGTTGGAGGGACAACTGAGAATTGTGCAAGTCATGTGCTATGTTGCTTTTATATTTAAGACCCAGTGAATTTAAGTGAATTAAAATTGTGTCATCCATTGGCTTAACTAGGTTCTCGCCCTGTTTGAGAACCACTTCTCTATTTCAGTTCCTTGGACTGTTTAAATTGATTACACAGATCAGTTGTGAATGAGCATGATTATTGGTGTTCAGCTTGGAGTGTTACACAAAGTTTTGTCTCCTCATCTCATTAAAGGAGAACTAACACCTCCTAATAATATCCCCTCCCCACTTACGTTACTATGACCAGAAAATTCTAATGACCCTATGATTTTTTCCATTGCTCTTTTTTCACGAGATAACATCTTTCGTCAGTTCTGCATGCGTTGTCCATGGAGGCAGACATGACAGTTACTAGCAGGACCATAGAAGAACAAAGTCTGCTCACTGGACATGGTGTTCTTAATCCTTTAAGGATTGTGCAGTGCATTGCTTCACAATTACTTGAACACCACTTTGATTCTTGAAGAGCTAAGTAGGTGTTACAGCTTACTTTGACTTCAGCATTACTTTCAGGCACGAGGCTTCTAGCATGCTGCAGGACCCTGTTTTATCGGTTTGCTTACTGTAGTCTCCGCCTACCAACTTCCTACTTCCTCCCTCTGAGCTGCTCCTCCTACTTCCTGTGGAGGGGATAAAAGGGCAGACTGAGGCCTGACTCAGATGCCCTTGCATTGTTGTTCAAAGCAGATCTGTTGCACTGGGCTCAGTGTATGACCTGGCTAGTCTTTCATCCATTCTGGTGCTGACCTGTGGCTTTGTCTGACTATTCTTTTGCCTAACCCTTAATAGTGGACATCCAATCTGGTGCAGACTTGTGGCTCTGGATGACTACCTGATCTGTGTATGACCCGGCTTGTCTGACTACCTCCCTCTGGTGCTGACTGGTGGCTCTGTCTGACTATTCTTTCATCTTTTCCCTTGGTGATCAGACACCCAATATAGTGCGGGCCTGGGGCTCTGATAGACTTGCATATCTGACTGCAGGCTGAGTCAGACCCTATTCCTCTTCGGATCAAGATCCTGGGTTCCTGTTCCAGTTCCTGTTCCTGGTTCCAGCCGAGACTTCCAGTGGCTAAGACCTAGTCTTCAGCAGAGTGGTTTAGCTTTGCAACCTATTATTTCTGATAGCAGGCTTGCTGGCTATTACCCTGTGCTTATTCTTATTGTATATATTGTATATACCCGCTGTATGTCATTTGTTAATAAACTGCATTAACTAAACCATACTGACTCCTGATCTTCTCTGGGTAACCATGACAGTAGGCTTTTGCATTCAGCCTACTGAACCTAGGCTGCCCCTGTGGACAAGGGCAAAATTCACAGGAGCCATTATGATTTTCTGGCCATTGAAATATAAATGAGTGTAAGAATTAGGAGGTGTTATTTCTCCTTTAGTGCAGATTACCTGTGAATAATGCATACCTCAGAGCCAGGTAGAAAGCACTGCAGTCCTGGAGCAGGGGTGATCACCTCTTATATCTCAATATGTTTTGGACTGACTGATGCTGATGGAAGCTGTTGTTCAAGAACATCTAGGAAGACAAAAGTTGTCTATCCCTGATCTATGTCTGTAATGTGTTACCTTGTAGTATGCGTTTTTCTTATGTGTTGTAGCAATTTGATCACATAACATGTTAAAAAAATTAGGCACTGATTGAGTTTAATCTTTGTGTGATCATAAATTGAGAATGAAGGGTCAGCTGTCCTTGATTTAACCCTTTGAGTGCAAATGTGTTGGGTAACTCTCTGGCTGTCAAAGGGTTAAAGTAATACTGACACTTAAAAATACCTAAAAATAATTGGTTGATATACTGTTAAATATCATGTTCTTACAACTAGTGCATGTAAAAAAAATGTATAACTTATGTTGACTGTCTAACATTTAATTCCTAAACTTGTTTTTTTTTAATGAATGTGTAGATTGTCCATTTGGTTAATTTTGTTTGTGCTGTTGCAGTGATAATAAGCAGATAACCCTTCTGAGATCAGTGCCCATTTATCTTATATTCAAAAAGACTGGTACTACATCTAATGCCTTTAACATACAATACATCACTATCACTTCTTAGACACTTATCAGACTACTTTGTTAATGGGAGTTAGGGATCCATGTAAAATGCAACAACTGAAGCTCCCACAGACAGTGGCGTAACTATAGGGGTTGCACCCGCAACCAGGCCCGTCACTCCAGGGGCCTGGTCACCCCCTGCGACCCCTCCACCTGGCGCCCGCAATCTCCCTCCGGCGCTCTAGTAATGCAGAGCGCTGGGAGATGACATAATCTCCCAACGCTCTGCATTACAGAAGAGGACCGCGCAGGAGCTCAGCCCATCGATCTGTCTCTCCTGGCAGATAGGAGATGGGGGCATTGTGGAGGGCCCTGGGGGCCAGTGTGGTCAGGGGGGGCCCATGGCACTTCTTGCACCAGGGCCCGGAGGGGTCTTGTTACGCCTCTGCCCACAGACAATATGTAAGACTAAGGGTGTGATATTTAAAAAGTCATATCGGATCATGAATTGGTGGTAAAAGAAGGACAATATTTTCAGAAGTAAATCCATCACGTCTGAAAACGAATCAAAAGAATTATAAATGATGGTAAGAAGATATTGATGAATTAAAAATTCTGATGTTAAAATTGATTTTCTCTTTGAAATAAAAATTTTCAAAGAAACAAAGACTTTTTTTGGTAAAACGACAAATTTTCAAACAGACTTTTTTTAACCAGTTAACTCTAAACGAACTGCTTCTCACTCCTTCTGAAAGTACTTTAATTTGTCTTCTCCAAGCTTAGACCATTTTTATTTTGTGAGGAAAAATTGACATTAATCAGACAAAAAATTGACGGTTAAAAGAATATTTTTTTCTGAGAGTTCCTTACAATATGACAGTAGATTAAACCACACCCATTTTTAAGACTACTTTTTTCCTTTGACAGAGATGGCGGAATTGAATGCAAAAAATGTCGGGAATATGTCTGAGAATTGATGGACTATGGCATAAGAACGTTTTTTATTCTGATTATAATTTCAGTTACCACCACTTTTTGAACATTTCACCCTAAATGTTAAAGGGATAGTAATACTTCATTTATCTTTATTTTATTTTGTAGGCATTAAAAAAACACGATATGTCTTATCTCTCAGACCTTTATGGTTTGAGAGATATTCACAAGCAAAGTTTCCCTTCCTGCCCCTTTTACCTAGTGTACGCCATCTCTTCTCAGATGTGGAATCCAGTCCATAGACCAGACAGATAACAGCAGGGGACAATCTTCTTCCTATGAGAACAATGAAAGCCCTGTCCCCCTTGACAAGCTTTTCAGCTTTTTCCCTTATCTTAATTGAAGATTGTCCCTCTCTGCAGTCTACCTGGGCACCTCCCTTCTGCTGTGGCTGAACAGTGTTACATCAGTAAAAGGGGCGGGAGGGGGATATTTTTTCATTGAATTACTCTTGAACTACAACTCTGACAGAATTGAAATAACACTTCCCAAAGTCCAAATACTATGATGATTAATTAGAGCTGCTTTTATTACGAAACATTACTATCTCTTTAAGCCTAAGAAAAAAATGGAGAATTTGTACAGAGGCTAGCCTGGGGTATTCAAAGGAAGACCAATATCTAAAATGAAATTGTTCGAAATAACATTAGATATAAATAATTTACAACTAGGAAACCTGAATAGTAATTACTCATATGATCCCTAAAATATAATAGCAGTTTAGCTTTGCATATGTAAGTTCTGCTTCAGAGAGCATTTGTTTAATTTTGTTTGTGTAATTTGTAACAAGAGATAAGAGCAAAGAGGTTTATATGGTACGGGGGTCCCTGGAAAAGGAAGGCATGGCTGTTCCCTTACATCACATGTAAGACTAGATTTCAGGCCTCAAAAAAGCAAACAGAGAAATTTTACAGATGCTAGCATGGAGTACAGAGGTTTTTATTATATATAGCTCCAGTAAATTTTTAGGTGTTGTTTTCCTTTAAGGATACGTGGCCATAGCTATGAACCTTCATATCCTCAGCTCTTCTTTGTACTCAGAGGGCTTGGGGCACGAAGGTTCCCAGCACTGTTTACATACCATTAAAGGACCACTAATAACCATAAAAAATGAACTGCGGTTATATACACTTAAATACCCTGTGCTTCATGCTAGCATCTGTAGCATTTCTATATTTGTTTTTTGAGTGGGAATGTCCAAATGACGCACTGTATGTCAGTGTGGGCAAGGCGTAATATGGGTGGTGAGTTCTGGGAGGAGAGAAGGAGAGGCTTGTACTGAAAATGGTGGGAAGTGAGTGGAATGAGGCAGGGAGTGGGCGGAATGATACAGGATTACAGGGGATCTCACGAGCCAGAGAATCAGTCTCTCTCCATGGAGACCTGTTAATTAACCCTGAAACCCAAAGTCTCCCTGATAGTTGGAAGTGTTCCTTTAATGTGTTGACAAAATCCATCCTCTCATTCCTTGGAAATACCAAGGCTGTATTGTTATTCAAATACTTCACAGAGGGTTTGTTTCTGTGAAAGATTCATTAAAATTAAATTAATGCAGTGAAGTCAGTGACAATCATGGCATTCAGAGAACGGCAATTTCTTTTGTACAGTTACAAAGGAAGGCACATTCTCCAGAAACTGAATGTAATATGGATTCAAATGATAGACATTTGTGCTGTCAGAGTATCTGACAATCTACTATAAATATGAAACATTCCTTTGAGTTTATCTGTGCCTTTTCTACATTTCTTCACTCTGTCTCTCGCCAAATGAAACCAGAGCTTATGTGTTTTTTGTTTGCTTTGTCCTCATATTTCCACAAGGGTGACCTATGGATATGATACAATGAGGCTTATGAGGTAAGAGTAACTGAGACGTTCTGCACTAAGATGTGATAAAGAGGCATACCAGGGAACCTTCTCCCAAGCCTCAGAGATCCATTAAGGTCTGGGGGTGGAAATGACTCTTAAATTAGGCAGAACTTGAATGGGATGAGTGGGATTAGGAGGTGGGTTTGCCCTTAAATTGGTGGAGAATGGCTAGAACAGAGTAGAGAGTGACCGGAACTAGAGGTGAAGTGAGAGGAGTTACAAGGGAACTTTCTGATCCCCAAGAATCAGCCTTTGTGACTGGAGAACTGATAATCCTATAATATAAAACGCTAGCATGTTTGTCCGATGCAGTCATGTGCAGTAGAGACTGCCCGAACGCACAGAATGCTGCGCATGACTGCAGTATGCAGAGCAGGACCAGCCTTTTTACCTCACCGGACCTTGGCCTGTGTACAGGGGCTTTTACACCAGTTAAATATAAAAGCCACAGTCTCCAAGTCAGGTCCAGAGAGTTCCCAGTTATGTAAAGAGAAGATAACTTCTCCAGTGTGAATAACTCTCCTATGTTATTCTATGAAGCCTATCATCATTCGTCCAGCTTGAGAGATCTTAGTGCATAGTCTCTATAGAATAGCATAGAGAAGTTTTCTCCTGTTTTCAAACCCATATCACACTTTAGAGCATCTTACCCTGGAGAAGTTATGGAGCAAACCATTTGCACAGTGGTGGAAAAATACAATTTCTGATTGCGTTCAATGGGAACTTTAACCCTTACGAATGCTATAAAGGGCTCCAACACATTGCAAAGCCAAGTACGTAACATAGCACAAAGGAGTTTGGCATAACACTGAAATATTTTCTTATGCTATATACTACTACTGTAGGGGAGGCGTTGGGACTTGCCCATATTAAATTCTTAAAGGGATAGTAATGTCAGAAAAAAAGTATTAACTATATGGTATAAACATTTAAAAGAGAGTACTTGCACTTATTGGTATCTCTCAGACCATTATGGTTTGAGAGATACAGGAAAATAAAGTTCTCTGGTCCCTCCCCTTTCTTCTTGACGAGCTGTAAAGCTGTCAGAAGCAGATTCTGGTCACTTGACCAGATGTGGCTCTTCAGCAGCTCTGATATAACGATATCTAAAGACAAATGCTTCATTTAGAATGGTCTACAGAGTGTGCCTGGTTTGCAAGCACACTTTGTAGACTGTTCCAATGAAGTATTTATTTCTAAACAGTGTGATTTCAGTTCTGCTGAAGAGCCTATGTCTGGTCAAATGACTGGAATCTGCAGCTGTCAGCTAGATGGCAGACTTGAGTAAAACAGCCATGAAAAGGTAACTTTAGCAAGTTATATCTCTCAGACCATAAAGATTTGAGAGATAAAACGTACATAGATATTAACCTTTTTTGAATGTCTACAATATTAAACCAACTTAAAATTAACCATTACTATCCCTTTAACAATTGCGGTGTGCATTCACCTGTATGCTGTAAAGCAATCAAACACTCTTGAACATTCCCAGTACTTATAGACCAACATCAGAGCAGAAAAAATAGCTGTGCTAGCAGATCTGTACATTCTCCCAATAGGTCTGGATATCCTAAAGTTTTAACCCTTTGCATGCCAGAGGGGTACGCAAGGCATTGCTCTGAATAACATTTTAATTATAATGTTTTCATCATAACAGTGCTGATGCTAAATGCACTGAAAAGCACAAATAATAATCTGAAATTCTATTGTACATAGTTTGGGTTACATGAATTTTAACCAACTGAGAACCAATGGTAACTCCCAAGCATTGCATATTTCCTTATTAGTAGATTTGAATGTCCATCCAGTATCAGTAAGTGTCAGGGTTCTCAGGACGGAATGCAAGAAGTGTGCACAGTCGCTACTTACAATGTACATTTGATTGAAGACGGATTAACACCACAATGTTATTGAACTGTGCAGGTTTTTTATAATTAGCACTTTTTTTTTTTTTTTTAGCAAATTCCTTTTTAGAAGTGGGCATGGCTAAAAAGATGTACTGTTTTGTGAGAGGATTAGTGAATCCTCCTAATTTATCAAATGCAGATTGCACATATTTTCATACATCTGGCTAACAATACCATCAATTTAAGAGCATCATCAGTGTTAGTGTGTCTCTTGCATCAAAGTATGAGCTATCTCAAATAGCCCATGAATTTATGGCTTTCAAAAATAGCTAATTTTCTGCTTTCTTGCTTTTTGCCCTAAGTAACTAATGTTACAATGATACCAGCCTGCAATAATTGCAGGTGAGGAGGAAAAAGGGGTGAGGAAAAACTACTTGCATTTATGGTTGAGGCTTGGTAGGGAAGGCATAAGGGAAGTGAGACCCTGGGTACATTTATCAAGTAACCATATCCATTTACAGTGCTTATTTTACCCTTTAAAGTGGAACTACCACCCGACACAATCTTTAGCTTCACTAAGTCCCCATCTGGCAACGAGCTGCTTAGTAGCGCTAGTCGCCAGAATAATTACCTTATTTAATAGATTTCTGCTCTCTTCTATGGGTGACAGGCAGGACGGAGCGCGGACATCTTGCCATTGTGACGTCCGCGTGCCTGTGCTGTCAGTCCCAGCCGGAGCCAAATGACTCCTAGCAACGCCTCCTAGACCCGGCTGGGACTGACAGCGCAGGCGCACGGACATTACAATGGCAAGATGTCCGTGCTCCGTCCTGCCTGTCAGCCAGGGAAGAGAGCAGAAATCTATTAAATAAGGCAATTATTCTGGTGACTAGCGTTACTAAGCAGCTAGTTGCCAAATGGGGACTTAGTGAAGCTAAAGATTGTGTCGGGTGGTAGTTCCGCTTTAAATAACAGAGGGGTGTGCAAAAATGTATTCGTAGTTCTCTGGATTCCACTGGACAGTAGAACAAGGATGAAATATCTAACAGTGTATGTGTGTTTGGTTGTATGATTTCCAACGGGACAAGGCTGGGGGTATCAGACAGTGGAAGTGGGGTTTGACGGGCACTAGCGGACAGTGGAACAAGGCTGGGAAAGCAGATAACGCATGTGTGAGTCTGTGGCTCCAGTGAAACAGTACCGTGGAAGCCGATAGAGTATGTCGGGTTCTGTGGTTTGTAGTGGGCAGTAGATCAAGACTGGGGAAGCAGACATTGTTTTGTAGAACTGTGGCTACCAGTGAAACAAAGACCGGTGAAGCAAACAGTGCATGTATGGTTTGGTGAAAACCAGTAGGACTAGGCTAGGGTGTCACAGTGTATATTATGTTCTTTGGCTCCCAGTTTATAGTGTAACAAGGCTGGAATGTCAGACAGTGTATATGTGGTTCTGTGACTACCTGTAGGACAAAGCTTAGGTATCAGTATATCAGTGTGGTTCTACTGAAACCGATGCACAGTTTTAATGTTTTTTTCCTTGAAATGGCGATATTAAAATTGTCTACTTTGTGCAGCACAAATTAACATTTTGGTTATTTTTGTACTGCAGTGGGGGAGATTTATAAAAAGTGTTCTTGATTGTTTTTGTGAATAAATCCTTAAAATGTCCTTATTCTTTATTATGAGGGCTGGTATTTATAAAGTATTCTAGGTACATTTATAAATGTGGTGACCATAAAAAAAAGAACAGGACAGACATGTCTGTTTCTCACCAAGTGAAACCAGAGCTTATGTATTTTTTGTTTGCTTTGTCCTCATCTTTCCACAGGGGTGACCTGAGGATATGATACAATGAGGGAGATTTATAAAAATTGAGTTCAAGGGACAGTAATGTCCCAGAAAAAATCTTTATACTTTTGTAGTGCTTAAAAAAATTAAACTATATGCAACAAATCCTATCTCTCAAGCCGCTATGGGTTCTGAGATATTCGGCACTGAAGTTCCCCCCTCCCATTTCCTGACGTCAGCTCTGTGCTGAGTGCAGGGGCATCCTGTCCGGGGACCAACCGGCGGCTCTGCAGCAGAGCCGAAATCTCGCTATTTCAAAATAATTACTTCATTGGAAAGGTCTGCAAAGTGTGCCTGGTTTGTAAACACACTTTGTAGACCATTCCAACATACCTCCCAAGTGTCCCTCTATAGGAGGGAGAGTCCCTCTTTTAGACCCAAATCCCTCTGTCCCTCTTTCCCTCCCTGATGTCCCTCTTTTTAGGAGCTCAAACTGTATGGTGTGTATATAAGTGTATCACATTGCTCTACAGCAGTACAGCATACATTAATATTTGTTTAAACTTCAGTCTTTGTAAATAAAATACTTTGGTCTTGTTATAAGTCATTTATTAGGTCATAAAATAGCCTAAAATTTTCAGTAATGCCCCGCCCACTAGCCCCATCCCCAGCAACACCACCTAAAGCACAAGTGCCCCTCTTTGGCAATTTGAAATGTTGGGATGTATGTTCAAATGAAGTAATTAGTTTTAAATAACGTGATTGTGGCTCTACTGAAGAGCCTCCTCGTGTCGGTTGACACGGATCTCCTTCTGTCAGCTTTACAGCTGACAGCAGGAAATGGGAAACTTTCAATGAGAATATCTCTCAAACCATAGCGGTTTGAGAGATAGGATTTGTTGCATATAGTTTAATTTTTTAAGCACTACAAAACTATAAAGACTTTTTCTGGGGCATTACTGTCCCTTTAAGCTTAAAGACGTACTGTAACAGCGTCTTTGATAGTTATCAAGCTAAGAACGCCAGTTTCGGAGGGCTGTACACCCTGTAGTACATTTTTAAAAAAAAATGGAGTAACCAGTTTGTAAAAAGTTGCTCAGCCAATTTATAAAGAAATGTTGTGAGTTGTGACAAATTTGCGCCATAATTATCACCAGAATCTTAACGCTTGGTATATGCTGTCCTTAACCATTCCAGGCATTAATATTATAACTCCATATTTATAAAAATGCCTTAAATCATTTATAAATCAGCCCTGACGTTGTATCCACTTGCCGTGCCATAAGAACTGTTCTTCAAAAGGTAAGAAGAATGTTTTTTATAAATCTCCCTCATTGAGGCTTATGTGGGTGGGAATGACTCTTAAATTAGGTGGGACTTTATTGGAATGAGCAGGATTAAGAGGTGGGTTTGTCCTTAAATTGGTGTAAAATGGGAAGAACAGACCAGAGAGTGACCGGAACAGGTGGCAAAGTGGGAGGAGTTATAAAGGAACTCTCTGATCTCCGAGAATCAGCCTTTGTGACTGGAGACCTTATAATTAAATATAAAAGCCACAGTCTGCAGGTCAAGTCCAGAGAGTTATCAGTTATGTAAAGAGAAGATAACTTCTCCAATGTGAATAACTCTCCTATGTTATTTTATGAAGCCTCTCATTATGCAACCGATGCACAGATTTAGGGCGAGATGTTCAGAAAGTGATGGTAACTGAAATTGTCTGTAATCAGAATAAAAACGTTCTTACACCATGATCCGTCAATTCTCAGACATCTTTCCGTCACTTTTTGCATCCAATTCCGCCATCTCCGTCAAAGGGAAAAAGCCGTCTTAAAAGTGGGTGTGTTTTAATCTTCCTTCATAATGTAAGGTATTGTCAAAGAAAAAATATTCGTTTGAACGTCATTTCTTTTTGTCTGATTAACGTCATTTTTTCCCGACATAATAAAAATGGTCTAAACTTGGAGAAGAAAAATTAAAGTACTGATAAGCAATTTTTCATTTCAAAGACAAAAATATGTCTTTGTTTCTTTGAAAAGTTTCATTTCAAAGACAAAAAAAGTCTTTGTTTCTTTGAAAAGTTTCATTTTAAAGACAAAAAAGTCTTTGTTCCTTTGAAAATTTTCGTTTCAAAGACAAAATCAAAGACCATTTTTAAGATCAGAATTTTTAACAGCAATGTTCAATGAGATCTTCTTACCATCATTTTTAATTCTTTAGATTAATTTTCTAAAGTGATGGATTTACTTCTGAAAATATGGTCTTTATTTTACCAACAACTCATGATCCGACAAGTTTTTCATTATGATGACTTTTTGAACATCTCAACCTTAGTGGGGGGGTTTTCTTTATAAGTGTGGTGACCATACAAAAAGAACAGGTCAGACATGGACATAAATATTTGATTGCTAAATTGTCGGAAATTCTGACATTTCTGCATAAATAAGCTGAGCCACTTTTTACAAACTTCCTTACTACATTTAAAAAAACATACTACAGGTGTTATTTCCTCCTAAACTGTCCTTAACCCTTTGAGTGCCAGAGGAATACTCCACGCACAATACCTCCCAACATTTCAAATTGCAGAAGAGGGACACTTGTGTTTTAGAGGGTGTTGCTCTGGGAGTGGCTGGTTGGCGGGGCTTTACCGATAATTTATAGGCTATTTCATGATTTATTGACACCTCCTTGTGTAAAGTAATAAATGACTTATAACAAGACCATAGTATTTTATTTATACACACTAATTTATAAACACATATACTGATGTTTAAGCAAACAATAATGTGAGTTTTATTGCTGTAAATCAATTTGATCCACTTATATACAAACCATGCAATCTGATCTCCTAAAAAGTGGGACATCAGGGTGGGAAAGAGGGACAGGGGGATTTGGGTCTAAAAGAGGGACTGTCCCTCCTAAAGAGGGACACTTGGGAGGTATGACGCATTGCAAAGCAATGCTTTGCCTACCCCTCTGGCACTCAGAGGGTTAATACTTTTATAACTACCAGAAACAATTTTACAGCCATTTTAACTCTTGTTTTCCATTTACTCTACTTTTATAAATCTTCCCATTGTTTCTCAGAAACTGTGTTTACTTTAGGTTTTCAGGTTAGCCCTGCTCGATCACAGATGGGTAGCTCGGTCATTATAATTAATCTACTTGTTCTTATTTAATGATATCTTTAACACCTGGCCTGTCGGCATGTGCCCTGGGGACTGGAGCTGAAAATCACTGCGTCATTGAAAGGGAATTTTGGTAGCTATTATAAGTATTTATCTATACAGGTTCTGACATTCAGAAGGTCACACATTTTGGCTAAATGATGACCACTTATGATACAATTATACATTTTTCTTTGAAAAAATACACAATATAAAATTTGACTGGTCGCCTCTTAGGAAAAACATAAAGAGACTGATGTACAAAGACGAAATGGAGGAATTCTTGAGTTAATACAGTGTAGAGGCCAAAGAACTTTCCCAAATTCCCATAAATTAAAGGAGTAGTAACCTTTTTTTCTGAAAACATTCATGTTATAGAGCTTCTTCTGCTGAGGGCAGAGGGCACTCTAACTGCTGTCAGTTGCTTTATTCAACATTTATAACAGTTCAAATAATCAGGAAGTGAATTTACTGTGTGTTTACTTCCTGGAAGTTCTAATTGACAGCATGACTCAGCAGTTTCTTTCACATTCTATGGGGAACAGTAAGTCACTGGCTTTCCTCTCCATTAGAATCTAACAGTATAACTAATTGGAATTTGACCAGAAGAGGACATTGCTAATGTAAAAAAACACACGGGTTTAAACTGTAATACCACTGGAAATATGCATCTCTCAGCAGTAGGAGTAACCTTATTTTACTCAGCAGGAAGCCCTACAAAATCTATTTTTCATAAAAAAAGTTTACTGTTCCTTTAAATGAAGATTGAAACTCATTGGATGCTGAAGAGGTCTCCAAAGTATTTGCAAAGCAATTTGTTAAAAACTTATGTGCCATTCAGGGATGTTGATATTCCCATTTAACCCTTTAAGTACCCATGGGTCGTGCAACAAATTGCAGTGCAATGCATTGCACATACCCCTTTGATCCTTACAGGGTTACAGGGGATTTTTATTTGTCCTGTAGGTGCAAATGATTTGTTTCATAATTGCTTTAATTATTCCTAGTACATAAAGCTCAATGTGTTGGCGTTCTCTCTAGAATCCAAGGGGTTAATTCATTTAGATACAGAATCAAGTGCAGAACAGGTGCCCTTCAATAAGAAAGAATGATAAATGTCGATCTTCAGCACTGAAGTTGGGTTTAGCCCTTTGAGTGCCAGTTGCATAACCTTCTGGTAAAAAGGGTTAAAGTGTCATTTAAATTAATGGTGATTCGTGTTTGTACCTTACAGCGCAGTTCGTTTGTGCCAGAATTGCTCCAGTTCTTTTAAGCACATCAGAATCACCATGCTTAACCCCTTAAAGGAGCAGTAAACCTTTTTTATGAAAAAATGTATATTGTAGGGATTTTACAATTGAATAAAATAAGGATACTCCCACTGCAAAGAGATTTATATTTCTAGAGTTATTACAGTTTAAACCCATGTTTCTTTACATTAGCAGTGCCTTCTGGTGGTCAAATTCTAATTAGATTTCCTGTTAGATTCTAATAGAGAGGAAAGTCAGAAAAGTCAGAGACATACAGTTCTCCATAGAATGTGATAGAAACTGCCTGTCACATCCTGTCAGAACGATCAGGAAGTAAACACAGTAAATTCACTTCCTGATTATTTGAACTGTTATACATTTTTAATAAAACATCTGACAGCTATGGGAGTGACCTTGTTTTATTCAGCAGGAAATGCTCTGTAAAATATGTGTTTTCATAAAAAAAGTTTACTGCTCCTTTAAGGACTGGACAGTCAATGGGTGTGGAGCTCTAGAGGACTATGGAACTTTTTTATTGCATATCTGTGTTCTGTGATCACGCCGAGCTGCAATCACAAACTTCCTTAATGTGCCAGGGCCATCATCGGTCCTTAAAGTGGAACTTTCATTCAAATTAAAATGCCCCCAAATCATTATTCACATAGCGACACACATATCAATATTTGTATGATCCTGAATAAGTCTGGCATTACTGAGAAATCCAATTTGTTCAGAGACTCTCCAGCAAGCATCTTGCTTTAGAGACATCTGCGTGCCTGCTCCTTCAGTCCCTTCCTGTACCTTAAGGTACAATGCAATTCCCCCTCACCAATCCTAGAGGAGACCGAGACGGACAGCGCAGACTCCAGGATGCCTCTTCGGCAAGATGTCTATGCTGATGCCCGACGGCGAGTCTCCGAACAAGTTGGATTTTGCATTAATGCTGGATTTATTCAGGATAATACAAGTATTGATATGCATATTGCTATGTGAATAATGATTTCGGGGGCACTTTAAACTGAATTAAAGTTCCGCTTTAAAGTGGATCTATCATATATAGATATCTAATGCTCATTAGATAGAGCATTTAACGAAAAACTTTAATATGTTAGTCATTTAAAAAAAAAAAAAAACATTATCTGCTCAAAAATTCAAGTTTAAAACTAGCCCAGCAGCCTACTTCCTGCTTGCAGCACTGCCTCTGCTACCATCCCACTACCTAGCATCCTCCAATGATGGAGGCTTTCTTTCTCTAAGCTGGAGCGATCTCATTGGCAGAGATCGATATCTAGCCAATGAGATCGCTCCAGCTTAGAGACAGACATCCTCCGTCATCAGAGGATGCTGGGTAGTGGGACGGGAGCAGCTTCTGTGCGGCAAGCTGCTTGCTGCAGCAGCAAGCTGAAGTATGCTGCTGGGCACCTTTTAAACTTGATTTTTTTTGCGTAGATAACGGGTTTTTTTCAAAAATGACTAACATATTAAACTTTTTCTCTAAATGCTCCATCTAATGAACATTAGATATCTATATGTGATAGATCCGCTTTAACTCCAGAACAGCCGTGATTGTCCTGGTGCGTTGCCTTTCGTTAAGAGGTTAAAATAATGTTATTGACAGTGTTTTTTTTGTGAAAGTTCTTGTCAGGGTTTCACTGATACAGAGTGATAATATGGGATTCGCTAAAATATTTTATAGTTTTCTTACACGTAGACGAAATGCCGTTTCTCACATTTATCAAACCACATTTGAATTGCCTTGCAGGTGAAGTCTTCTGACTAGGGTTTCAGATGAAAACAAATATGTTAATGTCATTTGGCCTTTAAAATGTTAGTCTTAATAAGATGGAAATGTTCATGCTAATTGCAGAGAAAGATTGAATTCCCTGACAGATGAGTGGTGTTAATTGGAAATTACAACTAAGATATTTTAAGCCATGTTACATGAAAATAGTAGATCGTTCTGCAATTGGAAATCATCCAGTTTTTAAATAAACCCTACAGGAGTGTTTTGAGCATTAGTAATCGTCCCACTATTTCACATAAAGGATGGAGGAGGTGGGAGAAGGAAGATGGGATGATGAAAGAATGAGTGGTGAGAATCACAGAAGTGAATATTGGGTGGCATCTGCTCAGTATGAAAAATGGATTCTCTTCTTTGTAATGGCACTGAAGAGCTAAATAATTATATTCCTGAGTGTTGACTAGCTGAAAAAGAAGCAAATACCGTGTTCTTGTTAATTCCCAGTGACTATTCACTGTGGTTCATTTTTTTTTTAAAACCATAGAGAGTATTCCTATGGATAAGAAGTATTCTCTATGTGGATATCTTTCTCTCAGTGCCAAGAGTAACCAGCTACATCACTGATAAGGCCTTAGAGCACTGAAATGTGTGTGTGATGTTCGCTGGTATTTTAGTGTAAAGGGAAATTACCCTGCATTTATGGACTGAGCTGCCATTGTGGGTGGAGTAAGCACCATATTTAAATAGATTTTCTAATTTGTAATGGCACTAAAGAGCTAAACAGTGATCAGTGGCGTAACTATAGGGGTCCGGCCTCCCCCTGCGACCCCCTCGCCTGACACCCGCAATTAAGTAATGCAGAGCGTTGGGGCTCTGCATTACGAGAGTGCCGGTCTGCCAGAGGGAGATCAGTATTCCCTCCAGCAGACCGGCACTCTTGTAATGCAGAGCACTGGGAGATTACATAATCTCCCAGCACTCTGCATTACTGAAGAGGACCGCGTGGGAGAAGAGATCTGTGCAGAAAGAGGGACAGACCTGTCCTCTGCCACTGGACCACCAGCAAGGTAGGAGATTTAGGGGCAATGTGGAAGGGGCATTGTGGAGATTGAGGGGCATTGTGAAAGGGACAATGTGGAGATGGGGGCAATGTGGAAGGGGCAGTGTGGAGATGGGGGCATTGTGGAAGGGGCAATGTGGAGATTGAAAGGCAGTGTGGAGATGGGGGGCAATATGGAGGTGGCCAATGTGGTCGGGGGGCCCATGGCAATTCTTGCACCAGGGCCCATTGGCTTCTAGTTACGCCTCTGACAGTGATATTCCTGAGCGGGGAATAGCCTGAGAACGAGCAAATATTGTTCTTGTGTTTGCAGTCAATATTCACTTGTGATTCCAAAAAATGAAATACAGGGAAGAGAAAAAAAAAGATAACAGGGAAAATAAATGTTAGATAAGAAGCAGTGAGGCAAGGAGGCAGAATTGTGAGGAGGGAGATGTAGGAGTGGAAATAGTCATAGAGGAAGGTACTAGAAAAATTCTGAAAGGGATTGACAGACTGAGCAGAGGAGGCATTGTGAGAGAGAAGGAAACATCATGGGGTAGTGATGGAGACACTAGGGGTTATGCACTAAGGAGTGATAAAGTGGAGATGACTTCTCCAGTGATCTCACTTCTCTAGTTCCAGTGTTATTCTGTAGAGCTTATGCACTAAGATCCCCAAAGTTGGAGAAACCTTAGTGAATTGGCTCCATAGGAATTGGAGAAGTGATATCACTGGATATGTCATTGTCACTTTATCACTTCTTTATCACTTTTTAGTACATAACCCCAATTATGCAGAGAGAGGTAGAACAGAAGGAAGTACGGTGAATAATTGGGGAATTGAAGAGGCATGAGGAGAGGAAGAAAGAGGGGCGGAGGCATGAGCAAGAAGAGGAGGAGAAAAAATGGAAAAGATAGATTTGTTCAAGAGAGGGAGAAAACAAGGGGGAATAGGTGTTGTTAGAGAGGTGGCTGGGAATGGGGATACACTGATGGCAAGAAGGTCAGGCTGGTGAGACAAAAAAAGACCTGTGAGAATTTGAGTAAGAAAGGTTAGAAGAGAGGAACCATAAGGTGTGAGACAGGAGGAGAAGAGTTAAAAGATGGGAAAAAGGCAGATGTAAGATGTCAGGATCTGTAATATATTTCCCAAAACATCAATACACCTCAATCTGAATAATTATTTTGACTGTTAAAGGGATAGTAATACTTAATTATTACTAATCCCTATATTAAAGTCATATTAAAAATAAATGTATTGCCCCCAGTGTCATCTCTCAAACCTTTATGGTTTGAGAGATAATCGCTCCTAAAGTTGCCCTCTCCCTCCCCCTTCCCCAAAGTCAGCGTTGTAGCTGACTGAAGGGAAATCCGGTCTTACAATCATCAGGTGGCTCTGCGGCAGAGCCGTGATCCCGTTAATAAAAAAAAAAAATATTTCACTAAAACTGTCTTCTACGTGTGCTTGCAAACCAAGCACACGTAGAAGACCATTTCAGTGAAAGTTTTCTTTTTTATTAACGCGATCACGGCTGTGCTACAGAGCCGCCTGAAAGTCGTATGACCGGATTTCCCTTCAGTCAGCTAGAACACTGACTACAGGGAAGGGGGAGGGAGAGGGCAACTTTAGGAGCGAATATCTCTCAAACCATAAAGGTTTGAGAGATGACACTGGGGGCAATACATTTATTTTTAATATGACTTTAATATAGGGATTAGTAATAATTAAGTATTACTATCCCTTTAAGTGTACATTTTGTTACTCTCACAAATGACAGAATATTGACCCAGTGGGTATCACTGTGTATCATCCTGTGCCCCACAAATATCTAATTTGTTTCCAAAGAGTAGATCATTTTTTCCTACTGCTTTTTCTTTTTCTCCTGTTTGATAATATCCTTTAATATAAAAGGCCAGATGTATGTTTGTGCAGTAGAGGCCGATGCAGTCATGCGCAGTAGAGACTGCCCGAACACACATAATGCTGGCCCGTGTACACGGGCTTTTACACTAGATAGCAATATTTAGATATGGGATCACAGTCGTGGGGATGTACATAAATCCTGAAAACACGATCTAGACCAGAGGTTCTCAACCCGTGCCCTCAGTGGCCACTAACAGGCCAGGACTTAAAGGGATAGTAATACTTCGTTTTATCTTTATTTTATTTTGTAGGCATTAAAAAAACATGAAGAACAATATAAGTCTTATCTCTCAAACCTTTATGGTTTAAGAGATATTCACAAGCAAAGTATCCCCCCCCCCCCCCGTTCAGCCACATCAGAAGGGAGGTGCCCAGGTAGACTGCAGAGAGGGACAATCTTCAATTAAGATAAGGGAAAAAGCTGAAAAACTTGTCAAGGGGGGGAGGGCTTTCATTGTTTTCATACAAAGAAGATTGTCCCCTGCTGTTATCTGTCTGGTCTTACAACCAGATTCACATCTGAGAAGAGATGGCTTACACTAGGAAAAAGGGGCGGGAGGGGGAAACTTTGCTTGTGAATATCTTTTAAACCATAAAGGTTTGAGAGATAAGACTTATATCGTCTTTCATGTTTTTTTAATGCCTACAAAATAAAATAAAGATAAAACTAACTATTACTATCCCTTTAAGAATTTCTCTGCTAGAACACGTGTGTTGATCAGAGGTTCATTCATATTGATTAACTCACCTGTGCTCTCACAAGGAAATTCTCAAATCTTGACCTGTTAGTAGCCACTGAGGGCACTTGTTGAGAACCACTGATCTAGACAACCGTTACTGTTTCTGTGCTCTGTTCTTCTTTTTTCACTATATTTTGAATATCATTAGTGCATATGTATAATACTTTTCACTTAAAACTTTTGAGAATAATTTTTCTCACTGTTATGATACAAGTACGTAATGCCATATGTAAAAGCATGTAAAAGAAATGTCTATACATTTCTTGACTTTATAATGCATTATACTGTAGGTATAGCATACTGAGACTGGAGGGTTTGGAAATTAGTAGTGATGAGCGAGCACCCCAATGCTCGGATGTTCGGGTGCTCTGACCGAGCACCCCCTGAGGCTCGAGTGCTCGGCCGAGCACCCGAGCCCCATTGAAGTCAATGGGAGGACTCGAGCATTACACCAGGCACCCCCTGCTCTGATGAGGGGAGGGTGCCTGGTCCATAGGAAAAGGGCAGAAAAAGATGGAAACACTACAGAAATGGTTCAGGGACAGCATAGGGAGGATGTCTGGATGCACCTTGGACTCCAACATCGCTGCTGGGAACGATCTTTCGCCCGTAGTACGCCATTTTTACAGACTGACCGTAAAACACACAAAAAGGAAAATAAAAACGACTTTAGGCGAAAAATTGTTACCAAACAGTATTTGCTGTATATTTACTTGTATATCATCTGCAAATTCTCCCAAAAATTTCATCGATTTTCTGAAGTGAGGCCATGATTAAGAGGGAAACGTGCGCAGAGGCAAATTATCCCAAAAATTTCCTTGATTTTCAGAACTGAGGCCATGATTAAGAGGGAAACGTGCGCAGAGGCAAATTCTCCCAAAAATTTCCTTGATTTTCAGAACTGAGGCCATGATTAAGAGGGAAACGTGCGCTGAGCTGACCATCTAAAACATTATGGGTGAGGGTCTGCTGCAGAGCTGACCATCCTAAACATTATATGCGAAGGCCCGCTAGTGAGCTGACGCTATAAAACATTATATGAGAGGGCCCGCTAGAGAGCTGACCCAATAAAACATTATATGAGAAGGCCCGCTGGTGAGCTGACCTATATAAAAATTGGCAAACAGGGCCCGCTGGTGAGCTGGCCCTATATAAAAATTATATCACAGGGCCCGCTGGTGAGCTGGCCCTATATAAAAATTATATCCCAGGGCACGCTGGTGAGCTGGCCCTATATAAAAATTATATCCCAGGGCATATGGAAGAGGAGGAGGAGGATGAGAACATTAAGAGTCAACCATATACCCGTTTTTTGGGTGGAAGGGGTGAATGGGAATACAGAGTATTCCCATCATTGTAAATAACATATATAAAGTGAGTTTATGTTCCCCCGGGGCTTTCCTCCAGTGGAGTGGAGAAGTCAGGGGAAATCCAGGCCTTGTTCATTTTTATAAGTGTCAACCTATCAGCATTGTCGGTGGAAAGGCGGATACGCTTATCTGTTATGATGCCACCAGCAGCACTAAATACCCGCTCAGACAGAACGCTGGCGGCAGGGCAGGCCAGCACCTCCAAGGCGTAGAGTGCCAGTTCATACCACGTGTCCAGCTTGGACACCCAGTAGTTGTAAGGCACAGAGGGATCATTGAGGACGCTGACACGGTCTGCTACGTACTCCTTCACCATCTTCCAAAACTTTTCCCTCCTTGTGACACTAGGCTGCGCATCAGGGTGAGGGTGCTGGCGGGGTGTCATGAAGGTGTCCCACGCCTTGGAGAGTGTTGCCCTGCCTTTGTCGGAACTGCTGTGTGCTCCCCTTTTCTCCCCTTCTCGGTTGGCCAAGGTAGCACGTACTCTGCCGCCAGCGTTGTCAGATGGAAAATTTTGGAGCAATTTTTCAACAAGAACCTTCTGGTATTGCACCATTTTGCTTGTCCTCTCCACCGGAGGAATGAGAGATGAGAAATTCTCTTTGTAGCGGGGGTCCAGAAGGGTGAACACCCAGTAATCCGTGTTGTCTAAAATGCGTACAACGCGTGGGTCACGGGAAAGGCAGCCTAACATAAAGTCAGCCATGTGTGCCAGAGTACCAACAGTCAAGATTTCGCTGTCCTCACCAGGAGGCTGACTCTCAATATCCTCATCCTCTTCCTCCTCTTCTGCCCACCCACGCTGAAGAGATGGAACTAAAGTTCCATGGCTACCCTCTGTAGCGGAGGCAACCGTGTCTTCCTCCTCCTCCTCCTCCTCCTCCTCCTCCTCCGCCTCCTCCAATTGTCGCTGAGAAGACGAAGTGAGGGTGCTCTGGCTATCACCTTGTGTAAGCTCTTCCTCCCCCATTTCCACCTCTTCCACATGCAAAGCGTCGGTTTTAATTGTGAGCAGCGAGCGTTTCAGTAGGCACAGAAGTGGGATGGTTACACTGATAATAGCGTTATCGCCGCTCACCATCTGTGTCGATTCCTCAAAATTGCGTAAAACCTCGCAGAGGTCTGACATCCATTCCCACTCCTCACTTCTGATTACAGGAAGTTGAACGGAGAGGCGACGACCGTGTAACAGCTGGTACTCCACTACTGCCCTCTGCTGCTCACAAAGCCGGGCCAACATGTGGAAGGTGGAGTTCCAGCGCGTGCTCACGTCACACAGCAGCCGGTGAGCTGGCAATTGTAAGCGCTGCTGCAGCTTCAACAGGCCGGCCGAAGCTGTAGATGACTTACGGAAATGTGCACACACGCGGCGCACCTTGGTCAAGAGATCATGCACATTGGGGTAGGTTTTTAGAAATCGCTGCACCACTAAATTAAATACATGCGCTAGGCATGGTACGTGTGTGAGCTTGCCGAGCTCCAAAGCCGCCACCAAGTTACGCCCATTATCACACACAACCATGCCTGCTTGCAGGTTGAGTGGCGAGAGCCACTGCTCGGTCTGGTGACTAATCCCCTGCAACAGCTCTGAGGCCGTGTGCTGTTTGTCCCCAAGGCAGATCAGCTTCAGCACGGCCTGTTGACGCTTCCCCACTGCAGTGCTACACTGCTTCCAGCTACTGGCTGATGGGGGAGTGGCGGTGTGTGTAGAGAATTCGGAGGTGGAAACGGAGGAGGAGGAGCCAATAACGTAGGTGCTGGTGGAAACCCTGATGGAGGTAGGGCCCGCAATCCTCGGCGTGGGTAGCACCCGTGCCATCCCAGGGTCCGAGTCGCTCCCAGCCTCCACGACATTCACCCAGTGTGCCGTCAGGGAAATGTAGCGTCCCTGGCCACAAGCACTTGTCCATGTGTCAGTCGTTAAGTGGACCTTCCCAGTAACTGCGTTGGTCAGGGCACGGGTGATGTTACGGGACACATGGTGGTGTAATGCGGGGATGGCACACCGGGAAAAGTAGTGGCGGCTGGGGACCGCGTACCGAGGGACAGCTGCTGCCATCAGGCTGCGGAAGGACTCAGTGTCCACAAGCCTAAATGGCAGCATTTCGATGGCCAGTAATTTTGAAAGGTGTGAGGTTAGTGCTATGGCCTGTGGGTGGGTGGCTGGGTATTTTCTCTTGCGCTCAAATGCCTGGGGTAACGACATTTGGACGCTGTGCTGGGACAGGGAAGTGGATGTGGTCGCTGATGGTGCTTCAGATGCTACAGGTGCAGGGCGGGAGGTATGCGGGCCTGCGCCTTCGACAGGCGATTGGCCGGCACCGAAAACAGGGGAAGAGGAGGCAGTGGTGTGGCCTGCAGACACAGATGGGCGATCCAGGCGTTCCTCCCACTTACTACGGTGCTTGGATGCCATGTGTCGGATCATGCTGGTGGTGGTGAGGTTTCTAGTGTTCATGCCTCGGCTCATTCTGGTGTGGCACAGGTTGCAAACTACAAATCTTTTGTCGTCCGCACTTTCCTTAAAAAAACGCCATACCGCGGAACACCTACCCCTTGGCAAGGTAGATTTACGCAAGGGGGTGCTCCGTGGAACATTTGCGGGCCGGTTTGGTGCGGTCCGCCTTCTTTCTGTAGCCACACCACTGCCTCTTCCAGCCTGTTGCGGTGCTGCAGATGGCTCACCCTCAGGACTGCTGTCATCGCTCGGCTCTACACCTTCCCAGGTGGGGTCAGTCACCTCATCGTCCACCAAGTCCTCCTCCACTTCCTCACTCTGATCATCCTCCTCAAGTCTTGATCCCACCACATACTCGGTCATTGACAACTGTATAACATTCTCCTCAACAAGGTCTTGAGAAGGAAATAGTGGTTGATTTAATGGCAACTGTGTCTCATCATCATCATCATCATCCACTACTTCCTTTGACCTTAAATGCCGTTCACATCTGTCATCTTCTTGTGATTGGGTAGCCTCTAGAGGTTGTGAATCAGGGCACAAGATGTCATGTTCCTCTGCAAGCGTGCTTGGAGAGAGGGTCAAATGAAGGATTGGTGATGAGACGAGCTCATCACTATATCCCAGTGTGGGATCACTTCTTTGACCAGACCGTGTATGGTGGGAGGAAGGATGATCAGAGTGAGGATTATGTTGACCAGACTCTTGGCTACTGAGAGTGGACTTGGTGGAAGACAGGGTGGTGCTTAACCGACTGGAAGCAGTATCAGCTGTCATCCAACCGACCACCTGTTCGCACTGGTCGGACCTCGAGAGTGATGTCCTGCGACGCCCTGTGAAATCAGACATGAAGCTAGGTATGGTGGATGTCTTTCTTTCTTGTGCTCTGGCACCAGGCACAGTTTCTCCGCGTCCTGACCCGCGCCCTGAACTTTCAGGATCACGTCCACTTCCCCGTCCCTTTTTACCCGCCTTCTTCATCTTACACGATATATATGACTTTAATATATATGAGTTTGAAAACTTAACAGTATTTCTTACTATTCTGCAACTCTGCAGAGTACACAGAATAGGCTGCTAAACTGCGGTGACACACACTGAATGGAATAAGTGACTTTAATATTTGAGTTTGAAAAATTAACAGTATTTCTTACTATTCTGCAACTCTGCAGAGTACACAGAATAGGCTGTTAAACGGCGTTGAAACACACTGAATGGAATATGTGACTTTAATATTTGAGTTTGAAAACTTAACAGTATTTCTTATAATTCTGCAACTCTGCAGAGTACACAGAATAGGCTGTTAAACGGCGGTGAAAGACACTGAATGGAATATGTGACTTTGATATTTGAGTTTGAAAAATTAACAGTATTTCTTACTATTCTGCAACTCTGCAGAGTACACAGAATAGGCTGTTAAACGGCGTTGAAACACACTGAATGGAATATGTGACTTTAATATTTGAGTTTGAAAACTTAACAGTATTTCTTATAATTCTGCAACTCTGCAGAGTACACAGAATAGGCTGTTAAACGGCGGTGAAAGACACTGAATGGAATATGTGACTTTGATATTTGAGTTTGAAAAATTAACAGTATTTCTTACTATTCTGCAACTCTGCAGAGTACACAGAATAGGCTGTTAAACGGCGTTGAAACACACTGAATGGAATATGTGACTTTAATATTTGAGTTTGAAAACTTAACAGTATTTCTTATAATTCTGCAACTGTACAGAGTACACAGAATAGGCTGTTAAACGGCGGTGAAAGACACTGAATGGAATATGTGACTTTGATATTTGAGTTTGAAAAATTAACAGTATTTCTTACTATTCTGCAACTCTGCAGAGTACACAGAATAGGCTGTTAAACGGCGTTGAAACACACTGAATGGAATATGTGACTTTAATATTTGAGTTTGAAAACTTAACAGTATTTCTTATAATTCTGCAACTGTACAGAGTACACAGAATAGGCTGTTAAACGGCGGTGAAAGACACTGAATGGAATATGTGACTTTAATATTTGAGTTTGAAAACTTAACAGTATTTCTTATAATTCTGGAACTGTACAGAGTACACAGAATAGGCTGTTAAACGGCGGTGAAAGACACTGAATGGAATATGTGACTTTAATATTTGAGTTTGAAAACTTAACAGTATTTCTTATAATTCTGCAACTGTACAGAGTACACAGAATAGGCTGTTAAACGGCGGTGAAAGACACTGAATGGAATATGTGACTTTAATATTTGAGTTTGAAAACTTAACAGTATTTCTTATAATTCTGCAACTCTGCAGAGTACACAGAATAGGCTGTTAAACGGCGGTGAAAGACACTGAATGGAATATGTGACTTTGATATTTTAGTTTGAAGACTTAACAGTATTTCTTCCTATTCTGCAACTCTGCACAGTACACAGAATGTGCTGCTACACTGCGGCGAAGCACACTGAATGGAATATGTGACTTTGATATTTGAGTTTGAAAACTTAACAGTATTTCTTACTATTCTGCAACTGTGCAGAGTACACAGAATAGGCTGCTAAACGGCGGTGAAACACACTGAATGGAATATGTGACTTTAATATTTGAGTTTGAAAACTTAACAGTATTTCTTACTATTCTGCAACTCTGCAGAGTACACAGAATAGGCTGCTAAACGGCGGTGATACACACTGAATGGAATATGTGACTTTAATATTTGAGTTTGAAAACTTAACAGTATTTCTTACTATTCTGCAACTGTGCAGAGTACACAGAATAGGCTGCTAAACGGCGGTGACACACACTGAATGGAATATGTGACTTTAATATTTGAGTTTGAAAACTTAACAGTATTTCTTACTATTCTGCAACTCTGCAGAGTACACAGAATAGGCTGTTAAACGGCGTTGAAACACACTGAATGGAATATGTGACTTTAATATTTGAGTTTGAAAACTTAACAGTATTTCTTATAATTCTGGAACTGTACAGAGTACACAGAATAGGCTGTTAAACGGCGGTGAAAGACACTGAATGGAATATGTGACTTTAATATTTGAGTTTGAAAACTTAACAGTATTTCTTATAATTCTGCAACTGTACAGAGTACACAGAATAGGCTGTTAAACGGCGGTGAAAGACACTGAATGGAATATGTGACTTTAATATTTGAGTTTGAAAACTTAACAGTATTTCTTATAATTCTGCAACTCTGCAGAGTACACAAAATAGGCTGTTAAACGGCGGTGAAAGACACTGAATGGAATATGTGACTTTGATATTTTAGTTTGAAGACTTAACAGTATTTCTTCCTATTCTGCAACTCTGCACAGTACACAGAATGTGCTGCTACACTGCGGCGAAGCACACTGAATGGAATATGTGACTTTGATATTTTAGTTTGAAGACTTAACAGTATTTCTTCCTATTCTGCAACTCTGCACAGTACACAGAATGTGCTGCTAAACTGCGGCGAAGCACACTGAATGGAATATGTGACTTTGATATTTGAGTTTGAAGACTTAACAGTATTTCTTCCTATTCTGCAACTCTGCACAGTACACAGAATGTGCTGCTACACTGCGGCGAAGCACACTGAATGGAATATGTGACTTTGATATTTTAGTTTGAAGACTTAACAGTATTTCTTCCTATTCTGCAACTCTGCACAGTACACAGAATGTGCTGCTAAACTGCGGCGAAGCACACTGAATGGAATATGTGACTTTGATATTTGAGTTTGAAGACTTAACAGTATTTCTTCCTATTCTGCAACTCTGCACAGTACACAGAATGTGCTGCTACACTGCGGCGAAGCACACTGAATGGAATATGTGACTTTGATATTTTAGTTTGAAGACTTAACAGTATTTCTTCCTATTCTGCAACTCTGCACAGTACACAGAATGTGCTGCTAAACTGCGGCGAAGCACACTGAATGGAATATGTGACTTTGATATTTGAGTTTGAAGACTTAACAGTATTTCTTCCTATTCTGCAACTCTGCACAGTACACAGAATGTGCTGCTAAACTGCGGCGAAGCACACTGAATGGAATATGTGACTTTGATATTTTAGTTTGAAGACTTAACAGTATTTCTTCCTATTCTGCAACTCTGCACAGTACTCAGAATGTGCTGCTAAACTGCGGCGACGCACACTGAATGGAATACGTGACTTTGATATTTTAGTTTGAAGACTTAACAGAATGTGCTCTAATCTGCAACTTTGCACACTAAACAGAATGTGCTCTAATCTGCAACTTTGCACACTAAACAGAATGTGCTCTAATCTGCAACTTTGCACACTAAACAGAATGTGCTCTAATCTGCAACTGTGCACACTAAACAGAATGTGCTCTAATCTGCAACTTTGCACACTAAACAGAATATATATATATTTTTTTTTTTTTTTTTTTTTTTTCCCCCCACACCAAATAACCTGCTGCCCCCACACACAGTAGTCCTAAAAAGGACTTTTGGTTCTTTTTTTTTCACAATTTTTGTTTTTTTCCTCCCTACACTGCCTTTCCCTTCCTATCCTCAGCTCTCCCTGGCTCAGACTGAGCCGAACTCGCTGGTCAGGTGCTATACAGCACCTGACCACGGGTTCTGGCCAGCCAATCAGTGTAATGCCAGCAGCCAACATGGCTGCTGGCATTACACCGATGTCAGAGCCTCCCTGCACGTTTATTGGCTGCGCAGCAGCCGCAAAACGTGCGGGGAGGAGACCCGAACATGGCGGGCGAGCACATGCGGTACTCGTACGAGTACCGCCATGTGCCGAGCAGAGCGATGCTCGAGCCGATCCGAGCATCGGCCGAGCATGCTCGCTCAACACTAGAAATTAGAGCTCATCCGTGCTGGGTTTGATGCCTGCAAAAGCAATTACCTGTATAAAGAAATAATGTGGATTTCCCATGGGAATATGATAACCATTCTAATTGTCGAAATAGAGACTGTGGACTGATCATAAAATTAGCTAATCTCCTTGGATGCACTGCGGTTATGATAAGCTAATAGGTTCTTCTACTTATTCAGTCTCATTCTCAGCCTAGACAGTCATTTCTGTCACTGCTGCAGTAAGTATATACAAATATCGTTGTGATGTGTGGAATTTTATTACCTTGTTATTGCTTATTTTTTTGCTTCTAAAGCAGCAAGTTGGCTGTGTACTATATGTAGGTTCATATAGTGACACTCACCTACCAGTTTATAGAATCTCCTGGTAACGTACATTAGTTACCAGTTGCCCAGAATCCCTTCTTGCATTATTTTGTCTCTTTCAGATCTGAGAGATAAACTTGTGCACCCCAATAAGGACACATGTTTGCTACAGCTTTGTGTATTTCAATGTCAGCAGTGGTAATCTTTAGCTGTTAAAATAATAGCTACTGACAACAGATAAGAACCAACCGGCCCATCTAGTTTACCTATATTTCTATCTAGAAAACTGCAAAATCTTACATAGTCCCCAGAATAGACTTATGTTTATTTGGGGCATTTTTGGTTTCCCTTGTTGTATTAGCTTATACCACTTCTGCTGGGTGTCTGTTACATTTGTCTGTCACCCTTTTTGTAAAGTTGTACTCCATTACTTATGTCAGGCACCTTCAAATTGTAGACCATTCCCTTTTCTTTTAGTATTTCTCTTTTCCTGAAAAAGCATCATGCCAGTACTTTATTAAATCCATTATTATTTTTAAAAGTGTCTATTACCCCTATACCTGTTCTATTCCAATCTGCACATAGTAAGGACTTTATTCTGTTAAATTTGGCCATAAATAACTTGTACCATTTTAATGATACTTATTTGAACTACCTACTTCTGGTGGTCGAGTCTACAGAACTGAACAAATTACTCCAGGTGAGGTCTTGCCAGTAATTGATAGAATGGCAGTAATACCTTTTACATCATGCTGCTAATACTGCTTCACATACAATTACCATTAGATTTTTCTACATCTTTAATGCATTGTTTGCCTACTTTAAAGTAACCTGAAACTAATAACTCCCAAGACTTTTTCCTCTGTCATTGTTGTAAGCAACATACCATTAAAAGTGTATACCTCATGGCTTTTGTGCCCTAAATGTATAACCTTCTACTTTATAGTGTTAGGCTTTAGTTGAACTGCAACATCTATGATAATCAGGTGACCTAGCTGTGGCTGAGCTACAACATACATCATCTTAAAGAGATAGTAATACTTAAAATGTAAAAAAATATGTTGTAGGGTTTGCCCCCTTGAGTAAAACAAGTTATCACAGCTCAAAGTTGAATTTTTTAGGTGCAATATCACAGTGGCCTGAAATTGTACACTGGCGCTGTTGTTACACCATCCTATGGAGATTTATAGTCTACGGACATATTATTACTATCCCTTTAAGCCATCTTCCAGTTGTTGTTGGACTGCAAACTTCATCATCCTTATCCAATGATTGGCTGGCTGAGAATAGTTGATGCAGATGCAGTATTACATAAAATAAAATCTAGGTTTTGTTATTGCATACCCATCTCTATAAATCTTGGGTTTGCTTTTGGTGTGAAAGTGTATTGATTCCAATTTCTAGCAAGCAAGGCCTTCATAACCATATGTTTAAGGATGTAGGATGCATGTTTTGTGTCCCCATCATACAGAGCTACAGAATACACTTTATAAATACATTATAATAATAATAATAACTAAAATGAAAGGGAGCCTCAACCTAAAAGTGTCAGGGTATGTAGGTTGTAACAGATCCTCTTGAAAACTATAATTGAACGTTGTTATAAATAGAAATGATTGGCATTAATACAATCAAAACTATATATTGATATACCAGAAATTGTGTGGAAACTATTATCACCATATCTGCGGGGCCGGATTTGTAATTAGGCAGAGCAGGCATCTGCCTACAGGCACACCCCACAGAGGGGTGCCTGTCATTTGGATCCCCTGCTTGGCTCCTGTGGCCCCCAACAACATGGTAAGGTCTCAGTCTGTGCCTTCTATGGCACAGACCTGTAGCTGTGGTGAGCTCCCTCGTCGGCTCTTTAGTAATGCAGAGCGCTGGGAGATGACATCATCTTCCAGCGCTCTGCATTACTGAAGAGAAGACTGCACGGGAGCTCCAGCAGTTGCAGCTCTGTGCAGAAGGAGGAAGCACAGACAGACCTCTCCAGTCCAGGGTAGCAAACGGACACAGGGGGCAATATGGAGATGATGGGGGCACTGTGAGGGCAATATGGAGCTGATGGGAGGCAATGTGGCGATTAAGAGCATTGTGGAGATGGCAAATCGGGGGGGGGGGGGGTGCTTCAGATTTCTGTGCCTACAGGCTCGTGTGATGTAAATCCAGCCCTGCATATCTGTATTTACCATCACAAAAAATGTCAATAATCTACAATGTATAAGAATAATAAAATCAAATAAGAAAACATTATTTGTTGCCAAAGGAAAAAAATAGCACTCAACACTAATGAGATTGAGTAAGTAATCATGAGAATACATGATGAAGATGAAAGAAGATGAATGGCAGTTGAGTTGATGGTTCTCTCATATGGTATATGAAAATAAACATATAGTGTAATCTGATAAAATAATACATATACAAAATTACATGTGATCAGTGATCTATAGTATATCTAGGGATGGATTCTATTGAAGGTACCAAATGTTAACACCCGTTTTATCAGACATTTTCCTATTGAAGTCTATGGGGAAACCTGGAGATAAAAGCAGTGATAAAATTAGCACCTGCAATAGAATCCAGCTCCTAACTGTTAAAAAAATACTAATTTACTCCAATTTTTAATAGTCCAATATAAATGTCCATATGTACATATTAAAAAGGATGAAGAAACTCCAGCTGCAGCAGGAACTCATTGATCAGTTGTAACAGATATTGTCCAAATGCTCCTGATCAGTCCTAGACAGAACAAAGTATCAAATGTTGAACATAAGAAACTTCTCTCAAATTTAAAGGGATAGTAATGTCAGAAAAAAGTATTAACTATATGATAGATACAATTAAAAGAGAGTACTTGCACTTATTCTTATCTCTCAGACCATTATGGTTTGAGAGATATAGGAAAATAAAGTTCTCCACTCCCTCCCCTTTCTGCTTGACGGGCTGTAAAGCTGTCAGAAGCAGATTCTGGTCACTTGACCAGACGTGGCTCTTCAGCAGTGCCAATATAATGATATCTAAAGGTAAGTACTTAATCGAAATGATCTACATTGTGTGCTTGCAAATCAGGCACACGTTGTAGACTGTTCCAATGAAGTATTTATTTTTAGGTATCGATATGTCGGTGCTGCTGAAGAGCCGCTATCTGATCCAGGAACCAGAATCTGCTTCTGACAGCTTTACAGCTTGTCAAGCAGAAAGGGGAGGGAGCGGAGAACTTTATTTTTCTATATCTCTCAAACCATAATGGTTTGAGAAATACGAATAAGTGCAAGTACTCTCTTTTAATTGTATCTACCATATAGTTAATACTTTTTTCCGAAATTACTATCCCTTTAAATGCTGAAGCTTGTATATGCCGAACAACAGTATCACAAATGAGGGATATATACACTGTCCTCACTCAGTACTCTCTCATCCTGAACAATGAAGTATGTAGATAAAGATAATTTTCGGACTCAAATGTTTTCAGTGAATGCTGGTAAAAAATTAATGGAGGTACTTTAAAACCATCTCTACCTGGTCAAACTCTGTTGTGGGGACCAACAAAAATCTGTTGTTTCCCTCTGCAGCTCCAGAGGGCAAGGACTTGCAAGTGATTGGATATATAATAAAGGTTAGGGGCATATGATTAAGCCCTCAGATTTAAATGTACAATATAACTTAAACAAGTATAGATCGGATAAAAAAGTTATATTGAAATAGCTTAACATGTTAAACTGTTTGATTGTTCTCCTGATGAAATAATCAGTATAGCGCTATGAAACACATTGAGCTTATTTTATTTACATTGCAACATTGTTTTAGACACCTTTTTTATATACTACTTATTCTCAATATTGGATTCAAAGCAAAGCCAAATGAAGGCCTCTTAAAGGGATAGTGATGTTTCACAAAAACAGCAGCTCCAATTAATCTTCATAGTATTTGAGTCATAGTGTTATTTCAGTACTGTCAGAGTTGTAGTTCAATAGTAATTGAATGATAAAGTTTCCTCCTCCCGCCCCTTTTACCTGGTGTAAGCCACCTCCCCTGAGATGTGGAACCTGGTTCCTTGACCAGACAGATCGCTGCAAGGGACAATCTTCTGACTGTGAGAACAATTAAAGCCCTGCCCCCCCTTGACAGGTTTTTCCCTTATGCTAATTGAAGACTGTCCCTCTCTGTATCCCCTCCCGCTCCTTTTACCTAGTGTAAGCTACCTCTCCTCAGATGTAGATTCTGGTCTTAAGACCAGATAGCTCACAGCAAGGGACAATCTTCTTACTGAGAGATCAATGAAAACTCTGCCTCCTTGACGGGTTTTTCAGATTTTTCCTTTATGCTAATTGAAGAGTGTTCCTCTCTGCAAGCCATCTGGACACCACCTTGCTGTTCTGAGCTGAGCAATGTTATATCAGTAAAAGGGGAGAGAGGGGGATACTTTATCATTCAATTACTATTGAACTACAACTCTGACAGTACTGAAATAACACTCTCCATGGCCCAAATACTATGAAGATTAATTGGAGCTGCTTTTATTATGAAACATTACTATTTGACCCTTTCCCTGCAAGAGGGATTTGCAGCAAATTAGGAGACATTATTAAAAGAATCAAAGGATGAATTTAAAAATTCATGCTTTGATATTACAAAATGTGTGAATGGAAACACTTACTTGTATATTGGTGCTTTGAAAAGTAGTTTGTTAAAGGGATAGTAATGTTTCATAATAAAAGCAGCTCTAATTAATCATAATAGTATTTGGACTTCGGAGAGTGTTATTACAATTCTGTCAGAGTTGTAGTTCAAGAGTAGTTCGATGACAAAGTATCCCCCTCCTGCCCCTTTTACTGATGTAACACTGTTCAGCCAGATCAGAAGGGAGGTGCCCATGTAGATTGCAGAGAGGGACAATCTTCAATTAATATAATGCAAAAACCTGAAAAGCTTGTCAAGGGGGGCATGGCTTTCATTGTTTTCACTGTAAGAAGATTGTCCCCTGCTGTTATCTGTCTGGTCTAGCTCCCACATTCATTCCTCTCTATCTTGATATCATAAATGCGGGGGGTAGTGGAATGACATCTTTGTGGTTATCTTTTTCGTTTCTGGACAGGGCGTGGGTCTCCTGTGGGCTCACAGCTGGGCTCAAATGTTTTTAGTATTGCAGTGGTTGTTGTTTCTATGCATCCGCCACTCAGAGAATGACATGGGAATATTGAAACTGCAAGTCTTCCCTTTTATAAAGGGATAGTAATGTTTCATAATAAAAGCAGCTCTAATTAATCATCATAGTATTTGGACTTTGGAGAGTGTTATTTCAATTCTGTCAGAGTTGTAGTTCAAGAGTAATTCAATGACAAAATATCCCCCTCCCGCCCCTTTTTACTGATGTAACACTGTTCAGCCAGATCAGAAGGGAGGTGCCCAGGTAGACTGCAGAGAGGGACAATCTTCAATTAAGATAAGGGAAAAACCTGAAAAACTTGTCAAGGGGGGCAGGACTTTCATTGTTCTCATAGGAAGAATATTGTCCCCTTCTGTTATCTGTCTGGTCTGTGGACTGGATTCCACATCTGAGAAGAGATGGCTTACACTAGGTAAAAGGGGCGGGAGGGGAAACTTTGCTTGTGAATATCTCTCAAACCATAAAGGTTTGAGAGATAAGACATATATCATTCTTCGTGTTTTTTTTAATGCCTACAAAATAAAATAGAGATAAAACGAAGTATTACTATCGCTTTAAACCTGAGAAATGGGAAATAACACTGACAGAGTATTTGTGTATTTGCAAATAGAAAAAAAATTCCAATTGAAAATATTTCACTCTACCCAACACTTTACAGTAGGACAGACAAAACTGATCCTTTCATGTATAAAAGTCAACTTTTATTAAACAGAATCCATTTTATCTAAATCTATTGAAGGTCCTTCTGTCAGTGAAACGCTTTAAGTGACAATGAAAACATAAGTGGAAATGTACGTATGAACAATTGAAATGTTTTCTAGGACACATAATTTGTCAATGGATTTTTTTATGTTCTCCAGTCTACTATATTTTAATGCTTTTAACCAAAAGAAATGTACATTTTACAACAATCAAAATTTCCAGGTTGTAACTGATGTATTTTTTATTTGTGATTAAAGGAAACAGAGAAATGTAGGGAATTCAGATGTGTCACAAAAAATGCATTGTTGTAAGCGCTCACAGAGAATGAACAAAAGAATGAATGATCTTGAAAGATGTAATACCACCTAATAATAACCCCTCACTTATCTCACTATGGCCACAAAATCATAATGACCCCTCTGAATGTGGACTTTGTACTTATGCTCGAGAAAAAACATCTCCAAGCAATCCTGAAATAAATGTCCATGGAGGCAGACGTGACGGTTTCCAGAAGTTTCCCAAACTGAAGCATGCAACGATAGTCCAGCCTCAGAATACCAGGCAAATGTTCTCTTCTTAGGAGAACAAGCAAACCCTATGTGTATGGTTTGTCCTCTTTTTGTCAGTTATACCTGTACTCTTTCGAGCAGACTTAGTCAACTTTTAGCAGACCAGCTGCTTGGGGATGATGAAATTTTTAGTTTCCAATAGATGCCATGCTAAATGTTGCCTTCTCATCTCTAGACACAATGAGCAAGTACAGTGAAGCTTCTTCAGAGTAGACAATGGCATTTCGCTACTGCACTGTACTTGGGCATTATAACAGTGAAAAGCATATGGAGATTTACTTACCTGTAATGAAACAACAGAGCTAAAATGAAATGGCTAGAAATGCTTAGTTTGCAAAAATTACAGGCTTCGTCCTGACGAGAAAAATAAGGGTTCTCCCACTGAGAGATGTTTATTCAAAAATTATTGCAGCTCATACTTTTTTGTATGCAGCACCTCCATGGCCTGAAATGGAAATTGTGGTGGTGATGCTACTACATCAGTCTATGAACAGCTCTGATCAGTTGACCCCAACCCTCCCTAGGATATTTTAACAATATTACCACTTTAAACTCTCAGCCAGGAAAGTGCTGAACCCAAAAAAATGCAAATATGCGATAAAAAAGCGATAACTTTTGAATACTAGCTATCTCAGCAGTAGGAGAACTCTTGCTTTACTCAGCAAGATAACTCCTGCAATATATATTAACTAGTTGAAAAGCCCGTGTACACAGGCCCCAGTTCCACCCAGCAACCTCTGCTGGTGGCCGGATCCTCTCGTCAGTGGCGGCGCTGCAGTCATGCGCAGTAGAGACTGCCCGTGACGCTGCTGATACGGAGTGAAGTGATCCGAATTGGTCCAAGGAAGGTGCGCAGAGAGGACTCCGGTCTGAATTTGGAGTGCCTTGCTCAGTATCAGCCACGGCACGACAATCTCTACTGCGTATGACTGCAGCACGCGCAGCCGTCTCTACTGCGCATGACGGCTTTTGACAAACATACATTCGCAAATTATTATATAGGATTATATAAATAATATAATATTAAAGAGATAGTAATACTTTAATATTACTATTCCCCATATTGTAGCTGTTTGAAAAAGAATTGAATTGCCCCCAGGTTCATCTCTCAAACCTTTATGGTTTGAGAGATAACCAAACGCAAAGTTCCCCCTCCCTCCCCCTTCCCCGAATTTTGCGTTCGGTTTGAGAGATGACACTGGAGGCTATTCAATTCTTTTTAACATGGGGATTAGTAATATTTAAGTATTACTATCCCTTTAAGCATTACTATCCTTTGAAGCTCTTGCATGGTGACTAGCTATAGAACAACAGATTTATGTGTTTGCATATGTGTTATGTATTTGACAGATCTTTTTATTGATTTTTAATTCCTTATATTATTTTCACATGGGTGACACGAATGCAGGGATGCTGCTTTGGTAATGTCACCAATTCAGAAAGGTGCTGTACTTGGCTATGGTGCTTTTTACTTCTCACTTGAATACACATAATTCATTCTGCAGGAATACACAGTGCATGTGGGAAGGAAGGTCTGCACGGGTACTCTATGGGTTGCGCATGAACACTAATAGAGGTTGCAATGTCATTAAAACCTCCTTGAATGATTGACCTATGCAGAGGCATAGCTAGAAGCCTCCAGGTCCTGGTGCAAGAAGTGCCATGGGCCCCCCCACCACATTGGCCCCCCTCGACCACACTGACCCCCTCTACAATGCCCCTCAATCTTCACAATGCCTCCATCTCCTACTTCCCTGGAGCTCCCGCACGGTCATCTTAGTAGTGCAGAGCGCTGGGAGATGATGTCATCTCCCAACGATCTGCATTACTAGAGTGCCGGAGGGAGATTGCGGGAGCCAGGCGGAGGGGTCACAGGGGAAAGCCGGGCCCCTGGAGAGATGGGCCCTGGCGCAGGTGCGACCCCTATACTTACGCCACTGGACCTATGTGGACAACAGCCAGTAATTGGCTGGCATTCATCTCCCCTCTACCTGGAGTCCAGAATGGTGGTGGAACCCAGGTGGAGAGTGAAAGAACATGGTGACAGAACTGTTTCAGGGCCTTACAATTACACAAAATAAATCCTCATCGCACATAAATTCAAGCATTCACATATTCTCATTTGCTCTTTTCAGTTGCAAGCGGGAGGCCCTGGTTTCCACTGAACTTTTTCCTATACTTGAAAGTTTTGCATAACCCTATTGATGAAGCCTTCAGAAGGTTATTCTTGTACTTTCATATGAAAAATGTCTTAATATTTGAAAGCTGGACTATCTTTATTATTTTTATTCTTTACTATCTTTATTGGCAAAGTCCGTCTGACCTCAAAATGGATAATTCTCTCCTGTAATGGCACAAGTGAGCTAACTGTTATGGTCCTGAGTGGTGATACAGTTATATACAAAATACCCCCTAAAGGCAAAGATAACATTTTGCTCACTTGAGTGCCAAAGACAGGACAGTGCGGTGTGTGTGATGTCTGAAAGTTAATGAATCCATTTGTCTTTCATTTTATCTCAATATCACTTGATTGCTGTTCCAGCTATCGTTTTGGTTAAGAAAAGAAACAAAACACAAAAACAATACACCTGTTTCACAAGATGTGATTTGGGTCTTGCAATATATTCTGTCTCATTTGACAACTGAATTTACAGTATTGATTCATTTATGCAGTAGACTTTTCAGCTGACTTGAGGAATGCCCTTAAACACCCACAGACTGCCCTCTTGTCCTCTCCTTGGTGCCAGAAACATTAAGGATTTAAAGTGTACATAACTTAGTAAATTGGCAAACATAGGGGCATCACCGCAATTCCAGCATCTGATTTAACACAGAAATTCCATCATACATGCACCCTGTTAGAAATCAGACTAAGATTCAAAGTTTTCCTGTTCATGATCATGAAAGACAATAAATAAAAATGACTGTGTAAGTCTACCCTAGCAACGAGGAGGAACTTAATTGCCTTACATATTAAAATTGTTCTCAGGTACTGTTTTATGGTTTAACATTATTGCTTGTGCTACATAGAGCTCTGTCTTAGCAACATTAGCTGAGGATATTTATAGACTTAATTTCACTTTGATCTTTACAGTTTGAAAATGAGATCAAAGTAAAACCAGAACACATAGTCATACATAAATAAGTGTTGGAGGACCAAAGGCAAAATAAAGATGACTCAAATTACTTGATATTTTATTATATGAAAGATGGGTTAACCAATTAAAAATAACACAAATGCAAATTAGTGCTGCTCTCTTTATAGTGAATAAAATGTAATTTCATTAACTATCTACGATATGCATCATACATTTGCTTTAACCCCTTAAAGGGGATCTCTCACCTAAATACGTGTAATGCTCATTAGTTAGAGCATTTATCTAAAACACTGAAAATATTGTTCACTGTATTAAAAAAGTAGTTACATGCGCAAAAATTAAAGTTTAAAAAGTGTCCGTCAGCCTACTTTCGGCTTGCCGAACTTTGCCGACCAGAGACAGCTCCCGTCCCACTATCCATCATCCTCGGATGACGGAGGCTGTCTGTCACTAAAGTGGAGCGATAGCATTGGCAGAGATCGATATCTACCCATCATCCTCCGATGACAGCCTCCGTCATCGGCGGATGATGGGTAGTGGGATGGGAGCTGTCTCTGGTCGGCAAAGTTCTGCAAGCCGGAAGTAGGCTGCCGGACACTTTTTAAACTTTAATTTTTGCGCATGTAACTACTTTTTTAATACAGTGAACAATATTTTCAGTGTTTTAGATAAATGCTCTAACTAATGAGCATTACATGTATTTAGGTGAGAGATCACCTTTAAGAAAAGGCAACACCCAATGTATTTGAATTTATAAAAATGGTAATCCGTAAGCCATACCTCCCAACATTTCAAATGGTCAAAGAGGGACACTTTTGTTATAGGGGGTTTTACTGGGGGTGTGGCTTGTGGGCGGGTATTACCAAGAATTTATAAGTGATTTCATGACCTACTGATACCTCTTTGTGTAACTTAATAAATCATCTAAAGCAATACCAAAGTATTTTATTTACACAGACTAATTTATAAACACATAATGACATTCAGACAATCATTAATGTGAGTTTTATGGCTCACCACAAAGTCTGATCCCCTTAAAAGAGGGACACTAGGGTGGGAAAGAGGGACAGAGGGATTTGGATCTCAAAGAGGGACTGTCCCTCCTAAAGAGGAACACTTGGGAGGTATGATATTCCTAGAATGTCTAAATATTGAGGTTTATCTCACCATTAGTAACCCTCTAGTTAAAGGAAATGGTGCACTTCTGAGGCAAATCAATTTAGTCAATTTAAATGGGGCATTAACCCCTTGAATGTGCAATGCATTGGCAACTTCTCTAGCATTCAAGGGCTTAAAGGGATAGTAATACTTTATTTAATCAAGCGTTAATGTTGTTCATATTAAATAAATAAAAAAAATGATCTTATCTTCTTGCCATAACTTTTATAGTTTTCATGTAATATTGTTCTAAAGTTCCCGTCTGCCACCCCTTTTATCCACGTCTAGCTGACAAACTTAGATTCTGGTCCTGGGACCAGACGGCTCGTTTGCAGAGCCAAAATAGCATGACATACAAAGAGAATCTTCATGAGAACGGTCTACAAAGTGTGCCTGCTTTGAGGCAGGCACACGGTCTACAAAACTATAAAAGTTATTGCAATAATACTAAGATCATTTGCTTTATTGATTTAATAGAACAACATTAACACCTGATTAAAAAAGTATTACTGTCCCTTTAAAATTCACATTTAATCCAATTGGTCCCCCTGTGCCGTTGGGGGACTTGCTCAGAATTCCTCAAATTCTACTTAGTACATCTGCCTCAGTGTGTTTCTATACTGTCAAAAAAAACTGTCTACTGAACTGAATTTCCTTTGTACTCAGTAGATGAAGCATACAGTTATCTCATTGGAGTGAAACAACTTGATATGAAGTTGATGCTGATGGGAGAATAATATATTGTCTGCAGCATAAGCTGACAAAAGCATCTGGTGACAGAACAAAGGCATGAAGAGTGTGGCACCTGAATTTTATACATTTTGGTCTTGCTGTTTATACCGTCTCCACTCCATCCTAGATTCTCGGTTCCATTTTTTCAGCTTTTCATCATACTTTCCCCAGGCACAAGAGAGGGGAATGTATATATATATATATATATATATATTTATATATATACATATATATGTGTGTGTGTGTGTGTTTTGCATTAATAGGCTCTAGAAACAATTTCTTTATGCTGTGCCTGCCTAACACAAATTTACAATGTTTCTTAAATGGACCATGTGCACGATTTATTCCAGAAGGAGGGCAGTGGAGAAGTGCATTGGTGTTTTAGGGTGTTCGTTTTTGTGATATGTATTTAAAGGTGCAGAGGAAAGGGGCGTAACTTTACTCCATTTTCCTACTCATTCTGTAGAGGGAGATGCCCATAACATACTCTCTAGAGCACAGGAAGCCAATGCCCCAACAGTAGCTGAGCCAGCTGATTCATTCATTCCCACCAAAGACTGCACAGATCCATAACGGTAATAGGTGACACAGAGCTAGAATGACAGATGTGGGCATATTTTGATGATGACAACATTTTGGCAATGTTAAAGCTTAACTAACACAATATAACAGCAATAAAGTAATTCTGAAAAGTTTTCAAAATCAGCTATATGTTATGTTAGCCATTTTTATTTAAAACAATAATTTATGAGATATTTAGCTTAATTTATTGATTGTTTATGCAAATTAGCTAGAACTGTCTGGAAAAAAGTGTCGGGAAATAAGGAAAGAGAATTATGGAATGTTAATATCTGTCTGGCATGCCTGCCAGTATTGTTTAATTTGTACAAACTGACAAATATAAACCTATATTTCTCATAAACTATTGGGTTAAATAAAAAATGGCTAACATAAATATAGTGCTTTTGAAAGTGCTTTCAGAATCACCTAAGTTGTTAAAAAGTGATAGTTCAAGTGCTTAGCTGTTCAACTCTGTTGGGCAAGGAGTTAATTGCATTCTTTGGGCTGTATCTTTAAAAGAAAGCTGGAATAATTCTGGGGAAAGCCAATTGCCCTATGGAGGGTATTAAAATTTCCCACTGATTTAAATGACCATTTTAACCCCTTGAATGCTACAAAGTTATCCAATGCATTCCTTTGCATCAGGAGGTTAAAGGTTAACTGTCAGAAGATAGCCTATCTCTTGGCAGATCTTCTCCTCTGCTAATTAAGCCTGGACTGAATATTAAACACCACCAAACAAACAAGTGAGCAGAACACTATGCGCATTGGATCTATGGTATTGCCCTGCAAGGACCTTGCTGTCCTCACAAGACATTACCATTGGCTACAAAGAGGAGGTCCTGACACGGCCATGCTGTAAGTGGGCGGCAGATGCAAGCATGCCGCCTGCTAGAACTTTGCCAGGCTAAGGAACTTGGACGACCTACAGAGTAGGAGGATATGGGTAAGCGGGGAGGGAGGGAAGCAGTGCAGGAATGGGAATTTTTTTTTAGAATTCTATAATATGCAGCCCCCACTTCACATAAGGTGAAGAGGGGCAAAATTGTGCATATTATACACAAGATTTTATGGGAAAACACCAGTTAATAGAAATATTTATTTGACATCTGTGGTGCAGTTGCCTCACCCCAGAACAGTGCACTTTGCCTTTATATATAAGACCCATAATTACCATATCATTCTGTAGGATAATACGCATCACAAGACAGTATCTTGTTGTTGCCAGAAACAAATGCAGACATCAGCTGGTATTGGCATTTCTGAAGGGTATTAAAAAAGTGTAAATGAATTAATTCTTGTGGAAATGTTTAAAAGATGTCTGGGTTTCCTGCTAGGCAATGCAGGCAACTACTTAAAGGGATAGTAATGTTTCATAATAAAAGCAGCCCTAATTAATCATCATAGTATTTAGACTTTGGAGAGTGTTATTTCAATTCTGTCAGAGTTGTAGTTCAAGAGTAATTCAATAACAAAGTGTCCCCCTCCCGCCCCTTTTACTGATGTAACACTGCTCAGCCAGATCAGAAGGGAGGTGCCCAGGTAGACTGTAGAGAGGAACAATCTTCAATTAAGATAAGGGAAAAACCTGAAAATCTTGTCAAGGGGGGCAGGGCCTTCATTGTTCTCATAGGAAGAAGATTGCCCCCCTGCTGTTATCTGTCTGGTCTATGGACTGCATTCCACATCTGAGAAGAGATTGCTTACACTAGGTAAAAGGGGTGGGAGGGGAAACTTTGCTTGTGAATATCTCTCAAACAATAAAGGTTTGAGAGATAAGACTTATATCGTTCTTTATGTTTTTTTAATGCCTACAAATTAAAATAAAGATAAAACAAAGTATTACTATTCCTTTAATGTGCCTGAAAATAGACCAGCATCTGTGTTTGGCTGAGCTGACTATTTTCATCATACTTAGTTGTGAGCATGGACTATACCATCCAACTGCCATACACCAAGCACCCAGTGTTTATACTTCTATAGTAAATTGTTTATTTTACCTTTTGAATGTTAGAGAGGTCTTCAAGACCCCTTGTGTGGGCTGTCATCCCAATACCTCATCCTCAGACACCCATTTTATACACCCTTTTACTGGCCAGTGTATTTAACCCCTTTAGTGCTTGAGCTTTCTCCAAAACATTGTGAAGCAACTCTCTAATGACCTAACTAGCTTCAACACAGCTGAGCAGATAGAGTAGATGCCATGTCATGTTAGAGAATTAATATGAAAGGACAGACCAAGGGTGCCTAGGGTGGTTTGCATTTGGGAGTCTGCGTTGTGACACATGCTGTTGAAGAAAAGGATTGATTCCTTTGTGATTTCACCTCTTTACTTAGGATAAGAGGAGCTTAGAAGAGAGTTCATGACTCTATCTGTCAGGAAGTTAGGGAAAGTCAGTCTGGAGTGCAGTTGGTTTGAGGCAGATGGGAAGAGGGGATATCCCACTATGGCTGCAGCAGGGCGAGAGGCAGAGGATAGGGGTCCTCTTAAGGAGACACTATGGGCTGCCTATGAAGAAGGAGCTCTCAGGGGTGAGTGACCTAGTGGAGGGAAAAAGAGGAGCTCTAGGGTGAGAGAACAAGTGTAGATGTCAAGTAGTGAATTAGGATCTCTAAAGAGATGTGTGATAAGAAGAGAGTTGAGTTCTTATACGTTATTAATGTTTAAGTTTGCTACTTTTAAAGTGACAGTCAACCCTGCTTGATTTTACATATTCTGCAAGAGCATAATACGTAAAGTTATATTGTGTATACTTTTTTTTTAACTTCACATTTTTTTTTTTACAATTTTGTGTCTCTGACAGGGAATGTGGTTTTAGAAAACGTTGTGTGGGATCATAAAAGCAAAGAGAATGCAACAATGTAAAAAAGACAGTGTAAAACAATGTAGAAAAGCCTGCCTCTACATCATATTGAGCACTAAGTGTTGCTGAGAGACTGCAACATTGTATAATAGCTCTCCTTTCAGTCTCTGACTGAAAGCTCATGGAAAACAGATAAAGGGAGCTCAATGTCAGAACATAGCATTGCAAAAAAAAGGTGAAGGCCAAAAAAATTATAAAACGTATAAGCAATTAGACTTTACATATCATGCACTTGCAGAATGTGTAAAGTCAACAAATGTGGCTGACCTCTTAAAAGATTTGATGGTTGAAAAAACCCTGGTACCTAAGTTAGATTTGATATGTACTCTGTGTCACGCCATCTCCGTGCAGTTCCCACATCTGGAGAAAGACCCTAGAGCAATGAGTAAGAAGGAGAAGCTCAGTCAATTGTGGTGGCTCATAGTATTTACCTCCCCCCATGACTGAGCTGAGCTGTGGCACCCACAGGATGCACATACATACTCACACACAAATGATCTTATGTGATTTTACTTTCATATTAAAAACAAGTGATTAAAAAACTCAGAGTAAAATTGCTGATCTAGGGAGTATACATCTTTTGATAACTGTAATGTAAATAATTGAAGTGTTCTTGTGACTATAACTATACATCTAAGATTTGCTAATGTAGAAGCTGGAGGCTATAAATATTTGAAAGATAATCAATATTATTTGTTTTAGATAATTATCCATGCATTTCTTATTAATGAGCGAACACTGCTGGGCCCTTGGCAATGTATAGAGTAGCAGAGTTTTCTACAGTGTATTTTTTACACTGTTTTGGAGACCTTTCTAGTATCTGAGGGGTTAAATAATTACTATACTTGGTTCCCTCCTGATAAATATCAGTAATTAAGTTTATAGTTGTTTCATTTAGTTTTTGAGCTAACCTTATATTAATGTCATGGAGTGTGCTCACTCCTATATTCACACAGTTCTAAGTACTTACACATATTGTAGCTTGACATGTTACTCAGATTTTACAAAATTTTACAGAGTTTTCAAACACATCTTCATGCAATACAGAGTTTTCACACTTGGCTTCACACTCTGAGAAGATTGTATTGTGTGCCTCATATCATCAGGTTCAAACCAGTGCTATATGACAATCAGAGTTGCTCCATTGTTGTGGTAGCCACTTGCAGCAGTGGACCCATGGCATCTGTCCACTTTGCCCTATTGTTAAAACAACTCTGTCATCATAAATCATTATATCTCAGTGAAAGAGTTGGTGTGTGTATAGCCTGCAGTTAGGGAACTATAGAAAAGTAGGGTGACATATCATAGGCGAGTGGCAGACACAGGAAAATATGATATAGTATTGCATGTTTATCAGTGGCATGTATTCTTTTATTTAACAAGTGAGGGATGAATCCTGAAATAAGCTATTTTGTAGACTAGGTTCTGGCTGGTCTATTCTTTGTACATAACAGGGTTGTGGAATTTATATCGGCCGGTGCCCAGGACATGTAGTTCCAGGTGCCGGGCAGGTAAAATTTTCTCTCATTTAGCCCTGCTTCGGGCAAGCAGAGCCAGACTGCTGTGTGGCAGCCTGAAGAGGAAGTAATGACAGATCACTTCCCCCTGAAGCTGCGCAGGTATAGTGAACAGCAGTAATCCATTGGTACAAGCTTACATAGCAGATATTGTAGTGAACTTGTCCCTCTTCCTGTCACAATAGTGCAGGGTGGTGAGGCCATTACACTCAGACTACTACTACACCAGCTGTGCCCACTCTTCACTTGTGCCAGTTCTGGGTGGTACTTGAGGCGGTCTTTGGTAGGTGGGTGCGGCAGGGGCCTGACAGGACCCGGACACTCAGTGCTGCTGAACACTGTCATCATCATGGGGATTGTGGCGAGCGGTGGTAGCGGAGACGAAGATTATCCGGGAATGGAGCAGGAGGAGGCCAGGACAGCTGGAACAGATTCAGCTGGAGGAGCAGGGACACACCAAGCCCCAGTGCAACCTGGAACTCCTGGGCTGACTGTGGGAACTAGGGGCCCCGGAGACGGTGGTTTCCCAGCACCAGAGTGCCCTGCTCAGCTGGCTGGAGGAGAGTCTGAGCCGAGAGGTGGAGGCGTTGAGTATGGAGCAATTTGTACAGATGCTGGAGAGCAGGGCCAGCGGCCGGGAGGAGTGTGAGGAGGTAATAACACACCAACCAGGGTGGAGAAGTACTTATGGTTTGCTCCACACTGTGTGCATGCATGCCTCTGTCCATTATACAAATACACCACTCTAATCCTCAAGCATTATAAGGATTCTAGGCGACATGGTTAACCCCTTAGGGTCCGACGATCCCGCGGTGTCTGGTCCTTTAAGGACCAGATAGACGCGTTCGACGTGCCGTCCCACGTGACTGATCACGTGGGGCAGCACATCGAAAGGAGGACTGAAAGAGATTGCTCTGGTCTTGGAGCGATCAATTTCAGTCCACGGTATTACTCACCGCCCTCCTTCAGGAGAGCGGTGTGTAAAAGTACGTGACATATCAGGACCGTCACTGGTCCTTAAGTGCCGGAACAGCGTGACGGTCCGGGTACGTCACAGGACGCGAAGGGGTTAAAGTCTTAAATGGTCGAACACTCTTTTGAATGCAACTTTTCAAAAGGATACCAGTATACATAGCAGTATATCAAACTAGACCCATATATACATCAGGCACTCCAGACTCAAGCATCATAAAAATAATCCATTGGTCGAGGAGTGTCCGATTAATAAATGACGGTGTTTCGTGCTTTACTAGCTTTTATGATTTATGCTTTTTGAGTTCGCTAAATCATCCCGTTGCACTTTCATCTTCATTCCTTATTAGCACCTTGATACATTGTTATTATCTTAGGATATGCGATATCTATCATTGTAGTGACTCTCTCCTCATGATCTGTTTCTGGAGATCCGGGCTTTAGATTTTTCTTCACCCAGCATTGATTCTCTGCAGGAACATTGTAGGGCTTTGGACTGACCGGGTGCATCTGAGGTCACAGTCACTACTGATCTCCCTCTTTAGCTGACTTAACTCTTTAGTATGTTACAACTATGAACATGATCCATCATTAGTAAGTGAAATTCTCTTTTGTTCTAGAATAACTATGCAGTTTATTATATATTGGTAGCTGCTCCACATATACAGGATGCGTAATTAGGTATTATGTTATTTGATGTGTTCTTGACCCCTGGACATCTTGCTGACAGTCCACGATCCCAGCTCCGTACGGTAGTTTGACAGGTCTTAGTTACTTCTCAACCAATATTTTGGATGTGCTGCAATATCATGGTGTGCCGGCAAGCCATCACGTGTCAGTACTATTACAATACTTCTAGTTGAATCATGTTTCCATGTTTCCGCTATCCGATATACATATATTGATATGAGGTGGTAGGCCCTGTTTCCTTTTTGTACATATGTTTTTGATTTTTTAACTGTTATCTCTGTCTTAGGTTAATGACTTTTGACATTAGTATGTGGGATAGGATGTTTTTTATGTCACTTCTCTAAGTGATTGATTTCACCTGCTTAATTGTTTCCACTTGAGCGGAAGCAATTAACTTGCAGACGCCGGTGTTTGGTGCCGTTTTTAACATGTATGTGAGGGCACGTTGGGGTATCTATCCAAGTGCGTATTTGTCTTCTAGCATGTGCCTGTTTAGGACAAGTAGATTGTCTTGAGGGACAAGTAGATTGGGCTCCCATTTTAGTCCCTTGGACAAGTAGTTTTTTTTTACATTTCCACACCCCTGCCTAAATGGGAGAAACACCATACACATACAGAAACAGATGTACTAAGAAAAAGAGGAACAGGTCTGAATGTACTAAGAAAAAGTGGTGCAGGCTTGGAGCAACACAGCTCCACTAGAGTGAACAATAAAAAAGGGGATTTTAACCAATAGAATGGTAGGTTGCAGTGCACTTGAGCCCACTCTAGAATTAAGGGGTTAATTGACCTATTTAAACAAAATTAAATACTTATGCTGGTTTTAGTATATTTCACTATCTATGATAAACTAGTAATCTCTGGCAGGAGGGATGTAGATATAACTAAATGGTATTTATAGGGGCAGATTTCCCATTAGGCAGATCAGACAACTGTCTTGCGCTCCAAAATAAAAATTCCTTTTAAATTGCACTTTTAGCCTTTTAGATGCTAGAAAGATCTCCAATGGAGCTTTTCTCTATAGGATTTCTTTCTTAGGCTATAGTAGTCCAGTATTTATATGAATTGAATGCAGCTGAAGAGGAAGTTTGGTTAATACAGGAGACTACCAGTATGATGCAAATAAATATATAAATAAATATACTAGACCTCTGAATATAGTTAAAGAAATGGATAGCCACTTATCCCTAAAGGTATTATTCCCCTTTAATTGTTGGCAAGACTTAACTTTAGCTGATGTGATTTGCTGTCTTTCATGTCTCGTCTACTGCGTGGATCATATTTAGTAGTATGGGATAATCCTCACAGTAGGGATGCTGACAGAGTCCCCATATCTAGTTTGACAGTTGGCTCTGCAATTTCACAGATTAAATTTACTAAGCTGCAACTATAAGAGGGCGTATTTTCATGAATCTCCTGGAGCGATTCTAGAGAAAATTGGCTGTACCATAGAGGATAAATACAATTTTCCATACATTTAAATGGCACTTTTAAACCTTTGAATAATATAGAGGTCTCCAACAAACTGTATCATCAGTTGCTGTGCTTACCATTTTAGGCTGCCTTCAGTTTAATCCTTTTGTCTATTGTGAAGTGTAAACACTTTGAATGGCATACCCCATAGACTAAGGCTCCATCTATAACCATGAAGATGTTACTTCTCCTTTAAAAATTTACCATGTGCCAAACCTTGTTTGACACATGAAACCGATGGGATGGCTGGAACCCAGTGGCTAGTAACAGTTAAGCTGCACAAGAGTGACATGACATGAAGAGACAACAACCAGGAGTTGAGCCACTAGTATATAGGCCACACCTTGAGTCCGTGAGGGCAAGAGAACAAGGTCTGACACATGTAACTGTCTTAAAGGAGAAGTAACATCTCCTAATACTAACCCTACCTTTTATGGCCAGAAAATCCATTGGCCCCTATGAAAATTTTCTCTTGCTCCTTGGTTGACTCTTCAAACAGTCCTGGATGTCGTGTGCCTAGAAAAGGACATGACAGATGCCATCAGGACCACAGACCCTCAAACTCTGCACACTGCATATGCTATATTGACCCTTTAGGGACAGAATTAAATGAAGATGGGCACATGGCCAACATTCATATGAGTTGTTAGAATTCTTTGGCATTATTAAGGTAAGTGGGGTGTTGTTATTAGGAGGTAGTACTTCTCCTTTAAGAAAACAGTGTTCCAGATGAGAAATGGAACAGTAAGACAGAAGACAAATTGATTGTAGACAGACGAAGTCATAAACTTAAAGACAGGCTGACAAGATGTCTTCCTCTGCTGTTACCTCATAAGAACCAGGTCTTAATATATTGGTCCAGATAACAGGCAAAACAAGACAGCTGGAATAAGCATAGTAGACAGACAAGTAACAGCAATTTGGTAACTGCAAAGAGAAAAACACAGACTCACTTGGAGACCCAGAAGGAGGTTGATAGAACTACTCTCCAGTATTAACAGCAAAAGAAAAAAGATGCAACAAGCAGCACTCACAGTCTAGAAGATGAGGATCAGCAGGAGCCGTATCACAGTAGTGTCCTCTAGAAGTAACAAGGTGCAGATGAAAGAAGTAAGCAGGCCTGTTAGAAATTATGAATGTCTGATTAATGTCACAACAAGAGAATAAGCTAATCTGCCCAAATACTTATCAGGGAAACTGCAAAAACACAAAGATTGGGATCAAGGAGCCAGGAACAGCCATGACCGGGTGCAGGATCCCGATAACAGCAGATATAAAAAACAGCAGAAAGGGACATTAGATTCAAGCTGAGCTCTGGTAATAAGTGAAGGAAATATAGAAGTGACAAGCCAATGTGAAACTCAGTTGACAGGGGCCTCAGCAGAACAATAGAGGAAGTCTGAGGTTAAAGTAGGTAAAACCAAAAAAGAAAAAATCTGGATCCGTGACAAGCACAATAGTTTGGCAAGGCAGTATGGGAAAAGCCAGGTTACAAAACAAAACACACCCTCTAACTGACTAGAACATGCATTTGTCAGCCAAATCACAGATTAACCCCCCTTAACTTAACACACACAGTTATTTTTATACATCAAAATCTCACTATCCAGTTATAGATTAAAACATTGGACAGAATGCAAGAAATTTACACATGAGCTGAAGGCATTTTTCATGAGCAGATACATATTGTGCATGTTCTTATTCAGGAAGCCATATACCAAACTCTTCTTGAATTGCGCATGAAAAATGAGCTTTTATGTCAAAATTACACAGACATATAAAATCGTTTGAAAAAGCACTTCCTGCATTAGGCACATTCACTATTCCACTCAGACAGGTTTGTTAATTCTGACCACGCCCACAAAAAAATAACTATGAGCAGCTGTTCACTAATCTTTGTTTTTCATGTACAATTCAACGAAGTCATGGGCAAACCTATTCCCTAGTGGTTTTCACACTGAAAACAGTGATTATGCATGTTTCCTACAGGTATAAGTGATAGCTGTATGAAGGACACATACTAAATATAAGCTGTATGCTAAAAGTAAAAGAAGGGCTGTCCTGTAACAAACCCTCTATGGAGGTGTTAACTCCAGGGATAGTAATGTCAGAAAAAAAGTATTAACTATATGGTATATACAAATAAAAGAGAGTACTTGCACTTATTTGTATCTCTTAAACCGTTATGGTTTGAGAGATATAGGAAAATAAAGTTCTCTGGTCCCTCCCCTTTCTGCTTGACAAGCTATAAAGCTGTCAGAAGCAGATTCTGGTCGCTTGACCAGATGCGGCTCTTCAGCAGTGCTGATATAACGAAATCTAAAGATAAATACTTAATTTGGAACGGTCTACAAAGTGTGCCTGGTTTGCAAGCACACTTTGTAGACCGTTCCAATTAAGTATTTATTTCTAAATAGCGTGATTTCAGCTCTGCTGAAGAGACTATGTCCTCTATGTCCTCCTAAATTGCTGTTAATACTTTGATAACTACCAGAGACGATCTTACAGCCATTTTAACGCTTCTTTTCGTTTAACTCCACTTTTATAACTCTTCCCTAAGTGATTGTGATATGATATCAATTGTCATTAAAGGGATAGTAATGTCCTCATAAAACATCCTATATAATAATTCGCTAGAAAGTTTGTAAAGATGCAGTCATGCGCAGTAGAGACTGCTGCTCGTGCTGCAATCATGCTCAGTAGAGACTGCCCATGACGAGGCTGATACAGAGCTGGGTGCTCCAAAGGACCATCCAGCTCTGTATCAGCCACGGCACGGGCAGTCTCTACTGAGCATAACTGCACCGCGACCGGCTGGCAATGTATCAGCAGCGGTGTGGGCAGTCTCTACTGTGCATGACTGCCCCGCGACCGGCTGACAGTGGCACTGTAGCCCGTGTAACGGGCTCTTCAACTAGTAATGAATATTGTAACTATTTAAAAATAAACTAAATGATCCCAGCCCAATCTATCAAACCTTTATGGTTTGAGAGATAGAACATTTTAAAGTTCCCCTGTCACTGATGTCAGCTGTAAAGCTGACAGTAGGAGATGCGTGTCGGCCAACTCAAGGCGGCTCTTCAGGAGAGCCGCAATTCCGAAATCTAAAAAGAAATACTTCATTGGAACGGTTTACAAAGTGTGCCTGGTTTGCAAGCACACTTTGTAGACCGTTCCAATGAAGCATTTCTTTTTAGATTTCGGTCTCTCCTGCTGGTCCCCGAACCAGGATTTCCTGCTGTTAGCTTACATCTGACATCAGGGAAAGGGAAGGGAGGGGGGAACTTTATTATCTCTCAAACCATAAAGATTTGAGAGATGGGACTGGGGTAATTTAGTTTATTTTTTTAATAGTTACAATATTGCGTTATGTTTTAAAAGGACATTACTAACCCTTTAAGCAAATATTCTAAAATATTTTCTTTGTTCTTTTATTAGTGAACCCTAGGTATGCCTCTGGTTCATTTTTTTCCTTACTTCATTGTGACATTTTAATGAGTTATGCATAATATAAAAATTACATAGTTTTTTTTATATACTTTACATGAAATCATTTAACAGTATTGAGGTTTTTCTAAACATCCCTTAGCAACTCTGTTGCTATGGTAATCAATACACAGTATTTTGCTGGTTTAGATTCTAGGTTTAGATTCCAGCAGTTGCAAATGTGAAACTACAGTATGTGAGTCAAACACAGAGACATCATAAGAGATTCTGGGATATTGTGCTGTAGTTAGAGACTAAGATAAACTGGAACAATTATGGAGAAACCAAATGCATCAAAGGGAACACATAAAAAAATCTCATTGATTTAAATGGGGAATTTAACCCCCTGAATGCTAGTGAAGCTTCAACCGTATTGTGAAGCAATGTATAAGACATCTCTCCAGCAGTCGAGAGGTTAAACTCCCTATTTAAATCGGAGATCATTTTGGGAACATGCATTTGTTCCCTGATGTGCATTTGGTTTGCTCCAGAAATCTTAGTACATCAGCCTAACTGAAGCAATGTATAAGATAGTTCTCCAGCATTTAAGAAGTTAAAAGCCCTATTTAAATCAGAGATAATTCTGGGAACATGCATTTTTTCCCTGTTGTGCATTTGGTTTGCTCCAGAAATCTTAGTACATAAGCTTTACATAGTAACATAGTTGATGAGGAGGAAAAAAGACATGCGTCCATCAAGTCCAGCCTATGCCAAATTATCCCCTGTTGATCCAGTGGAAGGCAAAAAAAGTCCTCTGAATCCATTTCCAATTTAGCCCCAAAGAGATAAAAAAAATTCCTTCCTGTCTCCAAATGGCAGTCAGATAGTTCCCTGGATCAACATACTATCTGCATTGAAGCCATCTGTCATAATTTTCAATATTGTTATGTGCTAGATAGGCATACAGTTGCTTTTTTGAAAGCAGTTACAGTACAACATCCCAAGTCAAAGAATTCCATAACTTTACAGCTCTTACTGTAAAAAAACACCTGCCTTTGTTTAGTGTGGTGAACTTCTGACATTGACTGTTGTTTATTGTTTTGCTTCATGAAACCTACATTCTCATTTTGCAGTAAACTATATTAAAACAGGTTTTAATTGAAATCTAAGTCTGAGATGACTCATAAGTAGATATGAGTACAATGCATTAAACATATTTTTAATTGTTTAATGGATTTGGTCTTTGCTGCTTCTTCTACCTTGAAGGTGTGGTGTATCATAAACGTACAACCCCAGTTGTCCAGATCCTTTCCAAGGTGCTTTTTTCCACACCTTCTATGAGCTGAAGTTCATTCCTATTGTATGTGTGGGTGGGTGTTGTATTGAAACAGCCAACACTCAGCTACCTTTCCAGCTCTCACAGAAATGTGAAGAGAAGCTAGCTGCTGGGTGAAGCTGTTCACTGAGGGTGGTAAATTTTAATGCTGTTACTCCCTCATGGAAAATCTACTAAAAACATGTGAAAAATAAATATTAATCACAAGCAGAGGTATTAAATCATATATCACTTACATGTTGTTATACTAAAATCTGCACCAAAGTCAATGGCCAAAAAATTGTTTAATTGTTTTAAGTTTGTTAAAGCCAGGACTGTGGGTGTTGTCATAAGAGGAATAGGGGTGTGGTCATGGATGGAGCTAAGAGTGACTAAAGTACCTGGACTAGGGGTGCCTGGGATGTAAATCCAGTCCTGCCAACACCTAAAACTATGTTATACATGCTTAAATACATATACATACATATATATATATATATATATATATATATATATATATATATATATATATATATATATATATATATACAGCCTCATTGCATAATTTGTGTCTCCTCAGAAGACACACACACTCAGGGGCGGCAGTAAGGAGGAGATTATGGTATCTCCTCTATACTGCCTCTCCAGGGACATACGAGGGGGCGTGATTTTGACAGGAGTGTGCAGGGCCAAAATGCATGTCAAAATCACTGCAAGGACATGCCCCTCCCTGAATATCCGTTTAAAACAAAAAATGTCTGTCACGCACTCGCTAACCACAAATACACACCACTCCTCACACTACATACATCAACATACTCAACAACAGAACTAAACACAGACACACTAAACCAATGATTCGCACTCACTTCGCCAAAATAGTTCAAGTTGCACACAAACTCCCATCAGTGAACTGGACTGTCATTCCCATTATCCTCACAACATACTGTAACTTCCAGCATACACTCCGAATCACACATACTACACCAATGACGACTGCATAATACAACAAACTAATTACTTATCAGACATACTTAAAGCTGCGCACAAACTACCATCAGCGAGCTGGACTCTAATTCCCATCATCCTCACCAGATGGAGTTGTAACTGCCAGCATACACTCTGGATCACACATACTACACCAGTGACGACCGAATAATGCAACAAATTATCCCACATACTTCAAGCTGCACACAAACTCACATCACCAAGATGGACTCTAATTCCCATCATCCTCACTATACACTCCTACTCATTAGTTGGGTAACTGTGGTACAGCTCAGTTCCGTAGCGCTATCAACCACCTCCGCTCCCCTCCCCTCTTGTTGCTCCTTCCCCCCTCCTTCTCAGACTCAGATTTTGCATACACATGGCCTGGACACGCGTTGGAAACACAGTGAGCCTTCACATGAAGATTTTTGTGTGTGAGAAGGAGGTAGAAAGGAGACACAAGAGGGGAGGGGGAGTGGAGGTGATTGACAGTTGTACGGTACTGAGCTATACCGCAGCGATCCAACTAATCACAACACAAGGTTTAAACGCTTCTAAGTTCTTTATATTAAGTGGCACAATGTTTAAAAGCACATGAATGCACGACAGTAAGGGAGCCAGATGACAGCAGGGCTTCTACTGTGTGTCAATGACAGTGTGCATGACAGCTCCCTTAGTGTGTCTTTGTATATGTGACTGAGTGATTTCTCTACCACCACTGTAGCTACTATATCATATTTCATGTGTTTTCTATCTATACCCAGGCTCCAAACAATTCTCACACATCTTTATCTGTTGCACATAACGATCACTGCTTCACTTCTTCAAACTGCCTCAACTTAAAAACAAAAAATGATTTTATTAAAAAACATACCTGGGAGTGTGATTGTTGTGGAGCCATCTAATACACTTATATACACCGCCAAATGTTATCAATAAAAAGTTAGAAAATAGGGTGGGAAAAAGGGACGTGGGGATTTTCACGCAGGGGGGACAGTGCCCACTTAAACTGGTCATTTTGTTGGTATGACTGACCGGACATACCTTTCATGCAGTCTCCATAAAAATTTAACCCATTGTGCCCAAATGATCCCAAGACAAAAAACAAATGGTGTTTTTTTACATTTTTTATTTACCGTTTTCTTCAATTTTACAAAAATAAACGGTGGGTTATCCATATAAGTATGGTATCAAAAGAAAGCCCTATTTGTGCGTAAAAAAAGGCATATCATTTATGTGGATGGAATTAAGGACTTAGAGGAAAACATAATGTTGAACAAAGACATAGTCAAAAAGGTCAGAATTGCTCCGGTCCTTAAGTGAAATCCACCTCAGATTTTCCTGGTCCTTAAGGGGTTAAATGACACCCTCCCCAACACACACACACACACTGTGTCTCACTTTCAGCTGAGTCATTACACTGTATATGACAGAGGCTGTATTAGTGACTTTACCTGCAAAACGCACACTCTACACTCTTCATTTGTGTGTCGTTGTGACACTGTGTATTTGTGTCAGCAGTGCGTGTGTATATGTGTGAATGAATGTGAATGCAACTGTCACACTCTCAACTCACTCAGTACACTCTTTGTGCCTTTCTCATTGTGTGACTGTCACTCTGTATGAGTGTGATTGACATTACACGGGCAACGCCGTGTTCCATTTACTAGTTATACTCTATACGAGCCTCTTTAAAATTCTGTTTTTTGAGACCTAAAAATCTAATCTTACATATTCTCTGTGGGGGCTCCCATTTCTGCTTTTCCGGGCTACCATTACCATAGCGATCTTGATAGGTGTCTGAGAAGTGATACTATTTTATTGAATGTAAGTTTGTCTTAGACAATGTAAAAGCCTTTCTGAATAAAAGAACACTGAGTATCAATCCCAATACATTACCAGCTTTGGCTTTGCAGAAACAATTAAAGCAGAACTATCACCCTAAATACAGCCACCCTCAATAATTATGCATATAGTAATAAGCTTAGAAATAGTGCTATTATCGAGCATTAGTACCGTGTTATTAAGAAATTCTACTTGTTCTGAAATTGATGGTCAGGCTTCTTGCTTTAGAGGCATCTGTGCTCCTGCGCCGTCAGTCCCTTCCTGTTACTTTAAGGTACAATGAAGGAGACTGGGAAGGACAGTGCAGGTGTGCAGATGTCTCTAAGCCAAGATGTCTGCGCACATGCCTGGTCGCCAGTCTCGTAAGAAGTAACATTTCTTAAAGGGATAGTATTGCTTGAAAATAATTTTATTTTATATTGTAACCCTTACAAAAACATTAAAAATTATATAAGTCTTATCTCCCAAACCTTTACGGCTTGGGAGATATTAGCAAGTAAAGTAAACTTCCCTTTTCCTGGATGTTTTAGCCAAGTCTGCCATCTAGTGGACAGATTTGGAATCCGGTCCACAGATCAGGGGGCAGCTCTTTAGTAGTGCCTAGATCACGATCTTTAAAAAGAACTACTTCATTGGAACTGTCTACAAAGTGTTCCTGGATTGCAAGCACACTTTGTAGACCATTCCAATGAAGAAATTATTTTTAAAGATCATGATCTTGGCACTTCTGAAGAGCCGCGGATTCCAGATCTGATGCCTTGAGCAGTGACGTCACTCCAGGGGAAACTTTACTTGCTAATATCTCCCAAACCTTTATCATTTTTAATGTTTTTTTAAGGGCTACAATATAAAATAAAATTATTTTCAAGCAATACTATCCTTTTAATAACGAGGTACTTGTGCTCTATAAGAGCACTATTTTTAAGCTTATCGCTATATGCCTAATTATTAGGGGTTACTTTAGGGTGATAGTTCTGCTTTAACCAAATTGTGTTTATATAGGATAGCTTACAGATGCATTAAAATGCAAGTTTAGCATTAGATATTGAGGATTTCACATAAAATTACACAATTTTACAGATGCTAGTTTGAAGTACATGATATTTAAAATTAGATAACCCAATTCAATGTAGGTATTAGTGTTCCTTTAAAAGTCATTAATGACCAGAGGGAAAGCCCACTGATAGTTTGAGCTGGGAGGGGCTGGTGGAATTTCATCAGTTAAGCACAAAAAGCATGGTAAACTGTTTTAAGTATTTTTAGAAATAAAAGATGCAAGGACAACAGTTAAAACACAGATCTGTTTAAATTATTTAAATTAATATGCTACTGTATATAACCCAGTTGTGTCCTGCATGGCACTACCCCATTAACTGTGTGAAAGAAGATGGGAATTTTTTTATGAATATGTTGTCCACCTCTAACTGGTGTTTCACATGCTCAGTAATCATGGCCCTGACACCATTTTGTACCATTTTTTACCTGGAAGTAATTTTGTTTGTTATTTTTAACCCCTTCCCAATCTATTGGAGATGTAACTAGCATTGGGGCTCATGTACTAAGAAATTTGGAGCAATTTTGTGGCAAATCAACTGCACGATAATGAAAAATACAAATCCCAGTTGATCTAAGTAACATAGTAACATAGTAAATTAGGTTGAAAAAAGACACAAGTCCATCAAGTTCAACCTTCGCCTCATACCTCAGTAACTGAGAATTTTATAGCTTTCCTGCTACCAATTAAATGTCTTTATCAGACCTTCCTGATCAGCCTACTGATAAACAGTATAACTCTGTATGTTCCCTTTTGAAAGAAATGTATCTAATCTTCTCTTAAATGTATCCATTGTATCTGCCATAACTACCTCCCTGGGCAATGAATTCCACAATTTGACAGACCTTACCGTAAAAAAACCCTTTCTCTGCTGAAGTTTAAACCTCCTTTCCTCTAATCTCAAGGGGTGTCCCCTGGTCACCTGATCAGGCCTTGGAATAAATAGCTCACCACAGAGATCCTTGTATTGACCTCTCATATATTTGTACAATGTGATAAGGTCTCCTCTTAGTCGTCTTTTCTCTAGAGTAAATAAACCAAGTTTGTTTAGTCGTTCCTCATTCGTCAAGTCCTCCATTCCCTTAATTAATTTTGTTGCTGTCCGCTGTAGGGCTTTTAACAAAACTGAAAGCTAAAGAGGACTCCAATGCGTTGCTTTTCAATGCTTTGGAGACCTCTCTAGCATTCAAGGATTTAAAAGTCCCATTAACCCCTTAACGACCAGCCGCGCGGCCGGCAATTAGGGACCACAGAGCTTTTTTTTTTTGTTTTGAGAAATGGAGTCCCTGAATTCCATGATGTGTGGGTATTTCCTTTTTCGTAAAGCAAGGAAACAAGGAGATACATCCTTCCAGAGTCATTACAGTTGTTTTTTGTTTTGTTTTGTTTTGTTTTTTACAAAAAGTGCCCCCCAATGGTCACATTTCAGATAGCTCCTCTGTTGTACTCTATGGGAGAGATGAGCCAGTGATAACATTTCTATGTATATATTTTGATAGTAAATGCTGAGTCACTTCCTGTCAATTTGGACTCTCAGTAAGGCTTGAGAAAGGCTTCAAAATGGAGCCGTAACATTGATTTGATAATGTGAAACTACTATCAATACATTTATTTAACTTTTTTTGACAAAAGACCTGTGATTGCTCTTGTTCTTTTGTTTTTTTTTAAACCATTAACCAATTTTTGTATGCTGCTCGCTACAAGATGCACCTAGGCAGTTGCTAACAACTTCATTTACTTTCTGTTGAGATATATATATGTACTAGTATGAAAGCCTGTGTACACGGTCTAAAGTGCCACCCAGCGGCCCCGGCTGCTGCCCTGGAGCCAGGAGCAGAGACAGGACGTGAGCCATTCGGAGCTCCCCACTCCGGATCAGCGCGTTCGGCCAGTCTCTACTGCTCATGACTGCATCGTTCCTGCAGACTCTACTGCACATGTGCTGTTACTCACACAGTGAGCTTCGTAGCCTAGCAATTTATATTATACAGAAGATATATATTTATATTTTATATATATAATGTGTGCTCGTTTGTGTTTGTTGCTGAATGTAAACAACATAGTCTTGTTATATGGACTGTTGTATTGTGCTTTAGATGTTATAGTTGCAAAAGACAATTTTATGCACAATGCTGCATAAATGAGAGATGTATATTGCTTTATGCATGAGTGCTACACCTTGGGTGAGATGCACTAAGCTGTGCTATCACTTCTCCAGTTCCCATGTTGTTCTATGGAGCCTATGCACTAAGAACTCTCCTACTTGAGATATAGTTTATAGACCCCATAGAATTACATGGGAATTGGAGAAGTGATATCTCCGCATTATCACCTCTTTATCACACCTTAGTTTATGCTCCCTTATATCAAAGCTAAAAATTGCTGAGCTATATTTTGCTTTATTAGCTATTTCATCATATGCTATATTCCATAGCTGTGTATTACTGTGTCTATTTGGTCATACTGTATATCTGAGGTTTTCAAATATGTCATTTTTAATGCACCTCTTTAGTTTCAAACTAAATCCTATTTGGAACCCTAACAATCAAACTTGTTAACTTCTTGGCTTCTAGAGAGATCTCTAACACTTTGCCAAACAATGAGTTGGATACCTTTTTCACATCCAAAAGGATAACAAAGTATGTATGGTAAACATATTTTGTAACCTAACCATATATTTTCAGGAAATAGCATCTGATAATTATTCTGTTTTTGAGAGAGGACTAAATGACAATGCATATTATAAGATAGTAAACTTACACCCATCCTGTGGTAGTCAAAGAACCACACACAGACTAATGGTGTCTCTAGACTTGTTCCTTCGTAACTCAAAATTTGTTCCTGGGAAACCTTTTGTACCTGAGGAAACCCTGGGGTTCCAGTAAACACAGTTTCAGAGCCTTGACTGTAGTATGTTCCACATAGCACTTCTGTATGTGTATATACAGTAGTGCCATTTATATCAGATATGTGCATCTGTATACAAGCCATGTACAATGACCATACCTGGGAAACTTGAAGTCCATAACCATCCCCCCACCACATGCTCCAAGTAACAACTGGAGCAGTTGGTGTGAATGTCCAAATTACAAAAGTCATGTCATAATGGAAGGAGCTTAAAGGCAGTGGGAAGGATTGAGTGGCAAATGATGGGGTTTGCAAGGTGCTTGGAGTGGGCGGAACAGGTGGTAGAATGGGCAGGGATACCAGGGAACTCAACTGGAGAACACCCCTCTCCTGTCCCCAGAGACCCAGTAATTATCTTTTCTTTTGAACATATGGCTAAAGCAGCAGTTCTCTTACTTTGGACTCAGCTCATCTTACCAGGTCGTGGCATATTTAACTCCCTACAAGTAATGGTGCCGTTATACTGCGCAGCACACTAATAATGCATTAGGTTGGCCCAAGCCCCTTCTGTTTTGAATCTCTAACAAATCACCTGGTGGCAGTTTCTTCCTTCAGAGTATTGAAGTATGGAATTTGGAGAACAGAAAAGTATAGATACAGGACTTCAGAGTTGTCTTTATTCTCAATATCCTTAATGAGTCAAATATTGGTGCAAAACATTCACCAGTGTTACCAAAATATTCTAATTGATAGATGTCACACTTGTATAACTGTATAGTTGATGTAGTGGCACAAAATGGCACAATGCAGAGTATTCTTCTTTAACTTCTTTGTTCCCTAAGGTATAGTTGGTTTGCCCCATAATTGCTCTGGTTCTTTTTAGTACATTGGGCTCTCTCTGCTCATCAATCCTGGTTTTACAGAACCAGAGCTGCTCCCATGTGAAAGTGATTTATTACCAGTAATAGAACTGAGCACAATAACCCAATCTGTTCCTACCCTAAACAGCTTTTAAAGGAGCTGTAAACTGTTTTAATGAAAACCTATTATATATATATACTAGTGTAAAAGCCCATGTACACGGGCCAGCATTCTGTGCGTTTGGGCAGTCTCTACTGGGCATGACTCCATCGGACAAACATACATCCGGCCTTTTATATTATAGGATATATATATATATATATATATATATATATATATATATATATATATACATACCTCCCAACATTTCAAACTGCCAAAGAGGGACACTTGTGGTTTAGGGGGTGTTGCTGGGGGTGTGGCTGGTGGGCTGGGCATTAAAGAGAATTTTTAGGCTATTTCATGACCTATTGACACCTTCTTGTGTAATCACAGTCTGATTTCCTAAAAAAGGGACATCAGGGTGGAAAAGAGGGACAGAGGGATTTGGGTCTAAAAGAGGGACTGTCCCTCCTAAAGTGGGACACTTGGAAGGTATATATATATATATATATATATATATATATATATATATATATATATATATATATATATTTATGTTATTGCGCTTTTCCTGCTGGGTAAAACAAGGGTACTCCCACCGTTGTCAGTTGCTTATATCAGTTCAAATAATCAGGAAGTGAATTTACTGTGTTTACTTCCTGATTGTTCTAACTGACAGGAAGTGACAAGCAGTTTCTATCACATTTTATGGAGATCTGTAAGTCACTGACTTTCTTCTCCATTAGAATGTAACTGAATAACTATATGGAATTTGACCACCAGAGGGCCCTGCATCTATCAGCAGTGAGAGTAAACTTATTTTACTCACCAGGAAACACCATACAATATATATTTTTTCATTAAAAAAAGTTTACTACTCCTTTAAAACGTGATCAAGACCCTACAAAGGTAACAGATGTACTAAAAAGAAATGGAGTCATTCTGGAGTAGTGTATCAGCACCACAGGGTACAAATAAATAATCCCATTGATTTAAATGGGGGTTTTAAACCCTTGAATTCTACAGAGATCTCCATTGAATTGCTTGGTTGTCTGTCTTCCATTTGCGTGGATCGATGCTTTAATTATACCCACAAAAAATCCGTGCTCCTTATTCACCAAACAAAATAGGCACAATTCTGGAGATAACCAAGCATACCATAGGGAGGAGATGAAAAAAAACAATAATTTAACTCTATGAGTGCCAAAGAGTTATCCAACACACTGTGTTGCAATGAGTTGGATTTGTCTCTGCCACAAAGGATTAAATTGGGCTTTTAACCCCTTGAATGCTAGAATGATGTTCAGTGCATTGCAAAACAACACAATGGAGACTTATCTAGCATTCAAGGGGTTAAAGGGATAGTAATACTTCGTTTTATCTTTATTTTATTTTGTAGGCATTAAAAAAACATGAAGAACGATATAAGTCTTATCTCTCAAACCTTTATGGTTTGAGAGATATTCACAAGCAAAGTTTCCCCTCCCGCCCCTTTTACCTAGTGTAAGCCATCTCTTCTCAGATGTGGAATGCAGTCCATAGACCAGGCAGATAACAGCAGGGGACAATCTTCTTCCTATGAGAACAATGAAAGCCCTGCCCCCCTTGACAAGTTTTTAAGGTTTTTCCCCTTATCTTAATTGAAGATTGTCCCTTTCTGCAGTCTACCTGGGCACCTCCCTTCTGCTCTGGCTGAGCAGTGTTACATCAGTAAAAGGGGCGGGAGAGGGATACTTTGTCATTGAATTACTCTTGAACTACAACTCTGACAGAATTGAAATAACACTCTCCAAAGTCCAAATACTATGATGATTAATTAGAGATGCTTTTAGTATGAAACATTACTATCCCTTTAAAATTCACATTTAACTCATTAGGTTTTATGATACCGTCGGTTTGCTCCAGAAATGCAACTCCAAGACACATTGTGATAGTTGTGCTATGTACTGACTGTGTGTCCGTCCATCACAAACATCAGTGGACATATTTGGTCTCTATTCGTTGCATGTTTATACTGGTAGCAGGATAATTTTCATGTGACTCTATTATGATAAATGATGTATGTTTTACTTATTGGGATCTAATGCTGAGTAAATCTCATTGAACTTTTCCCCAGGAATTGATGTGCTTTCAGTTGGCGGGTCATTATGCTGCTGCACCTGTGTAGTGTTAAGGTCAGTGTGTTTTTATGATTATAAAACCCATTTACATCATTCCATTATAAATCCATTTACCATTCATAATGGAATGTACCACAGCCAACACCCTAATGCAACTGGCCATCCTTTCTTGATAAACCAACAAATCATTTCATATGGAAAACAGACTCTTAATTCACACATTATAGAGCTCTTGAAGGTAAGCACCATTTTTAAACACTTAAATAGCCATGTGCAGTATGTAGCATTATGTGAACCCTTAGAGTTTCAGTATATCTTTTTCACTGTCTCATCTAAACTTGTCATCCTTGTCTTCTTCATTGTTTCAAAGCTGTTTCTTATAAAATGCAGTATGGATGTGCTAGTCGGTAATAAATTAATGTTTAGATTATTTGCTGTGCTTTAAATTTGTATTTCATATCAGCAATGGCCTCAACCCACCACTCATGAGTTTCTCTACTTTAAAGGGATAGTAATACCTGGATTTAAAAAGGTTTAATATTGTTCATATGAAAAGCATAAATGAAATGAAGAAATCCCGTTGCTTAAAGATATATATTTTAAGATTTATAAGCTTTTAAAGCCCCCCCCCTTGCAGCCCTTTTTACAGATGTCAGAGTTCGAACTGACAGATCGAGATTCTGGTCATGCGACGGCTCTGCTGAAGAGCTGTCCGGTCACATGACCAGAATCTCGATCTGTCATTAAAAGGGGAGGGAGGGGGGACTTTAAAAGCTTATATATCTTAAAATATACATCTTTAAGCAATGGGATTTACTTCATTTCATTTATTTTTTCATATACAAACTATTAAACCTTCTTAAATCCAGGTATTACTATTATCCGTTTAAGATTTTTCAGTGTAATAAATAAAGTGATAGTTTCTGAGCAGGAAGACAAATCCTTAACCCCTGGAGTGCCAGTGCTTTGCAATGTTTCATTTTTCATTTTCTTAGATCTTTGCAGTTCTCTGATGACTCCTGTGGATTATTCAGTCAGTTTTGTAGTTGTAATTTAAAGAGATAGCAACCCATTATTTTGGGGATACTTTATCATTCAATTAGTCTTCAACTACAACTCTGACAGTATTGAAATAACAATCTCCATGGCCCAAATACTATGAAGACTAATTGGAGCTGCTGTTTTTGTGAAACATTACTATCCCTTTAAAGGGACAGTAATGTGCCATAAAATGTTTTTATTGTTTTGTGCAGTTTAAAAAATAAAGTATGTGGAACAAATCCTCTCACTCAAACCTTTTCAGTCTGAGAGATATTTCCATGTAAAGTTCCCCCCTCCCCCCACTTCTCCTGATGTCAGCACTTTGCTGACAGCAGGAGATCCCGGTCGAAATTGGAAAATAATTTATTAATTGGAAAGGTCTACAGAGTGTGCCTAATTTGCAAGCATCTTTTATAGACCGTTCCAATGAAGTAGTTTGTTTTAAATAACGCAATTTCAGCTCTGTTGAAGAGCCTCCTCAAGTCGGCCAACTCGAATCTCCTGCTGTCCGCTTTACAGCTGACATCAGGAGAGGGGGAACTTTAGATGCAAATATCTCTCAAACCATAAAGGTTTGAGAGATAGGATTTGTGCCGCATAATTTATTTTTTTAAACTACAAAACAAGAACAATTTTTTATGGGACATTACTGTTACTTTAGGACTCCCAATCAGATTTCATCAATCGAGATATGGATTTATTCTGATACAGTATCACAGTGACATTTTTACTAGCTGTAGAGTAGATGGATATTTACCTTACCACTCTCAGTGCCAGAGGAAGGAGCAATACATAGCTCAGAGGGCTTCATTTGCAGTACCCTGGACAGTTGGGGTCATTACACATGTAAATGTAAAACAAACACCCCAGCTAGATCCCTGTTGGTAATTTAGCTTTTGTTCTTTTTTATTAATGGTTTTTAATTATAGATTAACCCTTTGAGTGCCAGAGAAGTACCCAATGCCTCTTCCAATCAAAGAGTTAAAAGCCCCATTTGAATTAATGGGAATTGTGGGAATTTATGTATAAAAGTAAAATGGGGCAATTCTGGGCCAACCATCTGTAAGAGGGAACAAAGAAACATTCCCATTGATTTAATTAGGACTTTTAACCCCAATGCGTCGGAGACCTCTCTAGCATTCAAGGGGTTAAAAAGCTCTATTTCAGTAAATGTGAATTGGGGGAATTTGTATTTGTCCTCTGTGGTTCAGTTGGTTTACTTCAGAATGACTTTACTTTGATTCTATACATTTAGGCCAATGCATCAGTAGCATCTTGCTGGGTGAAATGTTCATATTAAACCCATTCATAAGCTTTTTAATCATTAATAGCCAAATCTGCTTGATCATATTATCATCACTAACTGTTCTCATCAATCAGCATTCAGTAACCTATGAATCATGTATCTTTAAGGGAGTGAATCTCAACATTAGTTGTCTGGGCATATCAACAGTGCATGTTTTTAAGGTATCCCTGCTTGATCTCAGGTTGGTTATCAGCACACCTGGAAACTCTCCAGATCTGCCCTGGAGACTTCGGTTTTTGCAGTTAATTACCGTGTCTCTGGAGAGAGTGAGAGAGAGAGGCTGATTCTCTGGTGGTGGTGACTTTCTTATGAAACTCTGGCCACTTCTCCTTTTCACCTTGTTCCTCCCACTTCCCCTCCTTCCCTCCCTGCTCTGCCTACTTCCCGCCCACTTTATGGCACAATCTATTAAGCCCCACCCCTTTGTGAGGCAAATTGCATAATTAATATCACCCAGTGGCACTACTTGAGCTCCCTCCAGGGGCTCGAGAAGGCAAATTAACCAGGTATGTAATCAGTAGCTCAGTAATTGTGATTAATCTACTTGTGATTAAGTATGGCAAGATATCTGCGCTGCGGTCTGGCGGTCAATCTGTTTGGAACTTAGATTTCTAAATATTGCTGGACGTAATAAGAATTATAAAAGGATTTGTATGCTTACCACTATATTAAAAATTAATTGTGGGGCACTTGTGTACATATATGTGATAGTTCCGCATTAAACAGTGAGGAAAAACAACACAAATATGTTTCTAAACAATTATTCTAAACTCTTGTCTAACAAATTTGAATAAATCGGCTAATTAGAATACTATAAGATTGGAGACATTTTAGGAGGAATTTCTCAGTTTAATAGATTAGTGGCATGGGAATTAATAATTACAGTGTTTAAATTAAATATATGTTCAGTCTGTTAGTAGCTATGCTCAACTGTGACACTTGCAGTGTTATAACATTTTAATGTTTATGTTACTCGTAGGCTTCTCCTCATCAAAGCTAGTGCAGTGGTCTCCAGACTGGCAGCTGCTGATTCCTTTTTGGGTACTGTGATATCACATCAACCTATGTAGCATGTAGGAATGAGGCTGCCAATGGCAGCTTTAGATCTTTAGCTCTTATCTTTATTGTAGGGCCTGTGTTCAGATCTGTGGGATATGGCTTCATACCTCCCAAGTGTCCCTCTTTAGGAGGGACAGCCCCTCTTTTAGACCCAAATCCCTCTGTCCCTCTTTACCACCCTGATGTCCCTCTTTTTAGGAGATCAGACTGTGTGGTGTGTGTATAAGTGTATCACATTGCTCCACAGTAATAATACTCACATTGATGTATGTTTAAACATCAGTATGTGTGTTTATAAATTAGTCTGTGTAAATAAAATACTTTGATCTTGTTATAAGTCATTTATTAGGTTACACAAGGAGGTGGTAACAAGTCATGAAATAACCTAAAACTTTTCACGAATGCCCCGCCCACCAGCCATGCCCACCAGCAATACCCTCTGTCCCTCTTTGACAATTTGAAATGTTGAGAGGTATGTGGCTTACCAGGCTTACTTATGGCTTCACCACTTGATGAAACTTGTAGTGGAAGAGACCCTGTACAAAGCTGTTGTCCCCCCCCCCACATTGTACAAAAGATAACCCCCACCAAAGTCCCATATCAGTACCTGAGCATTCCCACAGATTGAACAGATACCAAGGTACCATCAGAACAAACTAAACAATATCAAAACTTACATAAGTAGAACTATACACTCAGAACTGGCTACTACATAACTAGGTCAGTGATGTTACAGTACCTATGCATAGTTAGGCCAATACATATGTGTCTGGACTACCTGATGCACAGCTAGATTAGTATATATGCATCAGGACTACCTGATGGAAAATAAGTAAGTAGACATATAATAAGATGACCCCGTGGATGTAAATTAGTTTCCACAGACACTTCTTCTCTGTGAAGGCACATTACAGAGCATCACTAATGGTCCATAGTACAGTGTGGTTCTACACTAATAGTAAACCTTGTACAACAGACTTAGAGCTACACTTCTGTAACAGAATATATATCTTCTACATTTAAATACCATAACATTTTGGTAAAAAACACATAAAATATGAATTTCAAGGGAAGTTTTAAAAACAGGGACAAAAAAGGGACAGCATGATCCAGTGACTTTCCTTGGAAAATCAGTGACAGTTGCCAGATGAGGGATATCTAATAGTGGTGGTGAGATAGAACTACCTGACAATTAACAAAACGAGTGGATATATGATAGTACAACCCTGATTTTAAGATGATGAGCAGGGCTACCAAGGAGATTACTAGACAAGGAAATTACTTTGTAGGAATTCCTTGGATACTGGATATTTGATAAATGGTAGCACATAATTAGGCAAAGTAAGGTAATGCATGGGAAAATGAGACAATCTTGGAGGAACATATGCTTGGGCCTATGCTAATGGATGTATTATATGCTTATGTATAAGTGAAATAAATGCCTGGGAGTCCCTGGGCTAGAACACAGGTGAAAAGAGTATGTGTGGGCCCTTGTGTTAGATGGTGTTGCATAGCAAACAGATAATAGACTATGTGGATTTAATTTACACTACAGGTTACTATATTTGTCTTCTTGGGGAAAAATTATTTCCAGCTAAAGGAAAGTTAGGAAGTATGCTGTGTCTTGGTCTGGCTAGGGAACTGGTAAAAAATCTATAATAGTACTGGTTAGTCTAGAGAATAGGGCTATAGGAATGAGATGGTAAATAAGAGGAAGCTATATGGGGGCTGAATCAAAGGAGTAGTGAATGAATTATACTATAGTCTGAGGTCTACCCCTGGGAAGCAGTCTACTTGGAAGGTTTAAGAGATGTAGTGGGGTGACTACAGTAGAAAATGGATGATAAGCCTACATTGGGCTAGGACAGTATCTTAAGAGAAGATAGGGGGTGGATGTAAAGGCAAGCTGGGGTACATGGCTAGTAGGGAGATGTGTTATATTGTAGAGGTGCGTATTGGGTATGTGGCAAACAAATATTTTGCTGCCAGACGGATTTGCTGCCCCCCATAACCTCTTATCTTCCTGCTGGGCTTAGTTAATGTATATTGACTGTTGTACAAATTCCATAAACTCCCTAGCATTCAGGGGGTTAAAAGCCACACTGAAATCAATAAGAATGTTTATGTGGTATAGTATGTGGTTTGACCCATAATTCGTCTACTTTACCTTTATACAAAAGGCCCTTTGCAGTTTATCATTGAGCCCTCTAGGTTCCATGATACAATATCACTGGCAGTCTGTAGACACAAAAATATCTGCTGAATGCATCCAAAGTTGAATAGCAGTTGTATTACAGCTGATAAGAGACAATCATGAGAGTCACTGTACTGGAGTTTTCTGTAATAATCTGCCATACATTCCTTATCCCCATTGGGTACTGGATACATTTCATATACATTTAAATGCAAAGATATGGAGATGTCAGTAGCTTCCAAAGTGTCACGGAAGAGTGAATGGTGGTTTAATCATGTGTGTGCTGTGTTTGTGAAAATCCAATCTTCTTGCAGAGTGTTAATTCTCTTCTAGCTTCCTCTGAGGAACATGATTATCTCAACATGACATATCTTCCTCGTGATATCTCTCACATATTAAACAATTAGAATGCTTCAAGCTGGTCCCATCTTCTTACTGCACACTCTCACTGTAAATCAGATAGCATAAATAGGCCCACCTATTGGTTCCCAGGGACATAGGCGTTTTGATGGGGTAAATGGGTGACCCATTCTTCTTTCCTCAGAAGTAAAATAAAATTGGATGGTCACATGTTCTTACCTACTGCTTGCAGCTCTGAGTAAAATTACTATCAGTGGAGGAGATTCACTAAGCGGGGATAAAGAGGTGATAAAGTGGAGATGACTTCTCCAGTTATAACACTTCTCTAGTTCCTATGGTATTCTATGGAGCCTATGCACTACAATTTCTTAAACTTTGGTGATCTTAGTGAATAGGCTGTATAGAATAACATAGGAAATGGAGAAGTGATAAACTGGAGAAGTAATTCCCACTTCATCACCTCATTATCGCTGCTTTGTGAATCTCCCCAATATGTCAGTACCTGGGAACTCTGGTCATGGACAAGGATAATGGAAGTTTCCTGGAACCAGTGATTGGCTGAATCTGATACATATTTATTTCCATTAACCACTAGAAACAGTGCAGCTGATTTACTGAGAGAGATTGGTGTAATTCTACAACAAAACAACTGCACTATAGTAGGCAAATACAACTTATTGATTTAAATGTTGCTTTTAACCTCATTACGCTATGAGCTGGAAACCTCTTCAGCATTCAAGGCAAAAAAAAAAAAAGTAAAATTTCATTAAAGGGATAGTAATACTTCGTTTTATCTTTATTTTATTTTGTAGGCATTAAAAAAACATGAAGAACGATATAAGTCTTATCTCTCAAACCTTTATGGTTTGAGAGATATTCACAAGCAAAGTATCCCCCTCCCGCCCCTTTTTCCTAGTGTAAGCCATCTCTTCTCAGATGTGAATCTGGTTGTAAGACCAGACAGATAACAGCAGGGGACAATTTTCTTTGTATGAAAACAATGAAAGCCCTTCCCCCCTTGACAAGTTTTTCAGCTTTTTCCCTTATCTTAATTGAAGATTGTCCCCCTCCACAGTCTACCTGGGCACCTCCCTTCTGATCTGGCTGAACAGGGAGAATTTTTGCTTGTGAATATCTCTTAAACCATAAAGGTTTGAGAGATAAGACTTATATCATTCTTCATGTTTTTTTAATGCATACAAAATAAAATAAAGATAAAACGAAGTATTACTATCCCTTTAAATGGGAATTTGGGGATTATATTCCTCTGTGGTGCAGTTGGTTTGCTCCAGAATTATGCTAGGACACTAAAGCTTTGTACTGTCTGAATTGAGAGTACTTGAGCCCCATCTTAAAGGGATAGTAATGTTTCAAAATAAAAGCAGCTCCAATTAATCTTCATAGTATTTGGGTCATGGAAAGTGTTATTTCAATACTGTCAGAGTTGTAATTCAAGAGTAATTGAATGATAAAGTATCCCCCTTTTACTGATGTAAAGCTGCTCACCTTAGAACAGAAAGGCGTCCAGATGGCTTGCAGAGAGGGACAATCTTCAATTAGCATAAGGGAAAAACCTGAAAAACCTGTCAAGGGGGGCAGGGTTTTCATTGTTCTTACAGTAAGAAGATTGTCCCTTGCAGTGATCAGTCTGGTCTAAAGACCAGATTCCACATCTGAGGGGAGGTGGCTTACACTAGGTAAAAGGAGCGGGAGGGGGATACCTTATCATTCAATTACTCTTGAACCACAACTCTGACAGTATTGAAATAACACCTTCCATGTCCCAAATACTATGAAGATTAATTGGAGCTGCTTTTATTTTGAAACATTACTATCCCTTTAATAGACAATGTAAAATGTATGTAATCCCTTTGATGTAGAGATATCTCTTGTAATGTATTGGAGATGTCTCAGTCATCCAAGGTGTTAACAGACCCTAGTGTTAAATGTTCTTGTAACATTCCCAGAAATATATGTAACATTTTCTATACTTTTTTAAAAATAAGTGGCTCTTAATTTGTTTAACAGAAGATCGTATTCAAATACCGTAAGTGTTATTCACATAGCTGGGAACTCTCTGGATTTGCCTGGAGACTCCGGTTTTGGCAGCAAATTACAGGATCCCTGGGGCAGAGGCTGAATCTCCGGATGAGGGAAGTTAATTAATGAAATTCCCCACATCTTGCGTTGACAATGTGTTCCTCCCACTCCCCGCCCATTCCTCCTCTTTCCCCAGCCTTTTGCTAACTTTTTTTGAGGTTTTGAAAGTCCCGCCCCCCACTAGCGATGAAGCCCCACCCCTTTTGACGTGATTTTCATCTGTTATCTACCTTGGTGGCACCACAGGACTCCCCTCTCTGGGGAGCCCTCAAAGAAAAGTTCCCAGGTATGGTCATTCATACTGCAGTCCGGTTTACCTCATTACAGTTTTAAGCATATGAATACTGTTTTAACCCTTTGAGTGCCAGCGAGGTATCCAACCCATTGCAATACAATGCATTGGATACCTCTCTGGCACTCAAAGGGTTAATCTCCGTCTAGCTGTACACTGACATTTTGCCATCTTGATAATGTTTGCTGGCTTCTTAAAGTCATGGGTTGAGGTACCTCTCTCTTTTTCTTATGGGCTATAGAGACAGAAAGAGACATTCCCATGGTTCCAAAGGGCCATGTAAGCATTTTGAAATAGTAAAAATGTCTCTGTACAATTACAGCCAAAAGATTAACCCAAATGCAAAAGAAAACTGCAAATTGATAAAGCTTACCTCAGTAAGAATGACACCTTCATAAGTTATTCGTTTAACCCTGAGGACCAGAACGACGTGCATCGCATTGCTTCACTATACGTTGTACACTCCACTGGTCCTCAGTAGGTTAAACAAACTAAGAGCCACTTATTCAAAGTGTACAGTTCTAATTTAAATTAAAGAATCTTACAGATCACGGCATTATATTTTGAATGATAGTGAGATTTTAGTCACACATTAAATTAATATGGTTGTATAAGTAGTTATTTTATACTCATATGCATACCTGGGAACTTTTTATTCTGTGGTGTTGTTGGGAAGGATAAATGACTCAATTCTTGTCAACAATGGGCGGGGCCTAACGTAGAATAGGATGGGAAGTAGGAGAAGTTGGAGGGAAATGGGATGAACTAGGTGGGAAGGAGCAGAAGTGGCCAGATTTTCAATAGAAACGGCCCACATCCAGAGAATCAGCCTCTGCCCCGGAGACCCAGTAATGCAGAGTGAAAACTGGAGTCTCCGGGGCAAATCCAAAGAGCTCCCAGCTATGCTCATATGTAGGTTTTACATCTAATTAGTGGTAACCAATAATGCATGATATTTCCTAGCCCATTTCCTGTATTTCATTTGACATTATCTGAGGTACAGAAATTACTGCTCCCAAGTCCAGTCCTCTAAAAATATAAAAAAAATGATACAAATGAGACAGTGTCATACTTGTATTATTTATTGAATCATCTATTACACAACTATTTTTCAGTAATTAAAAGTAATTAACCCCTTAAGGACCAGAGGTCCAGGGAAGTTACATTCCCTTAAGGACCGCTTTGATCCTTGCCGATGCGTCGGTACACGTGACCTGTTACGTGTGCTGGCGCGCTGCTTTGGGGCCTAAGAGAGATCGCTCCAGTCTCGGAGTGGTCAATTTTAGGCCCTATTTTTACTTACAGAGCTTCCGGTAGAGGGCTGAAAGTAAAAAGTATGTGACATGCTATGACCGTCACCGGTCCTTAAGGGTATAAGGACCGTGACAGTCATAGCATGTCATCTGGTCCTTGAGGGGTTAAGGGTCAAATGTAAACAAGTCTACAGGTTCTGTGGTACCATGAAAGATTAGTGCAGTATGACACAAGGTCTGCTTCACGCAGCTAGCCATGAGAACCATTAAACATACTACACTAGGATAAAAAATTCATGTTGCTTCAGCCATTTTTGCACTGAATCTTTTAAAGTAGCAGTAAACTTTTTTATGAAAACCTAAATGTTATAGAGCTTTTCATGCTGAGTGAAACATGGGTACTCCCACCGCTGTCAGTTGTTTTATTCAGACTTTATAACAGTGAATTTATTGTGTTTACTTCCTTATTGGTCTAGCTGACAGGAAGTGCGTGTGCAGTTTCTGTCACATTCTGTGTCAGTTTCTGGCAGTTTTTTCAAACTGAAGCCGGCAGAGTAAATTAGCCTGGTTAACTTTTTAAGCAGAAATGCGTTGCATAACCATTAGGTGGTTAAGATTATCATGCACAGTGAGCAGAGTTTGAGGTCCTGCGAGCCACCGTCAAATCCTTCTCCAAGGACATAACATTTCAGACTGATTGAAGATGATATCTCTTGAGTAAAGGTACAAGTGCAGAATTCATAGGTGCTATTAGGATTTTCTGTCCAAAGTATGATAAGTAGGGGGTTATTATTAGTTATCCTTTAATAGTTCTTCATAATGTACAGAGATTTGTACTTTAGGAAAATGGCTAAGTTTATACATTCAAAGATATCGGCAACTGTAACAAAAGTTATTTGCTTTAAGATCAAAAGGCTATCAGCAGTTTAACTAAAATAACAAAGGAACTTGGGAGGTTTCTCCCAATGGATGAATCTCACTCACCTTTCTCTCATCTAAGTGCATATTATAGTGTTTTTCCTCAACTGCATCTTTGATGTATTCGCTAGGCTGACATACTTATCTTGTTCTTTGGAATGTCGTATGTGTCTGACATTTCTACTGGCTTCATAGAATATACTTAGAATTGGAGAACTCAAGAAATAAAAAAAATGTAAAGTAGTGTTAACATGTAGACTGTACGTAAAGCACAAAAAAAGCCAGAAATAGTTGACAGGAAGCAGGTTTCACAGTAGTTCTTCTGGGTCCTTTGAATTTTCACATTGACGGCCCATGTTAAGACTGCATAGGAACTGTCACCTGTCCAAATCACACCTCACTGGGAGCATCCATCATGACAGTATATTTTCTAGCAGCCTCAAAAGAAGAAGTGAAGGGGATGAGCAGGGCCGGATTTGCCATTAGGCAAAGTAGGCACCTGCCTACAGGCGCATGCTACCTAGGGGCGCCTGCCACTGTGATTTTTTTTTTAATCTTTTTTTTTTTAATTAAAAAAAAAAGTAGGCACCTCGTTGGCGCTGCCACCCCCCCTTCCCTATTTCCTACCTCCCCGGCAGGACATGTCTGTGCCTTCTTGGCACAGTCCTGTAGGTGGTGCGCTCCTTTGTTGCACCTTTAGGAATGCAGAGCGCTAGGAGACTCTGCATTCCTGAATAGGACTTCCAATAACTCAGTTATAAAGGGAGGGTCTGTGCCACAGCAAACGTGTATATCAGGTGTCCATTAAATATACTCTGATGCCATGTTCCCTCTGTGATCAAATTCTGTGATCCGCCTAATTCTTCAGTCTCTGTAGAAACGATGGCAGAGACCCCTCCCATGCTGGGTCATCCGTTGCGGGGCAGTTCTCCCTCTAGTGCTTAACTCTTTGAGTGCCAGAGGGGTACGAATGCATTCCGCACCCCTCTGGCACTCAAGGGCTAAAACTCCTTTATGCTCTGAATAAAGTGCAGGACGAGCAGTAACATCTAATGACTGGGAAGTTAAGTTGTTTCGCCGTGTGATATTACATAACCCTCTCCCATGAAGCAGCATAGAGACAAGAAGCACTCTGTTGCTGTCATCTTGGCAATAATGTTCCTGAATGGCAGAAAGGAAATGTGATCGTCATAGGTTAGTGTGTCTCACTGGGGCTTTTTATTTGCTCTCCTTGTAGAAGTTTATTTTCCCAAGAGTTGCACATGACCCTTATTAGTCTAGCTATGCAGTGATTTTCAGCTGCAGTACTCAGAGCACACAAACAGGTTAGCGTTTCAAGATATCCCTGCTTAGTAACAGGTGGGTGAGCAGTGGTACAGCCGTTGCTATTTAGTTGCCTTTGCTTAACCCTTTGAGTGCCAGAGGGGTACAAAACGCATTGCAAAGCAATGTGTTGCATACCCCTCTGGCACTCAAAGGGTTAATTAGGGATAGCCTGAAAGCTGCACTGCCCTAGGTGGAACAATAAGGGCCATATGCAAGGGGCAAACCAACTGTTCCAATGAGGGGGGCAAGTTGGAGCTGATGGGGGCAATGTGAGGAGCAATATGGAGATGATGGGGCAAGTTGGAGCTGATGGGGGGCAATATGGAGCTGATGAGCATTGTGGAGGTGTCTAGTGTAGTTGGCAAATCAGGGGGGGGGCGCTTCACAGTTCTGTGCCTACAGGCTCCTGAGATGTAAATCCGGCCCTGGGGATGAGGCAATATCAGGACAGGTGAGTAAATAATTGTTCAGGCTGTGTTACACAGGTCAGAGGACTCATCTCAGTTGAAGTTCCTAACTGCTAAACCAAAAATTTCTTTAACCATTACACTGAGTGAAAAGCAAAAACCACATGGTGTAGGCAGTTTAAACAGATACTTTCAATAGATAAGTTTCAAAAGTAGGTAGGTAACAGATCCTCTATAATGGATAGCACTGTCTTCCACTTATTGAAGATTATGCATCAGTATTGTGAGATATCTCAGGCAGTCTTAAGGGCCATTACTTACAACCTACAGAAGTAGAAAACTTCTGATGCTGGTATTTTAATCCCAAAAGCTGCTGCTGGATGCCTAAGAGCACAGTGCTATATTTGTCAATGCCCAAAGTATTCTGTCTTTGCAGAAGTCAGTTTTGAGTTACAGTTTCTATTAAACCTATGCCAGTCTCATGTTAAAGGTATTAACATGGCATACTAATTGGACATTAACTGTTGTAGAATACAAGAGTAAGATTCTTGATATATACAATCTTCAGACTGAGCTCCAGGGAAATAAAGCATTCTGTTATCTTTGGGTTATAATCCCTCTCTGTCATGCCATTCTGTGCTGAAGTTCATAATTAGAATTTCCTACTCCTTTTTGTTCATGGTATGTAATGGTGTGGATACATTTTTTTTTCTTTTCAGCATTTTACTGTGAAGTTATGCAGACTAAGAAATGCTTCGAGGTCTTCTGAATAGAGATCAAATTAAATTCTGGTACTTAATTAGTGTAGCAGCCAGTCATGTGATTTAATTAGAGATTGCACTTTCAAAACAGCTACTGTCTATTTTGTCGTAACAAAAATTAAAGGATTCTCATCTTTCATGAACAAGTGCAGCACTTTATTGTTTGGACATGATATATAATGATATTATTTTGGATGCATAGTTTAACTACTTGTAGCCTGTGGATTAATCTTGTGGCCACTAAAGATGGTGGACGCCTTATGACAGAGGAGGGACAGGTAACACTGTTGGGACAGAGCATATGACAGGATTCTTTGCTTTAACCCTTTGGGGTTAACACAGACTACTTTGGTTCAGCCTTTCTTTTACTGGTGTTAAAGGGATAGTAATACTTACATTTTACTATCCCCCATCTTGTAGCACTTAAAAAATGGATTAAATGAGCCCAGCGGCATCTCTCAAACCTTTATGATTTGAGAGATATCCATTTTCAAAGTTTTGCTTTTTTCCCTCTCCCCTGAAGTCAGCGTTCTAGCTGACAGCAGGGGAATCCGGTCCCTGAGCAAGGGGAGGCTCTTCAGCAGAGCCGAGATCGCTAACGTCAGGGGAGAGGGAAAAAAGCAAAACTTTGAAAGCGGATATCTCTCAAACCATAAAGGTTTGAGAGATGCCACTGGGCTCATTTAATTCATTTTTAAGTGCTACAAGATGGGGGATAGTACATTTTAAGTATTGCTGTCCTATTAATGCTAATACACACAGTGCAGTTAGGGTTGGATACTTGGAGGTTTAACCTGAGTGGTGCTGTGCTTTACTGCAGACAACACTGATTCAAGCAATGCGGTCCAGTACTTGGATGGTTAACTTTTCTGGAATTTTGTTTTTGCAACAGGTAAGTTATTGTAGTTTGAACTGAGTATTTAAGGATGGCGTAAACTACAGTAAACTGAAATACTTAACCGCAAATGGACAGCTTAAGGGTTCCAGAATCTTGGCTTTCAACTTAAAGCGATGATCAGAAAAACAGGAGACACGTTCCGGATGTTGGGTTCCCCAAAAAGCAAGCCATTATTCCCCTGTGCCACAACTATACAAATCAAAGGAATACTAATGTCAATAATGAATTTGGCTTATATCATTTTAAAAACCATGTCCTTCCAGCTAGCGTTTTTAAATTTAGTTATTGTATATTATATCCCTAAGAGGTAATCCTAAATGTGCATGTGTGGACAACCCTATATATATAGACACAATACTTCATTTTGTCAAATGTTCATCTTGTAGGTATTAAAAAATAATTTAAATGCCCCCAGTCTTATCTCTCAAACCTTTATAGTTTGAGAGATATTCACTGTGAAAGTTCCCACCTCCCTCCACTTTCCCCGACATCAGCGCTCTAGCTGACTGCAGGGGAATACAGTTCCTGGACAAGCTGAGGCTCTTCAGCAGAGCTGAGATCCTTCACCAGTCCCGGGACTGAATTCCCCTGCAGTCAGTAAGAAGATAATTCCTATATAATAATTTGCTAAATATATGTTTGTCAGAAGCTGTCATGTGCAGTACAGTCCGTTGAGTGCTCTGCACTCATGCGCAGTACAGACTGCCCACTCCGCGGCTGATAATGGAGCGGGGCTCTGAATTCAGACTGTAGTCAGTGTTCAGAGAGGACTACGGTCTGAATTCGGAGCGCCCCACTCCATATCAAAAATGGCACATGCAGTCTCTACTGTTCATGACTGCACCGCAGCCGTTGCTGGGTGGCACTGTCTCCTGTGTAAACGGGCTCTTCAACTAGTTGGGTATATATTTTGTTTGCTTTTTCGCTGATTGATAAATGTTAACTCTGCTGGTTCAATGCACATCTCCAAAGCTCAACTGATTTGAGACATTTGAGAACTGATGGGTGGGCAAGGCATTGTTGTTGCACACCCTTGATCTCCTCCAGAGGTTAAAAAAGTAAGATACCGATGATTGCCACAGTAGCAGCCAGCAATGGCTGGCTGTGCAAATCTGTACTAATGATGTATATATTGTCTAACAACAGTCCTCTCTGAACTGTATATCTCATGGTGCCCCATGCCACTACCAGGCTAGGGAGCTGACACTGCGAGCCCTTCATTTTTCCATGTGTGTATAAGTGCGCCCCCCCTCTGGCATTCATTGCAACTTTGAACTCAACTGCATGTTCTCTAGTGCCTGGTCAGGGATGATGACTCCGTTAGGCTGTTACACTGGCTCAGTGCCGGCATCCGCGCTCACTCTCTGCTGCTAAATTGTGGTGAAGGACTAAGTCAAGAGGCGGCCAATAGTGGATTATGGGGTGCGCTCGCATATTATGATGTGCAATGCAAATACTTGGTTCAGGTATATAGGCATCTCCCTGGCACTTGAGCGATGCGACTGGGGGAATGTGTGTGTGATGTGATAGGTTGACGCAGTGGCCGGGCAGAAGCAAGCCTGGGAAGCGGGACATTGTATTAATGATGCGGGGATTGGGCCCCAAAATCTGTTCTGTCCCACGTAAATCGGGACAGTTGGCAGCTATATAACAAGATTGCTGTTGTATCGGAGCCCTTGAAAAAACAGAAATGTCTGCGCCCTCAGATCATATGTAAGACTAGATTTTAGTCCTCAGAAGACATGGAAATGTTCTACAGAGGCTAGAATGGTTTTTTAAGTGTCTATAACCACAGATCATTTTAGGTGCTAGTATCCCTTAACAAACAAGGAAGAGAGAGCCAAGAGGAAGATGATCTAAGTGTAGGAAAAAAATTCACTAACAACCGTACATTAAATGTAGATAATCGAATACACTTTCACAAAAGAAATGGGTCTACCAGCGTATCACAGATCTTAATGATGTAACAATATTCCCAAAAGTGCATTCAGAGCTGTTGATTTTGTGCCTAATGCCCTGAGCAAAAGGTCTGAATGACCTAGAAATGTGTTGCTAATCAGGCTTTATTATTTTTAACTTATGTTAGAGTTTGTATAAGTTTCCATTAACCCCTTAAGGACCAGAGATCCTAGGAGTGATTTCCAGATAACAACCACATAGAGGATGTTCGGTTCGCTGGCACACGTGACTTATAACGTGTACTGGCACGCGGAATGTTTGTCTGAGAGAGAATGTTTTGGTCTTGGAGTGGTCAATTTCAGAACTTGCTCAGGGCCGGATTTGCCATAAGGGAGAGTAGGCACCTGCCTACAGGCGCACGTCACCGAGGGGCGCCTGCCATTGGGATTCTTTTTTATTTATTTATTTATTTTTTAAAATTAGCCATCTCGCTGGCTGCGCAGTGGCAGAACAAAAATTCCTCCACCCGGTGCCCACTCCATGTCGCCCTCACATTGCCTCCCCCCGTCTGTTTCCTACCTCCCTGGCAGGACAGGCCTGTCCCTCCTTTGGCACAGTCCTGTAGCTGCTGAGCTCACTCGTCAGCTCTTTAGTAATGCAGAGCACTGGGAGATGACATCATCTCCCAGTGCTCTGCATTCCTGAATAGAAGACCGCGCGGGAGCTCCAACAGCTACAGGACTGTGTCAAAGGAGGCACAGATGACAGATCTCCTGCCAGGGAGGTAGGAAACAGACAACGGGGGGGGGGTAAGAAACAGACAGTGGGGGGGAGGCAATGTGAGGGCAACATGGAGATGGTGGGGGCAATGTGCAGCTGATGGGGGGCAATTTGAAGATGGTGGGGGCAGTGTGAAGCTGATGGGGGGCAAGTTGGAGATGGTGGGGGCAATGTGGAGCTGATGGGGGGCAAGTTGGAGCTGATGGGGCAATGTGAGAGTAACATGGAACTGATGGGGGGCACGTTGGAGCCGATGGGGGGCAATGTAAGGGCACATATGAGATGTGGGGGCAATATGGAGCTGATGGGGGCTAGTTGGAGCTGATGGGGGCAATGTGAGGGCAATATGTAGATGTGGGGGCAATGTGGAGCTGATGTGGGCAAGTTGGAGCTGATGGGGGCAAGTTAGAGCTGATGGGGGGCAATGTGAGGGCAATATGGAGATGTGGGGGCAATGTGCAGCTGATGGGGGTAATTTGGAGATGGTGGGGGCATTTTGGAGATGGTGGGGGCAATGTGGAGCTGATGGGGGGCAAGTTGGAGCTGATGGGGCAATGTGAGGGTAATATGGAGATGATGGGGGCAATGTGGAGATTAGGAGCACTGCGGAAGTGTCCAGTGGAGATGGCCAATGGGGGGGGTTGCTACAGATTTCTGTACCTACAGGCTCCTGAGATGTAAATCCAGCCCTGACCTTGCTAGTGCTTACACCTCTCCCGCAGTAGTGCTGTAAACACAAAATACGTGACATGCCAGGACGGCAGACGGTCCTTTAGGCAAGGAAACCGGTTCCTGACACGTCACCTGTCCTTAGGGGATTAAATTACATTTCATTCATAAGATCACCTGTGGGAGTCAAGTGTACTGGAGTTATCAAAATAGGGGCAGGTTTTCCCCCTGACTTCTTCATAGTTGGTCTGTACTTACTGGCCAACAAAACAAGTGCGTGAGCAACTGGGATTTTATTTAGAAACTTATATTTTATGTAGTCGCTTACCGTACTATTTTGTATTTATTGATTTAAATGTGTTTTTGACTTACCTCTTGAATGCTAGAGGGGTACATACAAAGCTGCTATATGTATAGGGTGACCACATGTCCATGATTGCTCGGGACAATCCCAGATTTTAAGTGTGTGGGTGTCCCATGTCCCAGGCAGCCCCCTTCTGGGACAATATGAAGAATGAAGACTCAAGTGCACAGAGCTCTATACACTAGAAGGAAAACTGCCCATTGCCTGCTGTGATGCCTCTGCTGGGCTACAAGAGCTCAAAGCACTAGAGATATAACTTAGCCTTGATCCGGGCATCAATCAGGATCTGCAGTGTAATTTTGTTATAGTGTGATGTGAGTTTAAGGCCCTTATGTATATTTTCTTGTAGCCCACCAAGACATCACTTTATGACACAGCAGTCAATGGACAGTTCTCCCTCTAGTGTTTAGAACTCCGTGTTGCACTCTTCTCTCTGCAGTGTCCCTGAATAGCAGAATTGAAATGTGGTCACCCTATATATGCAGTGATCAATGTAGTTACAGAAAAAATATAGTGGCAGTTTGTACAAGATTTACAGTGTATACATGAATGCCATGAACAATACAGTAATCATAAGCACGGCTGAGTGTGCAAAAAACGTAAGACCTGTCACGACCCCTGCATAGTGTAATATTTCTAAGTATTCATAACTAAACTGTCCCTTTTAATGCAAATGAGCTAGAGCTGCTTGACAGGTAGTTGCAGCTGGGAGGTAGAACAGTGTGGAATGCTAGAGCTGCTTGATAGGTAGTTGCAGTTGGGAGGCAGAACAGTGTGGAATGTTAGAGGTGCTTGACAGGTAAATGCAGTTGGGAGGCAGAACAGTGTGGAATGCTAGAGCTGCTTGACAGGTAGTTGCATTTGGGAGGCAGAACAGTGTGGAATGCTAGAGCTGCTTGACAGGTAGTTGCAGTTGGGAGGCAGAACAGTGTGGAATGCTAGAGCTGCTTGACAGGTAGTTGCAGTTGGGAGGCAGAACAGTGTGGAATGCTAGAGCTGCTTGACAGCTAATTGCAGTTTGGAGGCAGAACAGTGTGGAATGCTAGAGCTGCTTGACAGGTAATTGCAGTTTGGAGGCAGAATAGTGTGGAATGCTAGAGCTGCTTGACAGGTAATTGCAGTTTGGAGGCAGAACAGTGTGGAATGCTAGAGCTGCTTGACAGGTAATTGCAGTTTGGAGGCAGAACAGTGTGGAATGCTAGAGCTGCTTGACAGGTAGTTGCAGTTGGGAGGCAGAACAGTGTGGAATGTTATTGTTGGGCTTGCAAGCTATCCATTACTGTCTAATTTAAACTGACAAATTAAAAAAAAAGCTAAATATTCAATAAAAAAAAATTTAAATAAAAAGGCTAACAAATGTAATTTTGAAAGCTCCTTTGAAATCATTTATTTATCACCTTAAATTCTTCTCATTTTAGATTTTGAGAAAGAAATTGAATTGAAAACCGTGTTTCAAAAACCAAAATATTGCTCTTTAATCCACTTTGATCTACTTTTCCATTTGTGGATGTCTGATTGTTGATGGTTAATATATTCACATAAGTTATAAACAAAGAAAAGTAAATAGATTCATATTCAAACATCCAGATATTAATCATTATTATTACTTCTCCCATCACCTGTCAATTTATCCCACTGGATTCTAGAGACATTAAGCCCTTAACTACTGATGACATGCTAGGACTGTCATGGCTGTCTGGGTATTAAGGACTGGTGACAGTCCTGGCACATAATGAAAGTTTGTGTTTGCTGCACGTCTGTGAAAAAAAAGTGCCTTGGTCTTTCAGGGATCCCCACCCCTGGACCGTGTGGTCCTTAACTCCTTAAGAACCGTGTGCCGTGCTAGGACCGTCTCGCGATTTTTGCCTTAAGGACTGGTGACGGCCATGTACATTTTACGAACATCACTCCTCCAGGAGCGATGTAAGTAAAGACGGGGACTGAAAATGACCGCTCCAAGACTGGAGCAGTCGCTCTCATTCCCTGCTGCTGCACGCTGATACACACAAAAGGTCACATGTACTTGCGCGTCGGAGAGAACAAAGTGGTCCTTAAGGGAAGGTTACTTCCCAGGACCCTAGTCCTTGAGGGGTTAAGGGGTTAAAGTAAAGGTGAAATTACAGCCTGTTGCTATCACGGTGATTCGACCCGGCCTGGCTGACATTCCTGCTCCATGATCTGACCCCGCTTGTCTGACGTTCCTGCTCCGTGACCTGACCCGGCTATCCTGACGATCCTGCAGTGTTCCAGCTGTTATCCTGATCCAGTGTCTCTTGGGCGACATTCTGACTTCCGCTGTGCTGATATAGGGCAGTCCGTGTTGTTGCCTCCGATTCACTGGGCCTTCCCGTTAACTCTTACAGAGCACTGTTGCCTCCGTTATACTGAGCCTCCGTTAACACTTGCAGAGCACTGTTGTCTCAGTAAACCTTGAGCCATCCGTTAACGCTTGCAGAGCACTGTTGCCTCCGTTATACTGAGCCTCCGTTAACACTTGCAGAGCATTGTAGTCTCCGTTACAGAGAGCCTTCCGTTTACACTTGCAGAGCATTGTGGCCTCCGTTAACACTGCACTTCCGTTACCCTTGCGGTTCGCAGTAAACTCGTTACCGCACCATCTGGTGCTATTTGGGCAATTCCATCAGCTCTTGCAGTGTACTTGGTCTCCGTTACAGCACCGGTTGGGTGCTATTGGCTCTAACACCTCAGCTCTTGCAGTGTATTTGGTCTCCGTTAAAGCTCCGGTTCGGTGCTATTGGCTCTAACACCTCAGCTCTTGCAGTGTACTTAATCTCCGTTACCGCACCGGTTGGGTGCTATTGGCTCTAATGCTCATCAGCTCTTGCAGTGTACTTGGTCTCCTTCACAGCATCGGTTGGGTGCTATTGGCTCTATACACCTTAGCGCTCACAGTGTACATAGTCCCGTTTACCGCACCGGTCAGGTGCTCACGGCTCAACGTGTGCTAGCTTTTGCAGAGTATTTTGGCCTCAGTTCCTTGCTCAACACAAGTAGTAGTCTCAGTCCTGCATTATTGACTGGTGCTCTTACATCCTGCACCACAGTCTCGCTCCTTTACCATCTTATGGGCGTTGTCAAACACACCACAACAGAGACTGATTGCTTTACACAAACTTTAACCCATGCTGTACCTGTGATGCTTGTTTATGCCTGTCCTGTGACGGTGTATATTAATTTCCCTGTATACTGGGCCTGAGAGGGCATCTGTACATTATTGTCTATTTCCAGTCATACTATACTGCCTGTAGGAGGCAGTCTTTCATGTCTTTTTATAAAACTGTGTTTTATTCTACCTACTGGTCTGAGTGTCTTACAAAACCATTACAGTTGCACTAAAAGTGCCTTATTTTGAGGAAAGTCCCCAGTCGTTTGGGAACCTAGCAACTTCCCTGATTGAAGAAGTCTGCAGCATGAGCAGGGGCTTAACTAGTTGTTGAAGGGCCCCATGCAAACATTTGTCAGGGCCCCTAACACAAAAATATTATCACAGATGCAGAACAAGAACCTACTGGACCTTGGGGCAGATAGCGCCCCCCTTTGGATGCTGGACTCAGACACAGCTTTACCTTCTGCACCCCATGTAGTTATGACCCTGATCATGAAAAATATATACATGACTGTACAATAAATACGGTATCAAAAGAAAGCCCTATTTGTGCTTAAAAAAAACGGTATATAGTTTTCATGGGTAAAATAAAGGACTTAGAGGGAAAACACTGTTGAACAAAGACATTGTCAAAAAGGTCAGAATTGCTCCGGTCCTTAAGTGAAATCCACCTCAGATTTTCCCGGTCCTTAAGGGGTTAAAGAGGTTACTGAAAGATATAGTAATACTTTGTTTTATTTTTATTTTATTTTGTAGGCATTAAAAAAAACATGAAGAACGATATAAGTCTTATCTCTCAAACCTTTATGGTTTAAGAGATATTCACAAGCAAAGTTTCCCCTCCCCTTTTACCTAGTGTAAGCCATCTCTTCTCAGATGTGGAATCTGGTTGTAAGTCCACACATATAACAGCAGGGGACAATCTTCTTCCTCTGAGAACAATGAAAGCTCTGCCCACCTTGACAAGTTTTTCAGGTTTTTCCCTTATCTTAATTGAAGATTGTCCCTCCCTGCAGTCTACCTGGGCAACTCCCTTCTGCTCTGGCTGAACGGTGTTACATCAGTAAAAGGGGCGGGAGGGGGGTACTTTGTCATTGAATTACTCTTGAACTACAACTCTAACAGAATTGAAATAACACTCTCCAAAGTCCAAATACTATGATGATTAATTAGAGCTGCTTTTATTATGAAACATTACTATCCTTTTAAAGGCCCATTTTTACCCTTTGACTGTCAGAGGGGTACCCAACGCATTGCATTGCTCTGGCACTCAGAGGGTTAATCAATGGGAATTTTGTGAATTTCTGATTTCTCCCCTTTGGGGCAGTTGGCTTATCCCTCTTTTCTTTTGTGAATAAGCATTTTTGTATTGTATACAAACAGCCTTAAAGCTGATGATATTCTCCATCGTTGCTAGGTTGGAGCTAACATGATAAATGTAAGTATGAGGCCTGGCTGTGACCATGTCACTGCCATTATTGAGATTTGGATGCCTCGCAGTGCATAGCTCAGACATAATGCTCTCAGGGGAACGGCTTTTGTTCTGCAGTATGCCTATAAATTATCAGCTCGCTTCATAATTCATACATAAAGAGATTCATTTTTACACGCTTCCAGTAATCTTGTTTTCTTAATTCCACCAAGAAAAATATCTTTTGAAAAGCATAAAAGGCAAAATATTTAACCCGTTGAATGTAACAGGGATACCAGATGCATTGCAAAGCGATATGTTGTGAACTCTTTTGGCACGCAAAGGGTTGATAGAAAGGAATAATAACAATAATACTGAAAATAGAATAAATATCTAATTAAAATGAATATGCTATTATCCTATATAATAATTCGCTAAAACACGTGTAACGCCATAGTCATGAGCAATAGAGACTGCTGTGCGTGCTGCAGTCTTGCACAGTAGAGACTGCCAGTGATGAGGCTGATACAGAGCGGAGAGCTCTGAAGGAGCGTCCCACTCTGTATGAGCCGCGGCGCGGGCAGTCTCTACTGAGCAAGACTGCACTGCGACCGGCTGGCACTGTATCAGCCGCGGCATGGGAAGTCTCTACTATGCATGACTGCCCCACGACCGGCTGCCAGTGGCACTGTGGCCCATGTAACGGCCTCTTCAACTAGTAATTATATAATTAAAGTTACCAGATTTTCTGCGAGTCAACACAGGAAACATTTTTTGCTGAAATTCTAACTTGCAACACACTGGATTATAATAACCCTTTTTTCACGGCCTGCAGTTTTCTCAGTTCATATAATATGGTTAAATACAAACAACTATAGACTTACCATATTTCCATAAAAATACTTCCTTATCTCACACCTCCCAACATTTCAAACAGTCAAAGAGGGACACTTCTGTTTTAGGGGATGTTGCTTGGGGTGTGGCTGGGAACTGTTTTTGTTCCTAGTATATTCTCTCCTTATAATATCTTATTACATTGTTCTTTTGTTTTGGCTCCATGTCACCCAGCTTTCATTCCCATCACAACAGCTTCCAAGTGTAAGTTTTAAATGCTCCCCACCTTCGCTATCATGTTAGGAATTGATCTTGGACTTGAATTTGAGAATCCATTCTTAAAATTTAACTGTAAGTTCTATCCTCACCCCCACCATAGTGTCACCATGAAATAAATTCAACATGATTGCTTCCATGCCACCCAGACTCCCTTCCCACCCTATCAATCTAGCCTCCATGTTTAGTCATATCACCATTTTAACTCAAAGTTCAGTCTCCACCACCATAGACATCATCCAACTCATCCATCAATATAATCAGAACTACATGTTACTATGTACTCTCCCTTACCAGTGAGCCCCAGTTTTAGTTAAGCCCCTCCCAGTCAGTGCCGCCACCATCCATTGTCAACCACACATGCTTGCATGCTACCCAACTTCCCTAGGCTGCCTCTGTACTCTTCACAGCTTTTTTGCACCTGTAGCAGATATACTACTCCCATACAGCCTCTGATCTGTAGTCTGTACTGAATTGCTGCTCTCTTCTCACACAAGACTATATGACAATATATATACAGAGAAATGGAAAAAAAGGGAGGGGTGCCCATTAGTACAGTAATGTTAAAATAGATGGAAGCATTTTTTTTTCAGAAAATAAAAAGGTATTCACATTTTCTCTTCGCTGGCATGATTTCCGTCAAAATTTGACGCAAGGTCAATTGTATTAACCTATCCCCATTCAAATTGTAAGTGTATGCTGCTCTTCTGTCTTCACTCCTGCTATTTTCCTTAGTGTGCATAGACAATATAGATGAGACAATACACTATTTTAATTTACAACATTTATTTAATTTCAGATAAAAATCAATAATGGGCTAGTTTGCCCCCCCCCCAGCCACTCCTGTCAAAATTACCACCCCAGCCATGTCAGCACTGAGACAGACTTAGAAAACATAGCAAATGGGGGGTGGTAGTTTGCATAACTCCTCCCTCCTGTCTACCTCAGTCATGGAGGGGCAGGGGGGCAGGGCCTTCATTGTTTTCATAGGAAGAAGATTGTCCCCTGCTGTTATCTGTCTGGTCTATGAACTGCATTCCACATCTGAGAAGAGATGGCTTACACTAGGTAAAAGGGGCGGGAGGGGGATACTTTGCTTGTCAATATCTCTCAAACCATAAAGGTTTGAGAGATGAGACTTATATCATTCTTCATTTTTTTTTTAATGCCTACAAAATAAAATAAAGATAAAACGAAGTATTACTATCCCTTTAACAACTGCAAACATTTTGTTCTGGTGATTAGAAATGCATCAGTAGGTAACTCACCACCACTAATTTCTTAATTCTTATCATAACACAAATGCATAATGCTCTTTCTGCCATTTGTTGAAGACACATGGCCTAACTCTTCTATCATTGTAAGGAATCACAGATGCACACTTAATCTGATTGCACAAAACACTGTTTAGGAATTTAATTAGTAACTATGCTTAGTGTATTAGTGAGTTGTTTTCACTTTTCTCGTAGAATGACCTGCTTTTACAATGGGTAAAGCCCACACTGGCCCACACTGATAAAAAATTTTCTGCTAGTCGAATTTGATCCTTTGGGTACCACAGAGGTATCCAATGCAGTGTGGTGAATGCCCCTCTGTCAGTCATTAAATGTTAAAATTATATGTATTCAGCCTTCATTATTATTCCTGAAGAAGAGACCTAGTTGTCTTGAAAGCTTGTATCGAAAGCCACTCAGCCAATAAAAATATTATTTTTACTCTACTAATCTCCTGCTTTTAATATGGAAAACAACATAACTGATAAAAATATATTATTTATAGGTACATTACCAAATTGTGCTGCAGAATCAATATGGAACCATGTTTATTCAGTAAAGATCTAATTCATAAATATACATATCTTTGAGATGTCATCCCATCTAGCTTTTTGATAGCTTATTTGAGAGGGGGTATGTTTTATTCCTCTCCATCTGATTTTTGGACACCAATATAACATAGAATATAATGAATACATTAAAACAATATTGTTGTTTAAATGCAAAAATTGAGGGCGAGAGGAGTTATTTAAAATCTGTCACTGTTTCATTATATCATCTGTAGCAGTGTGCAAAGAAAGGCTGTTTTCCAGATGGTATAGGTTTACAGATGTAATAAAATGTTTTTCTCACACAGCAATAAGTCATTTATTATTCAGCCAACCTAGTAGTAAAGCCTTCGTCTGTCCATAAAGTTTGGTACTTTAATCTTGACAATAGGACTTCTAGAAAATCTGGAACAGGTGCATACACCTAAACAGAACAAAGTATCAAATGTTGAACATAAGAAACTTCAAAGGGCTCTCACATTTAAAGGGATAGTAATGTCAGAAAAAAAGTATTAACTATATGGTAGATACAATTAAAAGAGAGTACTTGCACTTATTCCGCTGTCCACTGGTAGCTACAAAGCACACATACAGTGTTTGATTCATCAGTTCTTTTCCAGAAGCACACATTCACCCAGATTGTCCCACTGACAGGCAGAGAACTACACATACGCTGTTACACCCCATGCTTGTCTCATTGTCCACTAGTGATTCTGTCCCACTGGTAGCCGTGGAACCATACATATACTGTCTGCCACCCCAAGCTTATGCTACTACACCATTGGTAGCCATAGAACTACACATACACTGTCTGATATCTAAGCCATGTCTCACTTTCCACTGGTAGTTACTGAACCACACACATACACTTTCTGACACCCAAGTGCTCTTCTGATTTTCCACTTGTAGATACAGAACCACACACATATATACTATCTGGCACCTCATCCTTGTTCCACTGTTAGGCACAGAATCACACATACACTGCCTGCTTCCTCAGATGTCTTTCGCTGTCCACTGGTAGCCACAAAAGCACACATACATTGTCTGATGCATCAGTTCTGTTCCAGAATCACACATGCAATCAGACTTGCTATTTTGACAGGCACAGAACCACACATACGCTGTTACACTCCAGCCTTATTTCATTGTCCACTAGTAGCCACACAGCTATACAGTCTAATACCCAGCTTTGTTTGTAGTCACAAAACGATATGTGTGCTATCTGACACCGGCCTTGTGGCATTGGCAATCAAAGACCCAATCATACACAATGTGACCTCCTACCTCATAACACAGTCGCACTGCTAGCCACAGAACCATTTTTACACTGTCTGACACCCCAGCATTGTCCCACTGACTGCCATAAAATGACACATACACTCTTTAGACACCCATCCTTGTATTACTGATAGTAATTGAACCACACATACATTGTGTGATCCTCAACCTTGTCTTACCATTCTGCTGGTAGCCTCAGGACCTCCTGTGCAGTGCCTGACACTCAGCCTTGTCCCACTGGTAGCCATAGAACCACAAATACACTGTGGGAACCACAGATTTTTACCACTGGTAGCCACTGAACCACACATATTATAGCATAGTGTCAGACATTGTAACGATGGGTTCTGGGTCTACCAGATACAATGTGTGGCACAGCTTTTACCCACTAGTATCCATAGAACCACACCTACACTGTCTGTCTGTCTCTGAGGCTTGTCCTGCTGTCCTAGGTAGTTGCGAAACCATGGGTAATATAAATGGGGGATGACTGGGTGATACGGTAGAGGGCTGGATGAGTCAGGTGGGAAGTGAGGGAGCAAATGACATAGGGAGGGGAGGGAGTGCAGTGGAGGCAGGGAGAGACTAGTGAGCAAGCTGATGCATTCTTCAGGCACACTACTCCAAGAGCTGATCATGTGTATGTTTTGGTGTTTTGATAAACGACAAAAGCCTTTGCAAGGAATGCTATGCTTGCTACAGTATATATATATATATTGGACAGAACTTAAGCCATTATCAAGTTCTGTTCCTCTCGATAATGTCCTAAACTCTGGTCAAAAATTAATTCTTGCACTTGCTTCACCAACTTAAAGTCTGGTGAGTGCTCTTTAAACCCTGTAAGGTCTATATGTATCCTGATAGATAGATAGATATATAGATAGATAGATAGATAGATAGATAGATAGATAGATAGATAGATAGATATTTGAAAACTGCATTAAAAATTGTGTATTTGTCATGTTAGCCAACATATACAGTTAAGGAGATATTAATACTTGTTACCATATGCTACTGTATGCTAATTGTAGTACCGATGTGGTACCAGTGATGTTCCTTAAGTTAATTATGGTTTTCAGTGACAGTTACCTTTCATATGCTAATTAAGCTTTGTGCTGCATCAGGAGACTTTCACTTTCACTTTTCCCAGAAATAAAAATGTGTATATCTCCTAAACAATACATCTGCTAGATTTTGGTTAACATGACACATAGGCAGTTTTGAATGTATTTTTCAAATATGCAGACTTGATTAAAGGTGACAAGTATACAATAGAAAGAAAACTAGGAGAAAAAGAGAAGATTGAACAAGAAAGAAAAAAGGAAATGAAGGTGGAGAAGGAGACCAAGAAAAATAATATGAAAAAAGAAATAAGAAAAATGCCAGCTGCTGAACTACCCACAATGCTTTTGAACAGTTTATTGGAGGCCATTTCAAATACTGCACATTTGTACACTAATCTAAATATAATATGCAATTTAAATAGAATATAAATACATTTCTCTCCTTTTCTGTCTCCCCTAGTTTTTTTCTATTCTGTTTTCTCTTCTCTTAGTATTTCTTAGGGCTTGTCTGTTGCTAATGTCTCTTGCTTATTCAGATTATTACCTTTCCTTCAGTCTGTCACTTTAAGACCATATTAACCCTTCACACTTAGGCATTAATTGGTTTTACTGAACTGGAAGGTAGAAGTGTCCCCAATGCATTGTTCTTTAGCATCCTATGAGTTCATTATTTGTATTTCACTTAGGCCTAGCTCACATGGGGGATTTTGCTGCATCACCAGTTTTTCAAGTTCTGCTGAAAACAAAGTTCACATGGAAAATTATTTAAACTCTAAAAGTCCTCCATGGGAATGACCCCATAGTAAACAATGATATCTAGTCTGTGCAATCTATTGGTGCAACAAATTTGCCCATGTGAACTAGTTGTAAGGGATATAAATATCCAATCATGATGTTCACTAATCATGGCCTCCAAAGAAGTGCTTCAGTAGCACAGGAATAGAGAGTCATAGTCAGTGGAAAAGGTTATTATTTATTCATTACATAGGCGTAGGACATATAGGGCGAGCTATCACTCTCCCTTCATCACACATAATGGAGAGGTTGATTGCCCCCTGAAACATTGTATAATTGCTTCTCTGCTATAATAAATGTGTAACATAGTAACATAGTAGATAAGGCTGAAAACAGACATGCGTCCATCAAGTCCAGTCCATGCCAAGAACACCCCTGTTAATCCAGAGGAAGACAAAAAAAAGCCCTCTGGAGCCATTTCCAATCTAGTCCCAAGTGTGTGTGTGGGGGAATTATTCCTTCCTGACTCCAACTGGTAGTCAAATAGTTCCCCGGATCAGTATCCTATCTGCTTTGAAGCCATCTGTCATAATTGTCAATATTGTTCTGTGCTAGATAGGCATCCATTGCTTTTTTGAATGCAGTTGTATTATCTGCAAACACAACATCCCGAGGCAAAGAATTCCATAGCCTTACCGCCCTTACTGTAAAGAATCCCAGCCTTTTTTTAGTCGAAAGCGCCTTTCCTCTAGTCTTAATGGATGACCTCTTGTTCTTAGCTCAGCTCAAATATCCCTTTGTAGTGACTGAGTGTGAATCTCCATTCCAGTGCTACTGTATTGCTAAGATTCTATCAAGCACTGACAAGAACTACTTTGCATCAGTTTATCTTTTGCCCAATTAAGCCTTTGGATATGCCCATACGGTGTCTTTTTAGAAGTGACACACGGCGCAGATACAAAATCCACGTAAAGTATAAAGGGTTACTACCCCCCTTATTGAAGATGTTTTGTATCCCGTTGCCTATGCTTATATAAAAGAATAGAATTTATGCAGTAAATTGTGCACCATGTTTTATATCCTCATCATATAGGAACATAGAAACATTGATTTTGATGGCAGATAAGAACGAAGTGGCCCATATAGTCTGCCCATTTTTCTGACTGTAATAACCAAAAGCCTTATTTGGTCCTTGTTCTTGTCTCATGTTCAGGACAGCCTTATGCCTCTCCAATACGTGATTAAATTCTGTCACTGTTATTAACCTGTACAACTTCTGCTGGTAGGCTATTCCACTTGTTTAACACCCTCTCAGTCCAATAGAACTTTCTTACATTACATCTAAGTCTCTGCCCCTCCGGTTTTAGTCTATGACCTTTTGTCCTAACATTTCCACTCCATTAAAATATAGATCCCTCTTGTGCTTTGTAAAATCCCTGCATGTATTTGAATATTTCTGTCATAGCCCCTCGCTTTTCTCCTCCAAGCAATACTTAGGAATAAATTATGTGGTTGGATGATTTATTTGATAAACACTTTAGTTCTCAAGACTAGCTTTCAAGGCCTCAGTGGAAATTGAACCCAGTATCCCTGGTTTAGGAGACTAGTGCTCTATCACCTGAGCTACGGAGCCCCCATATCTAAGAACACGTACCCACGTGTTTCAGTTTCTCTTTCACTGTTGACACCTAAAAAACTCTATTTGAAAGTAGCAGAACTTGGCTAGTCATGTGACAGTGAAACCAACAAAACGGATGGTGTGGAGTGCCTGTATGTTTACTATGTATATAATGTTTGCATTAGGACTTCCATACCAAGGATTCTTCCTCATGCTTTAAAGGGATAGTAATACTTTATTATTACTATCCCCCATATTGTACATATTTGCAAAATAATGTAATAACCCCCAGGTTCATCTCTCAAACCTTTATGGTTTGAGAGATAACTGAAGGCAAAGTTCCCCCCTCCCCCCCCCTTCCCTGAAATCAGAGTTGTGCTGACTGCAGGGATATCCTGTCCGACTTTCATCAGGCGGCTCTGCAGCAGAGCCGCAATCGCGTTAGTGACAAAGAATTATTTCACTGAAACGGTCTTCTACATGTGCTTGCAAACCAAGCACATGTAGAAGACAGTTTCAGTGAAATAATTATTTTTCACTAACGGGATCTCGGCTCTGCTGCAGAGCCTCAAGCCTGTCGTACGACAGACTTCCCCTGCAGTCAGTACAACTCTGACTTCAGGGAAGGGGGAGGGAGGGGGGAACTTTGCCTTTGGTTATCTCTCAAACCTGGGGGCTATTCAATTATTTTACAAATATCTACAATATGGGAGATAGTAATAATAAAGTATTACTATCCCTTTAAGCACACTTAAAGGAGCAGTAAACTTTTTTTATGAAAAAATATATATTGTAGGGATTTTCCTACTGAGTAAAATAAGGGTACTCCCATTGCCGAGAGAGTTATATTTCCAGAGTTATTACAGTTTAAACCCATGTTTTTTTACATTAGCAGTGCCCTCTAGTGGTCAAATTCTAATTAGATTTCCTGTTAGATTCTAATGGAGAGGAAAGTCAGAAAAGTCAGACACATACAGTTCTCCATAGAATGTGATAGAAACTGCCTGTCACTTCCTGTCAGTTAGAACTATCAGGAAGTAAACACAGTAAATTCACTTCCTGATTATTTGAACTGCTGTACATTTTGAATAAAACATCGGACAGCAGTGGGCGTGACCTTGTTTTATTCAGCAGGAAAAGCTCTATAAAATATGTGTTTTCATAAAAATAAGTTTACTGCTCCTTTAAAGTTCTTAAAAGTTTTTAAACAAGAACACATTCCAATGTTGAAAAGTATATTTATTTCCCATTGACTATGACACAAGTAGTTAAAGATGATAAAGTTATTTTATTAGCAATGTTTGTGGTCTGTGGTCTTTTCAATTCTGCTGATTAACTCACCAGCTAATCAGTTCTGTCTGTGCTGCTCATCATCAAGTTTGCTCTCAGGGGGGCAACCCTTCCATTAAGGCACTAACTTCATGATAGTTGTCATTTACGTTTACTGGTAATTGCAAATCACATGGAGCCATGGCCATCCTGTTTAGCTTTAAAGCTAAGCGTATAGCATATACCATTGTCATTAACTTAAATGAGCCATTAAGTGTTAAGGTGCATACTATTATCTAACTGCATAGAATCTTGCTTTTATGGTGCAGTACAAACATCTTACGTATCATGATACTGAATTGCTGTATTTAGTTACAGTAATACTGCATTGCTTTTCCACTGTGACTGAAACTCAGAATGTAGGTCACAATGCTCCAATTTAGACTTCAAATTTACATTTTGCCTCTGGTGAACAAACCAGTAGACAATGGGAATAATGCAATTAAGAAAGACACTTCTGGTCCATAGTAGTTTGAACCTAGTGGGAGTGGACATTAAAAGGTCATTAAAGGAATCTTAAAATGTAAAAAAATATATGTTGTAGGGTTTATCTCCCTGAGTAAAACAAGGTACTCCCACTGCTGAGAGATATTTTACTAAAAAATTATAACAGCTCAAACTTGAATTTTTTTAGGTGCAATATCACAGTGGCCTGAAAATTTACAGTGGCGCTGTTGCTACACCATCCTATGGACTGCTCTGGTCCGTAGAACATAAATCTCCATAGGATGGTGTAGCAACAGCGCCACTGTAAATTTTCAGGCTGCTATGATATTGCACCTAAAAAATTCAAGTTTGAGCTGTTTTAATTTTTTAATAAAATATCTCTCAGCAGTGGAAGTACCTTTGTTTTATTCGGAGACATAAACCCTACAACATATATTTTTTACATCTTAAGTATTACTATCCCTTTAATGCTTGAAGTCCAAATGCAGTTATATTAAAGAGCAAACCTTAACATAAATGGAGATGTATGCAGTACATTTCTACTGCACTTTATAGAATACTAGATTTTCTCATTTGTATATTCCATTATCAAATTTAAACACTTGTGTATTTATCTTTCTTACTGTAAAGACTTCTTGCCCTCACCCTCTCATATTTGTTGCCATCACCAAGCACAATAATGCATATGTTTAAAGTCTGCCACTCAGAGGGATAAAGGGACAGTGGATGCTAGGGCAAAATGGACATAAGTGTAGCAAACAATATATGGGAAGAAAATGAGATATAGCTGTGGTCCTCAAGCATCTTATTCACATATGCATCTTTAATAAGCTCTTTTGCAAATAATGTCTCATGTTGTAACAAGGAAGAGTTGTTGCTTCAAATCTTTCCTACTATTGTGATATCAACTTTTAAAGGGATAGTAATGTTTCACAAAAACAGCAGCTCCAATTAATCTTCATAGTATACGAGCCATAGAGAGTGTTATTTCAATAGTGTCAGAGTTGTAGTTCGAGAGTAATTGAATGATAAAGTATCCCCCTCCTCCCCTTTTACCTATTGGAAGCCACCTCCCCTCAGATGTGGACTCTGGTCCACAGACCAGACAGCTCATGGCAAGGGACAATCTTCTTACTGTGAGAACAATGAAAGCCCTGCCCCCATTGACAGGTTTTTCCCTTAATGTTAATGTTAATTGAAGATTGTCCCTATCTGTGATCCACTTGGAAACCTCCCTGCTGCTCTGAGGTCAGCAGTGGTCCATCAGGAAAAGGGAAGGGGGGATATTTTATCATTCAATTACTCTTCAACTACAACTCTGATAGTACTGAAATAACACTCTCTATATCCCAAATACTATGAAGATTAATTGGAGCTGCTTTTATTATGTAACATTACTATCCCTTTAAAATGCCACTCAGTGTTTTAGGCATACACTGCTTCTTTAAATTTGCTTTAGTGGACATTTATCTGATATACTCAATGCTGGGTGTAGAGGAAGAGGCAGGAAGAGGAAGAAAGCGTCTGAATTTACTGGACTGGAAAAATGTAGGTGAATCTAAAAATATAAAAAATAACTGGCCATTTTTAACATATGTTCAGCCATTTGGAGGTGGCTGTATTCATTATGAATTGCCTCATTTAAAAATAAGTTTATGATAGTAATACACAGGGCTTATGTATTCACCCTTAACCCTTAGAATGCTACAAGGGGTATGTGTTGGGCAACCGTCTGGCACTCAGCGGGTTTAGTCTGTCTGATGTTGATCATAAATGTTTTCACAAATAAATAGCAATGTTTAAAACAAATTGAGTCTTACAGTAGTAAGGAGTTATCAGTCAATCAAACACCAATTGCAAGCTGTCTGTGTGCTGGAAAGGGTTTGGAAGAAAAGCAGTTTCATTTTAGCCTATTATAGCTTTTATTGGGACACTTAAATTAGTAGTTATTCATAAGGTAAATACATCTTAAAGGGATAGTAATGTTTCACGATAAAAGCAGCCCCATTTAATCTTCATAGTGTTTGGGCTATGGAGAGTGTTATTTCAATTCTGTCAATGTTGTAGTTCAAGAGTAATTGAATGATAAAGTATCACCCTCCCCTTTTACTGATGTAACACTGCTTAGCTCAGAACAGAAAGGTGGTGTCCAGATGGTTTGCAGAGAGGGACAATCTTCAGTTAGCATAATGGAAAAACCTGATAAACCTGTCACGGTGGGGGCAGGGTTTTCATTGTTCTCACAGTTAGAAGATTGTCCCTTGCTGTGAGCTGTCTGGTCTGTGAACCAGATCCCACATCTCAGGGGAGATGGCTTACATTAGGTAAAAGGGGAGGGAGAGGGAAACTTTATCATTCAGTTACTCTTGAACTACAAGTCTGAAAGTATTGAAATAACACTCTATATGGCTCAAATAATATGAAGATTAATTGGAGCTGCTGTTTTTGTGAAACATTACTATCCTTTTAAAACCTTAAAGGCTATTTTTCCATGTATTGTGGAACACTTGAAAATGAAATCTCCCTGTTTTTCAAAACTATAAAGTTGATCCTGGAAATCATTGGAGGGTAGGGTTCACAGATAATCCTTTTAAGAGAAGAAAAACATGGAAAATGCTTGCTGTGTTCATACATTAAAACATTTTCAATCTAATAATTATCCAGTGGAGTCCTGCAGCATGCGTTTCTCATCTGTGGAACTTTCATGTAAAGGAATTACACCCCATTGCGCTGTATCACTCTAATTCAAAGTGAATGTAAAAAATAAAACGTACTTTAATATTACTAATCACCAATCTACTTTCCATGGAAGTACAGGAAGAGGGCTGTCATGTTCATGACGTGGTATTTGATTGGCAGCGCTCCCCCTCTGTATAAATACCCTTCATTATTGGTTCTAATATTATGACGAATGGCTAAGGGAGGAATTGAAAACCCAGCGGGGTGGGGCGGGGCGGAGTGGGGTGGGAAGGAGGAGATGTGTGGGAAGTGGGCGGAACAGGGTGAAAAAGAGGAGAAGTGGGAGGAGTTTCACAGGAAGCTCCCCAACGCCAGAAAATAAGTCTCTGTCCCCAGGGACCCGGTAATTAAATCTAAAGACCAGAGTTTTAGGGGCAGATGCAGAGTGTTCCTAGGTATAGATATGTAAATGAATACATGATTTATTACAAGGCCAAAGTATGTTATATACACAGACTAATTTATAAACACATATACTGAAGTTTAACCCCTTAACAACCCTTGACAGTCATAGTACGTCAAGGGTTGATCTGACTGAACGATCCATGAAGTACTATGACCGTCATGGAGTTCCGGGCTCCCTCCTCGGCTGCACACCGTTCGGGGAGTCAGGAACCGGAAACAGAAACAAAAACTGCTCCGCGGTCCTTAACTCGCGTTGTGGCGCCGATCGGCCGGTCGTTAAAGGGTTAAACACACATTAATATGAGATTTATTACTGTGGAGCAACATCATACACTTATATATCACTCTCCACTCAGTCTGATTCCCTAAAAAGGGACACCAGGGTAGAAAAGGGGAATGGGGGGGGAATTGGGTCTGAAAGGGGAACTGTCCCTTCTAAAGACGGACACTTGGGGATATGCCATAAGAAATAAAATTTCACATTGATTAAAAATGGGACTTTTAAGCCCTTGAATGCTGTGGGGGAGTTAATGTGCCCCAAAATTGCTCTACTTTTGTGCATAGGAACTGGCACACATGCACATTCTCTTATTCACAGACAAACACTCTCTTGCATGCACATTTACTTTTTCAGATGTGCACACATTTTCTTAAAGACACGTTCATCTTCTCATCTTGTATTGGTCAGGAAAGGATTAAAGGGATAGTAATACTTGCAAATTACTAATCCTCATATTGTAGCTTTGTTAAAAAGAAACTTATTGCCCCCAGTGTCATCTCAAACCCTTATGGTTTGAGAGCTGATAGCACTCAAAGTTCCCCCCTCCCTCTTCCCTGACTGAAGCTGACTGCAGGGGAAGCTGTGGTACGTCAGTCTTATGTGCATCAGGCGGCTCTGCAGCTGAGCCGAGATTGCGTTTATAATTATTTCACTGAAACGGTCTTCTATGTGTGCTTGGTTTGCAAACACACATAGAAGACCATTTTAGTGAAAGATTTCTTTTTTATAAACGCGATCTCGGCAATGCGGCGGAGCCGTCTGATGCAAGTAATACCAGATATCCCTGCAGTCAGCGTTCAGTCAGGGAAGGGGGAGGGAGGGGGGAACTTTGAGCGCTATCATCTCTCAAACCATAAGAGTTTGAGAGATGACACTGGGGGCAATAATTTTCTTTTTTAACAAAGCTACAATATGGGGATTAGTAATTTGCAAGTATTACTATCCTTTTAAGTCTGGCTTTGTGTTTGCAATAACTGAGAACGCTCAGAAGCCTCTGGTTAATCTCCTCTAGGCAGGCCAAGTGATTTCTGTCTCCCAGAACTGTTATTAAATCAGGAGTCAGTTTCCTTGCATTGAGGACACTGACTGGTTTGGCGATGCTCTCAAAAATGAAAGAATAGATGCTTTCTTGACAAGTGGGAAATGGATGTGGTGCTCATTTCCTCACCCTGCATTCACCTTCCACTTGTCAAAAAAAAGGATCTATTCTTTCATTTTTGGGACATGAGAACACTCAGCATCGCCTATCCAATCAGTGTCCTCAATGCAGGTAAACCGACTCCTGGTTTAATAACAGTTCTGGGAGACAGAAATCACTTGGCCTGCCAAGAGGAGATTAACCTATTGTGATTAAGGGATCTGAAATATGCAGAATCCAGGGCTGAAATAACATCAAAGGAACCCTGCAGAATGCATTTTTCCTGTGTGTGTCTGGTTAAATGTGAGATATGGGCAGGCTAATCTTGGGTTGGAATATGTATGCATTGTATTTGGCACATGCTCATTAACCCATTGAGGACTAGAGAGGTGTTCATTAATTTGTAAAGGAACATACTCAACTCCCATCTGATCATGAAGGGGTTAAGGAAATATACTGTAAGCAAATGAGCTTTAAAGGGATATTAATACTTAAAATGTAAAAAAATATATGTTGTAGGGTTTATCCCCCGAGTAAAACAAGGGTACTCCCACTGCTGAGAGATATTATATTAAAAAATTATAACCGCTCAAACGTGAAGTTTTTAGGTGCGATATCACAGTGGCCTGAAAATTTACAGTGGCGCTGTTGCTACACCATCCTATGGACAGCTCTGGTCCGTAGACCAGAAATCCCCATAGGATGGTATAGCAACAGCTCCACTGTAAATTTTCAGGCCACTGTGATATTGCACCTAAAAAATGCAAGTTTGAGCTGTTATAATTTTTTTAATAAAATCTTTCTCAGCAGTGGAAGTACCCTTGTTTTGCTCAGGGGGATAAACTCTACAACATATATTTTTTACATTTTAAGTATTACTATCCCTTTAATGTTCACTTTCTACTTACGTCATAACTTTAAAGTGCCTTCGTATTCCACATTTACATCTGGACATTATAAATGGAAACATTATTATAGTTTATTATAAAAGGCTGTTTTCTTGTCATAATATAATCAGCCTGAGACACTGACTATGGCTTTCCATAGTATGAGATTTGTACAGCTCCACCTGGAGACTGGAAAAGAAAATAGCAGTTTACATAAAATAATTATAATAATTACAATTGAGCTGCATTAACTATAGAATCAAAATTCTGCCATTAACATGCAACATACTTGATTAGGCTGAAAAAAAAGATACATGTCCATTGAGTTCATCCTTTGTTGCATTAACACTGTTTTTATTGATGCACAAAAACTAAATATTAAAATAATTTCCAGATATGCCTAGAGGAGATAAAAAGATCCCATCTCGCCTTCAAAAGGCAAACATATATTTCCCTGGATCAACATCCTATTTGTATTCAAACCAACTGTCATAATGATGTACATTATTCTGAGCTAAATGGATACCAATATTTATATGAAAGTACCTACAATATAGTCCAACACAGCTTCTTGAGACAAAGAAATTCACATCCTTACTAGTCTTACTGTAAAAAATCCCTGCCTTTATTTTAGACCACCTCTCCTAGTTAGAGTAGTTAGAGTACCCTTGTTTTACTCAGCAGTATAAGTGAGATAGATAGATAGATAGATAGATAGATAGATAGATAGATAGATAGATAGATAGTTTTAATAAGTCTGCTGCTCATTTAAAAAATAAATAAAATGCACATTGCATTGTAGACTTGTATTTTCATAGTGTGAATCATTGCATGGACATTTAAATCTACAGTGCTTTGGGCTTGTTTTTAAAACACAGCACAATCGTAGGGCTTTTGACTGCTGATAGAAATGAGCTTACAAGTTTTCTCAACTACTGTTAACCCATTCGCAATGAGTAACAAGCCAGGACCGCACGTATTTCCTTCCTTTATGGATGAGTGATGGCCCTGGAACCTCAAGACATTCACATACCTCCCAACGTTTCAAATGGCAAAGGAGGGACACTTTAGTTTTAGGTGGTGTTTGTGGGGGAGACGCTGATGGGTTGGACATTACCGAGAATTTTTAGGTTATTTCATGATCTACTGTCACCTCTTAATTTAACTGAATATAGTACTTAGTGCAGGAACAAAGCATTTTATTTACACAGACTAATTTATAAACACTTATAGCCAAGTGTAAACAAACATTAATGTGAGTTTTATCACTGTGAAGCAATGTGATACACTTATATACACACCAAACAGTCTGATGTTCTAAAAAGAGGGACACCAGGGAGGGAAAGAGGGACAGGGGGATTTGGGTCTGTAAGAGGGCTGTCCCTCCTAAAGAGGGACACTTGGGAGGTATGCAATCATGATCACATTGCACCTCTGGGTGTGCTGTGATCATGCCAGGCAGGCTGTAACTGACTGCTCCAGGACTGAAGGAGTCAGTTTCAGCCTTTCCCCAGTGGCTTGGCACATGTGATCTCTACTGTGCCTGTATATAGCAACATGACAAAGGCAATATAAAGTATACATTGCCTTTGTCAGTGTTCTCTTGCTCCCTTTTTCTTACTGTGATCGTTTGGGGGGAAAAAAAGCAGAGACCAGAGTTCCCAGTGCCTCAAATGGCCAGAAATGAGGCACTTTTGAGGTACTGGGAGCACAGAATAATTTATACATACATATACTGAACTTTAAACAAACATTAAAGTGATTTTTATTGCTGTGGAGCATGTGATACACTTATATATACACACCACACAGTCTGATCTCCTTTAAGAGGAACACCAGGGTGGTAAAGAGGGACATAGGGAATTCTGCCTCAGACAGACAGTACTATCCTGAAAAGGGATCTTTGGTAGGTATGAATAACAGTTCATACCTTTTATCCAGTCCCTATTAAAAATTAACCATTTGAGCACAAATTATCACAGGAAGACCTTTAAAAAGTTATGTTTTTTAATTTTTTTTTTTTTTTGTTATTATCAAAAGAAATGGGAGGTTATCCATGTAAATGTGGTATCAAAACAAAGCCCTACTTATGCTTAAAAAAATGGTATATCATTTGTGTGGGTGGACTAAATGAATTAGATTAAAAATATGATTGAATAAAGGCATACTATAAAATTGCTTTCATCCTGTAGCGTCAAAAAGCACATCACTAAGGGGTTAAAATGACACTATTTTGTAGTGGTACATTTTCTTTTAATGTCACATTGAATTTAATTGACTGGCATTCAAATTTCAGAGAACCAGAAATAGGTGAATTATCCTCAAACCACTTATTCACTCATCTCTACATTTAATGTAGCTAATTGTGTGTATTGATGTTATGTGTTATGGAAACTGGCTTCAGGCTTAGCAGATAAGAAATACACATATTGTATTTTAGTATTTTTTATGATTCACATTGCATTTTAATTTTGTGTAATGAAGGAAACACATTGAGGCGGATATGCTAAGAACTGGAGCAATTCTGGAATAAACCAACTGCGCCATATGGGGGAAATAAAATGTATTTAAAGCGGTTGTGTCACCTTATAAAAAGGTGTTACCATCTGCTTTGTTAATAAAAGCTATTATATGAAAGCTGTTTTTTTTTGTTTTTATTTTAAATCTTACTATTTGTAAGATGTGCACTTCCACATTATGTGCACAGCACATTTCTACAATACGTCGACACGCTGATTCTTCAGCACTTTAAATGGAATATCTTTAAAGGGATAGTAGACTCGAAAAAAAAGTACAGGAGAATTTATAGTTACAATTAAAACATATTTACTGCCCTCATTACCTTCTCTCAAACCGTTATGGTTTGAGAGATGTAATAAAATGTAGGTCTCCGTTCCCTCCCCTTTCTGCCTGACGAGGTGTAAAGCTGTCAGAGGCAGAATCCAGTCACCCGACTTTAGGCGGCTCTTCAGGAGCTCTGACATTGGGATATCTAACTATAATTACTTCATTGGAATGGTCTACAACGTGTGCTTGCAAGTCAGGCACACGCTGTAGACCATACTGATGAAATAATTATAGTTAGATATCTCAATGACAGCGCTCCTGAAGAGCCGCCTTCTGGTCCCGGAAGCAGGAACGCATGACGTCGGCTATACAGCGGACACATGAGAAGTGGGAGGGAATGGAGACCTTTAATTTATTACATCTCTCAAACCATAACGGTTTAAGAGATGGGAATGAGGGCAGTAAGTATGTTTTAATTGTAAATATAAATTCACCTGTACTTTTTCGAGTTTACTATCCCTTTAAAGTATTTATATTTAAAAAAAAAACTTTCATGTAAGCTTTCATGTAATAACTTTTACTAACAAAGCAGATGGTAACACATTTTTATAAGGTGATACATCCCCTTTAATTACCATTGGTTTAAATAGGATATTTACCTCCTTGAATGCTAGAGAGGTGTCCAAGGAATTGGTTAAGCTCATTTAAATCAGTGGTAATGCTTATTTGTCTCATAAGGAACAGCTGGTTTTACCTCAGAATTGGCACAGTCCTCTTTAGTAAAATGAGAGACATGAATAGGGGTAAGAAAAGTGTTCCCTGTTGTCCTCTTGCTGATCCCATGAGATAGACTGAACTGCTAGACTTTGAATTCTTGCAAATCAGTCAAATGCATCTTAGGCCTGCAATTACAGCTCCCATAGATTGCTGTGGAGCTGTGCATGCAATCTGCAAAGTTTATTGAGCCTCAGTTCTCATGGTTTTGTCCAGTCCCTCTGCCAGCCAGATTTCTGACCTCCTGAATGGCCAACAGGAGACATTTAGAGGCTGCACAGATCAGAGTATATAAGAGTAGGCTTTGTGATACAGGTTTGTGGTCTTGTCAGCAAATGACCACAGACTAATACTCTGGTTAAAAGTTGATTTAAAAAAACAACAAATTCGTACAGTTATACCTTTGCATGAAGCATAATCCCCCAGCAATGAGGCCCTATAGTATATAATCTTTATACTAAAATAAAGCTATTCCTTTAAAGTATAAAAACTGCTCCAGTTGTGCTGACCTTGTATCCAACAAATACATGAAGCGATTCAACAAAGTACAGGAGGAAGTACATTTCAAAGGAGTAAAGGTCATCATCTAAAACTAGAGGGACAGAGGATTAGATGTAATATAAGAAAGTTTTACTGCACTGAGAGGATGGTAGATACATGGAGTATTCTACCAGCAGGAGTGGTAGAGATTAAAACAGTGAGGGAAAATAAACATGCATGGGATAGGCTTAAAGTGATAATAATGTTTCACAAAAACAGCAGCTCCAATTAATCTTCAGAGTATTTGGACCATGGAGAGTGTTATTTCATTACTGTGAGCGCTGTAGTTGAAAAGTAATTGAATGATAAAATTTCCCCCACCCGCCCCTTTTACCTAGTGTAAACCCCCACTCCTCAGATGTGGAATCCAGTCCATAGACCAGACAGCTCACATCAAGGGTCAATATTCTACTGTGAGAACAATGAAAACCCTGCCCCCCTTGACAGGTTTTTCAGCTTTTTCCCTTAGCTTAAAGAGGAACATTCACATCCTGAAAACTTTTGAGCACTTGTTTAATCACCACAGAAACATTAGGAAATGTACTCTCTTTTTTTTTTTTACTTACTTTTTAAGATATTAAACATAAAAGTTATCCACTTATGCATACTGTAGCTGCGGCATGGCTCTCAGGACTTCCCAGCAGTCTGTCATTCTCCTCCCACCTCCCTCCCAGCTGCCCCTGGGAGTGCGTTTACACTTCACTTTGGTGTGCCGTGAATGGCTCGTAGTGTTACAGGAAGCGGCAATTAGCTTCTTGTAACGCTAGGAGCCTTTCACACCACACCAAAGTGAAGCATAAACACTCTCCCGGGGGCAACTGGGAGGAGAATGACAGACTGCTGGGAAGTCTTGAGAGCCGTGCCCCAGCTACATCGTGCCGCACTGTGCGGAAGTGGATAACTTTTAAGCTTAATATCTTAAAAAGTAAGTGAAAAAAAAAAGAGAGCACATTTCCTAATGTTTCTTTGGTGATTAAACAAGTGCTCAAAAGTTTTCAGGATGTGAATGTTCCCCTTTAATTGAAGATTGTACCTCTCTGCAATCTACCTGGACACTCCCTGCTGCTCTAAGCTGAAAAGTGTTACATCAGTAAAAGGGGCGGGAGGGGGATACTTTATCATTCAATTACTCTTGAACTACAAATCTGACAGTATTTAAGTAACACTCTCTATGGCTCAAATACTATGAAGATTAATTAGAGCTGCTTTTATTATGAAGCATTACTGTCCCTTTAAGGCTATCCTCAATATACACAAAATCAAGGACCAAATAAAGTTTGAGGTTTTTACTGTAGGAAAATGGGCAGACTAGATAGGGTGAATGGTTATTATTTGTCATCAAATTCAATGTTACTGTGCTGTGCTACAAAATCATCATTATGTGTAAGGCGTTAGGCCTTTAAAGGAGCAGTAAACTTTGTTTTATGAAAACACATATTTTATAGAGCATTTCCTGCTGAATAAATCAATGTCACTCCCACTGCTGTCAGATGTTTAATTCAAACTTGATAGCAGTTTAAATAATCAGGAGGTGAATTTGCTGTGTTTACTTCCTGATTGTTCTAACTGACAGGAAGTGATAGGCAGTTTCTATCACATTCGATGGAGAACTGTATGTCTCTGACTTTTCTGACTTTCCACTCATTTGGAATCTAACAGGAAATCTAATTAGAATTTGACCACTAGAGGGCACTGTTAATGTAAAAAAACATGGGTTTAAACTGTAATAACTCAGGAAATATAAATCTCTCCGCAGTGGGAGTACCCTTATTTTACTCAATAGGAAAATCCCTACAATATATATTTTTTCATAAAAAAAGTTTACTGCTCCTTTAATCACCTGTTAAGTTTCAGTAACAGTAGGTAATACGTACAGTGCATCCGGCATAGCTTCAGCTTACATTAAGGCTGATGGGGCAAACCAACTGCACAACAGGGAGCAAAGAAAATTTTGGATTAATTTAAATGAAACTTAAATGCCTCTGTTTAGAGTTCTCCAGTGTGTTATTTCACAGTGAGCTGGAGATCTGTATGGAATTCAGTGGATTAAAAGCTCTGTTTAAATCAACTGGCATTTTGAAAAATATTTGCACTTTATGGTCTAGTTGGTATGCTCCAGAATTTCTTTAGTTCTCATAGAAAACCATCCTTGATGATTTGGAGACATATATAGAACCCATAATTTCTTTAGTTCTCATAGAAAACCATCCTTTAATGGTTTGGAGACATATTTAGAACCCAAACTGATGATGAGTTCAAGCTTTAAACAAATGGACATCTCCTGGTAGAACCTATTATTTATGAATGCATCATTTATTAAATGTTCTATGTAGTCTAAGTAACAAATATGTTTCTTATCTCTTTGCAGAATTTGTACCAGAATCGATTCCTTGGCTTGGCTGCCATGGCTTCTCCCTCAAGGAATTCTCAGAACAGGCGCCGGTGCAAAGAACCTATGAGGTATAGCTACAATCCTGAACAATTCCATAACATGGATATCAGGAACAACCCTCATGAAGGGGTAACCATGCCACGGTCCACAAGTGATACTGACCTGGTCACTTCAGACAGCAGGTCAACTCTTATGGTCAGTAGCTCCTACTACTCAATAGGACACTCACAGGACCTAATCATTTACTGGGATATAAAGGAAGAGGTGGATGCTGGGGATTGGATTGGCATGTATCTTATTGGTAAGTCAAGTTTTTACACATAAACTTATCATATCACATAAATTAGTTTATTAATATTCCACAACAAAAATATTATCTGATGTAATACACACACATTTAAAATTATGAAATAACTGTTTCGATTCTATGTTAAAGGGATAATAATGTTTCAAAATAAAAGCAGCTCCAATTAATCTTCATAGTATTTGAGCCATAGAGAGTATTATTTCAGCACGATGCAAGTTGTAGTTCAAGAGTAATTAAATGATAAAGTATCCCTCTCCCGCCCCTTTTACTGATATAACATTACTCACCTCAGAGCAGTAAAACTGTCTAGATGGATCGCAGAGAGGGAGCATAAGGAAAAACCTGTCAAGGGGGTCAAGGTTTTCCTTATGCCCACAGTAAGAAGATTGTCCCTTGCTGTGATCTGCCTGGTCCAGGGACCTGATTCCACATCTGAGAGGAGGTGGCTTACACTGGGTAAAATGGGCGGAAGGGGGGAATTCTTTATGATTCAATTACTATTGAACTACAACTCTGACAGTACTGACATAACACTCTCCATGGCCCAAATACTATGGAGAATAATTGGACCTACTTTTATTTTGAAACATTACTATCCCTTTAAAAATGTGTATTTCCAAATCTGATCTACATTTAAAATCTGTTTTGGTACTTATTTAAGATTAGGTAGACTGTTTTGAGTGTTTGTGTTAGTGTTTTTTTAGTCTTGTTGACTTTGCTACCATTAAAAGTGACTTTATCTCTTTGAATATTGACAGTAAAATATATTAATGCTAATAATGACATTTTAACATCACTTTTTGTTTTGATCATAGAGCCACTTTTGAATATACACATATTTGTACAAATGGGTACTGTAGCCAGAGAAACAACATTACCAAAATCGTATTAAACTGTCAACAGAATAAAGTTGAACTTTAAGCCTCAGGACACTTTATCTCATTGAATGTATCTGATAAAACTGTTTATAGGTTGCTTAATTATTATTTTTTTAATCACAATACTTTATAATATATACAAAAACAGAAAGACAGCACACCAGAGTCCTCTATGTGTAGATATGTATTGAATATAGGATAAAAGGACAAAGAGATACAACTGGGTAGTGAAGGGTGAATGATCTTTATCTGAAAAGGAGATAGGAGATACACTAGTGTGAGGATGAAATACACTATAGTGATTATAAGGAAACTACTTGGTGAGGGATAATGGGAGTGCCAGCCGTGTTCTGAAGTATTCGCCATTTTGGTTTAAGTGGAAGATAGACGTGAACAGTGGATAGGGGTGAGTGGATCTGACTATATAATTACTAGTTTTGCTGGGCTTGACTTGAGTGACGTGCCTTGATATATAAGAAGCTAAATGGCAGATGTGTCACAGTGATAAGACTCTTAAATATCAAATGTGTTTACTGGACGCCTTCTTGGGTAATCGGCTTGAAACGAATATGTCAGATCTCCGTCCTCCCTCTTCGATCCATCTTCCCAGCTTCTCTGCCCCTGTCTGTCTACTCCATGTTGGCCATCCCTCTCAGGTCCGTTGGTTGTATCAGACTTGGTTTCCTTGTGTTATCTTCTTTGTTGCTTCTCCATCTTGTTGGTTCTCTGTTGTGGTGTTGGTATATACCGTAGCAGCTCGAAAAAATACTCCACATATGTGTGTAATAAATATTTATTGAAAAGTAAATTAAAATCAAAGATTCTCTTCACTGTTGCCAGAAAATAACACAACTAAAATACAAGTATATATATATATAACAGTAAATGAAAGCACTCCTTCTGAAAAATAGCTGTTGCCCAGATGCACAATCCCAATAAATCAAATGTAGAAACAGAGAAGGGGCAGCACCCATGGGACTTTTTTTGAAACAATCAAAAGTTTTTTATTATAAGGCAAAAAACAAATGGTCAACGTTTCGGTCCACCAGTTGGACTTGGTCTTAATAAAGGTCCAATTGGTGGACCGAAATGTTGACCATTTGTTTTTTGCCTTATAATAAAAAACTTTTGATTGTTTCAATAAAGACCCCCGGGTGCTGGCCCTTCTCTGTTTATATATATATAAATATATATATATTAAAGAGAAAGCCTCATTGTATAATTTATGTCTCCTCAGGAGACACACACTCCCAGAGGAGGCAGTAAGGAGGAGTTACTGCTCCCATTGGGTGATTCAATAGGGGCGTGATTTTCACAGGCGTTGCAGTGGCACTGCTATGCCTGTGAAAATCTTGCAGGGACTTGGCCCACCCCCACTATCCAGCCTGCCCACCACTATACAGTTGACCAGAAAAATAAAATGGCTGCCACTTGCTCCTACACCACAGACACACACACAAGCCCCACAAGCACACACCACAGACACACACACACAAGCCCCACACATATCCACCCACACCACATGCACACACACAAGCCCCACACACACACACAAGCACCACACACACAAGTCAGACTCACACACACCAGCCAGCTCTTGTGCAGGCAGGGCTCAGGATGCCTGCCAGCACAAAATCCTTCACCTCCCCCAACACACACCAAGCAGGATTCAGCAGCGACAGGTCCAAGCAGCCATTCACACAGCTTTGTACTAGCAGCAGGAGACTGAAGGGCTGCATACATGCCAGGCTGGAGCCCCGTTGTGCCAGGCAATCATCCAAATCATGGCCTGCGTTGTACCAGCCAATCATCCAACTCAAGCTTCAGTGCAGGCAGTCCTCGGGGCGCCTACCAACACAAAATCTTTCACCTTCCCCCTATTCAAGACATGCCAAGCAGGAGTCAGCCGTGACAGGCACAAGCAGCCATTCATACACCTTTGTACCAGCAGCAGGTGACTGAGGGCTTGCCTACATGCCATGCTGGAGCAGCGTCATCCAAATCATGCCCCGCGTTGTACCAGCCAATCATGCAACTCATGGCCCACAAGTCCTGGAGCTCCATGTCTACCGTCTTGCTGCACCAAACCTTATGTACTGTCTGCCCGGTATCGCATCCTAACCCGCCATGACTCCCCACAGATAGTCAGCGTATCTGTTATCGCCGACTTAATCTATGATCTAATACAGACTCAGCTGCAATCAAAATCCCATGAGCATCTACACACTACAAGTGTGTTTTCACATCTCTCCCCACATAAAAGTAATGGATCTAAGTTACATATTGAATGAGCATCTCAGCTGCACTCAGAATCCCATGAGCCTCTCACCTACAGCCATGCTACAAGTCTGTTCTCATACCTCTCCCCCGTCTGGCTTTGGCTTCTAATTACCGGGTCTCAGAAGCAGAGCCTGATTCTCTGGATGCGGGAAGTTTTTAATAAAACTCTACCCACTTCCGTGTCTTCCCAACATGTTCCTCTCACTCGTCACCCACTTTTCCTCCTTCCCCAGCCTATTCCTCATTGTTTTTGTATATTTCTGACGCACCCACTCACAAGTAAGTCCCACCCCTTTTTTGATACAAATCATGTAATTGATCTCACCCAGCGCCACCAGTGGACTCCCCTCTGGTGAGTCTACAAAGCAAAGTTCCCAGGTATGCACGTATGCAATATGCAGAAGTCTCCTGCATACTCTGAAAGTCCCCTTTTTGCTGGTAAGGAAGTGTATTTCATTACCTAGCATATACTCGAGTTTGTGGCATTACCAGGACTAAATTTTTGATAGTGCCCGATGTTCACATGGGTGGGCACTAGTCATACCTAATATGACCAGACCTCCTCTTTAATAGAAAACTGCAGGGAATCACTAGTTCTTATGCAGCCCCATAGAACAGAATTTCCATAAATGTCTTGCATTAAAGGGAAGGTCTATTCACCTTAGGCATACCCAGTTTTTAATTTTTTTAAGTGCATAACTTTATCTACATAATATAAAATAATGTTACAGACTTCTGATTGGATGGACTTCATGCAAAGCTACATACTTGGCTTACATACACTAAACTATATCCAAAAATAGGATTATACTAGTAAACTTTTGGATATTGAATAACACTTACGCAATCATCAAGTTAATTGGTGTGTCTTGCCTTTTGTTCCAACTTTGATGTTGGAAGAGTTCAGTACTACCATGAAGGTGTAGAGCTTGAATCTTTAGTGAATGTCTTCACAAAGTGCCTCAAGGCACTAAAACAACTTTCGTCTGCATCTGTGGATTACCATCTGTTCCCCTATCTATCTCGCTTATGCAGAGTACACATTAAAGAACCTTTAACTGGGTGAATGCTGTTGCATCTGTTCACTGTATGTAGCCTGAGAACCATGAACATATTTTGAGAGCACTGTTTCACCTCTAAGTTTGACATGGTGGAACTCTGCAAGAGATGTTTGCAACAATGTGTTTCCTGTTCAGATAATTAGTCTATATGCAATTCCTCCTCAATGCATTGAAGTCATTTATGCGAGTGTAGTCAGCTATCTTTCTCTTACAATTGTTCATTAAGAACAATTAAAACTGGAACAGCTTCTTGGCGCGTGGCATTCCGCGGCAGCCTTGCATAAACTATCCATTTTAACTTTTTCAGGAATGGGTTGCACAACTGTGAATGGCACAGAGGGCACACTGGTAAAAAATGGAGCAAACCAAATGCATTGTAGGGAAGAAATACAAATACCAGTCTATATATAGGGGGCTTTTAACGCGTTGAATGCTGGAGAAGTCTCCAATGCATTGCATATATTTTTCTTTGATTTGATGCAGTTGATCTGCTCCAGAATTGCTCATCTTATCTCCTGGAAAAAGGCCCTTGGTGCTATTCACACACCTATACCAAGTCCACTCATAAGTCTTTCTGTCATGGAGGGAAGAAGGCAGGCGTACACCTGTCATAGAGGCCAAATATGTAATCATCACTCAGAAAAGGAATTAAAGGGACTGCATCATCTCTATATAACTTGGCCTAATTTTTTTTTAGCTTTATTGTGTCTAAATTGAAGTTATAAAGTCTTCCCTGCACCTACTTCCGGATAGACTGTGTTTACCTGCTCTGTAACTGCAACCTGTCACTCTGCCTCTGCTCCCCTCCCTCTATCCAGATTCCTCTGATGACGGAGGCTTCTGTCTGTAAGCTGGAGCAGTCTCATTGTCAGAGATCCATATCTAGCCAATGAGACCGCTCCAGCTTACAGACAGAAACCTCCGTGATCAGAGGAGGCTGGATAGAGGGAGGGGAGCAGAGGCAGAGTGACGGACTGTATTTACAGAGCAGGTAACCACAGTCTATGCAGAAGTAGCTGCAGGGAAGGCTTTATAACTTGAATTTAGACAAAATAAAGCTAAAAAAAAAAAAAAAAATTAAGACACTATATAACCTGACTATTTAGGCTAAGTTATATAGACATGATACATCCCCTTTAATGGGATCTGTCAGATGTTTTGTAGCTGGAGAACCATCTTTACTCATCCTTTTAGCCGAATATCAAAAGAAAAGAAAAAAGAGCTGCTATTTATAGAGTTACTTGTGCCTGTTTCTCAAATACCCAGTAGGCTGTATGCTCAGAAGAAGATGCACAGCAAGAAACGCGTGTTTCGTCTCTTTTTATCTTTCTACTCTCATTTACAGTTTAACCCCTTAAGGACCAGCAGTCCCGGGGTGTGTGTGGTCCATTCTTGGAGCGATCAACTTCAGTCCCCGGTATTACTCACCGCGTTCCTGCAGGAGCGCTGTGAGTCAAAGTACGTGATGTACCAGGACTGTCACTGGTCTTTAAGTGCCGGACCAGCATGACGGTCCCGGGTACATCATCGGACGCAAAGGGGATAAGTGATTTCTTACTCTGAGTACTAAAAGAAAGGGAAAGAAATTACGTGGTTTAATGATTTTTGATCATTTATTTTGCTTTACAGCAGTTATAACTTGTCACTTTTATCAACAGAAGATAGATTGAGGCTGATGTACTAAGATGAATTGGAGCAATTCTGGAGCAAACCAGTTGCACCATAGGGAACAGATAAAAAAGGATAACAACAAAAAACTGTCATATGTAAGACAAAAATAAGTAATTGAATGCATGAACGACATATTTTCTATAGATTATACGACAAAAAACTAGTAATGTCCATTGTGTACGACACAACTCCAGAATTGACGGGCAAAGGGGCGGGGCTAAACTATTCTCCAGTGTCGTATAGAGGAAAAGAAAATTTGTTGTAACTAACGACAAAAAAATGTCTTTCAAAAGAAAAAATTTGTACGTTAAGAAAAAAGTGGAGGGAATGTGAAGTTCTGAATGTGAGAATTTTTGTCTTTAGTTAAGACATTTGTCTTTAGTTAAGACATTTTTAAAGACATTTTTGTTGTTAGTTAAGACATTTTTTGTCGTTCCATATGACAATTTCAGTAAGGATAAATGACATATTTCCAATCACAACCAACACTCTCTGAAAATATTAATGATCCCAACAACACTGTACTTTGAAAAGTCGACAAACGACAAAAGCTATTCCGCTACTTCTTTGAACATATGGCCCTAAGTAGGGACTGTTTTGTAAATCACATTTTATAGCATTGTTGAGTATGGATCACACAGTATGTTCAAAGCATTTCTGATAACAGAAATAACATTGCCAACTGAAAATGGAGAATTATGTTTAATACTGCATTCCTAATACAAGTTTTGTTTTTTAAAGGGGACAGTAGAGTCACAGTTATGTATCTGCTTTTTAACGTCTTATATTTTGTAAACAACCTAAATAAAGTTACATACCAAAATGTGAGATGCTCTGAGGACAAACAGAAGCACATGTGCCTTGATCTACAGCTAGTCACTGCCCAGAAGCATCACGTTTTAGCTCTCTAGCGCCATTATTGAAGAGGTATTCCCGCATACATATTCAACTAACCCCGCCCAAAAGGGCAGTCCATTTCCAAAATGACAGGAAAGCCCCTCTGCATGGGAACATCAGCTAAGCCCCATCATATGTTATGGCCTTGTTGGCCCTCATCAGTGAGGTGCAGCTGGTTTGTCTAGGCACTGAGAGCAAAGAATCCACATCTGGATTATCCTTCACTCTTAGGGAGACCACCTAAGAATATTCAAAAAACATCCATAATCTGAGGTGTGCTTGATTCACAGTCTGTATCTAAGAATATAAGTACACATTTATTAAAAAATATAATCAAATATACTGAATATTTTAATACATACTATTATGAAAGATATTTTATCTTATTTACCTTTAAAAATTGAAAAGGAAAGGTGAAATTCTCTGGTACATGGGATTAGTGCAGTGTAGTTTGCAAACCAATATATGCCATTTGGATAAGAATTCAAATGTATGATTTTTGTGTTATTGTTAACTGGCTTATATTTACTATTCTTACTCCTTCTACTGATACACAAGTGGCTTTTTCTATGGCTAGTCACCGCTAGAAGCATCACATTTTAGTTCTCTAGAGACATTATTGAGGATAAATTCCCATGTACATATTCAACTAATCCCATCCAAAAAGAGCAGTCCAGGTCCAAAATGAATGGCAAGCCCCTCTGCACGGGAACACCACCTAACCCCCGACATATGTTTCAGCCTTGTTGGGCCATGTCATTGAGGTGCAATTGGATTCCCTAGGCACTGAGAGCAAGGGGTCCACGTCTGGAGTACCCTTCACTCTTAGTGAGACCCCCTAAGAGTATTCAAAATTCATACAAAATTGCAAGAGGCTTAGATGAACAAAAAGCTCAATGGCTTGTTCTACGGCTAGTTACTGCTAGAAGCATCACGTTTTAGCTCTCTAGTGCCATTATTGAGGATAAATTCCCACATACATATTCAACTATTCCTGCCCAAAGGGCAGTCCGGTTCCAAAATAACAGGCAAGTCCATCTGTACAGGAACACCAGCTAACCCTCAAGTACGTTTTGGCTTTGCTGGGCAACATCAGTTAGGTGCAGCTGGTTTCCTAGGCACCGAGAGCAAGGAATCTACATCTGGTTTACCCTTCACTCTTAGGGAGACCCCCTAAAAGTATACAGAAAACATCCATAATGTGCAAGGCTCTGAGGAGGAAAAACAGCACAAATGGTTTGTTCTACAACTAGTCACCATTCAGAAGAACCATGTTTTATCTATCTAGTGGCAATTCAGAGGAGATATTTTCATGTATATATTAGACTAATCCCGCCCAAAGGGGCAGTCTAGTCCTAAAATGACAGTCAAGTCCTCTCTGCATAAGAACACCAGCTAACCCTGTTTACATTTTTGTTGGGTCTTGTCAGTGAGGTACAGCTGGTTTCCATAGGCACTGAGAGCAAGGGGTCCATGTCTGGATTACCCTTCACTCTCAGGGAGACCCCCTAAGACTATTCAAAAACATATCCAAAATGTGAGAGGTTTTGAGAACGAACAAAAACACAAGTGTTCTATACTAGAGTTAGTCACCACTCACATTTTACAGAGGAGAAATGTCAATGTACATTTTAGACTTATCCCACCCAAAAGGGTATCCCAGTTCCAAATTAACAGGCTAGTCCCCTCTGCACGGGAACACCAGCTAACCCCAGACATGCTTTTCAGCCTTTTTTATGTGACTGCAAAATGAGATGTGCTTGATTCACAGTCTGTATATACGAATATACATACTTATATATTTAAAAATCTATACTCATATATATTGAAACATTTTAATACAAGCTATTATGAAAGATATTTTATCATTTACCTTTAAAAACTGAGAGTGGAAATTCTCTGGTACATGGAATTAGTGCAGTATAGTTTGCAAATCAATATATGCCATTTGGATAAGAATTAAAATGTATGATTTTTGTGTTGTTGTTGTTATTTGGCTTATGTTTATTATTACTCCTACTGTTGTAATAAATCCTCTTCAAGTTTTATCATATTTCAGTGTTGTAAACAATGCAGTACATTGGTTTATTCATGATTCTTAGGCATCTTCCCTGTATGGAGACATTAGCCCTGTGAGGAGTAAGTGTACTTCTATAGGGAAGGGTTTTAACATCATACTTAAGTCTAAATTGAAATCTCAGCAACTCCCCTTCCCCATGCTATCCCAGCCCCACAGCCACATGATACCCAGTACCATTCAACATTTCCTGTCTCAGAAAATATCCTTAGAGTATAATATCCAAACATTAAAAATGTCTTAATTGGATTGAACAAAGCTGTATGAACTAGTAGATAAACTAACAAAATGAATAAAAAGTGAACATTAAAGGAATATATCATTTATATATATATATATATATATATATATATATATATATATATATATATATCAAAATCTGCCAACTAGCACTGGAGCAACGTGACAGATCATGGTCCATTACTTCAGCATGGCATCACAACAAAAACAATGCCCTTCATTCCCCAGAGGCTTGAGAGCTAGTTCCTACAGCAGCGGGAAGACCAACTCAGTGGCAGAGAATCACTGGCTTCTATCAGGCTGCCTTTGGTCTTTAGACATTGGAACGTTTAACATTCAATCTATGAGTACAGTTTCAATCTTAGAGGAACTAGTACAAAAACTGAATAACATCAGCTGGGACATTATTGACTTATGTGAGACTTGTAAAAAAAGACAAAGATTTACCAAACTTAGAACATGGACACTGGTTATACTATAAAGGAACCAATGATGAGCTATGTGGAGGAATAGGATTCTTGATTAACAAAAGGCTGAGACACTTAGCCGTAAAAGTAGAAAGTATTTCTTTTAGAATTGCTTCCTATGCTATCAAGCTAAACATGAAAATAGGTACCATGTTAGCCATAGAAATACAGGAGGCAAGTATAATCAAGTTGATACCTTTATTGGCTAACTAAGCAGATTTATGATGAAAGCTTTCAAGAACTCTTAGGTCTCTGCTTCATACCTGAAGAAGAGACCTAAAAGGTCTTGAAAGCTTGCATACTAAATATGCTTAGTTAGCCAATAAAGGTATCAACATATATAATGTAATACTTAGAGATATTGAACACCAGATTCCTCAGTCTGTTACAGCTTACCTTGTTTTCAGCATCATCTGCAGGCACGAGGCTTCAAGCATGCAGCAGGCTTCTGTTTTATGTGCGATGCTTCCTGTAGTCCCCTCCTACCTACTTCCGTCCTCTGAGCTGCTCCTCCTACCTACTTCCTGAGGAGGGATTTAAAGGGCAGTCTGAGTCCTGACTCAGTTGCCCTTGCGTTGTTGTTCATAGCAGTTCTATTACCTTGGGCTCTGTATATGACCTGGCTAGTCTTCCATCCAACCTGGTGCTGACCTGTGGCTCTGTCTGACTATTTTTTTGTCTGTCCCTATAGTGGACACCCAACCTGGTGCAGACCTGTGGCTCTGGATGACTACCTGAACTGTGTATGACCTGGCTTGTCTGACTACCCCCTCTGGTGCTGACTTGTGGCTCTGTCTGACTATTCTTACGTTTGTTCTATGTACCTAGCAGACACCCAATCTAGTGCGGACCTGGGGCTCTGGTAGACTAGCTCTGATACTGATTGCAGGCGTGTGTCAGGTATCCCTTTCCTCATACTTACTGCAGGCGTGAGTCAGATACTGCTCCCTACTGACTTCCCTTTCCTTAAACTGACTGCAGGCGTGAGTCAGTTATCCATTTCCTCATACTGACTGCAGGCTTGAGTCAGATATCGCTCCCTACTGACTGCAGGCGTGAGTCAGTACTCTCGCTTCGTTGGATCAAGATCCAATGTTCCTGTTCCTGCTCCTGGTTCCTGCAGAGACTACCAGTGGCTGAGGCCTAGTCTCCAGCAGAGTGGTCAAGCTTGGCAGCCTACTATTCCTGATAGCAGTGCTCACTGGCTTCAATTAATATTCTCGTCAAAAAAAGAAATGACAACTTATAAACAAAAAACCCTAATCATACATTGGAGCTCCAAATCTCATGCACACAACTGTAAAAACAAAACACACACAATACTCTATTATTCACCTGGAACCAGGATTTATGACATCTATAGTATATTAGAACGCTAACTTTAAATCGTCCAATATTATTTGAGACTTATTTGTTCTTATCCATATTTCTCTGAAACGTTGTGAGGTTTATCCAGTTTATCTAGTTACCTCAATACTAAATGCAGATAAATATGCAATCGTTACCCAATATCTTGTGTAAATTTTCAGTTAGTAACAGATATTTCTTATATTTATGTAGTTCTCCAATATTTGTATGCAGCTGCTTTTAATACTCATAATATTGTCTTAGATCCTTTTTAATACAATATAAAAGTACACGAACACTAAAAAGTACACTTATCCTGTGAACCCCTGCCGGGTTTACATTTGGATTGTGGAATCTGGTGTTCAGTATCTCTAAGTATTACGTTATTTATTTTTTATTATAATAAATATTTTTTTTAGATTTGCAAATACAAGTATTTTTATTTATTTCCTTTTGAGCGCTAAGCTTTTTTGTATATTTTTGGATTTTTTTGGCAATATGAGGAGTGGAGGTAATCTGGGCAGCTGGAAGGAAAGACAAAATACTTAAAGGGATAGTAATGTTTCATAATAAAAGCAGCTCTAATTAATCATCATAGTATTTGGACTTTGGAAAGTGTTATTTCAATTCTGTCAGAGTTGTAGTTCAAGAGTAATTCAATGACAAAGTGTCCCCCTCCCGCCCCTTTTACTGATGTAACACTGTTCAGCCAAAGCAGAAGGGAGGTGCCCAGGTAGACTGCAGAGAGGGACAATCTTCAATTAAGATAAGGGAAAAATCTGAAAAACTTGTCAAGGGGGGCAGGGCTTTCATTGTTCTCATAGGAAGAAGATTGTCCCCTGCTGTTATCTGTCTGGTCTATGGACTGCATTCCACATCTGAGAAGAGATGGCTTACACTAGGTAAAAGGGGGCGGGAGGGGAAACTTTGCTTGTGAATATCTCTCAAACCATAAAGATTTGAGAGATAAGACTTATATCGTTCTTCATGTTTTTTTAATGCCTACAAAATAAAATAGAGATAAAACGAAGTATTACTATCCCTTTAATAGCTCTTTTTTGTAACTTTGACAACAGCTTTGTATATATATCCATGACTATACTTGCCTCCTATCAAACTAAACAGTCGCTGTGTTATTCAAATCATTCTAGTTTAATCCCCTACAAGTAGTCACAGTGATGAGGATGGTGAAGAATGTTATGATTTATTAACCCCTGAAAACAGTACAATTACCACTACACATTTATAACATGGAATTGGCTAAAGAGACAACAGAGACAACCAACTGATTGAATTTGTAGAACAAATTTGTACATCATGAATCCATTCTCCAGGAAAAAGGCCCAAAGAAAATGGACATGAAAAAGCTCTAATGGTAAAACAAATGAAATGAACTTCATACTTGCAGATAATAAAACGATATTCACTGAATGCTCAGTCTTAAATCATTTTAACGTTTGAAGTGTCCATCATCCAGTGACAGCAAAAATCAAAAGTGACTGCAAGAAAGAAAGAAAGAAAATTGTCAAGTCATCAAACGTTAAGATTGACTCCAGCCAACTATTGAAAAATCATAAGAATTTTTAATTAGCACTGTCTAATCGCTTCAGTGATCTGCAAGACCTTCCACACACATACATTTCAATCCACAATTAAAATGTTATTGAAACTAGATAGATACTGCCCATTCCTTTGCACCTACTGCCCATTCCTTTGCACCTACTATTTAGTTTTCTAAATAAAAGATGGCTGACACAACATACAGGTGATAGTGGTAGGTCTTTCAAAATTACCATAGTTGTTTTTAGGTGATATTGTTCCTTTAAGGGTCATATGCACAATGTTAAAAATAAAGCAGTTCTGTGGGACCAATTAACAATTACAAAAATGTCAAAGGATTTAAATGAGACTTTTAACACACTGAATGTGAAATAGGTCTCCAAAAAGCCGGGTTATGTGAAGAGAAATGTTTATTTGTCCTCTATGGTGCTATTGTGACAGAGTTGCCACACTTTTGACTTTGTGAATATGGCTCTAGATCTTGTATTATTAATATGGAGTTCAGTTCGTATGTAGAGACACCCTCTTGAATATACTGTAAAAATATTCTTGTTAATGTAGATCAGGCATAGGGGAGATTCACTAAGCTGGGATAAAGAAGTGATAAAATGGAGATGACTTCTCCAGTTTATCACTTCTCCAGTTCCTATGTTATTCTATGGAGCCAATGCCTTAAAGGGATAGTAATGTTTCATAATAAAAACAGCTCTAATTCATCATCATAGTATTTGGTCCTTGGAGAGTGTTATTTCAATTCTGTCAGAGTTGTAGTTCAAGAGTAATTGAATGATAAAGTATCCTCCTCCCGCTAACACTGCTCACCTAAGAGCAGCAGGGAGTGTCCAAGTAGATTGCAGAGAGGAACAATCTTCAATTAAAATAAGGGAAAAAGCTGAAAAACCTGTCAGGGGGGGCTTTCATTGTTCTCACAGTAGAATATTGAGCCTTGATGTGAGCTGTCTGGTCTATGGACTGGATTCCACATCTGAGGAGTGGGGGCTTACACTAGGTAAAAGGGACGGGAGGTGGAAACTTTATCATTCAATTACTCTTGAACTACAACGCTCACAGTATTGAAATAACACTCTCCGTGGCCCAGATATTATGAAAATTAATTGGGGCTGTTGTTTTTGTGAAACATTACTATCACTTTAAGATGTCTTCAACTCTGGAGTTGTTAATGCATAGGCTCCATAGAATAATATAGGAACTGGATAAGTTATATCACTGGAGAAGTCATCTCCACTCTATCACCTCTTTATCACCGCTTAGTGAATCTCCCCCCTTAAGAGAGAGAGATATACAATGCATTGAATTGCAATGCATTTTATACCTCTCTGGCACTCAAAGGGTTAATTCTACCTGCAGGAATTTTGTGAAAACCTGCATTGTGGAATTTGAGTCTCAGAGTTGCTTGATGTTGATGTTTCCTTCTTTTTACAGTCCCTTCCAGCTTCATCCTATATGTTTATAACTTTTCCTATATAGTTAACCCTTTGAGTGCCTTGGTACCATGTTAGCCGTGGCTAAAGCAGGAGACTAGTAAAGTGGTATCATTATTGTCTTGCTGATTAGCTTTAAAGCATAAGCTTTCAAGACCACTTAAGTCGCTTTGTCAGGTTAACATACCATTATACATTATAGCTTCCCAGGTAGCCAATAAAGGCATAATTGTTATTCTATTAGTATTCAAAAGTTTTGCTATAAACTGTTGTTTGGTACTTTCTCAATAAACATGATGTGTGTTTCTATACTTTGCTTTGAAACTCTCATACATCTATGCATCTTATTTTTACCTGTACATAGATGAGGTCCTATCAGAAAACTTTCTGGACTACAAGAACCGTGGTGTGAATGGGTCTCACAGAGGTCAGATTGTCTGGAAGATAGATGCCAGCTCTTACTTTGTGGAACGTAAGTTTATCTACAGATAGCGCATCTGCTTTTTTGCAGCCCTTTTTTGTGTCCATTGAACTTAAAGGAGCAGTAAACTTTTTTATGAAAACACATTTTATAGAGCATTTCCTGCTGAATAAAACAAGGATACTCCCATCGCTGTCAGATATTTTATTCAAAATGTATAACAGTTTAAATAATCAGGAAGTGAATTTACTGTGCTTTACTTCCTGATAGTTCTAACTGACAGGAAGTGACAGGCAGTTTCTAACACATTCTATGGAGAACTGTATGTCTGACTTTTCTGACTTTCCTCTCCATTAGAATCTAACAGGAAATCTAATTAGAATTTGACCACTAGAGGGCACTGCTAATGTAAAAAAAACATGGTTTTAAACTGTAATAACTCTGGAAATATAAATCTCTCTGCAGTGGGAGTACCCTTATTTCACTCAGTAGGAAAATCCCTACAATATATTTTTTTTTTCATAAAAAAAGTTTATTTCTCCTTTAAAGTGGAACTTTCATATGATTAACATAGCGCCGCAAATGATAGTTACATTAGCGATATCCACAGACTTATACTTCAAAATAAAACTAATTGCTGCATTAACGAAAAAAGAACCTTTTAAATAGGCAGGCAGAGGAGAACAGCACAGACACCTTGCAGAGCCGGCATCTCTGTGTCTGAGCCGTCCGTCCCCTTCAACTCCATGATTGGTGAGTTGACTGCCACTGTGCCATGTGGTACCAGAAGGGACTGACAGTGCAGGCGCAGAGAGCACCTCCTGCAAGATTCCAGCCAGTGCCTGCCTGGTTAAAAGGTTCTTTTTTCGACTTGTGTGTTTTTTGACCTATTTACTATGTTACTATATATAACATACTAATAATCAGTCACCCCAAAGTTAATCACTTCTTTGTTTTGCATATTCACATATTAATTTTGTGGAATGTGAGTTTAAAGGGATAGTAATGTTTCATAATAAAAGCAGCTCTAATTAATCATCATAGTATTTGGACCTTGGAGAGTGTTATTTCAACTCTGTCAGAGTTGTAGTTCAAGAGTAATTCAATGACAAAGTATCCCCCTCCTGCCCCTTTTACTGATGTAACACTGCTCAGCCAGATCAGAAGGGAGGTGCCCAGGTAGATTGCAGAGAGGGACAATCTTCAATTAAGATAAGGGAAAAACCTGAAAAACTTGTCAAGGGGGGCAGGGCCTCCATTGTTCTCATAGGAAGAAGATTGTCCCCTTCTGTTATCTGTCTGATCTTACAACCAGATTCCACATCTGAGGGGAGGTGGCTTACACTAGGTAAAGGGGCAGGAGGGGGAAACTTTATCCTTCAATTACTCTTTAACCACAACTCTTGACAGTATTGAAATAACACTCTCTATGGCTCAAATATTATGAAGATTAATTGGAGCTGCTGTTTTGTGAAACATTACTATCCCTTTAAAAGCCTGTAGATGAGGAAGATACCTTGGCTATCATGATCATATATTTTTTGAACTGGAACAAATAGATGAAAGTAGTTTAGTGTCTGATCACATATTGGCCGTGTGCAGACCTGCATGAGATCAAACTATCCCCAAATAAAAACAAACACAGCAATAAAATAAAATATCTTATTAAGGTTCATGCTGCAGTCTTCAAACTCAAATATGTTGTGGGTAGTCCAGTTAGATTGTCATTGACTCAGATATCTGATTGCTAACACTTCAGCATTCGTACTTGTAAAATTAAGGAGGGAGTAACAGCTTCTGACATACTTATGATGAAAACTATAATAATGTTCTTCATTGCCTTAGGACACAGTACATTCCTGTCCCTTTTAAGGTTCTTCAGCTATTTAAGCAATCTCTATTTAAGGAAATGTAGAGCCATATCTGCACAGGAAATTGAGGGCATTTGAAATTCAAAAGGCTGGAATAACCTATGGGGGCATATTTTACATTTGCTGAGGTGTCAGAGGACTAAATCAGTCCAATGACTTGAACAAAATAAACACCATTTTTTAGAATTTTAACTTGTAAAAGTTAAAATTTGAACGACACCGCTATTGTCTGCTTTGAGTTCACACCCACTAGCATAATTTGCTACTATAACAAATGTATTTTTACAATTAAAAATTAATTGAAAATAAAACACATATTTAAGTATTTGATATTTCGTAGCTTACATATTAGGTCACTCAGTCCACACAACTGGTGTCTGTAAGACACCATTTATTCACAGCCTTGTTAAATTCTAAAACGTAGAGCTCATGAATGTGTTATGAATGTGTTATTTGTAGCAAAGCCACTGACACTGGGCTCACTCTGAGCTCCAGCAGATAATCCTTCCTATTACATAAAGTGGTAGAATACGTCGCTCACTGTAAGCCGTATCCACACGTGCGCAGTAGAGAGTCTCCACTGTGCATGTGTGGTTTCGCACACAGGGAGTTTCGCTGTGAGCCGTCTGGAGCTCCCTGTTATAAGGATCAGCGCGTTCGGCGAGTCTCTACTGCACATGACTGCAGTAATGCGCAGTGGAGACTCACCGAATGCACTGCCCCTATCCGGACGGCTCACGTCCTGTCTCTGCTCCTGGCTCCGAGGCAGCTGAGTGCACTTTAGCCTGTGTATACGGGCTTTCATACTTGTAACTCAATAACAAGCCAAAGAATTCTGAGGCACCCTCAAGAGCATCCGTGCTCAAGGTGTGACAGGTAGTCTGCCTCAGGCTGCAAAGGCTCTCTTCACAAATAGGGTTCAGTCCTGAATTCCAGTGTGAATGGGGAGTTTAGAGAGTGAGCTTGTGGGGTTTTCCAGACACCACTCTTTACTGTGTTGTTTTACACGGAGGCTCAAAATGAGCTTGTTGTATCTGTAATGCCTTTCCTAATATTCACACACAGATTTTTTGGGATATTTTTGTGGGAATAAATTGATGATATGAAATACTGGTATAAGGGTTGATAACTGGAGCACCCCAATATTTAATCTAGGTGACTCAAAGCACTAACCCTTTAAGTATCAGAGGAATGTCCAATGTATCCCTTTGTATTGCAATACACACCCCTCTGGCAGTTTTTCCCCCCACCAGTAAGGCGTGCTATGGAGTCCAATATGGCAGACTTCTAAATACAAACAGTATAGAAGTCATGCAAAGTTCAACTTTTATAATTAAAGAAAATATTACATCTAAAAAAGAAACAGAAAAACACAATGTAGTGTTACATTTTTATTTTTAAGTAATGGGCAAATGCTCAAATTACAGGTTTTCTTTAATGTAGGGGAAAGTGTCAGTGAAAAAGTGAACTGAAAGTATGGACAGGGGTTTTGGGCTAGTGTGAGTTTATAAGTTTAACATACCAGTATACTTCTAAGTTTTTATGATGTTAAATAACCATGAAAAATAAGTAAATAATTAACAGAGTTTTCAGAAATGCAGAGAAACATTACAGTGAAAACGATATATACAAGCATTAGAATTTTAATGACAATATAATCCTATTCTGTTTTATCATATTCAGATTAGTAAGTAATCCTTTAACGGGACAATTTCACTTAAAAAGGAACTGGGTTATTATCTTTTCAAATATCATGTATTAGTTTTCAGCATTTATAAAAAAAAATATATAAAAGTCAGTGTTAGAACAAATCACCAATAGAAGTTAGGTGGAGATACTTGCAAGTATAATTTGTTGAAGCGGGCAGGTGAATAAGATGTTAATTTGCAGTGTCTGCCACTCTCCCGACTTGGATCTTTTGCCTTGCTGTATTGCTTTATTTGTATCAGCTCCAAATTAGCGGGCAGAGATCTTTGTATATATATACAGTTTTGTCGATCAGATGTCTTTCCCATCTCAATCTTTGTGGGGCGAAATGTATGCGGGCAGAGTGAAGAAGCAATTCTTAAATTAATTACACCTCCCGTCCTGTGCCATATATACAACCCACACTATACTTCTATCGAATGGGTGATATCATAAATTTAAAAGCAATGAAAAATAATCACGATACTGTCCTTCTTCTACGAGTTTTGTGCCAAATATGACACTTCCTCAGGAAGAAAAAATTATTTTGTTATAGTATCCATAAGCCAAAGTCCTCCTTTTATACCTGTATTGATTGATCTATCCAGGTGTATGCCACGTCATTATTCCAAGACTCGATTTAAACCGTCTCATTAACTCTTTAGGTGTTAGCCACTTTTTTGTATATATAGATACTTTACATTTTAATAGATAATAGGGAAATTATGTCCCAATAATAAAAACAATTGCCCTCAGTATATTATAAACATATTATACCAAATTATACCTAGGGCTAAAAACAAGTTTCACAAAGATCGAAAAAAAGAAGGAGATAAAGATAATAGGATCTCCTATAATATATCAAATGTGGAGTGGATCTATCACAGTACCCATAAAAAACTACAAAATATGACTCTAAATGAAAATAATAATATATAGATACATTAAAAATAAATAAACTGCTAAAAGATAGATAGAGCCTAAAGGGTCAAACAAATGTGGAGACATCTAGTCTATCATTGTGTCCCTTAGGTTAGCACTGTATAAGTTTTACAATTATTCGATGTGCATATTGAATACATTATTGTTCATTGTGTCATAATATAACTGAAATGTATATTTTTCTAAGAATTAGCGCTCTCCCTATATTGTTTTGTTTGTTTTCTGTTTGTTTCTGCTCACTATCAGGAACGTAGGGATTGTAGCGAAAATTCTTATATATATTTGTGTTGTTCAAAAAAAAAAATAAAATAAAAAAAAAAATAAATAAATAAAATATATATATATATATATATATATATATATATATATATATATATATATATATATATATCCTGTAACATAAAGTCCTAGAATGCGTCGCTCACTGTGTGCGTAACCACACGTGTGCAGTAGGGACTCACAGAATGGGCTGATCCGGAGCAGAGAGCACTGGAAGGCTGACAGCCTGTCACCCAGCTCCTCCGCGGCTGCCCTGGAGCCGGGAGCACAGACAGGCTGTGAGCCATCCGGAGCTCCCCGCTCCGGATCAGCCCGTGTATAACGGCTTTGTAACTAGTATATATAATATATATATGAAGATCCTGCTTCTGGGACCGGCTAGCGGCTCTTCAGCAGATCTGAAATACTGCAGTCTAAAAATAAATACTTCATTGGAACAGTCTACAAAGTGTAAGTTAAGTTAAGTATTTATTTTTAGATAGCACTATTTCGGCTCTGCTGAAGAGCTGCAGGCCGGTCCCAGGACCAGGATCTTATTGTGTCAGCTAGAGGCTGACATCAGTGAAAGGGGAGGGAGGGGAGAACTTTATCACCGTATATATCTCAAACTATAAAGGTTTGAGAGATCGGACTGGCATCAATTGATTTATTTTTTGATTAGTTACAATATTACTTTTTATTAATACAAGACATTACTAACACTTTAAGATACCAAATGACTAATTTAGAAGCGTTTTAGAAAATGTTGAACTTCTTCCATTTTTCTACTTACTTTGGAAATTTCGTATTTATTAAAAGAAAATCATGCTCTCTAAATCTCTGAATATTTTATAATTCGCACAAAGATCATTTTTCTGGTGAGTCCTATGCATATTTACTAAATTACAGTTAAAGGCTTATTTAAAACATTGGTTTTTGTAAGTGTGTTCCGTGGAACCCCAGAGTTCCATGAAGAAGTAGAAGGATTTCCAAGTAAAAAAATGAAGATATGCTGGACAGGGGAGCAAGTCTGTGATAGCAGACAGTAGGGCAATACTAATACAATTCAGTGCTGAAATAGGTATAGCTAGTATGCTCTGGTTTTGCCCCTGAGACTCCGGTTTTGACTGTGTATTACCGGGTGTCCAGGGCAGAGTCTGATTCTCCGGGGTTTGGGCAGCTTCTTAACCCTTTGAGTGCCAAGTGGGTAAATTGTACGAGTTTGGACAGCTGTACCCGCTGTGCCAAGCTCGTACAATGTACCCACTAAAATGCGGTCACTGCATGAGCCGGTATAACCGGCATGCAGTGGCCGCATTTAAAAAAAAAAAAAGCTGGGCAATCGTGGGGGGACATGAGGATCACTCCTCATGTCCCCCCTGTTATTGATCTCCCAGCCGATCGTGCTGGGAGATCAATAAAAGCAGAGGAGAAGCGCAGCAAAAGCGCAGCTTCTCCTCTCCTGTCTCTCCTACCCGAACTTCCGGGTAGGAGTGGGCGGGACCGGGGGAAGCCTCCCAACGTCATCGGTGACCATGTCACCGATGACGTTAGGGAAGTTTCCCCGGTCCTGCTCACTCCTACCGGTGGTAGGAGAGAAGGGCAGGAGAGCTTTTGCTCTCCTGCAGTCGCCTCATTGATCTCCCAGCCTATCGGCTGGGAGATCAATGACTGAGGGGACACCAGGAGGGGTCCTGATGTCCCCCACGAGGTCTGAAGAGTTAAAAATAAAAAATGAAAAAAAAAATAAAAGTAACCCTGTGAGTGCCACAGGGTCCCAAGCACATTGCTTTGCAATGTGCTGGAGATCCCTGTGGCACTCACAGGGTCACTTGCTTTGGGTTTTTTTTTTTTTCTAAAGACCTCATTGGGGGGATCAGGGGGGTCCTGATGCCCCTCAATTAGGTCTATAATTAAAAAAAAATATATAAAAAAAATGTAACCCTGTGTGTGCCACAAGGGGGTCCAATGCCCCCCCCCTTCCTGTGGCACACACAGGGCTTTTATCATTACTTTGTTATCAGAGATTGTTGGGGGGTCATCAGGATTGGTCCTAATGGCCCCCCAACAAGCTCTGATTACAAAGTAATGATAAAAAAAAAATTAACCCTCTGAGTGCCACAAGGGTCCAATGCATTGCTTTGCAATGCGCTGGAGACCCCGGTGGCACTCACAGGGACACTTTTTTTGATAACTTTTTTTTTGGTAAGACCTCATTGGGGGGATCAGGGGGGTTTGTATACCCCTCAATGAGGTCTATAATAAAAAAAAGTAAATAAAAAAAAATTAACCCTGTGTGTGCCACGGGGGGGGGGGGGGCAATGCAGCCCCCCTTCTGCGGCACACACAGGGCTTTTATCATTACTTTGTTATCAGAGATTGTTGGGGGGTCATCAGGATTGGTCCTGATGGCCCCCCAACAAGCTCTGATTACCAAGTAATGATAGAAAAAAAATTAACCCTCTGAGTGCCACAAGGATCCAATGCATTGCTTTGCAATGCGCTGGAGACCCCTGTGGCACTCACAGGGTCACTCCGTTTGTGGACATATATTTTTTTTTTTTACTAAGACCTCATTGGGGAGGAATCAGGGGGTCCTGATGCCCCTCAATGAGGTATATAATAAAAAAAAATTAAACAAAAAATTAACCCTGTGTGTGCCACTGGGAGGGGGGTTCAATGCAGACCCCCTTCCTGTGGTACACACAGGACTTTTTATCATTACTTTGTGATCAGAGCTTGTTTGGTGGCCATCTGAATACAAAGTAACGATAAAAAAATTAACCCTTTGTGTGCTGGACACCCCTGTCGCACATAAAGGATTTTTTCCCCCTTTATTTTTTATTTAGACCTCATTGTATGGGTTCTGATGCCCCCAACGAGGTCTACACAAAAATATTGGGGGGAAAAAGCCCCAAAAAATGCACGTGCAACAGGAAGGGGGTCCAACGCAGTGCTTTGTATGAGGGGACATACAGTGCACAATGGTAGTCAGACACTGCCCCACCATCACCACCATCCTTGCTCCTCTGCTCATACCCACACACACTGCCTAATCCCTCACCCTCTCACACATTTTGTTAGACTTGTAGTCACAGGTCCGCACGTACACCGGCTGACGTCCTAGCTTCTTTCATCTGTTAGCCATAAAATCACACATACACTGTTTGCTTTCCCATTTCTGTTTCACTGGTAGCTACGCTCTTGTAGCGTAAATTGGTATGTCAACCCAGAGCAGTGGGGTACCATTTTTTTTTGGCTGGCAAGAAGTCCTCCTAGGAAATCCCACGCCATTGAACCATTTTAGTATCTTTGAAGTGACTGATGTGTAAAACAAATGTTTGTTTTTCTTTCCTGTAGCACCACATTCTGGAAATAGTTGTGCCAATTAACTTAGGGGTACAAAGGCAAGTGACCCCTCATTAGATGCGGCAGGTTGTCTTCTTTCCAAAATGGTATGGTTTATCTACCTTTTCTTCAATTCTGAAGGTGTTATAGCCATTTTCGTACAGGCAAGTCAGGTTTGAGAAAATGTTTGAAACATCAGAGTTTGTAGTTGGTGTAGTTTTCTACTTCTAGCACCCCCTAAGGTAGTTCAACTCATACCAATGGGGTGTCGTTTGACTCCTAAGAGCACTAGCAAACAAATGCAGTTGAAAATTCCATGGTTTTCACAGAGCGCCATACATTTGAAGGGGCAGAAATGTAAGAAAATGCCTTTTTTTTTCATTAGCGCCACCTCCTGGAAGCATTTGTGCATACCAGCCTTTGGGTAAAAAGGCAAGTGACCCCTCATTAGATGCGGTAGGTTGTTTTCTTTCCAAAATGGCATTGTTTCTCTAACGTTCCTGCATATCTATTATGGTTATAACCATTTTAGTGCAAGCAGATAATTTAAAAAACAAAAGTGTCAGGTTTACGTACGTGTTCCTAGCACCCACATGTTGTATGTTAACCCACACAAATGGGCTACCATTTTTCTCATGTTGGTATCAGGTTCTGAATACAGCAGGAAATGTTATGGTTTTCAAAGATTTTAGTATCTTTGAAGTGGTGGAAATGTAAAAAAACATGTATTTCTTCCCATAGCGCCACCTTTTGGAAATATTTGTGCACTTCAGCCCAGGGGTAGAAAGGCAAGTGACCCCTCACTTGATGCGGAATAATGTCTACTTTCCAAAAAGGTATACCTTTTATACCTTTCCTTCATGTCTCTAACAGTTATGGACATTTTAGTACAAGCAGCCATTTTCGAAGAAGCAAACAGGTAGGTGTAGTTATGTGCTTCTGACACCCCTAAGGTAGGTCGACTCATTCCAATTGGGTGTCATTTTTCTCCTAAGGGCACTAGCTAATGAATACAGTTGGAAATTCCATGGTTTTCACAGATTTCCATACAGATGAAGGAGCAGAAATGTAAGAAAATGCAATTTTTTCCTAAAGTGCCACCTTCTAGAAGCATTTGGGCACAACAGGCTTGGGGTAATAAGGAAATTCACCCCTCATTAGATGCGGCAGGTTGTCTTCTTTCCAAAATGGTATAGTTTGTGTAGCCTTTCTTCACTTCTCTAGTTGTTATAACCATTTTTGTACAGACAAGTAATGTTTGAGAAAATGTTAGAAAAATTAGAGGTTGCAATAGGTGTAGTTTTGTACTTGTAGCGCCCCCTGAGGTAGGTGAACTCATACCAATGGGGTGTCATTTTTCTCCTAAGAGCACTAGCTAATGAGTACAGTTGGAAATGCCATGGTTTTCACAAATTTCAGTACATTTGAAGGGGCAGAAATGTAAGAAAATGCCTTTTTTTCCATTAGCGCCACCTTCTGGAGGCATTTGTGCACTCCAGGCTTTGGGTAACAAGGCAAGTCACCCATCATTAGATGCGGCAGGGTGTCTTCTTTTCAAAATGGTATGGTTTGTGTACCCTTTCTTCACTTCTGTAGTTGTTATAACCATTTGTGTACAGACAAGTAATGTTTGAGAAAATGTTAGAAAAATAAGAGGTTGTAGTAGGTGTCGTTTTGCACTTCTAGCGCCCACTGAGGTAGTTAAACTCATACCAATGGGGTGTCATTTTTCTCCTAAGAGCACTAGCTAATGAATACAGTTGGAAATGCCATGGTTTTCACAAATTTCAGTACATTTGAAGGGGCAGAAATGTAAGAAAATGCCTTTTTTTTTCATTAGCGCCACCTTCTGGAGGCATTTGTGCACTCCAGGCTTGGGGTAACAAGGCAAGTCACCCATCATTAGATGCGGCAGGGTGTCTTCTTTTCAAAATGGTATGGTTTGTGTACCCTTTCTTCACTTCTGTAGTTGTTATAACCATTTGTGTACAGACAAGTAATGTTTGAGAAAATGTTAGAAAAATTAGAGTTTGTAGTAGGTGTCGTTTTGCACTTCTAGCGCCCCCTGAGGTACTTAAACTCATACCAATGGGGTGTCATTTTTCTCCTAAGAGCACTAGCTAATGAATACAGTTGGAAATGCCATGGTTTTCACAAATTTCAGTACATTTGAAGGGGCAGAAATGTAAGAAAATGCCTTTTTTTTCATTAGCGCCACCTTCTGGAGGCATTTGTGCACTCCAGGCTTTGGGTAACAAGGCAAGTCACCCATCATTAGATGCGGCAGGGTGTCTTCTTTTCAAAATGGTATGGTTTGTGTACCCTTTCTTCACTTCTGTAGTTGTTATAACCATTTGTGTACAGACAAGTAATGTTTGAGAAAATGTTAGAAAAATTAGTTTGTAGTAGGTGTCGTTTTGCACTTCTAGCGCCCCCTGAGGTAGTTAAACTCATACCAATGGGGTGTCATTTTTCTCCTAAGAGCACTAGCTAATGAATACAGTTGGAAATGCCATGGTTTTCACAAATATCAGTACATTTGAAGGGGCAGAAATGTAAGAAAATGCCTTTTTTTTCCATTAGCGACACCTTCTGGAGGCATTTGTGCACTCCAGGCTTTGGGTAACAAGGCAAGTCACCCATCATTAGATGCGGCAGGGTGTCTTCTTTTCAAAATGGTATGGTTTGTGTACCCTTTCTTCACTTCTGTAGTTGTTATAACCATTTGTGTACAGACAAGTATTGTTTGAGAAAATGTAGAAAAATTAGAGGTTGCAATAGGTGTAGTTTTGTACTTGTAGCACCCCCTGAGGTAGGTGAACTCATACCAATGGGGTGTCATTTTTCTCCTAAGAGCTCTAGCTAATGAATACAGTTGGAAATGCCATGATTTTCACACATTTTAGTACATTTGAAGGGGCAGAAATGTAAGAAAATGCCTTTTTTTTTTCATTAGCGCCATCTTCTGGAGGCATTTGTGCACACCAGGCTTGGGGTAACAAGGAAAGTCACCCCTCATTAGATGCAGTAGGTTGTCTACTTTCCAGAAATATATAGTTTTATATAGTTATTCCACTGTTTTAGGGTAGATTTACCACAAAAACCCTAGAATGCGCATTTTAGTTTATAAAGTTGAAAATGTCATTTTGCGCTGCTGGTGATTAGGGCTCTACGCTAGCCATGGACGTAGGTAAAACTATACAAATTTGGTATTTTTTTACTCGGGGGACTCGGGGCTTTTTCAAATAATTGAAACTTTTTCAATCAAGGTAAATGTTTTTGATACATAGTATGTGATTTTAGCAAAATGAGTAAATTTTCACTTTTTTTTGTCATTATGACATCATAGCTTTTTGCATGATGTAAAATTCTCTTCATGTAAGGTACCACAAGAAAGCTCAATTAGTTCTGAAAAAAACAATATATAGTTTTCCATATTTAACTAAAAATTCCAAGTGGAAATCAAGCCTAAACGGAAGGATAGCAAAAATGTTGAAAAAGTGTCTGGCCTGCAGGGTTCAGAAAATGGCCCGAGCCTCTGGCACTGAAGGGGTTAAGAAACTCTGCCCATTTGTGCTCCTTTTATCAGTTCCACCCACTCCCCGCCCATTTCTCCTTCTTCCCCAGCCTATTGCCTATAGTTTTACAACTTTCTGAAGCCCCACCCCCTTTTGAAACAAATCACATCATTTGTCTCCCTGAACGGCACCACAGGCCTCCCCCTCCGGGGAGGCCAGAAGAAAAAGTTCCCTGGTATGGAAATAGGTGCTGTAATCAACTTCTTCATTCTGGCTAACACCAATATAACACCAATATAAAAGGGAATTATATGGGCATTTTGAGGCGTTCATTTTGCAATGCAGTAATAAGGGGCAGGGGAAATTTGTGTAACTTTAATCCATTATACTGCTCATGCTATAATGCAATCATTTGGGGCTTGCATGCTTTAAAATCTTAACAGCTGTGGAGTTTATGCATCGGCCTGCCCTAAAACATTTGAATACTATAGTACAGTGCTTCCCAGTCCTCTCCTCAAAGCCCCCTAGCAGGCAATATCTTTAGGATTTCCCTGTGCACATTGAGGTAATCAATTAACATCTGATTAACTCAGCTGTACTCAAGCAGGTAAATCATATAGACATGTTAGGGGAGCCTGAGGACAGAGTTGCTCCAGCACATACACCAAAGTGCAGGTTCATGAGAACAGAGTCAACGACCTAGTGCAGAACAGTGAGCTGCTTTGGCCAATTTCTATATCTTTCCCAACAATGAATTAAAACATTGTGTTTTTAAAGGCATAATATACCCCAAAACTTTAGCATAACTAAAAGATTGGCCATGTGTTCCTGACTACCATTGGCATGATCTGGTAGCACGAAATCCCAAAGGAATTCAGTTCTGAGTAAGTGCACAGGTTCAGTAGGAGTTGAGACATCAGTCTCAGCTCCCATAGAGCCATTTACTGATCAGCATTAGAAGTGGGGCCTGCTTCTAACTGTTCTTCATGTTACAATGCAAGATTGGCCATGTGTCTTATGTTGACATCGGTAGCAAAAATGTAAAAGGATATGTTTTGATTGGACATATGAGAAGATACATTGATCATAATGGAGAGAATGAGAACAAATGAGTTTACTTGAAAAGTAGGCTAGACTAGAAGATTCTAAAGATTGAAATCCCCAGCCTCTGCTGGTCTACCTTAGTTTTCATGTCTTGAATGGCCAATTGAATCTGTTTACTACCCAGTTGAGATTCAGCACATCTTAGACATGGTCATGGGCTAAACAGTTATTACAATGAGTGTTTTTAATTGGTGTTTTTTATATTGCAAGCATAGAAGTAGAATCACTTTTATGTTTGGGGAGGCTAATAATATTTGTATGTAGGATGAGTACTTCCACTTTAACCCCTTAAGGACCAGCCTCATGGCCGGCACTTAAGGACCACAGGGCATTTTTTTTTCACAAATGGATTCAGTGTTTCCCAAACGGTGTGCAGCCAAGCGGGGAGCCCAGAATTCCATGATGTGCAGGACAGTCCTGGCATGTCATGGGTTCTTAACCCTTTGAGTGCCAGAGGGGTACGCAACGCATTTCTTTGCAATGCGTCGCATACCCCTCTGCCACTCGAAGGGTTAAGGGTTTAACCCCTTAACGTCAGCCCAATCTGAGGGTGGCCGGCCATTATTAACCACGGCACTTTTTTTTCATAATTTGCACAATGAATTCTGGGTTGGCAGAGTGGCATGCAACCGTGCTGCTATCCCAGAATTCCATGATGTGTCAGGACAATCAACGGTCCTTAATGTCAGGACCAGCGTGACAGTCCTGGCACGTCACCAGAAGTTAAGGGGTTAATTTACTGCTGTAGTTATTTATTTTGGGGAAGCCAAGCCTCTCTTCAGTTTTGTTATTCTCCTCCTAAGATAACAATTATATAAATAAAAACTTAATGGGTAAATTATTCATTTAGTACTTTGATAAGTAGCAGCTTTATTTCTGAGTTAGTCAGTTGCCCCAAGAAGATCAAAGCAGTAAGGACAATTCAAATAAATCCCCCATGTGTCTAATTGCACATTTTACATAGCTAGCCCTAAATTATCCAATATGGAATACATTTAAAACCAAATTTATTCAACGTAAAATAATTTCCAATGGATATGAATATTCAACTCTTAAAAAAAAAAGAAACCAATTAAAATAGCAGAAAATGAAGATAAAACAGTACCAACTATATATTTATAGCAGTTACAGATAATTAGTAAAATAAATACATATATTGTATTGCTATATGCAACCTTAATGAGAAAATAAACACAATGAAAATATTTATGTTGTAGGGAACAGTCATTGCTGGTAGATGCTTTCGTCAAGAGCTATTACAGAGCAATCGTGCATTTTTTTTATTGAACTCATTTTTTTAAAGGATTTGTGTTAAAGTGTTTTAGACCATTCCAATGAAGGGATTCCTTGTGAGTAAGGAGATCTCGGCACTTCTCAAGCGCCACTGTGTCGACCGACACAAATCTCCTGCTGACAGCTTTACAGCTGTCAGTAGGAAACAGCAAACTTTAAACGCCCGTATCTCTTAAACCATAGCGGTTTGAGAGATACATTTTTTTGCATTTAGATCAGCTTTTTAAGCTCTTCTAAATGCAAAAAAAACTTTTTTTTAGACATTACTAACACTTTAAAGATCTTTTGCAGCCAGGTAGCACTATTTGTATTACTGATTATGAAGAGATGAGTGTCACAGACACAAGTTTTCTATAGAAAATAGTATGAGCAGTGCCACCTGGGAGCATAAAGATATGAACTGAAGCTATTAGGAAATGTTATCTCTGTAATAAACCTTTACAATTCTGGAGGAATTACATATACTTTTACATATACTTTTTCATAATTAGGTTTTACTGTCCTTTAAATTATGCATAGTATAACCTAATCTAATTTGTGACAAGTTCATAACCAAAGTAAATTATTAAATTCACCCTTTATTGTCCTGCAAAATCCAATAGAATGTGTCCATATGTTTGACTGAACTTTGTTCAGATGTGTTCTTATAGAAGTAGGGTATAAATAGCCACAGAATGCTCAAGCTGAGCATTTTAATCCACAGATGTGTCATTGATCACAGAGATGCTGCTGTTACATGTCTTAATGTCACTATAACTTTCTGTAACCTAGATTAAAGCACAAGCCTCCGTTCAACCAAATATTGGTCTCCACACTCAGATAATGATGCAATGTATTGAAGACCAGACCTCTACAGCATTGAAGTGGTTAAAGCTCTAATTAAATCAATGGGGACTTTTGTTTTGGGGGGGGGGGTTCCCTCAATTAGATGGCTTGCCATCTAATTGTCCCACTTTTGTCTTTATAGATATGCCCATAGTGTATTAACCCTTTGAGTGCTAGAAAGGTATCCAATGCATTGCAACACAATGCATTGGTTATATCTCTGGTACTCGAAGGGTTAAAAGATGTTGAAAAAAGCGAATACCCTGAAATAAACATAGCAATCTGACAAAGTAAAAAGGAAGCCAGGGATTAGACAAAAAATTAGAAGATTTGGGTCAAGGAATTTCTGCAAAAATATACCTGTTTTTTTCTTATATATAAACTTCAGTCCTGTTGAACAATGACCGTGCGAGACTTAACCTCAATATTTTTCTGCAATGTTTAAATTCACCCAAAGAGAAATATTCATGTTCCATTTTCTCAGTTAATTTACTCGCTTTACCGAATAATGACGTTGCACACACCTAAATGGATCATCAGTACAGGTTTATAAAGATGATCAAGTTACCTGGAGAATATATTATAATTTTCTTCCTGATGAAATGTCACATCTGATACGAAACGCATAGAAGGACAGAACCCCGACTGTGTACTCTTTTATATCTATGATATCACCAATTTAAAGGAGCAGTAAACTTTTTTATGAAAACACATATTTTATAGAGCTTTTCCTGCTGAATAAAACAAGGTCACTCCCATTGCTGTCAGATGTTTTATTCAAAATTTATAGCAGTTCAAATAATCAGGAAATTAATTTACTGCGTTTACTTCCTGATAGTTCTAACTGACAGGAAGTGACAGGCAGTTTCTGTCACATTCTATGGAGAACTGTATGTCTCTGACTTTTCTGACTTTCCTTTCCATTAGAATCTAGCAGGAAATCTAATTCGAATTTGACCCCTAGTGGGCACTGCTAATGTAAAAAACCATGGGTTTAAACTGTAATAACTCTGGAGATATAAATCTCTCCGCAGTGGGAGTACCCTTATTTTACTCAATAGGAAAATCCCTACAATAATAATAATAATAATAATAATCCTTTATTTATATAGCGCACACAGATTCCGCAGCGCTTTACACTCATATTGGTTCCTGTCCCCATTGGGGCTCACAATCTAAATTCACCTATCAGTATGTTTTTGGAGTGTGGGAGGAAACCGGAGTACCCGGAGGAAACCCACGCAAACACAGTGAGAACATACAAACTCATTGCAGATGTTGTCCTTATATATTTTTTCATAAAAAAAAAGTTTTCTGCTCCTTTAAAGAAAAGATCTGTGGTATTATAATATACATTATAGGATGGGAGGTGTTTAATCTTACTACTAGCGTTGAAAGTCTATCGCTTGATTCTGCCCGCACAAAGGATGCATCTTACATGCTTTTTGAAATATTATTCTGCTCCATCAAATATCGTCTGGGAAAACAGATATATTCTGTACATATATATATCAAGGTTCTCTGCCCGCTAATTTGGAGCTTCTGAAAAGCTACAATATATACAGCTAAGCAAGGGATTCAAGCTGGGAGAGCAGCACATGCTGTAACCATTACTAACAAACCTGACTGCTTTACCTCTCTGTACCTGCAAGTATTTGCATTCAGCTACCTATTGGTGATATGATATAGCACTGACATTCTCATTTGTTTATTTTATTTTTTTTGTGTGTATTCACATTTTTAGATTTGTGTAGTGCTATGTATGTGTTACATTAATCGGGAGCTTATAATATTTTGAATGTATTATTGTTATCGCTGTCATATTAATTAAATACATATTTTTTATATTTTCCCCAAGAATTAGCGCTCTCCCTATATTACGTTTTTTCTTTTCTACTTTTTTCTGTTCACTATCAGATATTTGGGGATTGAAGCGAGAATTTTTTGAGTGATTTATTTTAGAATCTTTCTCAGTTCTAACAGCTCATTGGCACCATTTGTCCTATATACATTTGTTTTCTCGTTGTATGCCCATAGTGTATTAACCCAGAGGGGTATACGATACATTGCAACACAATGCATTGGATATGTCTCTGGTACTCAAAGGGTTAAAATATGTTGAAAAAAGTGAGTACCTTGAAATGAACATAATAATCAGGCAAAGCAGGGCTCAAAATTTCCACTCGCCACTAGCCAATGGTGAGTGAAAATTTAGCCCTAGCGAGTAGAAATTCAGCCCTGGTGGGTATGTTTTGCTTTGCAGTGGCGAGTAACTTTTCAGGTCTGGCTAGTAGCAAAGGACTTCAAATTATAAGCCCTGAGGCAAAGTAAAAAGAAAGGTAGGGATAAGACAAAAATATTAGAAGATGTGGGTCAGTGAACTTGTGCAAAAATGTATCTTTTTTTTCTTATAAACTTCAGTCCGGTTGAACAATGACCGTGCAAGACTTATAGTGTTAGTAATGTCTAAAAAAAACTTTTTTGCATTTAGATGAGCTTAAAAAGCTGATCTAAATGCAAAAAAACATATTTCTCAAACCGCTGTGGTTTAAGAGATACGGGCGTTTAAAGTTTGATTTCTCCTACTGACAGCTGTAAAGCTGTCAGCAGGAGATCTGTGTTGGTCGACATGGAGGCGCTTAAGAAGTGCTGAGATTTCGTTACTTACATGGGATCCCTTCATTGGAATGGTGTAAAACGTGTGCCTGAACACTAGGCACACGTTTTAGACCATTCCATTGAAGGGATTCCGTGTAAGTAACGAGATCTCTGCACTTCTCAAGTGCCTCCGTTTTAGGCACACGTTTTAGACCATTCCAATGAAGGGATTCCGTGTAAGTAACGAGATCCGGCACTTCTCCAGCACCACCGTGTCGACCGACACATATCTCCTGCTGACAGCTTTACAGCTGTCAGTAGGAGAAATCAAACTTTAAACGCCCGTATCTCTTAAACCATAGCGGTTTGAGAGATACGTTTTTTTGCATTTAGATCAGCTTTTTAAGCTCTTCTAAATGCAAAAAAGTTTTTTTAGACACTTTAAACTGAATATTTTTCTGCAATGTTTAAATTAACTCAAAGAGAAATATTCATGTTCTATTTTCTCAGAGGCTGCATGTTTTATAGATTGAAATAGACCATGTGAACAGCCCAATCCCGGCTTTTAGTGCAGCATAAGAAATTCTGTGCTAAAATCTCCTATGTGGATTTCATTTTAGGCAAGTCACTTTATTTCCCAGTATTTCAAGCATTCAACTGAATACTCTGACTCTTAATTTAATTGAATCAATAATAGGTTTCATCAGCTACAATTAGCTTGCTTTTCTTCAGCACCAACATTACAGTTGTACTACATATAACTGAAATCAGACCATTACCAAACAACTGAGAAAATAACAAAGCATAATTTGTAGTGAGTCAGGGTCACTGTAAAGAAATCAGTCCATCTGTTATTACCATCTATACAGATTAATATATAACTGTAAAAAATAATAATGTATAACTATAAATCACAAACTGCGTAATCTCTGCAATAATCACCTCTCCATTGTAACAGAGTCTAATCATAATATGGCCCTGGTGGACTCTTACAAATATCTTGGTATGTGGCTTCACCCCAACCTCACTTGATACATTTACATTCAAACTTTATCCTAAAATAGGTTCTCTGTTTAGAAACAAATCCTGTTTAAGTCCCTGGTAAAAAAAAAACGTATTGTACAACAGATGTTACTGCCAGTCGTAGACTATGAGGATGTAGTACATGATCCTGCACCGCAAATCCATCTTAATTAACTTGACACTCTGTATAACTCATCATGCCTCTTTATCCTCCAATGTAATTACACTACCAATCACTGTGATATGCTTAACCCCTTAAGGACCATTGACTTACCAGGACCGTCACGGTGGTCCGGCACTTAAGGACCAGTGACAGTCCTGGTACGTCACGTACTTTTACTCACAGCGCTCCTGCAGGGGACTGAAGTTGATCACTCCAAGACCGGAGCGATCTCTTTCAATCCCCCGTTCGGTGTGCCGGCACACGTGATCAGTCACGTGGGACGGCACGTCAAACTTTCCAATCTGGTCCTTAAAGGACCACACACCCCAGGACCACTGGTCCTTAAGGGGTTAAAGATTTAAATTGGTTAACACGTGAATCTGCCCTTCACCATTCTTACTTAGTATACAACTACTTCTCTGGAAAGCTACCAGACTAACCTGAGCAGTATGCTTACTCCAAGTCTCCATACTAACTATAGTCTCTGTTCCACTGCTATCCCCTCACTGAATATACCACACTACAAGAAAGAAGCCTACCGATCTGTCTTCAGATCTCCAAAAGCCTGGAATTACCTACCTGAAAATTCAGATCTTCTCCCAGTCTAAAATCCTTAAAAATAACTGCTTCTTTATATCTAAAAACAATATGTAACTGTATGTAACTTTTTAGTATGTATGGATATGTGTGTGTGTGCATAATGTTTCTCTGTTTGTGTAAATATGTAGGCCTTTACTGAAAACTATACAGGATATACTTGGAAACGAGAGTAATCTCAATGTATGCTTACTGGTAAAACGTTTTCTAAATAAATACTATGCAGTTGAGAGGCTGATTTAATTTGAGTCAGAGATATTCTGGAACAAGCCAACTTTTCTAGAGTGAACAAATAAAATTCTCCATTGATTTAACTGGGGCTTTTAACCCTTTAAGTGCTGGATATGACACCAATGCATTGTTTTGCAATGTGTTAGAGATGTCTGTAGCATTCAAGGGAATTATAACCCCTATGAGGCAGTTGGTGTGCCCCAGAATTTTGCCCATTTAGCTTCTAGAACATTGATCTAAATTATCGTTGTATTATTAAACCATTTCCAGAATCTTTTCCAAAAAGTGACTATCAAAAAGGCTGTATGTAAAACTGAACCATGTGACATGAATCATACCTCGGAACCTTCAAAACGAGCTAACCCTCAGATCTTGCATTTATTAACACTATGGTTCCCCATAATATAGATTCTCAGTAATATGTCCCTTCTTTCTGGAGTCCAGAGGTGATACAGTAAGTCCTCAAGGAACCCTTAACATGCAACAATTTAGAAATATGACTGCTTGAACTTAATCATGAAGGACTTTACCCTTCCTTTCTGATAGACATGGCACCAATTAACAGAATGAAGAAGCAGTGAAAAAATTCTGTTGTGCATGTAAATAGGTAACTAATTGTGTCACTATAAGAATTTGTGACACTTCATCATGAGACCCTGAGATATTACTCATAGCCCTTAGTCTCTGGGTCAAACCCGGAAGGTTCCTGGGTATTAGATGCAGCCACACAAAGAAATCACTCAACTGCTAGGCATTTTGTCTTCTGTCATATGGGAGATTTACACTGACCTGTGTTTACTCATAGCACACAAAGAATGACATTTTATGGGGTGTGGTGGATCTTCTGCTCCTGGAAACGTCTTTGTTCAGAGATGCATAACCTTTCAGCAAAATACATGTATAACTCAAGATATTTTTATGTAAGTGCTGTTATACATTTCCATGGAATTATGGAATTTACATTATAAATGGATCAGTAAAATGCAGTTAATTATGGAAATTAGTTGCATTATCATTGCAGAATCCAGAGGCCAAGTAATTCTTTTTTGTTTTTGGAACAAACAAAACAATCCACAAACTCACTGCAAATGTCTTTTTTTAATGTGTCATGGTCCTCAAGCCTGGCTAGCTGTATATATACAGCAGCACTACTGCTACATAGAACAAATAGCTCTTTCCTATGTAAAGGAAAATTATACACTGTATCGGACTTGTTCTTTGTGATCAAATGTATTATTCTGCCAGCATCTAGGGAGACAGAATTGATACTTTCACTGTTCAGCAAGAAAGGTCTTGAACAAAGCAGGGGCAGTATACTCTAAATTATGAAAACTCAGTATACACACGAGAAGGAATTTAATAATAGAAGTAAGAGCATCCTTAGAAAAAAAACCTTTTCCTACATTATTGCCAGCCAAGTTTCCATTTTAATGGAATTTAATTACATTCAGTATTCTCTTAGGTTTTGTGGTAGCCGTCCTTAGGTATGTAAATATGTAAAAACATCTACATATGCACCAAGAACAACCTCACCCATCCCTTTTCATCTGATCACTGAAATAAATAGGGTCCTTTCTGAGAGAGCCTCACTCTTCCCTGAGCATCTAACCACTGGAATAAATTGGTTCTTTTACTCTTCCCTGGCCATCTAACCACTGGAATAAATTGGTTCCTTTATTCTTCCCTGGCCGTCTAACCACTGGAATAAATTGGTTCTTTTACTCTTCCCTGGCCATCTAACCACTGGAAAAAAATTGGTCTTTCTGAGAGAACCTCACTCCAACCATCCCTCCTATAGAATATACATTTTATAATTAACAGTCATTTAACACATTAGAGCTGGAGTGGGAAATTTGTGAAAAATAAGTTGCTGTTGGACATATGAGGATGATGAGAACTGTATTCCAACAACAGCTGGAGGGTAGCAGGTTTTCCATCCTTGAAATAGTGGGAACATTGGCTTTGAGTGGCTCATAAGGTTAATGGAATCATTGTTGAACCCACCACTTTCTGGAACAAGTTATGTCATCTTTTAAACATATTTTCCTGCTTACAAATGTAATTGAAAAACTACTGCATAAATCAGCAGCATAGTCTGAAAAAGAAATCCCAGTGTTAATAGTTGTTCTACTTTTCCATTTTGGAGACTTTGATGATAAGGGGTATATTCATCAAAGACTGGATTTTGAATGCCGCAGACAGTATCACTTGATATGAAAGATTATTTTTATCAAATGTTATGGTAAGACTAAAATTATAAAGATCAAAATGGACTCTTGTTTCACTTTGAAGTACAAGTGAAGCCTCTAGATATGTTTCAGTGTCAGATAGCATTGACTACACCAGGGGTGGGCAACCTGGGCCGCTCCATCCAACTACAACTCCCATTAGCTCCAATGGCTGGCGATGATGGGAATTATAGTCCTCAACAGCTGGAGAGCCTGCCCAGTTCTGGACTTCAAACCTTCTATGCTTGATGTCACATTAATCAACAGAAGTCTTATCACAGATGTAAGTACCATTGCCCCTTGTTTTGTCTATCATCGCAGAGGTTGCAGTGATCTGCACAACAACCAGGGAGAGCTGTCTGCTATGTGCAAAAGCAGGTATATTTGGTTTATTCATAGCTAGAGTTTCACATTTGCCATAGCAAGTCTCCTAGGGGGGATTGTACTAATATTCAGGAGCAGCCATTGTCTGCATTTGGACATATATTTGAAATGATGCTCCTAAACTATTTGGTATGTGTTCGGGGTGTATAATTTCTTTAGTACATACTGGCACATGCTCCACTAGCATTAACACTTTAATGTTAGCAAGAGCTGAACACCTCCTTTATTGCATGGGCAGCGAAAACTGCGTAATGTTATACCACTTTCCCCTGTACCTTGTTGGTACATCACATTAGATATGGCATTGAGGAAAGGATTGCAGAAATGTCCATACACTTCAACACTGCCCTCTCTTTCTCATAAGCAGGATACATGTTAATTTATGTCGTCATTAGCTTAGTAAATTGGTGTTAGACAGGTGCTTCACTAACAAATTGTTTCCAGTAACTATTCTGGGGCGTAATCATATTAATACATCTCCCCTTTTGCGGATGATGCATTAACCCTTTGCTTGCAAGAGGGGTACACAGCACATGGCTTTGCAATGCCTTGCGTACCCTTCTGTCACTCAAAGTGTTAAAAACTAGAGCAATTCTGGGTCCAACCAGCTGTAGCATAGGGAATAAATAAAAATTAAGGAGGAGTTTAAAAAAACCTCCTTGATGCAGAAATGAGGGGATATTAGGGTTAAACATCTTTACACCATTTAGTAAGGTAATATTGCACGTTATGTAGCACACATAAAGCCATATACTGAAATCAGTGGCATTTTTTTATTTTTAAACAGTGATTTTCCCCCAGCCTTGCTTCTTATTTACTTTGATACATAGCGCCGTATGTATAAATGTGGAGTGGTGCAATTCTGGGGCAAACCAACTTCAGCACAGGAGGCAAATACAAATAACAATTCATTTTAATGGAACGTTTAACCCTTCAAATGCGAGAAGAGTCTTCCACTGCATTAATTCATAATGCATTTGGAGACCTTTTTTTTAACATTCATTGGGTTAAAATGCGCCATTTACATAGGTGGTAATCTGGGGAATTTTTCTGTGTCCACTATTGGTTAATCCCAGAACTGCACCACTCCAGTGGTTTGGATCAAACCAACTACACCATAGGGGACCAACAAACATCCCCTAAAGTATCATTGTTTAAATAGGGCTTTTAACCCTTTGAGTGCTAGAGAGGTATCCAATGCATTGCTTTGCAATGGCCTCCATTGTGGGTATGGCCTTCATTGTGGCTATGAATACAGACTTCAGTGACTTGGGCCTGGTGGAGAATGGCTTGCATTATCAGCCCTCTCCTCACAGCTTTATCTGAATACTTACTTCCTTACTATGTAGGAGCCTGAAGACTGAAAAAAAATGGATTCTCTATATCAGAGTGCACAGATCCTGTGAGTAAGTCTCCATTTCTTTGTCTGGCAGCCACATATTTCTTCCTTTGTGATGTTGGAGCCTAACTAGCTTACAGAAATATTGGGTGTTTTCTTTGAAAGGTATACTTTTATGTTTCTATTCTTATTATTTCCCTGCTGCTTGTCACAGTTTTATTGAACACTCAGACAATTGGGTAGGATAAAACAGAAAAGCTTTATTAGGCAATATAAAGCGCAACAAGGCCCTTCACGGGTCCAAACTCTACAAACAGCAGTAAGAAAGTTTGACATAGGTCAGGGCATACAAATAGCATACAATAAAGGAGGCTCTACCGGCCTTACCAAATACCGGGTAAGGCAGCCTGATAACTGGTGCAACAAGGAATAGAGGAGGCTCTACCGGCCTTACCGAATACCGGGTAAGGCAGCCTGGTAACTGGTTCAACAAGGAACAGAGGAGGCTTTACCGGCCTTACCGAATACCGGGTAAGGCAGCCTGGTATCTGGTGCAACAAGGAACAGAGGAGGCTTTACCGGCCTTACTGAATACCGGGTAAGGCAGCCTGGTATCTGGTGCAACAAGGAACAGAGGAGGCTCTACCGGCCTTACCGAATACCGGGTAAGGCAGCCTGGTATCTGGTGCAACAAGGAACAGAGGAGGCTCTACCAGGTCACAGGCTGAGTGAGTGCAATGAGCTGATAACGGTAACCACTAGTGACCAGACAGCACAGACTAGGTGTAGGTAAGGGAGGCCACAGAGAATCACAGGCTGAGCTTAGCGTAATGGATTGGCAATGGTAACCGCTAGTGACCGGATAGCACAGACTGGGTGTACGTAACGGAGGCCACAGAGAATCACAGGCTGAGCTTAGTATAATGGATTGGCAACGGTAACCGCTATTGACCAGATAGACAGACTGGAATTTCGTAACGGAGGCCACACTGATACACAGGCAGCGAGTAGCGCAACCGGAGGCAACAAATATGAGAGGACTGACAATAATAGCAAGGGCAACACAAGGAGCGTAAGTCAGTCAATGCCTGGATCAGTATCAGAGAGTGGTAGTCAGCCAGAGCCTGGATGGGTACACAGAGAGCGGTAGTCAGCCAGAGCCTGGATCGGTACACAGAGAGCGGTGGTCAGCCAAAGCCTGGATCGGTACACAGAGAGCGGTAGTCAGCCAAAGCCTGGATCGGTACACAGAGAGCGGTGGTCAGCCAAAGGCTGGATTGGTACACAGAGAGCGGTAGTCAGCCAAAGCCTGGATCGGTACACAGAGAGCGGTGGTCAGCCAAAGCCTGGATCGGTACACAGGAGCGGTGGTCAGTCAAAGCCTGGATCGGTACACAGGAGTGGTAGTCAGCTAAAGCCTGGATCGGTACACAGGAGCGGAAGTCAGCCAAAGCCTGGATCGGTACACAGGAGCGGAACAGGAACAAGTTCAGACGAAAACCGGATCAACACGGAACAGGAGCACAGAATAACGTAAGGTCAGGAACACCACGAAAGGGCACCGGCCTAGTGACAGGGGGGCTAGCCAGCTAGCACCAATAAGAGACAGCCAAACACAAACCCAGAAGTAAGAATGTTGCATAGAGAATCATGGGCACCGTGATACTGCTACACTGTGGGATTTTCATTTAACCCTTCAACTGCCTTTCTGGTAAGGCATTCCTTGCTCTAGCTAATCCTGCCTTTGTAACTTAGTTTATTTGCACTTTTTATTTAACTTGGACACAGTCTTCCTGCTTATTAACTTTCATGTGCTTTTATACACTTTAAGAACGGGAATGCAGGGTGTCCATACTACATGGAACATAGAACACTTATTTGGGCCTTTAATCAATTTGTACCAGAGAAAGAAGAAAATGGAGCAAAAAACGGAGCAAGAAGAAAACAGAGCAAGTAGAGAATTGAGCAAGTAGAAAAATGGAGCAAAAAAATGGAGCAAGAAGAAAATGGAGCAAAAAATGGAGCAAGAAGAAACCAGAGCAAAAAAGAAAATGGAGCAAGTAGAAAAATGGAGCAAAAAAAGGAGCAAGAAGAAAATGGAGCAAGTAGAAAAATGGAGCAAAAAAATGGAGCAAGAAGAAACCAAAGCAAGTAGAAAATGGAGCAAGTAGAAAAATGGAGCAAAACAACAGAGCAAGAAGAAAATGGGAAAATGGAGCAAAACAACAGAACAAGAAGAAAAAGGAGCAAAAAACGGAGCAAGAAGAAAATGGAGCAAAAAAGAAAAAGGAGCAAGTAGAAAAATGGAGCAAAAAAATAGAGCAAGAAGAAAACGGAGCAAGTAGAAAATAGAGCAAAAAACATAGCAAGAAGAAAATGGAGCAAAACAACAGAGCAAGAAGAAAATGGAGCAAAAAAGAAAATGGAGCAAGTAGAAAAATGGAGCAAAAAACGGAGCAAGAAGAAAACGGAGCAAGTAGAAAATGGAGCAAGTAGAAAAATGGAGCAAAAAACGGAGCAAGAAGAAAACGGAGCAAGTAGAAAATGGAGCAAGTAGAAAAATGGAGCAAAACAACAGAGCAAGAAGAAAATGAAGCAAAAAAGAAAATGGAGCAAGTAGAAAAATGGAGCAAAAAACGGAGCAAGAAGAAAACAGAGCAAGTAGAAAATGGAGCAAGTAGAAAAATGGAGCAAAAAACGGAGCAAGAAGAAAACGGAGCAAGTAGAAAATGGAGCAAGTAGAAAAATGGAGAAAAAGAAACGGAGCAAGAAGAAGATGTAGCAAAAAATGGAGCAAGTAGAAAACAGAGCAAGAAGAAAATGGAGCAAAAAAACGGAGCAAGAAGAAAATGGAGCAAAAAGGGGAGCAAGAAGTAAAAAAATGGAGCAAGAAGAGAATGGAGCAAAAAGTGGAGCAAGAAGTAAAAAAAAAGAGCAACAAGAAAATGGAGTTAGCTGGCCACAACCATATTCTGAATTGTGGGTGTGGTCAGAGCAATCTTAATGTCTCTGAACCAGTTACCTACCCCTTTACAGTCTGCTATTTAATCTCTTGGATACTAGAGAGATATCCAATGAATAACATAGGACTTAGTGCATTGGCTCCATAGACCAGTGCTTTCCAAACTGTGTGTGTCGTGACACGTTGGTGTGTCGGCTGCAGTATTTAGGTGTGTCGCAAGCATAGGTGCCGTTTACACAGCACGAGATTGTCATTCAACCCAAGCACGAGCTACACTGGGAGCTGTGATAAAACACTACTATTTAATGGTCGTATGTACACAGCGGGAGATTGCCTCAGTGTGCTGCATACAACTGGAGCGCCACAAAAGATTTGTAACAGCTGGAGTGCTTCTTTGTGCTGCATACATAATATGTATGCAGCACACGGAGGCACTCCAGCTGTTACAAATCTTTTGGCGGTTCAGCTGTTAAAATCTTTTGAGATGCCACCTCCTCTATACCTCTGCCCTCTCTTTGGGCTGCCAGGCTGGAGTGTCCCTGTGTGCTGAGGCTGCCTGTCACATGGCTGCTGCTTCTGCTTGTGATGCCCATGAGACAGGAAAGACAGACAGAACTTCTAAAATCAGTTATGCTCTATTTAATAATGCGACATGAGAATCTTGCGCTTATATGTAGCGCAACATTCTCATGTCGCCCTTTTAAAAACCACACAACATGCTTAATGCCTCTTCAGTATGAATGAAAGGTTTTCATGAGATATGCTGTGTCCCCATATATCGTGTTATTACAATTTATGTATGTATCTGTATCTCTTATAAGGGATTATTAGTTTAACCTCCGGTTTGCTAGCAAAACCGAATTACTGTGTCACGAAATGATGCATGTCTAAAAAGGGTGTCACCAACATGAAGAGTTTGGAAATCTCTGCTGTAGACTAAAGAAAATATCTCTATCTTATTCTATGGAGCCAATTTATTAAGATTTTTCCAAAACAGAGCTAGGAGAAAACAAAGCAAGAAAACAGAGCAGAAAATGGAGCAAGAAATGGAGCGAGAAGAAAGAAGAGCAAGAAGAAAATTGTGCAAAAATTGAGCAAGGAGAAAACAGAGCAAAAACTGGAGCAAGAAAAACAGAGCAAGAAGAAAATGGAGCAAAATGTGGAGCAAGAAGAAAACGGAGCAAGAAGAAAGCGGTGCTAGAAAGCAGAGCTTCAATTCCTGTTTTATTCTATGGACCCAATGCCCGCAGATTTCACCAACATTAGAGATCTTAGTGCATTAGTTTACTAGAGCATAGGTGTCCAGGTCCAGGAAGGGCTAAGGGTGCCATTTCTATTGTGCAGCTTGCTGAATTGCACCTTATAACTCAGTGGTTCTTAATCAGGATGCAGTGGCACTTTGGTGTGCTATAGACATCTGCTTAACCCCTTAAGGACCGGCGGTCATGGGACATTTCCGTCCCATAATGACCGCATAGGGGCACTTTGACGCGCCGGTACACGTGACCTGTCACGTGTATCGGCGCGTCACTATGGGGCTTGAAAGAGATTGCTCCGATCTTGGAGCGGTCTATTTCAGGCCCTATTTTTACTTACAGCTCTCCCGGTAGAGCGCTGTAAGTAAAAAGTATGTGACGTACCATGACCGTCATCGGTCCTTGAGTAGTTCAAGGACCGTGACGGTCCTGGTACGTCAAGGGTCGTTAAGGGGTTAAAGGGATAGAAATGTCCCAGAACATGTTTTTCTCAGTTTGTAGAAATTAAAAAGGCACACTTGGTAGAGCATTGCAATGCAGTCATTCTGTTTAAAAAATGCGACTCCAGCTCTACTGCAGAGCCTCCGTGTCGGCCAACACGGATCTCCTGCTGACAGCATTACAGCTGACAGCAGGAGACGTCAAACCTTGAATGAAAATATCTCTCAAACCATAGCGGTTTGAGAGATACGTTTTTTTTTTAGTTAAACTCAACTTTTTAATTACTACAAACTGAGAAAAACATGTTCTGGAACATTACTATCCGTTTAAGGTGCCCCTTCTTTTCTATGACGACTTTGAGAAAAATGTGAATTTTGAGTTTCAAATGAATAATTATAAAAATAATTATGCACAATATCTTTGGTTTTGTTATTCTAATTGTGAAATCTAAAAATAACTATATATTTATGTATTTAAACCCTACATTAGTACTTGACAAATTACTTAAAAAATGTTAGGTGTGTCCCAAAAGTCCCAGACTGCATGTTAGTTGCACCTTGAGCAAAAAAGATTGCTAAACACTGTTATAACAATAAGTGACCTTCTACTGAGAGATAGCAAACTGTTTTGAGAAAATTGTAGTGTCTGGGGCAGGGAATATTGGTCTTTCCATTTGGGAGCACAGCATGCTTATTTGGATCAATTTTCCTGTCTTACACCGCAAAATTGAGAAAAGCTGAAATTAAGCATTCAGCTTCTGTGATGCTTCTGCAGAGAATTGCTGCAGGTGAAAAAAGTGAGAGATCTAGTTTCAAGCTAGGATGTATATGACCTTGACATAATCAGGCAGCACAATTTCCCTTGATATCTTACCTCTCTGTTATTTTTGCTTAGCTGCCTTTAAAGGGCAACTGTCCCAAGGATAGTGGCCTATCAGCATATTTGCTTTCCTGGTAGCAAAACTGCCAGTGAAATCTGGGGTGTGTTGGGGCAGACTAATAGGGGAGCAGAATGGGGTTCTGAAAATAGTCCCCTGGGTCTTTCTCACAAGAAAAGTCTAGACTGCAAGTATAGTCACAGTTCAGTCTCTTGTCCTCTGTGATGCAGTCCCCATATAGCCATACATAAAGTATGTACCACTTTATTAAGGAATAATATAACCTAGCTTGCGGGTTAGTTAGAAGACCTACTGAGGTCTTCCAGCTTTACATGACTACAACTCTCATTGTAGCGATGAACAGATGGAGGTCCTTTAGCCAAATATATATTAGGGTTTTCCCAGGTCCAGTATTTTCTCCCTTCTTCCTTTTTTGTGTCTCATTCATCATCAACCACTAATATTTATTTCTCAGACTTGGGATACCCATTCTGTGATAGATCGCTACAACCAGTGAGATTTGCTTCAAAGCTATCAGCTTCCCTCGGGTTTCCCTCGAGTTGATGGTAAAAGATATTTAACCCTATGAGAGGGGTACGCAACACACTCAAAGGTTAATCTTGTCAGGCTCTGGCCACTAGTTGCCATAAAATATTTTCTTTGATAGAAATTTACAGTGAGCACAGTTGGCTTTTTCAGTCATGTAGAAAATTAGCCAGAAACTTTGAAAGTGGATGTTAGAGAAAATAACACTAATTTTGAGATAAACAGCATTTGGTGTCTATTTTCATCATCTCTACGAGCCCCTGATGAAGCCAGAAAGCTGGCGAAACGTGCTGGGCAATATGATACAGGGGATCAAGATGTCCTCTTTGTATTAACTTTAATCAATCTTGAGGTCTAAAAATAATGGGAACCAGATAGCCCTAGACAGTAAAATAGGACTCTCAAATAGAGCTTTGGACGTGTCATGGTCCCTACGTATTACAAGGAATACGCAGTGTTGTGGACCATTTGATTCCCTCAATACTAGAGGATGTAAGAATATATAAAGTAGCTCAGAGAGTAGTAATTATGGCAAATGAAGTCGCCATTTAGTTACTGAGTAAGATCTCGGGGTGTGTTATAGTCCATGTGTATTAAAAGCAGTGTTGTGGACTATTGGCGCCTGTTAGGTCAATAGAAGGCGATTTGATATCACGGACTGTGAGGTCTGTGTTGGGTTAACTGTTTAATAGCCAGACAGCGCCAATCTGTGTTCACGTTGTTATTGAACCACGCAGCACAAATCAAATGCAAAAACTTTAATGTTAAAGATCGAGATTTAATTTCTATTCATGGCGTTTGGCATAAGATAATCAAGGATTAAAAACATGTTCCTTCAAACACACGACATAAATGCACAAATTAGTGTTTCTTTATAATTAGTGATGAGCGAGCATGCTCGGCCGAAGCTCGGTTCGGCTTGAGCATCGCTCTGCTCGGCACATGGCGGTACTCGTACGAGTACCGCATGTGCTCGCCCGCCATGTTTGGGTCTCCTCCCTGCACGTTTTGCGGCTGCTGCGCAGCCAATAAACGTGCGGGGAGGCTCTGACATCAGTGTAATGCCAGCAGCCATGTTGGCTGCTGGCATTACACTGATTGGCTGGGCAGAACTCGTGATCGGGTGCTGTATAGCACCCGACTCGCGAGTTCTGCTCATTCTCAGCCAGGGAGAGATGCGATCAGGCAGGGAAAGTCAGTGTAGGGAGAATAAAAGTGTTGGTAGTAGTTCAAGACCCAAAAGTCCTTTTTAGGACTGTTGTGTGTGGGGGCAGCATTTATATTTTGTTTGGGGGGGGCACAATTTCATTTTTTTTTTTAAGGTGGGATATTCTGTTTAGTGTGCCTAGCCGCAGATTAGCGTCACATTCTGTTTAGTGTGCCTAGCCGCAGATTAGCGGCACATTCTGTTTAGTGTGCAAATTCATAAATTAACGTCACATATTCCGTTCACTGTGCCTAGCCGCAGATTAGCGTCACATTCTGTTTAGTGTGCCTAGCCGCAGATTAGCGTCACATTCTGTTTAGTGTGCAAATTCATAAATTAACGTCACATATTCCGTTCACTGTGCCTAGCCGCAGATTAGCGGCACATTCTGTTTAGTGTGCCTAGCCGCAGATTAGCGTCACATTCTGTTTAGTGTGCCTAGCCGCAGATTAGTGGCACATTCTGTTTAGTGTGCAAAATCATAAATTAACGTCACATATTCCGTTCACTGTGCCTAGCCGCAGATTAGCGTCACATTCTGTTTCGTGTGCCTAGCCGCAGATTAGTGGCACATTCTGTTTAGTGTGCAAAATCATAAATTAACGTCACATATTCCGTTCACTGTGCCTAGCCGCAGATTAGCGTCACATTCTGTTTCGTGTGCCTAGCCGCAGATTACCGGCATATATTCCGTTTAATATGAAGATGGCGGGTAAAAAGGGACGGGGAAGTGGACGTGATCCTGATAGTTCAAGTAAATATACAGCAAATACTGTTTGGTAACAATTTTTCGCCTAAAATCGTTTTTATCTTCCTTTTTGTGTGTTTTACGGTCAGTCTGTAAAAATGGCGTACTACGGGCGAAACATCGTTCCCAGCAGCGACGTTGGAGTCCAAGATGCATCCAGACATCCTCCCTATGCTGTCCCTGAACCATTTCTGTGGTGTTTCCATCATTTTCTGACCTTTTCCTATGAACCAGGCACCCTCCCCTCATCAGAGCAGGGGGTGCCTGGTGTAATGCTCGAGTCCTCCCATTGACTTCAATGGGGCTCGGGTGCTCGGCCGAGCACTCGAGCCTCCGGGGGCGCTCGGCCAGAGCACCCGAACACCCGAGCATTGGGGTGCTCGATCATCACTATTTATAATGTCTCCGATTGTAAGCCTGGTATTGCTATAATGATTATAGAATAACCAATACTATAGGATACACATTATACAGGAACCATGATTATAGGACACCTACTATCTAAATCTTTGCTGGTTGCTACAAATAATCAAAGTCTCTGCTAAATCATTAATGCAGGTGTATGAGTTAAAACAAGTGTATGTGATTAGCACAACTACATAATGGCTTAAACTAATGTGTTAAGCCTTTAAGCCCTCTTCAGTACATAACTTGAGTACAATAAATAAATTTGAACTGGGCACACTTTCTGGGACCTAATGTTTCCCTTGACATATGATTGATTTTCTGATGACGATCGGTAAATAACTACTCCATCTTTAGTGGTTATATTAATTTAAGTTCTTAAATTGAAATCAATAAAAGCGAGTTTTTATTTACATAGCCTTTACACCTCCTAAATCTCTAAAGCACTGAATGAGTCTCTTTATGTAGGAGTCTTAGTCTTGAACCCTAATACATCGGTTGAACCTGATTTAGACTCATCTGCTTTCTTTTCTGTACACTTTTTTCTTGTTTGTGACTAGCATCTGCCCCAAGGATCTTTATGAAGGTAATAACTACTTTGGCTACCCACATCCGTGCTCAAGGGATATCCTTAACTCCTTACTTTGACAACCTTCTAATCAAAGCTCCTTCAAAAGCCATGCTTAGCTCACAGATTCAAGATTGAGTCCTCATCCTGGAGCAACAGTTTTGAGTGCTCAATCTCAAGAAATCATTTCTGGTACCTGCTCAGATTCTGTACTTTTGGGCATGAGATTCCAGGCTTTGTCTCTTTATGTTGCTCAAGCAATATCCCGATCATCAGCGACAGTAAGGGATTACATGAGAGTCCTAGGCTAGCTGGTATCTGTCCTGGAAGCTGTCCCCTATGCTCAATTCCACATGAGGGAGTTATGGCTGGACATTCTCATCAGCTGGTCAAGACAGCACTCTCACCTGTCTCATGTCATGCCCTTGTCTCAATGAGCAAAGGAGGACCTTGACGGGTGGTTTCCCTGTCCTCACATAACGCTGGACATCTGTTTTTCATACTAGAATGAGTAAAAGTCACCATGGACGCCAGCATGACAGGACTGGGACACCATGGGTCATCTAATGGCACAGGTTCGCTGGACCAGGGAGGAGAGTCTTCTTCCAGTTATCATTCTCGAGATATGGGCTTTTCGGCTGGAGCTTCACTGATGGTCCCATGTGCTGTTCGGTGAAATTGGAAAGGTCCAGTCAGACAATGTGAAAGCAGTTGTCTACATAAATTACCAATGGAGAATCAGAAGTGAGTCTGACTGGGCATAAATCAGGAAGATTCTTCAGTGGGAAGAAGCATATGTTCCAGCCATCTCATCAGGTCATATTTTAAGTCACCAACAGCTGGATCCCAGAAACTTGAAACTTGATCAAAGTGTGCTCAACCAGTTTTTTCAACGCTGAGATCTTTCATTGGTGGATCACATGGTTTTTCATGGCAATCAGAATGTTTTTGCTCTTCTGCACAAAGAAGAAGGACCCGCTAGTGTTTGAGATAGTGTGATATTCATTCCTAGGAACTCTCATATGTCTTATGTGTTTCCACCATTTCCCCTGATTCCCAGGGTGGTAAGAAAGATCAAGATGGAAAGGGCTCAATCTATTCTGATCATCTTCTCAATCTGTCCATTGCAGAATTATTTTGTCTTCCTCTGAGGCCAGATCTCCTGACTCAAGGTCCACACTCTGTTACCATTAGGTAGAAAGATTGGCTTTGACAGCATGGCTTTTGAAGCTAACATTTTGACGGAGGAAGGTTTCTCCGATGCTCTCATCTTCACTATGGTTCAGGATAGGAAGCCTGTTTCATCCAAGACTTATCATAGGATCTGGTCTCTGTTTTACAAATGGTGTGCTGATCAGGACATGCCCCCACAGTCTTTCAGTCTTCCTACTATTCTGACCTATCTAAAGGATGGTGTCAACAAGGGTCTCAGTCTGAGTTATATTAAAGTTCAGATCTATGCAGTCAGTGCTTCATATTAAAATGGTCAAGCGTTAGCAATACACTAATGATAGATTTTAAGTATATAAAGCCTGTCCATGCTCTGCCAAGCTAAACACTACACATATTCTTCCGTGGGCCAACAAAAGATTATGGTATCATTCTCAACAGACATTGACACTGATCTTAGAGTCGTAACCACGTTACCTCCTTGAAAACATCAAACCCCCAAAACTATGTCTGTACTGGAGGAAATACCTCATCATATCCCAATAAATACCCTAAGACTGCAACTACCCACCAACACTGCATTTCTCAGTTTCAGAGCTCAAATCCATTACAAATAGTGGGCAGGTATATAATCAGAACCTACCAGTCCCTGGGCCAAAAATCAGAGACTGGGCTCCCCATCACCACCAAAGGATCTCAGAAGGTCTTCAATGTGGCCAAAAAGGAAAGGGAGGAAAATCAAATCATGATTAATTCCCCACATGATAATAGTTAACTCTTTTAGTGTCAGTGTAGTATCCAATATATTTCTTGTGACACCCCACTGGTGATCAAGGACTTAATGAAGAAAAGGGAGGGGGATTAATATGACTATTCTTGTCCTACTGGCTGGAAGCAATGGTGTATAAGGATGTCTGTGGCTACCAGCTAAGATAGAAATCTGATCTGATTGTAAAGGGTTGCAGGATAGTGCAAAGCTCATGGGTGATACACTAATGTGTTGGACTCTCCATTAACCTGAAACAAACTAACTTTTATTAATTACAAAACCAGAACATAACAGTCATTTTGAACATCTTTAGAATAAAGACAGAAACTCAAAGAGCATGGAGCTCCCCCTTCTGGCTCATTTTATAACATGCAAATGTATTGCTGCGTAATTTCTGTTTAACACTTAAATAACAATAAGCATGCAAATAACGTATAACATGCAAACACAACATAATGTGATGTTACAGATGATGTTATAGATTAACATCAGACACCTAATCCTTCAGATGAGCACACTTTATTCTTATTCTGCCTGCTTTGGTTGTGCTATATCTTTCTGCCTGGCTTTCTGGTAAGAAGGCATTGCCTGCCTCTTGAAGTCCAGTTTTCAAAGTTCCCTGTTTTCTTGGTTGCTGTACATTTAGTTAGGGTGCTGGACCTGCTTTTGGATGTCTGTCTGTTGTGGATTTCTCTTGTTGGACCAACTGGTATATTATTACCTGGTTCCTCTTTGGACTGTTCCCTTGTTCTTCTTGTCTACAATCTTCCATCTTCCATTTCATTCTAGTTGCTGACTAACTTTTGCCTTTTGCCAGGGTTTAGTGTATTATTTTACCGCTGTTGTATCCATACAGAGTCATCCCTGTGAAGAAAAGGCAAATATTTTAAAGATATAATATAATAAAATGTCTGCCTTCTTAGAATTTTGTACACCCAGACCATAACCGCATCTACACGTTTACGCTTTAGTAATTTTGTACTCACTAGAAACAAAGTGCCACCAACTGGAGAAAGGATATCACTGGAGAAGTAATCTCCACGTTATCACCTCTTCAGTTCCTATATTATTCTATAGAGCCTATGCACAAATATTTTTCAAGTATGCAAGAGTGCATAGGCTCCATAGAATAACTTAGGAATTGGAGAAGTCATCACGACTTAATTACGTCCTTATCACACTTTAGTGCATAGCCCTCCAAGTATTTTTCGCCTGTTCAAAAGCCTCTGCGCTGGACTGCAGGGCAGGCCTTGACTGTCAGTACTTTGTTGATCCAATAATAACAGGAATATGTTAGTGCCAGCTTGTTTTTCTTTCTGCCTAATGCTCTTCACTGTTTCTACTGTAGACTCAGCCTTCCCGTTACTTTGGGGTGTGTCAAACTCCCAGGATACTGAAATTATTGAATTCTTCAGAAGAAATTAATCTGGAATTGCCTGAAAATACTGTGTCCAGAATGCCATACCTTGCCTTGGATCTGGTGTCTCTTAAAAAGTACACTTCCAATCAGACCTAGGCATTATCCTTACTCCTAAGCAATGGGAACAGATGATGTTTCTTACCCATCATGTGTCAGTGTCCACGAAACTATAGGAATTCGCATACAAATTATTGTCCAGATGGTATTTGACACCTGTGACCCTACAGAGGATGAATCCAGATGGGGATGGTCTTTGTTGGAGGTGCCGGGAGGCACTGAGTACTCTTCTCCATCTCTGGTGGGAATGTCCTGGGATTGCTGATTACTGGGCTTCGATTTATAGGATTGTCCGACATCTGTCGGACAGTCCCCCTGACTTTAGGCCTGAACACCTCCTTCTACATCATATGTTAATGTCCCCAGCTAAGAAATCACTGGTCCCTCATTTATTAGTTGCCACCAATAGCCTAATACCCCTGTATTGGAGGAACCTCTCCCCTCCTAGCCTTACTACTTGGGTGGACAGAGTGGAGGAGCTTAGGAGGATGGCTGATCTTGCCTCTCATACCCCAGACGAGGTAGCTAGGTAGAATGCAATCTGGCTTCATTGGCTGCTGTTTTTAGAGAGTCCAGAGCTTCCTTGGTTGGTCTCCTGAGTCAGAGCAAGGACTAAGTGGAGTGGTTCTGGAACTGTTGTTTGTACTATTAGCGGGTGTGGTGGTGTGCGGGTTCTGCTTCTGCCCCTGCTGCATCACCTGAATGGGGACTGGCTGTGAGGGTGGGACTGAGTCTGTACATCACAGGCATGGGTCGATGGGTCTGCCTGTGTGTGCTCATCATGTGTGCTGTGTTGTTTATACTAAGTACATGTGGTGGCCTTGTTATATACCCTTTTTAATGCTTAATATGTGTAATGCCGCTAATGTATAATGCATAATTCGATTTGATGTACCTGATGTCATGTCATGTACGATAATCCCCCCCCTCCACCCCAACCTTTCATTTCTGTATCGTACCCCTCCCCTGTACTACCTTAACTTCTTGTACACTATGAACTATTTGAAATCCACTAAAAAGTACACTTCCCACTTTTGTGAATAATAGATGTTATCAAAATCTGTTTGATATCCCAAGCAAACAAATCCATACCAAATTTGTCTCAATGTTTTTCTGGAATATCATGTGGATACAGTGTTTCTTTACTCTGTCTTCCCAAGGTGACATTTCAGGCCAATAAGCACACTCTCATCTTACAGCCTTCCATGCCTATATGTGAAGGATTAAGTCTGTGCATTAAGTTATTTCTCCGACCTCCAGGCATGACAGCTCTTAAAAAATATTTAATGCTCTATTGGCAGGTCATATCTTCTGTGGAAATTGGGGGGACCACCATCATCTTTGTATTTATTGCTACTTTTTGTAAAATTACTTCCTTTAAGATCTGCATATTCCTGTCCTCTTCTGTGCTTGTCTGTTTTGCTGTTAGCCTCTCCTTTGATAAGGACAGATATTCAACCATATTGATAGTGTCTTTGTCATGGTCTACTTATTCTTCATGTGTGTGTCTGTTAGCTAAACATTAATGAGGGCATCAGTACTACATAAGTCTTTGCATTTCAGACTATGAATTAATATTTCTGCAGATCAGGTTGCATATGTTACTACCTCATTGGGACATTTAGTAATGCTTCCTGTGTTATACTGTCTTGGGGTGTGTTGGTCTGAAAGCATAACTACACACCATAAATGTACTGATGAAAGTTTTCCTTCCCAAACAAGACAGCTAGCAGTTATATTGTTACAAAGCCCCCCCCCCCCATTTGTATAATGGACCCTGTCACAACTACACCAACTTCATCCCCTGTTGTGGGATTCCACCAGAAATGAATCTCATATCTGAATGACGTATATCAAGCAAAGAGATTAGCATTTTATTAATTGGGATTTGAGATTGTGGATAGTTTGGGAAAACACAAGTTATGTATGTGGCGTAGTATTTGTGCTTTTGTGGTCCTGGTCATATTGGACCTTCTAGTACACAGATTTCATAATTCTATGTTTTCATTCAATTCATTTTTGGTAAAAGACAATTTTAGACTAGTCCTTGTGACTGCTATTTTGAATTTAAACTTTCATCAGATATAACCCATCCACCCTCAGGGTCTTGTTTCTAGTTCCAGTGAGGGAATTTGGGAGTGGTTGTATGGCTCAGTAATGTGGGGAATGAACTTTGTGGCACAGTAATGTGGGGAAGGTATAAAGTATAATTTCTGACCTTGAACTTATGCTGAAAAATCACGCACCTATAGTAAGCAGCAAAAACGTGAATCTCAATGTTAGCCACCGGGACACACCAACAGGTAATGTTTTCAATACTTTCCTGCTTGTATACAGGTGATTAGACTGTGACTCTGTCATTTTGATTGCAACGCTTTTGCTTAGTTAAGAATATACTTAAAACCTGACCTGTTGGTGTGTACCAAGAACTGGAGCTGAGAACCGTAGACTAGAGTGTATGATCTCTTTAATGCATATGGACGCACACACTACACCATTGGTCAGACTTAAATGTGAGCAAGCCCAAAACACCTCCTCTATAGCACACTCAGGAACATGGAATTATTGAACTCTTTCAGTGCTGGACAGGTGCCACATTGGAACCTGTCCATCACTGGAAGGATTAACCCCAACTTTATCTCCTCCTTGTTAATACAAAATGTTAAATAAGGTTCAGAGCAATGTCCTGAAACGTCCATACACTGCCCAACTGCATTCCCTTGGAGCATGCAGAGGTACTGGCAGAATATTCACTATACATGTCTTAGTACACAGGCAATAGGCAGGTGAAGCATACAAGTGTCTATCCTAGCTCAGAACTGTATTAGTACATTCACAGTAGAATCTACTATTATGTGATTCTCTCCCATGCTCTAAGGCTGATGTACTAAAAAGAAGTGGAAAAATTCTGGGACAAACCTAATGTACCATAAGTAACTATAAATACAGTCCCTAGGCTCATTTGAGCATGCTCTTTGAGATTGCATTTTCAAGTGACTGCAGGCAAGTGAAGGAGTTAGAAAGAATCTGGTTAAGTACATGAGAGTGTGTTTGGTGTTTTATTAAGGTTTAAAAAAGAAAAAAAAAACTAGTGTGGGTATTGCAAGGGTTAAAAAACCTGTGTGATTAAGGGTGATTGGCTAAGGTAAGTCACCTGGTTGCTGTGTAACTATAATTACAGTCCCTAGGCTCATTTGAGCGTGCTCTTTTAGACTGCATTTTCAAGTAACTGCAGGCAAGTGAAGGAGTTAGAAAGAATCTGGTTAAGTACATGAGAGTGTGTTTGGTGTTTTATTAAGGCTTTAAAAAAAATTAATTTGTGTGGGTATTGCAAGGGTTAAAAAAACCAACTGTGTATTGGGTTTTTCTCTGGCCTGTGTGATTTAGGGTGATTGGCTAAGGGAAGTCACCTGGCTGCTGTGTAACTATACATACAGTCCCTAGGCTCTTTGAGACTGCATTTTCAAGTGACTGCAGGCAAGTGAAAGCGTTAGAAAGAATCTGGAGTTGGAAATCAGCAGAGCTCTGAGGTGAGGATAATTTCAAGGGATCTACTGCATTCACATTTAAAGTTGGTTACTTACCTTAGAGTGAGCATTAGAGGACAGTATAAATCTATTTGAATTGTAAAACCAAGCATGAGTGAAAGCAGGTTAGGCAATCTCACGCAGTGCACTTCTTGTCACATGTTTGAACACTTAGAGCAATCGTTCCAGGTGTCATACAGCTGTGCCAAGTGTGAGCATATTTTCTTTTTAGAGTTTAGAGATATTGGATTTGGAAAGAAATATTGCAACATTGCGAGACATTGGAAACCTGGAAAGGAGTTTAGAACTCACAGAGCTGGTAGTATGTGGGGTTAGTGGTGAAGAGGGTGGAGTTGTAGCTGAGGAGTGGCAGGTAGTCAGCTGGGTAACAGTAAGGAGTGGAGGTAGTGGGCAGAGGAAGAGGAAGGCCAGTTCTGAGTTGACTCAGTCCAACAGATTTGCAAGATTGTGTGAAGATATTGATGAGGATAGCTCAGAACTGGCAACACTGGAAAGGGCTGATTCCCCTAGCAGCCAGGGGAACAGTCCTCCTTCCAGGCTAGATGGGATGCAGAGTAGGCAGAAACCAAGGCAGGTGGTGGTAATAGGGGACTCTTTTATTAGGAGGGTAGTTAGGGTAATCTGCCGCCAGGTATGTTGTCTCCAGGGTGCGCGGGTTCAGCATGTTGTGGACAGGGCTGACAGATTATTGGGAGAGGCTGGAAGTGATCTGTCTTGGTACATATTGGTAGAGGAGCCTCTGTGCTAGGGGAGAGAATGCTAAGAAGCTTGGAGGAGCTTTTAAACTAGGAAAGGGGGGGTTATAGATAGCAAAAATTGGGTACATAGAGCAGATAGGAACCGGGTCCAAGTAAATGATCAGGGGGGTGGAGAAAGGGTGGGGATAAATGTAGTAAATAGGGAGGAACTCCAAGTAAATAAAGATGTAGATAAAAGGCATGTAGGGAGTGATATATGAAAAGACTTCAAAATTAATTGTATGCTAGCAAATGCAAGAAGTATGGTAGATAAAATAGGAGAACTAGAATTGCTGGCGGTTAATGAGCAATTAGACATAATTGGTATAACAGAAACATGGCGGAATGATACACATGATTGGGCTGTAAATATAGAGGGCTATTCCCTGTTTAGGAGAAACCAGATTAATAGAAAAGGGGGAGGTGTGTGCTTATATTTGAAACCAGAGCTAAATCCAATTTTGAGGGGTGATATTAGTGAGGAAACTGGCCAATATGTGGAGTCCTTGTGGGTAGAAATTGAGATTAAATGTGGTGTAAAAGGTGAAAAAAAGGTGTTGGTGAGTATATGCTACAAACCACCAAATAATGTTGAGGCCCAACTGCTATTGCAAATAAGGAAAACTGCCCAGCTTGATCATACTGTAATTATGGGAGATTTTAATTATCCAGATATCAACTAGAAAAATGAGACCTATTAGAGTGCTAAGGGTAGTAGGTTTGTGAGCATATTTTGTGAAAGCTACATGTCACAAATGGTGGAAGTGCAGACAAGAAATAACAATATATTGGACCTAGTGATAACAAATAACACAGAAATGGTATCCAATATTAAGGTAAGTGAACATTTGGGAAACAGTGATCACAACATGGTTACATTTGAGATCAGTCTGGCAAAGCAAAACTGTATAGGCTCAACCAAAACTCTTCATTTTAAAAAAGCTAACTTCAAATTGTTAAGGACTTCAATGCATCACATAGACTGGGATATATTATTTAAAGACAAAAATACTGAGGATAAATGGTCAGAATTCAAATTTAGGTTGCGGAAATATACCCAACAGTATATACCAATGGGGAACAAATGCAAAAGAAGTAAGTCACAGCCAATGTGGTTAACTACACATGTTGAGAAGTAAATGGCAAAGAAAAAAAGCATTCAAACTATTTAAGTCTGAAGGAACTGAACAATCTTTCTTAAAATACAGAGAGTGCAACAAAGATTGCAAAAAGGCAATTAGGGTAGCAAAAATAGAAAATGAAACTCGAATTGCAAGGGAAAGCAAGACTAATCCCAAAATGTTTTTCAAATATATAAATAGCAAAAAACTTAAGAGGGAGTGTACTGGACCTTTCAAACATGAGATGGGTGAGTTGATTAGTGAGGATAAGGGGGGAGGGCAATGGGAGGGCAACATGGAGCTGATGGGGGGGAGGAAATATGAAGCTGATGGGGGGGCAGTGTGAGCTTGAGAGGGCAATGTAGAGATGATGGAGGGCAATATGGAGCTGATGGGAGAAAATGTGAGGGTAATATGGAGCTGATGGGGGGTAGTAGGGCAATATGGAGATGATGGGGGCAACGTGGAGATGATGGAGGGCAATATGAAGATGATGGGGGAAACATGAGGGCAATATGAAGATGATGGGGGGGTAAGTTGGAGCTGATGAGAGCAATATGGAGATGATGGGGGTAATGTGGAAATGATGGAAAGCAATATGGAGCTGATGGGGGCAATGTGAGGGCAATGTGGAGATGATGGGGGCAAGTTGGAGATGGTGAGGGGCAAGTTGGAGATGATGGGGGCAATATGGAGCTGATGAGGGAAATGTGAGGGCCCTGTGGAGATGATGGGGGCAATGTGGAGATTATGGGGGGCAATGTGAGGGCAATGTGGAGATGATGGGGCAATATGAAGGCAATATGGAGATGATGGGGGCAAGCTGGAGCTGATGGGGGCAATCTGGAGCTGATGAGGGGAAATGTGAGGGCAATGTAGAGATCATGGAGACAATGTGGAGATGATGAGGGCAATGCGAGAGCAATGTGGAGATGATGGGGGAAGTTGGAGCTGATGAGGAGCAATGTGGAGATGATGGGGGCAATAAGGGGGGCAATGTGGAGATGATGGTGGCAAGTTGGAGCTGATGAGGGGCAATGTGGAGATGATGGGGCAATGTGGAGATGATGGGGTCAATGTGAGGGCAATGTGAAGATGATGGGGGGCAATGTGTGTGCATGCATGCAAAGACACATGCAACAGACATACACAGACACAGAAACTCCCACACACATGCACTGACATACATAGAGTGCGATAGACACACTCATTCATGCAGTGATACACACACACATGTATAGAGAGAGAGAGAGAGAGAGAGACACACACACACACTTGACGTGAGCCATACATATTCAGGGGCGGACTGACAGGACCCAGGGCCCCTGGTCCAAAAAGAGGTCTGGGCCCCCTGCAGAAATCTCCACAATGCCCCTTCCACCTCCACAATGCCCCCATCTCCACAATGCCCCCTTCATCTCATCTCCACAATGCCCCCATCTCCACAATGCCCCCTTCAACCTCCACAATGCCCCCTTCATCTCATCGCCACAATGCCCCCTTGATCTCATCACCACAATGCCCCCTTCTCTCCACAATGCCTCCTTCATCTCCACAATGCCCCCTTCCACAATCCCCCCTTCATCTCCACAATGCCCCCTTCCACAATACCCCCTTCATCTCTAAAATGCCTCCTTCCACAATACCCCCTTCATCTCCACAATGCCCTCTTCCACAATACCCCCTTCATCTCCAAAATGCCCCATTCCACAATACCCCCTTCATCTCCAAAATGCCCCCATCTCCACATTGCCCCCTTCTCTCCACAATGCCCCTTCCACAATCCCCCCTTCATCTCCACAATGCCCCCTTCCACAATCCCCCCTTCATCTCCACAATGCCCCCTTCCACAATACCCCCTTCATCTCCACAATGCCCTCTTCCACAATACCCCCTTCATCTCCACAATGCCCTCTTCCACAATACCCCCTTCATCTCCAAAATGCCCCCTTCCACAATACCCCCTTCATTTCCAAAATGCCCCCATCTCCACATTGCCCCCTTCTCTCCACAATGCCCCCTATCTCCACAATCCCCCCTTCATCTCCACAATGCCCCCTTCCACAATACCCCCTTCATCTCCAAAATGCCCCCATCTCCACATTGCCCCCTTCTCTCCACAATCCCCCCTTCATCTCCACAATGCCCTCTTCCACAATACCCCCTTCATCTCCAAAATGCCCCCTTCATCTCCACATTGCCCTTTCCTCAATGCCCCCATCTCCACAATGCCCCTTCCACAATGCACCCGTCTCCACAATACCCCCCTTCATCTCCACCATGCCCCCATCTCCACATTGCCCCCTTCTCTCCACAATGCCCCCTATCTCCACAATCCCCCCTTCATCTCCACAATGCCCCCTTCCACAATACCCCCTTCATCTCCAAAATGCCCCCATCTCCACATTGCCCCCTTCTCTCCACAATCCCCCCTTCATCTCCACAATGCCCTCTTCCACAATACCCCCTTCATCTCCAAAATGCCCCCTTCATCTCCACATTGCCCCTTCCTCAATGCCCCCATCTCCACAATGCCCCTTCCACAATGCACCCGTCTCCACAATACCCCCCTTCATCTCCACCATGCCCCTACCTGCAGTCCCTGGTGGTCTAGCGGCGTGGGGCTCGCCTCTAGTAATGCAGAGGCTGGGAGATTATGTCATCTCCCAGCGCTCTGTATTACTAGAACGGCGCGCCGGCGGCCGTTGTAGGAGAGCTGCTCAGCAGCTCTGGAAGTGGCGGCGGCGGGCCCCCTTCGGTCACGGGCCCTCGGTCCGTGACCGAATGCCCGAATGGTCAGTCCGCCCCTGTACATATTTATTTTGGGCAGGGTGGAAATCTTGGGTGAGTTCCCACACCTTTTTCCCAGGACTTGACCCCGGAAAATTGTATAGTTAATCCATTTCCTCTGCCTTGTTTCTGTGTGGTGGTAAACAAGGCATAGAGGAATGGAACACTGCCCCTTTCCTCTTCATTGGGGAGAATTTTCAGCATAAGTAGCATAATAATAAATTATTTTAGGTATAGGGCTATAAAACTGAGTCCAGTGCCTGTTTTTGGAATTATGTCCATACAAACCCTCCATAATATCTACAAATGTTAAACCATACTATACAGGCCTGTTGACATTAGTAGATAGAGAAGTAACCTTCATGACTTTGAAGTACATCCTGGTTCTTATTTGCTTTGCTTGACTGATCCAAAAGTAAACATAAGCCTTCGATCTAAGCAATGCTGTATGTCACTGTATAACATTACAAATGAAGAGGTGTAGAGATAAAGATCGTGTTTCTTTTAGCCACACTATCAGTGAAAAATATTGTAATCAAAGGCAGTAGAAGCCAAAATATCAGTGATATAATTCTACATTATTACTATAAGCTGTTGTACATTGATATAGTATAAAGATATTACAGTTAGGGAAAAAATTATTTGATCCTCTGTTGATTTTGTACATTTGCCCACTGACAAAGAAATGATCAGTCTATAATTTTAATGGTAGGTTTATTTGAACAGTGAGAGACAGAATAACAACAAAAAAATCCAGAAAAACTCATTTCAAAAAAGTTATAAATTGATTTGCATTTTACTGAGTGAAATAAGTATTTGACCCCTTTGCAAAACATGACTTAGCACTTGGTGGCAAAACCCTTGTTGGCAATCACAGAGGTCAGACGTATCTTTTAGTTGGCCACCAGGTTTGTACACATCTCAGGGGGGACTTTGTCCCACTCCTCTTTGCAGATCCTCTTCAAGTCATTAAGGTTTCGAGGTTGACATTTGGCAACTCAAACCTTCAGCTCCCTCCACAGATTTTCTATGGGATTAAGGTCTGGAGACTGGTTAGGCCACTCCAGGACTTCTTCTTGAGCCAATCCTTTGATGCCTTGGCTGTATGTTTTGGGTCATTGTTATACTGGAATACTCACCCACCACACATTTTCAATGCCCTGGCTGAGGGAAGGAGGTTCTCACCCAAGATTTGATGGTACATGGCCCCGTCCATCGTCCCTTTGATGCAGTGAAGTTGTCCTGTCCCCTTAGCAGAAAACACCCCCAAAGCATAATGTTTCTAGCTTCATGTTTGACGGTGGGGATGGTGTTCTTGGGGTTATAGGAAGCAATCCTCCTCCTTCAAACACGGCGAGTTGAATTGATGCCAAAAAGCTTGATTTTGGTCTCATCTGACCACAACACTTTCATCCAGTTCTCCTCTGAATCATTCAGATGTTCACTGGCAAACTTCAGATGGGCCTGTACATGTGCTTTATTGAGCAAGGGGACCTTGCGGGCACTGCAGGATTTCAGTCATTCACGGAGCAGTGTGTTACCAATTGTTTTCTTGGTGACTATGGTCCCAGCTGCCTTGAGAAAATTGACAAGATCCTCCCGTGTAGTCCTGGGCTGTTTAATCACCATTCTCATGATTATTGAAACTCCACAAGGTGAAATCTTGCATGGAGCCCCAGTCCGAGGGAGATTGACAGTTATTTTGTGTTTCTTCCATTTGCGAATAATCGCACCAACTGTTGTCACCTTCTCACCAAGCTGCTTGGTGATGGTCTTGTAGCCCATTCCAGCTTTGTGTAGGTATATAGTCTTGTCCCTGACATCCCTGGACAGCTCTTTGGTCTTGACCATGGTGGAGAGTTTGGAATCTGATTGATTGATTGCTTCTGTGGACAGGTGTCTTTTATACAGGTAACAAGCTGAGATTAGAAGCACTCCCTTTAAGAGGGTGCTCCTAATCTCAGCTTGTTACCTGTAGAAAAGACACCTGGGAGCCAGAAATATTGCTGATTGATAGGGGGTCATATACTTATTTCATTCAGTAAAATGCAAATCAATTTATAACTTTTTTGAAATGCGTTTTTCTGGATTTTTTTGTTGTTATTCTGTCTCTCACTGTTCAAATAAACCTACCATTAAAATTATAGACTGATCATTTCTTTGTCAGTGGGCAAACGTACAAAATCAGCAGGGGATCAAATTATTTTTCCCCTCACTGTATGTCTGTTTTTTTGGCCCAGGAGAAAGTCATATTGGTGTGACTGGTGATATATATATATATATTGTCGATCCGTTTCAACTTATTCATAGATAACTGCAGAATATTTTAAACACTTGAATAAGATATCCCCAAGGTTTTTGACAGATCTAAATTATTAAATAAATCAACTAAAAGTTTAACTTCATACAGAATGGACGATTTAATTCACTGGTGGGTCCTGGGCAAAGTACAAAAGTAGAAGGCCCTCATAACCACCCTCTTAACAGCTAGAGAAGTCTCCAATGTGATACAAAGCAATGCAATAGAGATCTCTCTATTAGTTCAAGGGTTAAGTAATAACTAAACCCATTTCCCCTTGAACTTATGAAGCTCTTAATCTTCAGTAACAGAACACAGTTTTGAATTTCCATTCATAAAATGTAAGCACTTACAATTAATGTGCCTTGTGAAAATACTGAAGCTGGCATCAAACACTATATTCTGTGTCCCAGAAAATAGAAGGGGTTGGAGGAGCAGACAGCTCCAAATTGTGATGTATGACAAGCTCAGTTTCATAGAATGGGCAACCCCTCCCTTCATTGGTTCCTGTGGAGCAGATTTCTCTGGAAGGGAACAAAGTGTACAGGGAGGGGAAGCATGTCATGGGGAGCATTGATCTGGATTGGTAGGATGTGTTCTAGAGGAGAAGGGGTAAAGGAAGGGCTTAGGGTTGATACAGAGAGAGGACTGCTGTTAGGGGAAGAGAAGACAAGGAAAAGTTTCCCTACCTCCCTATTATGGTGTGTTTGCGGTGTTTGGCTGTTTGTCACAGTGGGGCGGGTAGTCCTTGCTTGGTTTTCAGAAACCTGTAACTTATGTGGTAAGGTTATGTAGATTTATCCTCGGACATAAGCCCTTAGGTCGCGGGTGGTAACGTTACCTATTGGAGCTAAGGTCGTTGGTCAATAGGGTAATTCGTTGGGAATCAGCTGTAAGTGCTGAAGAATGTTGGATTCAGCTGTAAGTACTGAAGAATGTTGGGGTCAGTTGTAAGTGCTGAAAAGTGTTGCGGGTCAGTTGTAGTGCTGAAGAATGTTGGAATTCTAGCATGAACCCGTGCAATTTGGCCATGGTTGGATTCAAGGAACTTGGATTGGGAAGGACTATCAGTTAATGATTAATTAGTTATTATTGTGGTTAAATAAGAATAATAATAAAGTGACTGGAAGTATTTAAATAAAGCTGTGGCCTGTTATCTCTAATAGATGTGTATGTGTTTATTTGAGTGATCACACCCTCTCCTTATGACATGCACACTATGCTTTTTATTTAAAATGGCCCTGACCTACAACCAGTTTCTCTGGAGATAGTAATTGAGTGAATCAATTTGCCAAAGTTTGGATGAAAATGGTAGCAGCTCCATAGAGGTAGTCAGAAAACAACTGGCTGCTCATGTCTTTTCTATAAAATACAGAAAGCTTTACCATACCTTTTTCTGAAATATACCTGTTTTAATATCACAATCCAGATTCCATTGCCTAGAGTGGAATTGTCTGAAAGTGGATTTTTTTCCAGTTTTCATTCAGATCTGCCTAGGTATCATGTTAGCCAAAACTTTAGCAGATACATAGTTTAGGAGATATTTCAACTTTTATTCCTTTAAAAAGTGAAAGTCTCTCGGTGCAGAACTGAACTTAATTAGCATATGAAACCACACTGCATATGAACAATAATGGAATCATAATTACTATACATTAGCATATAATACCTAGTATGAATATTTCCTTAACTGTACAGTTGCTTGTCTTTTAGCTAACATTGAAACTAACACCTTATAAAATCTAAGGTGGTTCTGAAAGAACTTTCAAAATCATGTCTATGTTATTATAGCCAGTTGTTATTTAAAAATATAGTTTATTAGTTTATCTTTCAGTTTATGCAGATTAGACAGTACTGACCGGCATGGAAGCAAAATACTAACATAAAAATACTGTCCTCCCTCCCGACTGCCACCCTCTGCCAGGCAGTACTGACTGCTTTGCATTAACTGACTTTAAAGGGATAGTAATACTTCGTTTTATCTTTATTTTATTTTGTAGGCATTAAAAAAACATGAAGAATGATATCAGGTTTGAGAGATATTCACAAGAAAAGTTTCCCCTCCTGCCCGTTTTACCTACTGTAAGCCATCTCTTCTCAGATGTGGAATCCAGTCCATAGACCAGACAGATAATAGAAGGGGACAATCTTCTTCCTATGAGAACAATGAAAGCCCTGCCCCCCTTGACAAGTTTTTCAGGTTTTTCCCTTATCTTAATTGAAGATTGTCCCTCTCTGCAATCTACCTGGACACTCCCTTCTGATCTCGCTGAGCAGTGTTACATCAGTAAAAAGGGCTGGAGGGGGATACTTTGTCATTGAATTACTCTTGAACTACAACTCTGACAGAATTGAAATAACACTCTCCAAAGTCCAAATACTATGATGATCAATTAGAGCTGCTTTTATTATGAAACATTACTATCCCTTTAACTGGTTATACTGCATTAAGAGTACTGTAGTAACCCTTTAAGGACCAGAAGTGTGTGCAACGCTTCTTCTGACCCTTAAAGGGTTATAATTTCCTTTGCTTTGTTTTGTGTTGTTTACAACTAATGAAAGTATCACTATGCAATGATTTACTGAATACATTCTTTCCTTCAGCTGAAACAAAGATCTGTTTTAAGTATTACCATGGCGTGAGCGGAGCACTTCGAGCCACAACTCCCAGCATCACTGTGAAAAACCCAACTGCACCTGTAAGTCCTTTCTCCTTTATTTGTTGATGTGTTGTGAGGTTGATATACGAAGGAGAACTAGAGCAATTTTGTAATATACCATAGGGATGATTAAAAAATGACCATTCATTTAGATTGGGCTTTTAACACTTTGAATGATGGAGACAGCTCCAACACATTGTGAAGCAATTCAATAGAGACATCACTAGCATCCAAGGGGTTAAAAGTCAAGGGTATATTTTTTATTTGTTTTGGTTTACCCCAGAATTGCTTGGGTTTCTTACTGTATCTGGCGCTAGTTGTTTAGAAAGAACAGTATCTGAACTCGATTTGATTTTCTCTGTCGTCCAATATAGCTTACAGGTAAGTTTGGGACGGCGACCACCACTTTAAGTAGGCAGGAACAATTCTTGGAAAGAATACAGGGTGGAGCCTTCCTTCTCTCCTTAGCTGGTCACCAGCCAATTCCCATCCAGTTAGATTTGTTCCTTGAACAGGAAAGGCAAGAGTGGGTTACCCCAATGCGTGCCAGAGGAGCTGCCGATGCATTGCGAAGCAAAGTGTTGGACACCCCCTCTGGCACTCCAAGGGTTAGAATATGCCCTTGAAACAAGTGACTCTTAATTTGTTTAACCCTGGAGCCAAAGCATTGCTTTGTAATACGTTGGCTACCTCTGGCACTGAAAGAGTTAACAGAAAGAATTGCCTGCATATTGCTTTGCAGTGTCTTGGGGACCTGTAGCATTCAATACTTTAAACACTCCACTTATTATGGGAAAAATATATGTAGAGTTTAACCTCCTGAGTAAAACCAAGGGTACTCTCAGTGCTGAGAGGTGTTTTATTCAACAGTTATTGGAGCTCAAACTTGATTTTTTAGGTGCAGTATCTCAGTGACCTGAAATGGTACAGAGGTGGTGTTGCTACACCATCCTATGGAGATTTAAGTCCATAAAAAATTATACTTTGAACTGCAGTAACTACAGATTAAAGGGATAGTAATGTTTCAAAATAAAAGCAGTTCCAATTAATCTTCATAGTATTTGGGCCATGGAGAGTGTTATTTCAATACTGTCAGAGTTGTAGTTCAAGAGTAATTGAATGATAAAGTATCCCTCTCCCGCCCCTTTTACTGATGTAACACTGCTCACCTCAGAACAGAAAGGTGGTGTCCAGATGGCTTAAAAGGAGGGACAATCTTCAATTAGCATAAGGGAAAACCTGTCAAGGGGGGCAGGGCTTTTATTGTTCTCACAGGAAGAAGATTGTTCCTTGCTGTGAGCTGTCTGGTCCCAGGACCAGATGTCACATCTGAGGGGAGTTGGCTTGCACTAGGTAAAAGGGACGGGAGGAGGATGCTTTATCACTCAATTACTCTTGAACTACAACTCTGGCAGTATTGAAATAACACTCTCCATGGCTCAAATACCTTGAAGATTAATTGGAGCTGCTTTTATTTTGAAACATTACTATCCCTTTAAAACACCTCTCAGCGGTGGTAAGTACTAAGTGTTGCTATCCCTTTAAAGTGCAACTGTCACTTTGTAACAGCTGGAGGATTTTGATAGACCTTTCAGAATCACCTCTAAGGGCTGTAAAAGGATAACAACAAAAAATTGTCATATGAAAGAGAAAAATTAGTCATTGAATGCATGACCGGCATATTTTCTATAGAGTATACGACAAAAAACTAGTAATGTCCGTTGTGTACGACACAACTCCAGAATTGACGGGCAACAGGACGGGGCAAGGGCAGGGCTAAACTATTCTATAGAGTCGTATTGAGGAAAAGAAAATTTGTCATAAGTAACGACAAAAAATGTCTCTCAAAAGACAAAATTTGTACGTTAAGTAAAAAGTGGAGGGAATGTGAAGTTCTGAATGTGAGAATTTTTGTCTTTAGTTAAGACATTTTTGTCGTTAGTTAAGACATTTTTAAAGACATTTTTGTTGTTAAGACATTTTTGTCTTTAGTTAAGACATTTTTTCTGTCGTTCCATACGACAATTTCAGTCAGGACAAACGACATATTTCCGATCACAGCTAACACTCTCTGAAAATATTAATGATCCCAACGATACTGTACTTTGAAAAGTCGTTACAAACGACAAAAGCTGTTTTGCTACTTCTCTAACATATGGCCCTATGGGCCGTATGTTCAAAGGGATAAAGACAAAAAATTGTCGTATGAAAGACAAAAATAAGTCATTGAATGCATGAACGATATATTTTCTATAGAGTATATGACAAAAAACTAGCAATGTCCATTGTGTATGACACAACTCCAGAATTGACGGACAAAGGGGCGTGGCTAGGCGCAACAATTTTGTCCTGACTGAACTTGTCGTATGGAACGACAAAAAAAATGTCTTAACTAAAGACAAAAATGTCTTAAAAAATGTCTTTAAAAATGTCTTAACTAACGACAAAAATGTCTTAAGTAAAGACAAAAATTCTCACATTCAGAACACATTCTCTCCACTTTTTTCATAACATACAAATTTTGTCTTTTGAAAGACATTTTTTGTCATTAGTTATGACAAATTTTCTTTTCCTCTATACGACACTGGAGAATAGTTTAGCCACGCACCTTTATCCGTCAATTCTGGAGTTGTGTCGTACACAACAGACATTACTAGTTTTTTGTCCTATACTCTATAGAAAATATGTCGTTCATGCGTTCAATTACTTATTTTTTGTCGTTATCCCTTTGAACATACGGCCCTATATGTCAATTGTCAAGGGATAATGAAGGGCAGATATAAATCAAATGAATGCAGTATTTTTTGTCTCACAATCAGATTAAAAAATACACATTTTGTACATAACAATTTCAATAAATATACATTTGAAATTAAAATTTACTTTTTTGTCAAAGTCTGTATAGAAAATAAGGAACATCCTAAATGGATGTTTGTGGTATATCAAAGTGAGAGTCACTGGCTTATGAGATATCTAGCTTTATTTATTTGTCAGGATATACAAATTAGACAGTACTGGCTGAAATTCCTGTCACATACTAACATTTCGCACTGCTCTTCCTCCCACCTGCCACTCCCTAGTAGCCACCGTTAGCTCATTTGTATAAACTGACAAATCGAGCTAAATATCTCATAAATTATTGTTTGAAATAAAAAAAATAAAAAAATCACTAGCAAAATATTGGGCATTCTGAAATCTCTTTAAATATCACCTATTTGTTACAAAAATACAGTTCTACTTTAAAAGGATAGTAAAGTCTGTTGTTATGAAAAGCTAATACTGTAGCTATTACAATAATAAACTAACCAATATAAGTTCCATATCTCAAACCTTTATGGTTTGAGAGATATATGAAGATAAAGTTCCCCCCTCCCTCCCCCTTCTCTGACGTGACCTGTAAAGCTGGTTGTAGGATATCCTGGTCCCAGGACCAGACGGAGGCTCTTCAGCAGAGCCGAAATAGTGTAATCTAGAAACAAATACTTCACTGGAAAGGTCTACAAAGTGTGCCTGCAAACCAGGCACACTTTGTAGACCTTTCCAGTGAAGTATTTGGTTCACGATCATGCTATTTCAGCTCTGCTGAAGAGCCTCTGTCTGGTCTTGCGACCAGAATCTCCTGCTGACAACATTACAGGTCATGTCAGAGAAAGGGCCCCCTTTCCCTGAAACAAAGTGTGAGAGGAGGGGGCATGACTGCGGGATGGCCCGTTGAGCCCCTAGTTTTATAATATTTTGATTTCTGGGGTTAGTTATTGGTTTGTTTTTCCCTGGGGGGCGAGGGGGGGGGTTATTGTTTATAAATATTCCCCCTGGGTCCTCGGCACCATTTTGTGCAGCTCTAAACCTCAGGGGGAATAGAAGTTTTGTGTTGGCGGGGGTGGGTCCTCGCCAACGGTTAGATGGGTAATTTGCCTTGGTGGATTTTGGGGAGTTAGTCTCCCACTCGTGAGCTAACGTCGCAAGTGGGAGCGGAGACTCATGGGAAGTTGTGTGCTGTACATCGTGCCCCCCCCCCCGGTGTGTGCTGGGGTGCAGGCATATTGTTAATAAAGTTTGTGTTAATAAATGCTGTGGTCCTTTCTTCCCAAATAGTAGTTGTGTTTTATTGGGGGAACAGGGGTTTGTTAGGGGGGGTGTCCTTTGCAGTCAAGGGGAGGGAAGGGGGAACTTTATCTCTGTATAGCTCTCAAATCATAAAGGTTTGAGAGATGGAATTTATAATGGTTAGTTTATTATTGTAATAGCTACAATATTAGCTTTTCATAACAACAGATTTTACTATCCTTTAAAACTGTACTTTTAACCCCTTATGCTACAGAGTTCTACAGCTGTGCAAAGTTGCTTTTTCCATACGCTGAGGGAGAGACGCCATTTTGCCTGCTTGTGCTTTAGGAATCAGTGTTATGTTGCTTCTCAATTCTTTTAAATTGCACATTTTTCTTTTATTGACTCCTTATGATTTCAGTCAAGAACACTTAGGATAATTGGCATGACTTCATCAGCTGCAACTAATACACAGTCCAGGGCTTGTACATAATATGCCAAGGGAATGCTGTCTCAGCTGGTCTGCGTGTTGGGTATTATTTGCTAAGTAAAGCCATTTATATCACCATTGATCCCATTCGGGGATTTGTTACCCTGATGGCCTACAGGCTACTGCTTACCTTTTGGAAATAAAGTCATTGCACACTTCCTGTAAACAGCACATATAGATCATTTACTGCTTTAACAGCCATTCTAACCTTATTGAGGTTTTATTTTAGTTTTTCATTGTGTAATTGTATCTTCTGTTGTCTATGGGGAATGCCCAAAGCACAATAGAAAGCTCAGTGGTGTGATGCCTAGGAAAACACAGTAAGGATTATATATACTAAGGGCTGTATGTTCAAAAGAAAATGGAGGAATTCTGGGGCAAACCATTTGCACGATAGGGGAGAATTAAACATTCAAAATGATTTATATGGGGTTTTTAACTCTGTGAATGCTAGAGAGATCTCCAGCGCATTGCTTTGCAGTGTGTTGGAGATCTCTCTAGCATGCAAGGGGTTAAAATACCCATTGATGTCAATGGGAATTTTTTACATTTGTAGTTCTCCCCTATGGTGAAAATGGTTTGCCTCAGAATACTTCTACTTTTCTTGTGGACATACTGCTTTTAGAGTAAGTTGTTCAATATTGGGGCAAACCAACTGTGCCATAGGGGAGAAATTGAAATGACCCAAATTAACTTTGATTTAAATAGAGCCTTTATCCCCTTGACATCGCATTGCTTTACAATACATTGGAGACCTCTCTAGCAGTCAAGGCGTTATAAACCATAGTTAAATCAATGGAACTTTTACTTGATTCCTGTATTGCTGTTCGTTTGCTCCATAATTGCTCCAGCTCCCGTTTATACAAAAGGCCCATTGTAGCTAATGTACTAAGAAGAACTGGAATTATTCTGGGGCAAACCAGTATTAACATACGTGGCATTAACCTCTTGAATGTTGTATACCTCCCAAGTGTCCCTCCTTAGGAGGGACATCCCCTCTTTTAGACTAAAATCGCACCGTCCCTCTTTCCCACCCCAGTGTCCATCTTTTTAGGAGATCATACTGTGTGTTGTGTTATATATGAGTGTATCACATTGCTCCACAGCAATAAAACGGTCCTGGCACGTCATAGGTAGATTTGCGTTAAGGACTCATGATGTGCACGCCGTTTGGGGAGCCTTGAACCTGATGTGACAAAAAAAATGGTCAGTGGTCCTTAGCGATGGTCACATGCTCGATCGGCCCTCCTTAAGGGGTTAATGTTTGATTAAACTTCAGTATCTGTGAAATAAAACACTTTTGTCTTGTTATAAGTAACTTATTAGGTTACTCAAAGAAGTGTCAATAGGTCATGAAATAGTCTAAAAATTCTCAGTAATGCCCTGCCCACCAGACACACCCCCACATCACCACCTAAAACAAAAGTGTCCCTCTTTGGCCATTTGAAATGTTGGGAGGTATGACGTTAGACAGTCCTCTAATACATTTCTATTTAAAGAGGAGAGCACAGGAGCCCACAATAAATCTAGGGTTCTTTGAATAGGTAGATGTCTGATAATAGAGTTATTCAATTCTGGATATGACTCTTGTGAGGTCTCCCACGTTCTCAGAAAATGCTGCCCCTTTCACTGGCTCCTACTTGATTAATTCATCAAGCATTCCACACCACAAGATCCAATTCTGGACACCCGGATTGGGTGAGAACGTTTGGGACAGTGGACTTTGATCCTTATCCACTAAAGAAAAGAGGTACAGTTCTGGAGCAAGTTAGCAACACCATAGGGGACTACTAAATATTCACATTTACTTAAATTATGCTTTTAACCCCCTCAATGCTAGAAGGTTGCCGATGCATTGTGAAACAATGCTTTGGAGACCTCTCTGGCAATCAAGGGGTTAAAAACCTAATTAAGAGTAATGGAAGTTTGTGGGTTTTTATTTCTCCCCTATGGCCCAGCTGGTTTGCTCTAAAATTGCTCCTCTTTTATGGGTAAAACCCATAGGGAATTATTCACTAAGGCATGATAAAGAGGTGATAACGTGGAGATGACTTCTCCAGTGATACCACTTATCCAGTTCCTATGTTATTCAATAGAGCCTATGCACTAAAATCTCCAAAGATGGAGAAATCTTAGTGCATGGGCTCCATAGAATAACATAAGAACTGGAGAAGTGATATCACTGGAGAAGTCATCTTACTGTCACACATTAGTGCATCTCCACCTTTGTCTCTCTCTAATTTGAAAGGGCCTAAAAGCTGCAAGGGGGCATTCTGGGTAACTGAAACCCCTTTTTCGGTTTGTCTTTACACAATCCAAATTTAACTCTGTTTAGCGAAATAGAAGAAAACATGATGGCCGTGTATACCTGATAATACTGGCATTGCATATTCTGTGTGTGTGGAAGGGGGAATCAAATGAGAATGTAACTGTTTAAAACATGGGCAGTGTATCGAATCTTCAGGCTGCCAAAGGGAAGTGTGGCCCATACACCTAAAAGTCATTTTTGTGTTTGTATTGTATAAATTATGTTGTCAGAGCACAGTTTTTAACGTTTATACAACTCATGAAGCTTGATATCATTAATTTCCATATAAATAAACAGAAATCATTGTTTCAGCAAATGATTTTATTTGCTTAATGCATCATTTTCAATTGGTAAATTATGTATCTGTTTTGTAGCTACTCTCTGATTTAATTTCCACTGCATATCTAAGATTGCCAACTCACTCACAATTAATAGATTTCTAATTAAATACAAAACAATTTAGTGTTTGAAATTACTAGATGAGCAAATGAGGAAACCACCTTTTATATACCTAATCTTGTTAAAGCCTCATGAAATAATTTTTAAATGTTGGCTAATCTGACAAAATCCTTTATAAAAGGGCTATTAATCCCAGCATGCAATGTCATTACCTGGGTATTGAGTGTTTTTTCAGTAAATTAACAAGACTGTATAGGAATAAGGGTAGTATGGCAATGATTCAATCCTTTTTTCAACAGAGCAGGAGTGAAAGATATATATCAGTCATCAAGTAGGAATAGTATAAAATATGTATTGATTTATCCTCTACAAAAAGATTAGGGAATAAAGGATACAAAGAACCTTGAGTCTAGCCTAGGCATTCTATACACAACTAGTATAGGTATACCTGGGTACTTTGGGAAAGATGTGTGAAAAAGCATTCTTAAAGTGGAACTTTCAGATAATAACAAGGACTGACAGGCAGGTTAGTGTGGTCTGTGAGCCTGCGCCGTCAGTCCCTTCCGGTGACCATATGGTGCAAAGCAGTCTACTCTATGGAGACCAGGACTGAAGCGCATGCGCACAGACAAGATGTCTGCGCTCTAGCCTCAGTTCCGTTCTCCAAACAGGACAGATTCCTTTAGACACACGTATTTTTTTTATGGTAAGACATCTATTTTCAAGCTAGTCGCCATGCATTTAATGAATGCATGGCGACGTGCTATTATCTGAAAGTCCCGCTTTAATGTAGGTTTTAGAATTGTTGCTAAAATTCGCAACAAAGAAGTCAAGTTTATAAATATAACTATGTGAGAATTGTTTGAGAAAATTAGCAGAAAATTCTCAAATGAGAATAATTTTCTGCATGCATAGCTGTCACTATATACTTCCATTAGCCCCTTAAGAACAGTGCGGTCTGGGGCTCGGGTGAGGTGGTGATCCAGCACACTTTGATTTCTTTGCCTGGCCTGCTCAGTGATCACCGCACACCGTGTAGGCACACTACGATCATGATATTACATGACGTGCCAGGACTGTCAGCGGTCCTTAACACTTGGACCGTCATCGCCATCTTGGCACATCATTGGTCATCAAGGGGTTAACCCCTTAAGGATCCATGACAGTCCTGGCACATCATGAGTTGGCGAGCCATAAGGACCCATGACATGCCAGGACCATCATGGATTTCAGGGCTCCCCCTCGTGGCTGCACGCCATTCATGGAGCCCTGTTTCAGATCCGCAAATGAAAAAAAAAAGGTCTGTAGTCCTTCAGTGCTGGCAACGTGCATGTGTCGCTGGTCCTTAAGGGGTTAAGAACAGGTTGAACCTGGCGTTAAGATTTAACCACTAAAACTGCCCTCATTTTTGGAGCAATTAGCAAATTTCTTTATACATACGTCGTAACACAATTCTTATTTGGACAAGACCATTTGTATTTCATTTTTCAAAATAGTCTCCTGACTGGAGTTAGTACTTTGTGAAAATGTTGATAAATGTTTATACATATCTTTTTATCACTTTGTGACAATTTCCAGACACTTTCTTTATTACTCCGGTTTTCTACATTTTCCCCTTTCTTCTGTTGCTGGCTTTGGAGAGGGGTCACGGACTGGGAATAGGCATGCCTAAATGACACAAATAGCGACATGAACTGGGTGATGCTTCACTGTACGGTCATTGCTTAACCAGGCTGAGAGGAGGAAAGGTGGGGTTTAATATAAAAATGGGCGGGAAGTGGGCAGAACAGGGTGGAACATATGAAGAATGGATGATAAGTCAGATAAATCCAAGAAACTGCCCTGTTGGGAGTACTTGTTGTCCATGGTTGATAAACAGTGAGACCAACTGTAAGCCAGCTGGACAATAGGAGACAAATAAACAGTCCTGTTGATTTAAATTGGCCTTTAACCCTTTATGTTCAATGACGTGCCAGGACTGTCACAGATTTCGGTCCTTTAAAGACCAGTGATGGTCCTGGCACGTCATGGTTTAAATTATCACAGCACACCTGAAGGCATACTGCAATCATGCCGGAAGTCTGAAACTGACTGCTCCAAGACAGGAGCAGTCAGTTTCAGTCTGTCCCCTGGTGAGCCTGTACGTGTGACCGCTCACATGTACAGATTCAGCCAATGAAATGGCTCTGGTTCTCTCATGTGAAAAGAAAAAGAAAAATCTGGTCCTTAAAGGGATAGATGATGATATCGCTCAAAGTTTCCCCCCTCCCTCCCCCTTCCCTGACTGAACGCTGACTGCAGGGATATCTGGTATTAATTGCATTAGGCGGCTCTGCAGCATTGCCGAGATCACGTTTATAAAAAAAGAAATCTTTCACTAAAACAGTCTTCTACGTGTGCTTGCAAACCAAGCACACGTAGAAGACTGTTTTAGTGAAAGAATTATTTGTTATAAATAGTGATGAGCGAGCATGCTCGGCCGAAGCTCGGTTCGGCTCGAGCATCGCTCTGCTCGGCACATGGCGGTACTCGTACGAGTACCGCATGTGCTCGCCCGCCATGTTCGGGTCTCCTCCCCGTACGTTTTGCGGCTGCTGCGCAGCCAATAAACGTGCGGGGAGGCTCTGACATCAGTGTAATGCCAGCAGCCATGTTGGCTGCTGGCATTACACTGATTGGCTGGCCAGAACCCGTGATCGGGTGCTGTATAGCACCCGACGCGCGAGTTCGGCTCATTCTTAGCCAGGGAGAGATGCGCTCAGGCAAAGTCAGTGTAGGGAGAATAAAATTGTTGGAACTCTTTCAAGACCCAAAAGTCCTTTTTAGGACTGTTGTGTGTGGGGGCAGCATTTATATTTTGTTTGGGTGGGCACAATTTCCTTTTTTTTTGTGGGGGGGATATTAGTAAGGTGACATATAATACTAGATGCACAGGAAGTCAGTGTAGGGAGAATAAAATTGTTGAAACTCTTTCAAGACCCAAAAGTCCTTTTTAGGACTGTTGTGTGTGGGGGCAGCATTTAATTTTTTTTGGGGGTGGCAGAATTTCATTTTTTTGTGGGGGGGGGGGCATGTTCTAAGGTGACATTGTACTAGGTGCACAGGAACAAATATTTCACAGTGCAGTGACAAGCTGACATATTCTGTTAGGTGCACAGGGCCAATTATTTTACAACGCAGCGACAAAAAGGGCCATTTTAAACGTGTGCCTAGCCATAGATTATTGTCACATTCTGTTTAGTGTGCAAATTCACAAATTAATGTCACATATTCCGTTCACTGTGCACAGATTAGCGTCACATTCTGTTTCGTGTGCCTAGCCGCAGATTAGCGTCACATTCTGTTTCGTGTGCCTAGCCGCAGATTAGCGTCACATATTGTTTAGTGTGCCTAGCCGCAGATTAACGTCACATATTGTTTAGTGTGCCTAGCCGCAGATTAACGTCACATATTGTTTAGTGTGCCTAGCCGCAGATTAGCGTCACATATTGTTTAGTGTGCCTAGCCGCAGATTAGCGTCACATATTGTTTAGTGTGCCTAGCCGCAGATTAGCGTCACATTCTGTTTCGTGTGCCTAGCCGCAGATTACCGGCATATATTCCGTTTAATATGAAGAAGGCGGGTAAAAAGGGACGGGGAAGTGGACGTGATCCTGATAGTTCAAGTAAATATACAGCAAATACTGTTTGGTAACAATTTTTCGCCTAAAATCGTTTTTATCTTCCTTTTTGTGTGTTTTACGGTCAGTCTGTAAAAATGGCGTACTACGGGCGAAACATCGTTCCCAGCAGCGACGTTGGAGTCCAAGATGCATCCAGACATCCTCCCTATGCTGTCCCTGAACCATTTCTGTGGTGTTTCCATCATTTTCTGACCTTTTCCTATGAACCAGGCACCCTCCCCTCATCAGAGCAGGGGGTGCCTGGTGTAATGCTCGAGTCCTCCCATTGACTTCAATGGGGCTCGGGTGCTCGGCCGAGCACTCGAGCCTCCGGGGGCGCTCGGCCAGAGCACCCGAACACCCGAGCATCGGGGTGCTCGATCATCACTAGTTATAAACGTGATTTTGGCAATGCTGCAGAGCCGCCTGATGCACATAAGACTGTCGTAAGACAGCTTCCCCTGCTGATAAGACTGATAAAACTAGAGCATACTGGAGCGTAATGGCGACAGTTATAAAATTGTTAACGCCGGTTTTGGATGTCTTAACCATATGTCGGAAACGTTTTGCCAGTTGTAACGCTAGGTCAAACAAAAAAATGGCACAACAAACGTATAAAGAAATGTCAGCAATTGCAACAATTTTTCAACAAATATTTAATACCAGGTATGAAATGTTCTAATGAAAAAGTGCAATTTTTTTCAAGCACTTTGGAAAATTTGTTGGATAATGATGTAATTATAAAGCTTCCTTTGCTCACTTATAAATAGCACCATGCTTTAGAAATAATAGTGCAGTTTTAATGACCTACATGCAAAATCATTCAGTAATGCTTTTTATAAATCCTCCAATGTTGATTTAGTGACTAGCCAATAAAGACACTTTCTCTGGACATTATTGTATGATTAGCCACGAATTGCGTAGGCAACATCATTGTGCTGATGAGTCTGGGGTGCTGGTGGGAGGACTTACAGACAAGACAGGGGAACACCATGCTGGAGCATGTAATGGCTGTCATAATGGCCTCCTGTGTATAAGAAATTAGAAATACCGGACTGCCAGTATATTGTGAGCAGTGATGTGAAAATGCAGATGTATGTTCCCTAAATTTGTATTGTCTGGTGAAGCACCTAAATTACTGTATGAGAGTTTATCTATAGCATCTATACAGTTGAAAGTTATTTCTAACAAGTGCTAATAAAGATCCACATTCTAAACAAACCAAACTGTATGACAATGCACAAATCCACCAGCACAGCTTATTTCCTGCTCTTTAGTATTGACATAAAAGTCTTGCACCTCTACTTCGGTGAATGTATGAGTGCGTACGATCTCTTTAGTGCATACTGGCGTACACATTCCTCCACTGTTAAGACTATAGGGTGAGCAAGCCTCAGACACCTACCAATTGTATAGTTTAATATGTTCCTTGTTAGTATATAAGTAGAAATGAGGCGCAGATGAAAGGAACACACCGAACTTCCACACACACTCCCACACTGCCATTCCCATGGTGCAAACTGTATAAAGAGGTGATTGTTGTTATCATAGATAGCTTAGTAGCACACAAATATAATTTATTCTCTTTGTTTTATGGTCTGTTCTACAGTATTTTTAATAGGTATGAAAACAGGTAGGTTTGATAGGCTAATTGGTTATTTTTTGCTGTTAAAAATCTATGTCTCCACGACATACTCATTTTCAAGTATGTCTGAAGACGAGAGAAGACTCAATGTATTCTTTCTGGAAAAACTTGCCAGATAAATGTTTCTGTGTAGCTTTCGTTACTGAACCTTTTAACTAAACATAAATATGACAGTAAAATATCAGGTTTCAATCAATAGACATGGCAGCACTTGCCTTGATGCACAGACTCCATTGATCATGATGTATTATATATAGTTTGTCAGCAGTGCAGGTTTTGTGCCACTGTATGGTGCATAATATCCGTATAGTACACTTTAAATTTAGAAGGGAGAAGTATGTTACAGGAGTAGTAGTGTTTATGCAGCATATTCAATGGTTTCTGGGGTAGGGTACTTGGATTGAAGGGTAGGTCAGTGCTCCATCTTACTATAGTATGAAGGGAACAATTTACATCTGAGGCTCCCCTAAGCAAAAACACCCATGGCACAGTTAGCTCCACCCATAACCACACCTAAGTCTTAAGACCCTACCCTCTAGCCCAAGCCACTGCTGTCTGGTACACAAAAAATACTCTTAACCTACAACATACAAACAGAAAGAAAGCTCTTAACCCCTGATTGCTAGAGAGGTCTTCAGCGCATTGGTTTGCTGTGTGTTGGAGATGTCTTTAGCGTCCAAGGAGTTAATTGATGGACAGTAAAGGTCTCTGTAAACTGGCAAATAAACTGGCCTCCATAAAACAGGAGCATTTTTTTTTCTTTTGTGAAAGTATTTTACCAGGAAGAATACACTGAAATTGTCTCTCATTTTCAAGTATGTCCTGGACTCATTTTATCTACCTTAGAGAGGTGAAAGTCTGAGCTGACCTTGCCGGGAATAGAACCTGCAACCTCATGGTCTGAGCAGATTCTTGTCACAGTCCCAGCAAGGAAACACAGGACAAGTACTTAAAGATAACACCAACTTTATTAAGGCAGCAACAAAAACAGAAATATCACGAAGACAGTATATAAATATACAAGACTAAAGAGAAGCGCACAACGGAGCAAGTGACAACTACCAGGAATAGAAGACTGCTACTGTGTGATTTTCTTGATAAATATATCCCAGCAATGGAACTAGGAGTAGTCTGCAATACCACAGGTCCGCACCTGGGAGAAGCCAGACAGAGATGAGAGTAACCAAGGCCCCAAGTCCACACCTGGGATTGCCGGACAAATGGGAAGGCACCAGGAGAAAGTCTGCCAGAGCCACAAGCCTGCACCAGATTGGTTATCTAACCAAATGGAAGGCCACACTAAAGGTAGTTAGATAGAGCCACAGGTCAGCACCAGATTGGGTGGTCAGACAAGCCAGGAGTCATGCACATAGCGGGTCGTCAGCCAGAGTCACAGGTTTGCACCAGATAGGATGTCCACTGAAGCGTTGGTATGCTGGACATGCAGTGGACAGAGCACCAGGTCAACACCAGAATGGGTAGTCAGACAAACCAGAAGTCACACACGGAGCGGGTAGTCAGCCAGAGCCAGAAGTCACACACGGAACTGGCAGTCTGCCAGAGCTGAAGGTCTGCACCAGGATGGATCTCCTACAAAGCCAAAGGTCATACATGGAGGGGATAAGCAGACAGAGCCACAGGTCAGCACCAGGTTGGTTAGTCAGACAAGCTAGATCATGCACAGAACCCAAACTATAGAACTGCATTGGACACCAATGAAAGGGTGACTGAGCCCTGTGTCCAGGCAGTTTAAATAGTCAAAAAGAGAGGAAGAGGAGGAGCAGCCAACAGGTGGCTGTCTCTTTAAATGGAGCGCACGACCATGCCTTTGGACGTGCGCCCAATAACGATGTCACCCGCCTGCCGGAACGCCAGCAGCAGAGGCGGCTGGGGCCGCACAGAAGACAGCAGGCGGCTGCGCCGCCAGAAGGGAAGGGGATCCAGCCTCAACGGAGGCAAGCACCGTGGGGAGGACAATGCGGCTGGAGCCGCTGGAGACAGACATGGTTGGCTCGAGCAGCCGCTGCATGGGTACCCTGACAATTCTACAACTGGTGCCTTAACCAACTGAGCCATCTCTCCGGCTTGTTCTGGCTACACCCACAACTCAGAATGCGGGTGTGGCCCACACACCTGAAGTTTACCTCAGACCTTGGTGCTCTAGGCAGTTGCCTACTTTGTTTGGTGGGAAATCCTGCCCCAACAGTATATATGCTGCAGTAAACTGTGATATTGAAAACAAGGAAATTAATGTTGAGCTTTCCTGGTCTAGACCAGATATTATATGGGACCTATCTACAAAATATCTTCCTGCACTATTATTTCTAAAGCACGGTGCACTTCAAACCCATACAAAGTAGAAATTCTATACTCACACAATACATATTTTTCTGAAATTTCATGTGACATTCAAATATGAATTAAGTAATCTTTAAGCTATTGATCGTTCACGTTTAGGACTCCATACCTTCAACAACACAGTGTGTCACCATTAGGGGGCCAACGTCTCTCAGCCTAATGAACAGTCTCACTCATACCTCCCAACATTTCAAATTGCCAAAGAGGGACATTTGTATTTTAGGGGGTGTTGCTGGGGACGTGGCTGTGGGAGGGGCATTTCCGTGAATTTTTAGGTTATTTTGTGACCTATTGAATACTCATTGTGTAATCTAATACATGACTAATAACAAGACCATAGTATTTGATTTACACAGACTAATTTATAAACACATATACTGAAGTTTAAAGGGATAGTAATACTTAAAATGTAAAAATAAATATGTTGTAGGGTTTACCTCCCTGAGTAAAACAAGGGTACTCCCACTGCTGAAAGGCGTTTCATTCAAAAGTTATTAATTTTCAAAATTGAATTTTTAGGTGCAATATCACAGTGACCTGAAATTGTCCAGTGGCGCTGTTGCTACACCATCCTATGGAGATTTATGGTCCCGGGACCAGAGCTGTCCATAGGATTGTGTAGCAACAGCGCCATTGTACAATTTCAGGCCACTGTGATATTGCACCTAAAAAATTCAACTTTGAAAATTAATAACATTTGAATGAAACGCCTTTCAGCAGTGGGAGTACCCTTGTTTTACTCAGGGGGATAAACCCTACAACATATTTTTTTTTACATTTTAAGTATTACTATCCCTTTAAACAAACATTAATGTGAGTTTTATTGCTGTGGAGCAGTGTGATACACTTATATACACACCACACAGTCTGATCTCCTTAAAAGAGGGACATCAGGGTGAGAAAGAGGGACAGAGGGATTTGGGTCTAAAAGAGGGACTGTCCCTCCCAAAGAGGGACACTTGGGAGGTATGGTCTCACTGATGTTTATATAGAATATGCTTTCATTAAAAAGTCCTATAAGCTGGCACCATATTGATACACTCACTGCCTGTCATGGATGTGCTCTGAAGATACACAGTCATTCTGACACAGTAGCCTTTGGATATGGTAGGCAGCTGTCAGAACAGTTATCAGAGATGCTGAGTTTCACAATAATTTTTTACGGGCAGTTTGCTATCTATCTTCCAGATATACCACCATTTACTTCTGCTTCATTTGTGCTTGCATATAATCTTGAGTAAGGAGGGAATGCAATTTAAGACCTTGTCAAGAAACATGATAGAATATGTTCATTTGAGCATTCATAATCACAAGGTATCCCTCTTTAGCATTAATTGCTATTCTAATAACGTGCAAGAACATAGGTTCTGTAAAACACGCAGGATTGTTCTAATGAAACCTGGTATCAAGTTTTCATTTTGGCTTCTCAAAATTGAAGATTGTGCCCAGAGCAATTTGGTTGTCCTTTGTTACAGTATAAATGCAGGAATATAAATTCAGTCTGCAGGGCTATATTCAGAATTACTTCTTCTATACTTGTTCAGAAAGCATCCACTGTAATAAATACATCTCCAGAAAAAGAGGTCAGTGCTTATGATTGGCTGCCATAATAAATATATAGGAACAAACAAACCTCTATTATGGCATGGGCATCCAACATGTGGCACTCTGTTATGGTATGGACATCCAGCATGTGACCCATGGGCCTGTCTGACCTCAGAGTGTGCCCCATAATGAGATTTTTAACCCTTTGAATGCCAGAGGGGGTATGCAACGCATTGCAAAGCAATGCCTTGTGTACCCCTCTGGCACTCAAAGGGTTAACACAATTAATTAATTAACAAGCATACATTAACTAGTAAGCCAGTAAGGCCTCACTAGCTTCCAGTACCTTATAGTCCAAGAATAGTTGAATAGCATTATTGTCACTGACTTGATAAGAGGAAGGCTTGGCCTTAATTTGTGGGAGGGGCTGCAGGCCTTCAAACATTGTTTCCAATCATACCCTTCCTACAAGTCTTCTGCTGGAAGTCCTGAACACAAGTGGAAAGCTTGGCCTGAATTTGTGGGAGGGGCTGCAGGCCGTCATAAGACGGGCAGCAGCCCCTCCCACTTGGCGCATATCGAGTGTTGCCCCCCCCTTGGCATCCCAGTCCTCTTTTATAAATATTGTTATTATGTTAGCCCTCTAATCAGGCTGTCCTCGTCAAATCTTCCCTGGGTCAAGCATTTGCCTGGGGGAGCGCAACATTGTTTCCATTCATACCCTTCCTACAAGTCTTCTGCTAGAAGACCCGAGCACAAAAAAATAAATCCATATCTTTTAATAGCCGACAGATTATATTTGCCATTGTTATTAGTAAAAAATATATCTATGTGTCCCACACACACTTATGGCTTTCTGATCATGTTGCCCACAATTGAATAAAAACACAGATGCCCCTGTTTACATCAAGCTACCGATGTTCAATTCTTAAACACATCAACAGCACCATAGGGTTGAAATGAGAATCCACACATTTCTAGGTCGTTTTAATCTTCTGCATGCTAGAGAGTTCTCCAGTGAATTGTGGGTAACGAGTTAAAAGACCCATTTAAATTAGTGAGATTTTTATTTCCCTCCTGTGGTGTAGTTGGTTTCTACCAGAATCTCATCTCTTTAGCCTGAATAAGGTCCTATGTGGACCTGTGACTTAAAAAAATAAAATTGTTGCCTATTATTTAACGATGAACATTTTATACATTGAGACTGATGTGCTAAGGACAGTTGTGCAATTTTGGAGCAGACCAACTATACCATAGGGAACAAATAGAAATCCCCAAAATATCCATTGATTTGACTGGGAAGTTGAATTCTTTCACTGCTAGATAGGTCTCCAGTGTATTGCAAAGGAATGTGTCGTAGACCTCTCTAGCATTCAATGGGTTAAAGCCCCATTTAAATCATTTCAAATCTTTATTAGTTTCTTGTGGTGCAGTTGGTTTGCCCCGAAAGGCCCGTACCCCTATGTAACTGCTTATTTCACCTAGTGAAAAATGTAACCCTGGATGCAGCTTATTATTTATCATTTATTTAATTATTTTAAAACTAGTGTAAAAGCCCATGTACATGGGCCAAAGTCTGGGTGATGGTAACCCTTTGAGTGCCAGAGGGGTACGCAACGCATTGCTTTGAAACGGGTCACATACCCCTGGCACTCAAAGGGTTAAGTGGCCGGTCCTGCTCTGCATACTGCCAATGCCTCACTGGCTGCGCACGTGATGCAGTCATGCACTGTAGAGACTGCCCGAATGCACAGAATGCTCCCAGCACAGAACTCCCTGCATTCTGTGCATTCTGGCAGTCCCTGCTGCGCATGACTGCATCGGACAAACATTCTAGTGTTTTATTATATAGGATGTTTTAGTTCCTCTTCAACTTTCCAAAAAGGCACATAAGGTCAAATGCAAGAAATGTTTGCCATCACTACGTACAGTGTACTTTTGATGTCAAAATGATTAGCACCAAAATGTTACTGAATTGAGAAAGTTTCTTCACAATTAGTGAACGTTTGCACATTTTTTTGTGATTGAGTTTTAAAAAATGGGTGTGGCTAAAATACCAGCCATTTTGTGAGAGGATGAGCGATTGCTCGTAATTTAGCATAGCGGTTAGCACACATTTTCATACTTCTGGCTAACTTTGCCGTTAATTTAGACTCATTCACTAACTTTGATATTAATTTATGGGCCTTATGAGTGGATATCAAGGAAGTGGAGAATTTTCTATTTTTTAAAGCCCTTCATTTATGCACTATTTTCGATACTCACCTTTTGATGCAAGGAACCTACTAATGCCTTGATGCTGAATAGCACATGCTCCTAAACTAATGGCAAAGTTAGCAAATGCCTCTAAATTAATGACAAAGTTAGTGAATGCCCCTAAATTAAAGGGGATATATCACCCCTATACAAGCTAGGCTTATTATTTAGATTATTTAGAGAATATGTTTAAAACTTTATTATTATTATTTTTTAATGCTCTTTGCTCTCCTCCCACTATCCAGCCTCCTCTGATGACGGAGGCTTTCTGCATGTAAGCTGGAGAGGTCTCATTGACTAGATATCAGTCTCTGGCCAATGAGAGAGCTCCAGCTTGCAGGCAGAAAGCCTCCGTCATTGGAGGATGCTGGATAGAGGGAGGGGAGCAGAGGCAGAGTCATAGACTGTGTGTACAAAGCTGTACCCGCAGTGTATACGGATGTAGGGTGCAGGGCGCTCTTTAAACATTAATTTTTACCCAAATAGCATTTAAAAAAAATAATAATAATAGTAATAATATAGTTTAAAACATATTCACTAAATAATCTAACTAATAAGCCTAACTTGTATAGGGGTGATATATCTCCTTTAAAGGCAAAGTTAGTAAATGCACCTAAATTAAAGTGGAACTTTCATGCATATTAAAGTTCCCCCCAAACAATTTTTAACATAGCATTAAGCATATAAAAGCTTTTATTATCCTTAGTAAATCCAGGATTATTTAGAAATCTTACTTATTCAGAGACTCATCTCCGAGGACAGCTCAGACATCTTTCCAAAGATGCATTTGTGCGCTGCACTGTCCGTCCCTGTCTCCTATATGATTAGCAAGTGGGAGTTGCATTGTACCTTAAGGTACAGAAAGGGACAGACAGAGCAGTCGCGCAGATTCCTGTATGTAAAGATGCCTGCCGGTGAGTCTCCGAAGAAGTTACATTTCTAAATAATGCCGACTTAGGTAGGGGTGAGCATAAGGAAAAACCTAAAAAACTTGTCAAGGGGGCAGGGTTTTACTTATGCTCACAGTAAGAAGATTGTCCCTTGCTGTGAGCTGTCTGGTCCCAGGACTGGATTCCACATCTGAGTGGAGGTCGCATAAAGGAGGTAAAGGGGGCGGGAGGGGGATACTTTATCATGTTGAACTACTAAATGAAAAATATTGAAACACAGTGTTAAGTGGCCTATATTATTGCAGGATCAATTAGAGCTGCATTTTTTTAAAGTATTACTATCCCTTTAAGTGTAAACTTCAAGTAAGATATTGGTGGTAGGAGCAGTGAGAGAGTGAGAGAAAAAGGTAAATTTAATTGACCCCGTTACCACAAGCAAAAGACATTAATCGGCCTCTAGCAAGGACACTGACTGAAACTGCATTAGAGAAGAGTGGGAGACTGTATATACCATCACCGGCAAGGAAGAATTCTTCTTATTCCTGTCACTGTTTACCCCATTCCATTGAGCACTTTCCTCCTAGTCTTCCCCAGAGAGTAGGCTTTTAAGAGCATGGCCATAGGCTCTATATCTACTTTGCTCCTGATGCTTATTCAAGGCATCCCACTCATTCCTGTCTGGCTACACAATGCTCTATCTATATAATAATGAAACAGTGCTTTGTCTCAAGCTTCTTGGAGTCCTACAGGGAGTATTTGTTCATATGTGCAAAACAATGGTTAATGGTCATTCTCCTCTATCCTATAACCAGCTGAGAATAGGAGTTATAGTCTAAAATCAGCTGGAAGAGCTCAGGCTGCCCACCCATGCATTTTATATTTTGATGCCAGAGAGATCTCAAAGGCACTGAACACAATGCAATGGAATTCTCTGCTTCATGCAAGGTTGAGAGTAGGTACTGGGGGTACTGTACAGCCCAAGTGTTAAAGGGATACTAAGGTCTTAAAATAATAACAAGTAGTATTGTCGATAAGGAAAAAAGAAGTCCATCAGTGCAAGTCCTATCTCGCAAACCATTATAGTTTGAGAGATAGAACGTTTTAAAGTTTCCCTCTCCCTGCTGTCAGCTGTAAAGCTGACGGCAAGAGATTTCGAGTCGGCCAACTCGAAGCGGCTTTTCAGCAGAGCCAAAATTCCGCAGTCTAAAAAGAAATACTTAATTGGAACCATCCATAAAGCGTGCCTGGTTTGCAAGCACACTTTGTAGACTTTTCCAGTGAAGTAGTTCTTTTTAGATTTTGGTATCTCGGCTGTGCTGAAGAGCCGCCTGACGGTCTCTGAACCAGGAACTTCTGCTGTCAGCTAGACGCTGACGTCAGGGAAAGGGGTGGGAGAGGAGAACATTAAAACGTTCCATCTCTCAAATCATAAAGGTTTGAGAGCTAAGACTTGCACTGATGGATTTTTTTTCTTTATCTACGATACTACTTGTTATTATTTTCAGCTATTACTAACCCTTTAAAGGAATCCATCTAGATCATGAATGATCTACAGTGAGTCTCTGTGACCAAGACTAGTCTTCGTAGAAGCAGTTCACATATGGCAAGTATAACACCTTGGGCTGCTTATGTGCCTATGACTGCTATACACATAACTATGCTCTTTTGCATTCTTTCTTCTTGCTGAGTTTGAGCTTATACCTCACACATGTTTTCTGGGTGACTTTTCTCTCAGTTTTAGCTCCTATAAATAATACTACATGTTAATCCTCTGAGTGTCACTGGAGTGTCCAGCGCATTGCTCTGCAGTGCCTCAGATAACTCCTTTGACATTCAGAGGGTTAAAAGAGCAGTAAACTTTTTTAGGAAAATGTGTATGTTATAGAGCTTTTCCTGCTGAGTAAAACAAAGGTACCACTTCTGTCAGTTGTTTTTTTCAAAAGTTATAAAACTTCAAATAATCAGGAAGTGAATTTACTGTGCGTTTAATTCCCGATTGTTCTAACTGACAGGAAGTGACAGGCAGTTTCTATAGCATTCTATGGAGAACTGTAAGCCACTGACTTTCCTCGCAATTGGAATGTAACTGAAAAACAAATTGGAATTTGACCACTAGAGGGCACTGCTAATGTAAAAAAACACAGAGTTAAACTGTAGTAACTCTGGAAATATGCATCCCGCAGCAGTGGGAGTACCCTTATTATTCTCAACAGGAAATGGCCTACAATATATATTTTTTCATAAAAAAAAGTTTACTGCTCCTTTAAATGAATTCCTTGCTGCAGAGTCTTACAATGACTGCAATGTTATGCTTTTGAAATACACATGTAAATTATTTTGATTGCCAGAGATGTATACAGTGCATTGCTTTGCAATGCATTGGATACCTCTCTAGCGCTCAAAGGGTTAAGGGAATATGCTTAGCAATATTTCAGGCAGGAGAATGATTAACTACAAGAAGCCAACCATAGCTTGTGTGGCCACTGAATCATGTCTAGTGTTCTGTTCGACCTTACTTTACATTTTTGTTCTTGTCATTCCTACACCAGTGTAACTTCTTCTGACCGATGCCTTCCAGGCATGTTCTTAATTTGTCAAATCTAAATGTGCCAGTCCATTCAAATTAGACTGAGTTCATACATAACCTTTTTTTAAAAACTGTGTTCAGTGATAGATTTATCCGAGACATTTTTACATGTAATTATTACGATCTTTAACCCTTTGAGTGAAAGAGTGCACCCCCTGACATTCAAAGGGGAGCTATGTCCTAAGAACTAACAGGTCTTAATTGATCAGGAGGATTTACCTAGGTATGTGCCATTCACATACCTCCCAACATTTCAAATTGCCAAAGAGGGACACTTGTGTTTTAGGGGTGTTGCTGGGGGCGTGGCTGGTGGGTGGGCCATTACCAAGAATTTGTAGGCTGTTTCATGACCTATTGACACCTCCTTGTGTAACCTAATAAATTACTTATAACAAGACCAAAGTATTTTATTTTACACACTCATTTATAAACACATATACTGATGTTTAAACAAACAATAATGTGATTTTTATTGCTGTGGAGCAATGTGATATACTTATATACACACCACACAATCTGATTTCCTAAAAAGAGGGACATTGTGATGGAAAAAAGGACAGAGGGATTTGGGTCTAAAAGAGGGACTGTCCCTTCTAAAGAGGAACACTTGGGAGGTATGCATTCACAGAGCAGTCAGTAATTTATAATTACTATTTTTGTTTACATTTGATCTCTGTTATAACTTACTGCCAGTTGTCTCAGTTTGCAGTCTGATAAAGAGTTGTGTCCATACCTCCCAAGTGTCCCTCTTTAGGAGGGACAGTCCCTCTTTGAGACCTCTATCCCTCTGTCACTCTTTCCTACCCTGGTGTCCCTCTTTTTAGGAGATCAGACTGTGTGGTGTGTATATATATACGTGTATCACATTGCTGCACAGCAATAAAACTCACATTAATGCTTGTTTAAACTTAAGTATATGTGTTTATAAATCAGTCTTTATAAATAAAATACTTTGGTCTTATTCTAAATAATTTATTCAGTTCCACAAAAACGTGTCAATAGGTCATGAGATAACCTAAAAATTCTCAGTAATGCCCCACCCACCAGCAAAACCCCCTAAAACACAAGTGTCCCTCTTTGGCCATTTGAAATGTTGGGAGGTATGGTTGTGTCTCTTACGATCCATTCAGACCTGCTGAAGTCCATTGTTTATTATGAGAATTTGGGATCTAGAGGCAGACTTCAACAGAGATTAAAGGAAACTGCATAGATAATGCAAAAATGAAATAAATAAATAATCCTGACTTTTGTATGAAGGACACCTATTCATAGATAAGTGAATGCATTAAGCAAATTAGGAACCACTTATTCCTAGGATATAATTCCCTGTTAATAAAAGTTGCATAAAGGATCATAGGAGGTATACAAAATATATAATATATAAAAAAAGGTGTAGCATTAAATGAATTAACCATTTGAGTGCCAGGAGGGTAAGCAACATATTGCAGAGCAATACCTTCTTTACTCCTCTGGAGCTCAAAGGGTTAATCATTTGTGCCTTTTTAAAACAGTGATGGCTTTCCTACCAGCTCTTAAGTGCAGCACGACAACACAATTAAAACACAAAGGGCATATGGTGCACTTAGACATGTACTAAAGCAGCTGGGAGCAATTCTGAGGCCATTTCTGATAATTGTTTGTCCTGTTTGTGTGTGTCAAAATGGTGCAAAGCATTTTTTGCCTTTGATTAAATTAAATGAGTTAAGGGGTAGGGAAAGCTGTTGAGAGGCCTTGAACTAATGATGGGTTAACCCTTTGAGTGCCGGAGGAGTAACAGATCCTTTTGCCTTACTCTTGGATCAGGCAAGTGATCCAGTCCCTGTCTGACCACCCAAGTCCACGTGGCACCCACATTATCCTTTCACTAAGTACAGCGAACACCCATATCAGTAGTGGAGGGGTTAACACTAAATCCAGTGTACCATATACATGTAGCACTGGATTTACATCTCAGGTGCCCCTAGGCAAGGACCTCAAGGTGCTCTTAGCTCCTTCCATGGCCACACCCCCACTCATCACATAACCCCCACCTCCAACATCATCTAGTGTTCCCTGGCACATAAAATATCCTTAGCCTATAATATAACAAACAAACACAAAGAAGAAGCTTTTAACCCCTTGGTCGCTAGATAGATCTCCAATGCATTGCTTTGCAATTTGCTATAAACATCTCCAGCATCCAGACGTTAAATAATAGCTAGTAAAGGGTGTTGAGTTTCCAGTGGTCACACACACTACTGTAAATGTGGGTGTGTCCACCATAGCTGAGGCACCCTCAAAACCTGGCAGTTTAGACAGTTGCCTACACTGCCTAATGGGAAGTCTAGCCCTGTATCTGTGGCATAATCCATAACACAAACAAGCAAGATTTCCATTTGTACCATTAACCCTTTAAGGATGAATGGGTTGTGCAGCATATTGAGAAATACACTCCTCTTTTGTCCTTAAAAGGTTAAATTGAGCAGACACATTTTCAGCTCTACTGTGGTATCATGAAGGGAGAGAAAACGGTGGAGCATCTCATAGTGTAGTAAGTTTGGATATCAACATGAACGATCAAGCTTGTAATAAATGGGTACACTCACTAGATGGTGGCTACCATCATTTGACTGGTAGTAACAAGATTTGTGGAGGATAATGTTACTGCCCCCACACAGATATTCTGTTTCTCCCGGCTCAATCCCTCATCTGCGCTGATTCATAGGAATCGCTCAACTTGAAAAAACGAAAACACCAACCAGAAGGAGAGCACACCAATGGGCGTAATAGATGGTAATAAGTACAACATAAATATGTAAAATGTAAATAATACTGTACTTACACTATCCAAACTGACCAGCCATGAACTTTCATATGCCTGTCAAAAAGGCATACAGGGAATTGTTGGTGTAAGTCTTCCCCGTTATTGGACTATAGTGTAGAACACCAGGCTTCTTTCTAAGGTCCAAATCTGCTATAGTAGCTTTCCATGATAAAGATCAAACTCCAGTAGATTGATGCAAAAAAAGATAACTATTTTATTAAAAACATATAAAAACTAAAGTACTATATATATATATATATATATATATATATATAACTCCTTATCTATATCCCAACATGTTTCTTGGTCTACAGAGCATTTCTTCAGGGAAAATTTCAAAGATCTACTCGACTGAATGAATAATTAAATAGAAATGACAACCAAACATGCTCAATTGCCTGGTCCATTCAACTGGACGAATCAAATTCAAATGGACCAATAAATTAAATCTACTAAATAACCATGGAAGAAAGGGTTTACAGTTAAAGTCATCCCGATAACTGTATATATAATACAATTTGAGAACTTAAGAACTCATATGTATGTGTCCAGAAGCACTCAGTCTTAACATCCTATGAAAAACCGCTTTACATATACGGTGCAAGACCCAAGGATATAAAGATTCCAGACAAAAAACAAAATCCTTTATATAATTATTCGCTAGCCTAGGATGTTTGTCACAATGCAGTCATGCACAGAAGAGACTGCCCGCGTTCAGGCAGTCTCTACTGTGCATGATTGCATTGCATGAGTGAGGCGACGTAAGACTGCATCGCGTTGAGCAGTCAGGTAGCAGCCTGTTAACCCTTTAAGTGCCAGAGGGGTACGCAACGCATTGCAAAGCGATGCGTTGCGTACCCCTCTAGCACTCAAAGGGTTAACATTACCCAGGCCTCGGCCCATGTACATGGGCTTTTACACTAGTAGAACATGATAAACTAGTAATAAAAAATGTGTGAATGGAAAGTGACATATAAAACATGTTATCTAACTAAACATTCGAAAATACTGATGATGTATATAAATACAACGATCACCATAGAATATGTAAGTAAACAAGTTTGAAGTAACGTGATGTGAAGCTAAAATTAAAATATTGACGTTACGGTCTGAATTAAATGTGTGTTAAATGATTAATATGTGTAAAGAAATTGATGAGGTATAACAAAACATTTTAAGCCAGAGAGTGTCAGAGGAGTGTGCAATGCATTATGTACCATTCTGGCCCTTAAGGTGTTACACAGAAGAGTAAAAAACTTTATTATACAAAAACTGTTGCGGCCCTTCTGAGAGGCTGCCAGCCTTTTTGATAACCCCTTTCCTTTCATATTACATCATTTTTAACATGCATGATCCCACAATTATGGGAGTCTAAAAAAATTACCTCAAAATGCTGGACAGCTCTGATCTTGGGTTATTACTTAGAGGATAATTAACACTTCCTAATAGTAACCTCATTCTTACTTTACTATAGTACTATTCTAATGGCCACTGTAGATTTTGTCCTTGCATCTTGGCTCGAGAAATACAGCTTCAATCATACCTGAAGATGCAGGGAGGTCCACTATTGTTGTCATTGTGGACAGTTACAAGGACATTTCATTCCTCTGCCTAAACTTCTGTCTCATCCTGAACTGGCTGATCTGTTTATCAAACAAAGATTCTGTTTGCATGGCATTCCATCTCATATTGTCTCAGACCATGGTACACGGTTTGTCACTAGACTCTGCAGGGCATTTTGTCAACACCTGGGCATCCAACTGAATTTTTCTTAAGCCTATCACCCACAGTCCAATGAACAGACAGAATGCTATCCAGTTCCTGTACATAGCATTGATTGCTGTTTACTCCAGTATAGATATGGAGTTACTGAACCCATTCTTGTCTTCACAACCTTATAACTTTTGCTGCCATTTTGCCTGCAGCTGCCGAACCAGTCATGTTCCAGCCATTCACTTTCTGAGTCTGCTTGTGCTGTTTCCACATAGTTCTAGCCTAGTTACTGGCTTTGGTGTGCTGCACTCTAAGACTTTTTTCCAGACATTTGTGTTTGCCCCTGCTTCTCAGTTGCTGTTGTACACTTGGGTATTGAGGACCACTGGATCTTTATGTGTTTGGAGAACTGAGTCCTGTTCAGGTGGTTCTCTAGCTGAGATGCTCTTGCTGGTTTCCTCTACTCTGCCACCTGTGTTCTGACCCTGTACTGCAGCTTGTCTCAAGCAAGCCTACCTTGTGTCCAGTCTGTATTGCAGACTGACTCCAACGCCTCCTCCTTGTGTTTAATTTCTGTACTGCAATCAGACCTCAATATTTTATCTAGTCCTGTTGGTCTCTGCCTGGCTATACACACAATGATCACAATACACTTGTGATCATTTCTACAGACCCGTCATCCCTAGCACACGGTTTCCACGTTTACCCGACTTCAGCCACAGCAAGGCTACATAGTGGTCTGTCAACATTCTCTAGTTCCTCACTCTAGCACCACTCCACAGCATCTTGCAATTCACTGTGTCAACTTAAATGACAGACTAGGTCATCACAGCAGGGCATCATGACATATTTTGAGCAAACATCATTGCAAGGAAGAGGTGGCTCTATAAAGGAGAATAGGTGATAACAAGATCTGGACTGAACACTGGATCAGGCCACCTGTAGGGCAGTCGATAATCTCTGGACTGGATTGTAACAGGGGCAGTCTATTAGTACCTGAAAGCATTCCAGTCCTATAACCATTTCTAACACTATATACTAAACAAGGCTTAGAGGAAATGTGAACTAAAGCCATTTCCCTGCAAATACGATGGGACAGACGTGAGGGGCTTGCTCATATTAAAGTCTTTACAAAGAAGTTATACAAAACAAAGATCATACACTCTTGTTCAGGGGTAAGCAAACTGTGGGGCAGAGCCCACAAGGGGCACCTGAAAGGACTGCCTGCGTTTACAATCTGTTAGAACATACAGAAGAGCACATTTATCAAGGCAAAACTGGAACATTTTGGGGTAAAATAATTACACCGCAGTTATTAATGAGAAATCCCCATTGCATACAACAGAATTTGTCTTTCATAAATATGGTTGCAGGTATTTTCCTCCAGAAGCATACCTCCCAAGTGTCCCTCTTTAGGAGGGACAGTCCCTCTTTGAGACCCAAATCCCTTTGTCCCTCTTTTCTACCCATTTGTCCCTCTTTTTAGGACATCAGAATGAGTGGTGTGTATTACAATGCTCCACAGCAATAAAACATACATCAATGTGTTATTAAGTATGTGTTTATACATTAATATGGGTAATTAAAATAATTTGGTCTTGCTCTAAATCATTTATGGGTTATACAAAGAGGTGCAGATGGTTCAAGAAATAACCTAAAAATTCTGGGAAATGCCCCGGCTACCAGCCAAACCCCCAGAAACGACACCTAAAACAGAAGTGTCCCTCTTTCGCCATTTGAAATATTGGGAGGTATGCAGAAGGGTCCCACTTTATCCTTGAACACTTTGCCTCAGAGTGTCCTAAAATGTCTGCGTATGGTGCATGTACAAATATTTGTGAGGGCACAAAAGACTTGGACAATAAAAAAACAGGGGTCCAGTCTTAAAGGAGCAGTAAACTTTTATTTATGAAAACATATATTTTATACAGCATTTCCTGCTGAATAAAACAAGGGCACTCCCACTGCTGTCAGATGTTTTATTAAAAATTTATAGCAGCTCAAATAACCAGGAAGTGAATTTACTGTGTTTACTTCCTGATAGTTCTGACAGGAAGTGACAGGCAGTTTCTATCACATTCTATGGAGAACTGTATGTCTCTGTCTTTCCTGACTTTCCTCTCCATTAGAATCTAACAGGAAATCTAATTAGAATTTGATCACTAGAGGGCACTGCTAATGTAAAAAAAACATGGGTTTAAACTGTAATAACTCTGGAAATATAAATCTCTCAGCAGTGGGAGTACCATTATTTTACTCAATAGGAAAATCCCTACAATATATATTTTTCATAAAAAAGTTTCCTGCTCCTTTAAATATTTTGCCACCGCGACTAATGCATACCGTAAAGTGCAGCCACTGGCATGGGAGACTAATGCCATGGGTGCTGCTCTGGCAGATTCTTACACTTACCCAAACATGCCATTGCTTTTACTCCCTTTAGCCTGTGAATTATTTAGCTCTGTTTCTGTCTAAATTCTGCATGGTTGAATTCACTGCAGGAAAATCTAACTGTGAAGATGAGCTAGGTCTTAATTTGCATTTTTCATATTTAACATAGATGAACAAGTCTTTGAAGCTTTTTCTTATTTATATTAGAACACAACTTTTCTGTCTGCAGGAAGAAAACGTTCTGTTATATGTACATTTTGTATCGGTTTTGATGTTCTTATTGACTTCTCCCATTATAGCATTTATCACAGATCCAGTACTCCTGCAGCACTGAAGGGTTTCCACTGATGAACGATTTACAGGATAAAAAATCAGGAAAGACAAAAGGATCGGAGCGTGTATAACTTGGAGGAGAGAAGAGAGGGAGGATATGATAGAAACATTCAAATACATAAAGGGATTAAATGTAGTACAGGAGGGTAGTACATTTCAAAATAGTAGAAATGTTAGGACAAGAGGATATAGTCTACATTTAGAGGGACAGAGGCTTAGATGTAATGTAAGAAAGTTTTACTTCACTGAGAGGGTAGTAGATAAGTGGAATAGCCTACCAGTAGAAGTGGTAGAGGTTAATAGAGTGATACAATTTAAGCATGCTTGGGGTAGGCATAAGGCTATCCTGATCATAAGACAAGACCAAGGACCATGTAAGGATTGAGGTTTATACATACCTCCCAAGTGTCCCTCTTTCGGAGGGACAGTCCCTCTTTGAGACTCAAATCTCCCTGTCCCTCTTTTCTACCCTGGTGTCCCTCTTTTTAGGAGATGAGATTGTGTGGTATGTATATAAGTGTATCACATTGCTCCACATCAATAAAACTCACATTAATGTTTAGTTAATCTTCAGTATATGTGTTTATAAATTAGTCTGTGTAAATAAAATACTTTGGTCTTGTTCTATATCCTTTATTCAGTTACACAAAGAGGTGTTGACAGGTCACAAAGTAACCTAAAAATTCTCAGGAATGCTCCGCCCGCCAGCCACTCCCCCAGAAACACCATCTAAAACACAAGTGTCCCTCTTTGGCCATTTGAAATGTTGGGAGGTATGTTTATACAATAGGAAAAATGGGCAGACTAGACTCTTATGTTTCTATGGCCATACTCAGGACACGAATGCACTTTTATATAAGAAGGTTCCTTAGTGCCACTGGAGAGGTTAAAATCCTGGGTAGGGTTGGATTTCCCATTAGGTAAAATACGGAACTGCAGTTCCAAGTTTTGTGGCGCACTTCAACTATACTGTCTGTTCCCATTGTTCTGAGTTGTGGGTGTGGCCAACACAGTTCCAGTTCTGAGAACCACTCTTGGTTATGATGGTTGGATTATTAATGCAACAGTCATCTTTTTTTATGAAAATATATACTTTATATATGTTATAGGTCTTGTTCTGCTAAGTGAAACAAGGGTACATCCACTAATAGGAGATTTTTCATTCAAATTTTCACATTTATTGTTTTTAAAGGGATAGTAATACTTTATTATTACTATCTCCCATATTGTAGATATTTGCAAAATAATTTAATAGCGGCCTGGTTTATCTCTCAAACCTTTATGGTTTGAGAGATAACCGAAGGCAAAGTTCTCCCCTCCCTCCCCTTTCCCTGAAGTCAGCGTTGTACTGACTGCAGGGGAAGTCTGTCGTATGATAGGCTTGCGGCTCTGCAGCTGAGCCGAGATCGCGTCAGTGAAAAAGAATTATTTCACTGAAACGGTCTTCTACACGTGCTTGGTTTGCAAGCACATGTAGAAGACCATTTCAGTGAAATAATTCTTTTTCACTAACGCGATTGCGGCTCTGCTACAGAGCCGCCTGATGAAAGTCAGACCGGATATCCCTGCAATCGGTACTGCACTGACTTCAGGGAAGGGGGAGGGGTGAACTTTGCCTTCAGTTATCTCTCAAACCATAAAAATTTGAGAGATGAACCTGGGGGCTATTAAATTATTTTGCAAATATCTATAATATGGGGGATAGTAATAATAAAGTATTACTATCCCTTTAAATCAAACAACTGGAAAAAGCGACAGCTGTTTTTTTATTTTTTATAATGCACTCCCTGTTAGAGTTTGATTGCTAGACTACGGCTTTCCATTTTAAGTGATGGGAATAGCACTACCTCGTGTCTGCAATAAAAAACTGCAGAGTAAAGTATATAAAACAAGTTTAAGCAGCAATTACTTTTAAATGGAAAATCTCCCTTCCCACTGATTATCTTGATTGAGCAAGAAAAACCCTACAAGATTTTTTTTTTTTAAAGTTTACAGCTATTTTAATCAATTTTTATATTACTGCAACGTCCAATTCATATAATAATCGGACCAGTTTGTGACCCATATACATGCCATTTCATCTTTATTGCTTATTTGTATTCTGTAGGTTAAAGGAGTAATAAACGTTTTTATGAAATAGTAGATATTATAGCATTTTTTCTATTTACTTAAAAGGGTATGTTCACTGCTTGAAGTTATGTTATTCAAACGTTACACTAGTTCAAAACTGTTATACTGCCTTCAAATATAAAGATATTCAGGGAGCTTACTTTCTGAATGTTTAAACTGCCAGGAATTAACTAGTTACTATCACATTCTATGGAGAACAAGGGTGTGATAAAGTGACAATAATGTGGAGATAACTTCTCCAATAATATCACTTCTCCAAGGTCTATGTTATTCTATGGAGCCAATGTACTATGATTTTTCCAACACTGGAGATCTTAGTGCATAGGCTCCATAGAATAACATAGGAATTGAAGAAGTGATATCACTGGAGAAGTCATCTCCAGTTTATTCTCACTTTATCACACCTAAGTGCATAACCACCCTGATGTCAGTGACTCACCTCTCCCATAAAGTGTAATAGAATAACTGTCTGAAATGATGCCACTAGAGGACAGGGTTAATCCACTGCTCCTTTAAGTGCATTCTCTTTGACAGATAGTAGCAAAACAGACTTGAGAAGGATTTAAATGAGGAGGAGGGGTGTTCTCAGGGCTGGGGTTAGGGGCACCAAGGATTTTTTGCATAGGACACATGAGATATTGAAACGGTCCCATTTCTGGCGTTGGAAGGGCATAGCAAAAGATATAATGCCTTGAAGACGTTTTAGCAACCAAGTTCTTTAAATAATCTGATCACTGTAGAGAGAACTCTGGTATGTCCTGAAGTATCCAGGGCAGTCAGTTACAGTTCTTCTTTCCTGCTAAAAGCATTTGCTTGTTAAAAACTACCGTTAATCAATGTCAATGCACTGGAAGCATGTAATTGATTTCTACTCATAGAAGCTTCAGGGATCGCAGTACTAATGGAAGTTGTGCCATTGACACTAATATCACACAAACTTCTCTTTCAGGTCTTCAAAAATATCAACCCAGAAGAAACAGCACATGGACAAGGAAGTCGTAGACTCATCAGTTTTACTTTGTCAGGTAAAAATCCAATGACAAAAGCTCATGGGGTGGGAATAAGTCCTGTGGGACACAGGACACTGAAGGTGCTGAATTGCTGAAGAACTATAGCAATTCTGGGGAAAACCAACAGGGCCATAGGGGACAATACAAATTCTCATAGATTTAATGTTTATACATCTCCAGTCCATTGATTTTTAATGTGTTTTGAAACTTCTCTAGCATCCAAGGGGTTAAAAATCCCATTAAATCAAAAGTCTTGTATACAGTGATGCAGTTGGCTTGCTAAATCTCTTACAAGAGTCTTATTGCCTCAAAAGGAAGTCATTTTTGATGGTGCAAGTGGGACACATTAAAGGGATAGTAATACTTCATTTTAACTTTATTTTATTTTGTAGGCATTAAAAAAACATGAAGAATGATATAAGTCTTATCTCTGAAACATTTATGGTTTAAGAGATATTCACAAACAAAGTATCCCCCCCCTGTTCAACCAGATAAGAAGGGAGATGCCCAGGTAGACTGCAGAGAGGGACAATCTTCAATTAAGATAATGGAAAAAGCTGAAAAACTTTTCAAGGGGGGAAGGGCTTTCATTGTTTTCATACAAAGAAAATTGTCCCCTTCTGTTATCTGTACTGTCATACAACCTGATCCACATCTGAGAAGAGATGGCTTACACTAGGAAAAAGGGGCGGGGAGGGGAACTTTGCTTGTGAATATCTCATAAACCATAAAGGTTTGAGAGATAAGACTTATATCATTCTTCATGTTTTTTTAATGCCTACAAAATAAAATAAAGTTAAAACGAAGTGTTACTATCCCTTTAAATTTTAATGACTTAAAGTGGATGTATCACCTATGCACAACATCCTCTAAATAGTTAGGTGACACATCCAATAGCATTAAAACATTATTATTATTTGTTTTTAAGCTTCCGTTTGGTTTAAATGTAACTTTCAAAAGTATCTGCTGCAGCAACTTCCGGGTGACTGCAGTTCTGTGCTGTTCTCCGCGGATACAGAGCTCTGCCTCTGCTCCCCTCCCTCCTCCGATGACAGAGGCGGCTGTCAGTAAACTGGAGCTGTCTCATTGGCAGAGATCGATATGTAGCCAATGAGACTGCTCCATCTTACTGACAGAAGTTTCCGTCATTGGAGGAAGGAGGAGAGCAGAGGCAGAGCATCGGGCTTCACTCTATACGGAAGTGGCTGCAGCCCAGACTTTTATAAGTAACAACGGAATCTTAAAAACAAATAATAATAATGTTTTAATGCTATTGGATATATCACCTAACTATTTAGAGGATGTTGTGCATAGGGGATACATCCACATTAATGCTTTAGAGTTACTATTTAAAGGGATAGTAATACTTCGTTTTAACTTTATTTTGTTTTGTAGACATTAAAAAAATATGAAGAACGATATAAGTCTTATCTCTCAAACCTTTATGGTTTAAGAGATATTCACAAGCAAAGCTTCCCCCTCCCGCCCTTTTTTCCTAGTGTAAGCCATCTCTTCTCAGATGTGAATCTGGTTGTAAGACCAGACAGATAACAGCAGGGGACAATCTTCTTTGTATTAAAACAATGAAAGCCCTTCTCCCCTCGACAAGTTTTTCAGGTTTTTCCCTTATCTTAATTGAAGATTGTCCCTCTCTGCAGTCTACCTGGGCACCTCCCTTCTGATCTGGCTGAACGGGGGGGGATACTTTGCTTGTGATTATCTCTTAAACCATAAAGGTTTGAGAGATAAGACTTACATCGTTCTTCATGTTTTTTTAATGCCTACAAAATAAAATAAAGATAAAACTAAGTATTACTATCCCTTTAAACTTATTTGGGATTCAGTGTAGCAAAAAACTCACAAGAGTGATATATACCTTTTAATGGCTAACTGAGGACATTGAAAGTGCAAGCTTTCAGGACACTAAGGCCCCTTCAGGCATAGGTTAACAAAAGCCAGAATAGAGTACATATAATTTCATATCTATGCAGACTGTATATTTACTAAGTTAATTGACCCCCACTTTGTACTCATATATTTTGTTTTAAATGAATGTCATACTCTGTAAATATAAATGCAGTGTTGTTCTAGCTTTATTTGTTAACCCACGCCCAAAGAAGGGGCCTTAGAGTCCTGAAAGCTTGCATTTTCTATGTCCTCAGTTAGCCATTAAATGGTATCACCTTTATATCACTCTTGTGAGTTTTTTGCTACACTGAATCCTATCTGTTCTACTGGCTAACTTGTTACCATCTATTTTTCTGTATTAAAACTTATGAAACATAAATTAATTATTCTATTGCCATTAGACTTATACCAGTAGTGGACTATGTGAGGCCCTTTAGCAGCTACCAGACTACAACTTCCATCATTCCCTGTTAGCCATTGGCTGGCAGATAATGATGGCAGTTGTAATCTGAAAGTATCTGGAGGACCTCACATTTAGGGACATGGAGGACGAATTTAGGAACTTGGAGGTGGGTTGGGAAAGGACAGATATTGAAAATGGGAGAAGCAAGGAGAGAAGCATAGAAGAAAGAATGAGGAGAAGCTCGTGGGCAAGAGCACAGGAGAGAAGCATAGGAGAAAGAATGAGGAGAAGCTCACGGGCAAGAGTGTATGGCAGGAGAAAGAGAGATAAAATGGCTGAAGGACAGTATAGGAATGTGAGAAGGAAAATATATAAGGAGGAAACTGAAGAAAGAGTGATGGTGATAAAAGGAATAAAAATTCCCATGGATTTAATTGGTGACATTTAGGGGAGAAGGAAATTAGGTATTTTGGGGAAATGAGATGGAGATATCAGGGTCCTGCAGCAATATAAGTAGGCCTTGGGGCCTGAGGGATTATAATGGCTTTAACCAATTTGGTGTCCACTTACCTTTCACCTCCAGCCCAACTAGCAATTTTGATAGGTGTTCTCATTGTCAAAGTGGGACACATAATGACATATCAGCTACTCTAAGGAGAGTAGATAAAGTCATTTTTCATAATACTCCATCATTTAACAATTTTCAGAAATAAGTCTTTCATCTCATTTCATCACTACAGGGCTTTCTATTTGAATCTGCAAGGAATGTTTATAGTTAATTTGGGGAACTCTCACAACAAATACCATGATGCTAGAAAAGTGGTTAGAGGTACTTCAAGCGCCTAATTGATGTACAATTTCACAGTATTGTGAAAAACAATATTAAAGGACAACTAACATGAAAAATTGTAAAATAATATTTAAAGCGGAACTACCACCATAATTAGTCACCCCATAATTAGTCACCCTGCAATAATTAGGCAGATGGCGACTAGCTTAATAATAATCTTACTTCTCAGAACTACACGATTCTAAAGAAATCCTTAATCTTTGGAGACTGGAAGCCAGACATCAGCGCAGACATCTTGTCTGCACTCCTGCGTTGTCAGTCCCAGTCTCCATTTAAAAGCACTGCACTGTGCTGAAAGGCACCGGAAGGGACTGACTGTGCAGGCGCGCAGACTACGCTAACCTGGCCATCAGTCTCCAAAGAGTAAGGATTTCTTTAGAATCGGCTCATTTTGAGAGGTAAGATAACTATTATTAAGCTAGTTGCCATCTGACGACTTTAAATATGGTTGTAGTTCCGCTTTAAGATTAGTATTTTATTAGTTAGTCACTGTTATTCCTACCTATGGAAGTATCAGCATTATAAACATGCATTCTTCCATGTAAAATTCTCCCCCGCTAACTTCTCCTCCCTGGAGCTGGTGTTCTGAGCACTAGAGAGGCAGTTGCTGTTACATCACACACCCGTACAACCAGTAGGAATAAAGCTGTCACTGGCAACTTCAGCTCTTGATGAAAAATGGAAAACCAGCTTGAGACAGACCTATACAGTTAGAGATGTGAATGTATAATGTGTCTACTTCCAGAGGTGGGAGATTCCTGGATTATCTGGCAAAAAACAAAATGAGATTTAGCATCTTTTAGTTTTCCTTGGTAAAGAACCACTACACTAAAATCATTTTTAGCCAATTAAACTTTCTTTAATTCTTGTGATAAAAGTTGCTAGTTATGTTTTTCACTGGTGTTGGTCCTAAATGGAGTCGTTTTATTGGAACGCTATATACATACTTGTTCATGCTTTGATTTGGAAGAGATCAACTGTAAGTATTAACTTACAAGATGGAGTTCAGTATGCCTCTGCATTTATATATTTTACTTACTATTATTTTACATATTTGAACTATATATTCTATCATAATTATCTATTCAAAGTCTGTATGACCTTAATTGTAGATATGAGGGAATAGATCACCATAATCATAAATGCCAGTGTGTGTGTACAAGTGATAATGGCATTACTGAATTTTGTCCCTAGTTACGGCACAGGATATGTGAAGTATCTACATTTGGAAATTGAGTTGAGTCTTATTTTTGTGTTTTCCATTACATAAAGTCTGTGTCACTGAGCTTTGAGTCATATGTGCTGTAGTTATGTCACTGAGCAAATTAGCAGGAGTTCTGTAAAAAGGATGCGTAATCCAATATTCTTTGAGGGAAAACAAAGACACAGTTCAAAGCCTTCTTCCAATTTACAATCAATAGCAGCAAACAGATGATTCATTTAAAGGGATAGTAATACTTCGTTTTAACTTTATTTTATTTTGTAGGCATTAAAAAAACATGAAGAATGATATAAGTCTTATCTCTCAATCCTTTATGGTTTATGAGATATTCACAGGCAAAGTTCCCCTCCCACCCCTTTTACCTAGTGTAAGCCATCTCTTCTCAGATGTGAGTCTGGTTGTAAGACCAGACAGATAACAGAAGGGGACAATTTTCTTTGTATGAAAACAATGAAAGCCCTTCCCCCCTTGACAAGTTTTTCAGCTTTTTCCCTTATCTTAATTGAAGATTGTCCCTCTCTGCAGTCTACCTGGGCACCTCCCTTCTGATCTTGTTGAACAGGGGGGGGATACTTTGTTTGTGAATATCTCTTAAACCATAAAGGTTTGAGAGATAAGACTTATATCATTCTTCATGTTTTTTTTAATGTCTACAAAATAAAATAAAGTTAAAATGAAGTATTACTATCCCTTTAAAGGAACACTGATAGCGGAAAATGAACTAGGTTTATATGCACTTAAATACCCTGTACTTCACGCTCACAACTGTAAAAATTCTGTATTTTGCTTTCTGAGCACTAAAATCTAGTCCTACATATGCTCTGAGGGAGCAGCCATTCCTGTCTTTTTCTAGGGCTATAACTACCACATCCATTTTGACGTGATTGTTTAGGATTGTATGCAAGTGACCAGAGATAACAGCTTTTCGGCATATAAGAGCCGTGGGCACAACTCACAATAAATGAAAAGTTTACACATGCTTCACAAACAAGTTTAGGATTATATTTTAGAGATGTAACATGAAGAATTCATTTTACATAATCTAGCTGTAAATACATGATATTTAAAGTTGCATCAACCACTTTTTTATTTTTTTGGTGTTTGCGTTCATTTAAACATCAGCCTGCTTCTTTACTTAGGTCAGTGATTTTCAACCAGGGTTCAGTGGCACTTTGGTGTGCCACGGACATCATCTTAGGGTGCCTCATGTTTTCTATGAAGACCAACAAAAATGGATTTTTAAATAAAGATTTATAGAAATTGTTATGCACATTATGTTTAATTTTGTTATTATGATTAAAAGACCTAATAATAACTGTATATTTATGTATTGTACCCCTCTTATGCCCGTGATAAAGCACATCAAATATGTCAGGGGTGCCCCAAATGTTCTAGATTACTTGTTATGGGTACCCCAAACAAAAAAAGATTGAGAACCACTGACTTAGGTACATTGTTTCATAGGAACCAAAACACAAAACTAGGGGGTCTCATGACACATGAGGCCTCATTCATCATGTTAACCCCTTAAGGACCCATGTCGTGCAAGCACAGTCATGGGTGAACTTGCCATAAGGACCAATGGCGTTCCTCACACGTCACAGAACACAGGGCCCTGAATCGATTCCTGAAAGAAATAAAAAAACACGTGGTCCTTAACTTCCAGCCTCGCCTTCGAGTGGGTTAAGGGGTTAATGAGGTGCAATTCTGGAGGAAACCAAATGCACCATAAAAGTAGATGAAAACTCCCACTGATTTAAAGGGAGCTGTTAACTCCCTGAATGCTACAGAGGGCTCCAACCCATTGCAAACCAATATGAAGTCCTTTCTAGCATTCAGGGGATTAAAGCCCCAAGTTAAATCAGTGGATATTAATTTCTATATTTTCCACATGCTGAATTTGGTTTGCTCCAGAATTGTACCTTCTTTAGTTTTATCAATTAGGACCATGATTTCACCAGCATTGCCCCCTGGAAAAAGGATATGCCTGTTTTTTTAAAGGAGAAAGAACACCTCCTAAAAATAACCTTGAAATGGTTATCATTTATAGTGGAATCCAGGCTTATATTATAGGTTTAAAGGTTTAAAAAAATAAATAAATAAATAAATATATATATATATATATATATATATATATATATATATATATATTATGGTTTAAGAGATATAACATTTTAACCCTTTGAATGCCAGAGTGGTACGGAATGAATTGCTTTGCAATGCATTCCATATCACTCTGGCACTCAAAGGGTTAAAGTTCCCCCTCCCTTCCCTCTCCCTGACATCAGCTGTAAGCTGACAGCAGGAGAGCCTGGTCCGGAGACCGTCATGCGACTCTTCAGCAGAGCCGAAATACAGCAGTTTAAAAAGAAATACTTTATTGGAATGGTCTACAAAGTGTGCTTGCAAACTAGGCACATTTTGTAGATCGTTTCAATGAAGCATTTCTTTTTAGATTTCAGTATCTCGGCTCTGCTGAAGAGCCGCCTCGAGTCAGCCGACACGCATCCCCTGCTGTCAGCTTTACAGCTGACATCAGTGACGGGGGAACTTTAAAACATTCTCTCTCTCAAAACATAAAGGTTTGAGAGATGGGACTGGGATCATTTAGTTTATTTTTTTAATAGCTACAATATTTAATTTGTTTTAAAAAGACATTACTATCCCTTTAAATTAAAAAATGGAGTTCTATAATATCCATATTGTCGTTAAAGGATGTGAGCCCCATGTCATGATGTTTTTATTATTTATTTTAAATGTCCATCCTTTCTTCTTGCACCTGTAGCCGTTAGGTCTAAAAATGCAAGAGCAACTGTACAATACATAGACTTGGGAAGCACAGTGGTGGAATTGAATGGAATGAATGAGTGATCACACAGGAAGGAGACAGTGTTCAGTATTTCTGGGTCTGTGAAGTTGTAACAAGCACATGGCAGATCAGTGGAAATTTGTGTTTATCTGGATGCTGTTTGTTTTAGGAGTATAGAGAATTGCACAGCCTGTTTTATGTCTTACTATATATATAGTCTTCTGTTGGAAATATGTTAGAGCTAAAGCAAATGTATTCTGGTATTGTTTTGTGGTAACTGCCTGCTGATACTGGATTTTATTTTATGGTAGAGATATATTGTTATACTAGTGTAAAAGCCCTTGTACACGATGAGGTAAAGAAGCCGGTCCTGCTCTGCATTCTCTCGATACAGTCTTGCGCAGTAGAGACTTCCCGAATGCACAGAATGCTCCCAGCATTCTGTGCGTTCAGGCAGTCTCTGCTGCACATGACTGTATCGAACAAACATTCTAGCTTTTTATATGATAGGATTGGTAACAGGTGGTGCTTATTATGTTGTTGCCTTGAGAATATGATTGTGGTAAATACTGATATTATGCTGTTTGCGGAATAACCCATGCAATGCTAGCACATAAGAACTTACTGTGGTATAAATGTAACATGTTTCCTTGGTAGCTTTCCCCAGTGTTGTGGTGCTTCATACTCACATGTAGTTTCACATTCAGTCCTTAGTCTCTGTGTAGGAGAGATTGGGACAATATCAGGTCTGGTAGTGCCTCCATCTGACTGACACCTGCTTAGAGATTGGATAAATCCAGTCACATGACACAGTATAGTAAAATAATATTGTTTACCATTTTTAACAGGTGAAGACAGGTCAACATATAAACAATAATTCAAAATGTAATGAGTAATAACCTAAATATAGGGACCTGAATAACGACAACCCTTTGTGTCCTCCCTAGATAAGGTGGATATAGAACTACTACTAATGTTGAAAATCAAAAGAATGCCAGTTACTGCGAGGGTGTGTGACCTAGCCTTCTCTCTGGTACTGTCATCTAGTCCCATGGAGCTCTCCAGACATCACACAGGGAGAGGAGAACTTGGCCATTATGTGGCTCTTCAACCACTATAACATAAGATGGTCCTGATAATAACATAAGGTGACATCCACCCACTACAGGATAAAGGTGGCCTCCACAAATTTGCAGCCTCTCTCTCTTCTCTCTTTCTACTCCTCCTTTCCACTCTTCCTTGCAGCTTTCTATGAGCTGGGAAGCTTTGACCTCATATCCTATTGGACTCAAGGCATCAAGTGATCATGTTACCCATGATATTACACAGTATGCACTAGGTACTCTGCTATCTTCTTCTGTAAAGGTTTAGCAAACACTGTGCTGGCGTGGTTCTGTTTAAGAAAAAATGTAAAACAGTGTGGTCAGGATGAGAATGGGTAAGTTTGTACTTGTTTGGTGGGGAGTGAGCTCATCTGATGTTGTTCATTGATCTTGCTATAGCAGGAGGACCTTGCTAAATAAATGCCTGTAATATCAGTTCGATGGGGTGAGAGAGGAGGGTTTCTACATAGAGGAATGATTGGGGGAGATGCTGTTACTGTCAGTGATAAATTACAGCATATGTTGATGCCTTCTTAACTGTGCTGCCCTCACCTGGTGGCAGCATTAGGATAAATAGGCAAAGAAAGACAGCAGGACATGGTACTGAACTCTCATGAAATGTATATTATAGAAATTGCTCTTCATTATATGTAATACTGGCAAGGTCCTCTGAATGTATACCTAATCTGTAAATACAATTATGTGCTCATTTCTACATATTTGTTTCTCGGTGTATTTGCACAACTATCAAACATAAGGATTTTGCTGGGTGCAATGTTCACAAGGGATAAGGATTCTGCAGTTCAATATATTGGGCGTTTTGCAGAATCAGTTTAATTTTTGTTAGTGGAATGTCCATCTCATCATGGATCAAATGGGTTCAACTCTTGGGTGTCAGAGAGACCTTCAAAACTGTGCTCCCATATATATCAGTGCCATTCTTTTTCTAGATTTCCAGGCCCTGGGTTTGAAGAAAGGGATGTTTTTCAATCCAGATCCATACCTGAAAATCTCCATTCAGCCTGGCAAACACAGCATCTTCCCAGCACTCCCTCACCATGGACAGGAGAAAAGGTCAAAGATCATATGCAACACCGTCAACCCTGTCTGGAAAAGAGAGGTAAACAGATTTGTAATTTTGCCCTATAATTAGAGACGTTTCTGTATAATCCAAATAATACTGTTGAAAAAAAACTTCAAATAATAATACTGTTTCATTATGAGGAATCAAAGTAGTGTTTTACCTGGGCGATTATTAATTTAAAAAGCATTACATTTAGAACTGACCTGATATTTTAAGGTCAAATCCAGAGTATGAAAAGTCACCACTAGGTGGCCTGCTGTTATTGACTTATATGGAAGACTACATTCAGGGACCTTAAGTTCTGGAAACACAGCAAAAGAAAATTCCTGTTTGTTATCTCCCAGTAAAGAGAATACTGCTGTTTTTCTTAGAAGGTAAATCCTACAGTATATGCTGCTCATTTAAACATTACTATTTATGTAACAAAATAACATTCAACCAGACGCATAGGCCTCAATTCAATATGCCCCGTTAAAACTGTAGGTAGGTCAAAAATGTATACGAACCGGGACACACACACACACTGTCACAGTCGGAATTCAATTATCGTACCAAAAGAAACCACAATGAACGTTGGGCCAAAGAACATGTCTTTTGGTTCAACATCCGATGTGTGTTTTTTGTTCCCAAAACTCAATTTAAATAGCATGATACATGGGAACATCAAAGTAAAATAGCTAAAGCAAGCATGAGGTCAAACACAGTCACCCTCTCAAACACTAACCCTATGCTACCCCTAACATGAAAGTTAAACAATACTAGCCCTAACACTAATAACCCAGAGCTGTATCGCTTACCTGTAATCCACTGTCAGTCTTCTTCTTTAATCTTCTATCTTCCATCTTCTTTTTTCTCTTCATCTTCATTCTCCTGATCTTCTGTCTTTTAATCTTCTTCTTTGTTCAAAATATGTCACTGTAAAGAAATAAAAACTGTCCAAATTAAAGATGCCCCCAAAAATGATGCATCACAGATATGCTGGCCTTAACCCATGGCATGCCAGAGGGGTATGCAATGCATTGTGAGTGCTGTGAACCCCTCTGGCATTCCAAGGGTTTCATTGATGCTGGCAGTCCAAGATAAAAAATAGATGATGGCAGTCCAAGTTAAAAAGAGGTGATGGAAGCCCAACAAATAAATCTGATCTCACTGTTCAACAGTTACAAGTATGCTGCTACCGCCTCTGCTGGTGGAAATGCAGAGGAACAAATCCACCCCCCAAGTTACCTCTCGGGGTGATCTAACCCTCTATAAGCTGATTGGCTGGGAGGTGACAGTTGTAGGTGTAGAGTGGGAATAATTTTGAACAGAGACTGGCCATATAAAAGTCAGTCTCTATTCAATTTCACCACAGAATGGCTCAGCAAATGGCCCAAGAGGTAACTTGGGAGGGGGGATTTGTTCCTCTGCATTCCTGCTGCCAACGGTATCGGCAGCATCATACTTGTAACACTTGAACTGCCAGATAAGATTTATATCCTGGACTGCCATAATCTCTTTTTATCTTTGACTGCAATCATCAAATCAGCCCTTGGAATGGCAGAGGGGTATGCAACACATTGCTCTGCGTACCCCTCCTGCACTCCAAGGGTTAAGGCCAGCATATATTCGATGCATAGATTTTGGGTGTGCCTTTAATCTGGACATTTTTTTTTTCAGTGACATATTTGGAACAAAGAAGAAGATTAAAAGACAGAAGATCAGAAGAATGAAGATGAAGAGAAAGAACAAGATAGAAGATTAAGGAAGAAGACGAACAGTGAATAATGAGGGTGTTGAAGACCCAGATGGACATCAGGATAACATGTAAGTGTTTATTTTCCAGGGATGTTGTTACTTTAGGGGGATTAACCCTGTGAGTGCCAGTGAGGTATGCAGATATTTGCAATGCGTTGCACTGACACTCACAGAGTTAATTGTTTTACCATTGATCACATTTCTTTAGTACTTTTTTCCCAGGTTTTTTCCCTTCAGTTCCTACGTCGGAAAGTTGAAATTTTCTATGGCCAAAAGTGCTTTTTTTCCAGTGGTATTTTGGCACAGCACAGTGATTGAATGGTTTACTGTGCTTGTAAAACTACCATAGGCTGTTTCGTTTGGCGACAGGGACAATGAAATCCAGGCCCTAAATGGAGATGTCCCTTGAACAACCCTTTCACTTTTCTTTTCTATCAGTATGGAAATTCGGCCAGCAAGACAGTATGGAAAAAGGCTTTTTTCCAGCGCTTTTCCTACTTCTGCTATTTAATTCTGCTATTTCATTATAGCGGAAAGAAGAATGACCTTTCCAAGGCTCTTAATAATGGCCTGATAGGCCCCAGGCTTGGTAAAAAGGCTGCTGTCTTTGGGGTAACACTCACAATAATGGTTCTTTTCTCCAGTCATTAACTAGCGCCCCTCCCCCCATTTACATTAATTTGCTCAGAAAATCCTAATAATATTTTCAGTCAGCCCTAGATGTTATGTCCATGGAGGTGGACATGACAGTTGCTAGCAGGAGCATACAACCTCAGACTATGCCTACTGAACATGGTAATCTTAACCCTTTAAGAACCAGAGGGATGTGAAATGCATTACTTTGAAATGGATTGTGCACGCCCAAGTAGGCTCATGCTGTCTCCAGCTCTCAGTTTGAAAAAAACTGCCAGCATCTGTCATGTCGGCCTCCATGGACATGACATGCAAGACTGGTGGAAAATGCTATCTCTTGAACAAAGACACAAGATCATGGGTGTCTTAGTGGCCTTCATTCACACACTGTGCATTTCCATGACACCCTATCTGGACAACCTCTTGCTCAAGGCTCCCTCATAGGAGCTCTTGTCCCAGCACATCCAAGACTGTGCTCAACTGATGGTCAAGCACAGGTTGCTGAAGTCCTCCCCAGTCCCTTCCTAGGGGTGAGGTTCGACACCCATCAGGGGGAAAGCTTTCCTGTCGGAAGATAAAATTTATCAAGTCATGCAGGAGGTGTCGTAAGCCCTGGTACCTGTATTCCGTATTGGACGTAAGAGAAAATAGGATTTTAGTGTTCTTACCTGTTAAATCCTTTTCTCTAGAGTCCATATGAAAAACAGGTCTCCCACCAAGTGAAAGGGACTTCTGTTTGGTCTCTCCTGTATGGGCTTGCTGAGTCCTCTTAGGGTCTTTCTTTTCAAGAGCTTTCCTTCTTCTTCTGTCACTTGCCTTGTTAGTGTGGCTTCAGCCAAATTCATACTTGGGCTAAAGGTGAGGGGAGGGGTTAAACTGGAGGAATGGCTGTGAGTCTCCACCTTCAAGACTCTTTTGAGATGCCCTGTCCTGCCCTCCAGAGGAGGGACTCAACCCCATGGTATCTATGTTCCATATGGGCTATAGAGAAAAGGATTTAACAGGTGAGAACACTGAAATCCTACTTTATGGAGCCAATGCGCTAAGATTTCCCCAACTTTGGAGATCTTAGCACATAGGTTCTATAGAATAACATAGGAACTGTAGACGTGATATCACTGTAGATGCCCTCTCTATTTTATCACCTCTTTATCACTCCTTAGTGCATAAATCCCCTTGTGTCACTGACCAAATATTTATGGACTGCACTTTACCACCTGATAGACACCCTATCAGAAGATCTGCTTCCCTGGTAGCAGATCTGCTGGCAGTGCTGGGGCTTCAAATGTAGCAAACGGGGAGCAGATAGTCTCCGAGTGTACCTGTACTGCATCACAAAGGGCAGTTTCCTTCCTTGAGCAATGCAGTTTGCAATACATGGTTGTATCTGGCTTCAAAGGCCAAAACAGAAGGTCTAAGGATCCATAACATAGGATTTTAGTGTTCTCACCTGTTAAATCCTTTTCTTTACAGTCCATATGGAACACAGGTACCATGGAGTTGAGTCCCTCCTCTGGAGGGTAGGACACATCTCAAAAGAGTTTTGAAGGTGTAGACTCCCAGCCATTCCTCCAGCTTAACCCCTCCCCTCGCCTTTAGCACCAGTATGAATGTGGCCGAAGTCACACTAACAAGGCAAGTGAGAGAAGGAAATCTCCTGAGAAGAAAATCAGGAGTTTGTGCTGATAGCCACAAATGTCTGGGTTTGTGTTCCTGCCAAAGGGGTACATTTTCGGACTCCGATACAGCTGATAGTAGCTGCACAGAGTAACCCAGGATTTTTTTACTAAGTTTGCCCCCATTGGAGCAGACTGAGTAAAATGTGATAATTGTCCTTCACACTTTTAGAATGACCTCATGACATCATACCTGGGAACTCTCCAGATTTGCTCCTGAGACTCCGGTTTTTGCAATTAATTACCAGGTCTCCGTGTACAGAGGCTGATTCTCCAGCAGTGGTTAGTTTCTCCTGAAACTCTGCTCACTTCTCCTCTTTCCCACCCTGTTCTTCCCACTTCCTTCCAACTTCTCCGTACCACCTTGTTCTGCCTATCTCCTACGCACTTCCTGCCTACTTTATGACACAGTGATGGTAAGCCCCACCCACATGATTAAGCCCCACCCCTCTATGATGCAAATAACATTATTTACATCTCCCTGGCTGGCAGTACTTGAGCCCTATCCAGGGGATCAAGGGGTGGAAGTTCTCAGGTATGCATGCCATCACATACCCACAATCTCCAACTATCATTCAATAAACTGGTTGGGAAAATAAGAAAGAAAATAATATTTACAATTTTAAGTAGCACATCCCCTTTAATGGTCAACTTTGGAATGTTACTTTTCACAAAATGAATATGTTCTTTGGTGCTGACCTTAAGAGCTAAAATGAAAAGTTTAATTAATAACTTATAATTTGGTACTGTCTTCTGCAGCTATTTAGCTTTGTCTCCCTTCCCACTGATGTCTTAGAAATTGAAGTAAAGGATAAGTTTGCAAAAAGCCGTCCAATTATCAAGCGTTTTTTGGGAAAGCTGTCCATGCCAGTACAGCGCCTGTTGGAACGGCATGCAATTGGGTAAGGGATATACAGATGTGACTGAACAAATGTTTAATAATATGCTTTTTAAGAGAAAGCTAACATCTTCTGTTAATAACACTCCCCCTTACCTTGCTATGGGCAGAAAATCCTAATGACCCCTATGAATTTTGCCTTTGTGCCTTAATTCAAAAGAGTCAGTCCTGGATGTCATCTCCAAGGAAGCAGATGTGACAATTCCTACCAGTTTTTGCAAAATGAATCAGACAGAGTACATGAGCCTGCTCATTGGATGGGGGGTGCAGAACTTATTGTGAAGCAACAGGTTTCTCTCCCCTCTGGTTCTTTAAAGCGGGACTTTCAACATAGGTAAAGTCGCCTTGCAATAATTAGGCAGGTGGTGACTAACTTAATGATAGGTATCTTGCCTCTTAGAATGACTCCTTTCTAAAGAAATCCTTACTCTTCCGAGACCGTAAGCCAGGAATCAGCGGAGACCTCTTGTCTGAGCGACTGCACTGTCAGTACCGGTCTCCATTGAGAACTACTGCACTGTGCCACAAGGTAACCGGAAGTGACTGACGGTGCAGACACACAGACTGCACTAACCTGGCCGTCAGTCTCGGAAGATTAAAGATTTCTTTAGAATGGTGTAATTCTTAGTGGTAAGTGAACTATTATTAAGATAGTTGCCACCTGCCTGATTTTTGCAGGGTGACTTTACCTATGCTGAAAGTGCTGCTTTAAGAATTAAAATTACCATTTTCAGTTAGAAGAGTTTGAGGACCTGTGATCTTGCAAGAAACTGTTATGTCTGCCTCCATGGACACAATACCCAGGACTGATTGCCGATGTTATCTCTTGAACAAAGGCACAAGGGCAAAATGTTTACCAACATTAGGATTTTATGGCCATAGTATTGTATGTGTAGGGTTATTAGTAGGAGGTGTTAGATTTCCTTTTAATAACGACAATGATCATCTCCATCAGTCATGCAAAATTTAATTTCTTAGGTACAAGTTACTTCACAGACTGTAAAATAAAAATAAAGATATTGTTTTATTATTTCCTTTCATTTATGCATGGCATCCAATAAGAAAGATAGGAAATACATATTTTTTATGACATGTATGTTCTATATTATGTCAAGTCTGGGCCTATGATTCTACGTCTGTTGTTGGACTATATCTTCCCAACATCTTCATCTGGATTTTATTTGTGATTTCCTATTTGCAGAATACAGTAGTATTATTTGGGCTTCATGCATAATGGAAAATAGGATAAATTCCGTACATATCAAGGGCACATAGGCAAAAAATAAAAATTCCCCAAATTTCCCATTGATCTAAATGATGCTTTTAACATCTTTGGGGAGAGTCACTAAGTGGTGATAAAGAGGTGATAAATTGGAGATGACTTGTCCAGTTCCTGTGTTAATCTAGGGAGCCTTTTCATTAAGATCTCCAAAGCTGAAGAAATTGTAGAGCATAGGCTCCATAGAATAACATAGGAATTGGAGAAGTGATAAACTGGAGAAGTCATCTCTGCATTATCACCTCTTTATCATGCCTTAGTGAATCTCCCCCAATGAATTTTAGTGACTGGAGACATATCTAATATTCTACAGGTGTAAAGCCTCATTCAAATCAATGGTAATTTGGGGAATTTTACCCCTTTCTGTATAGAATCCTAAGGTAGAGGTATAAAATACTGTTTAGTGGGAATTACTACTTGGCGCGACATCTGCCTATTCAATTAAATAGAAACTGTGACTATAGGAATATGTGACAATGGGAGAGATTCACTAAGAGGGGAAAAGAGGTGATAAAGTGGAGATGACTTCTCCAGTTTATCACTTCTCCAATTCCTATGTTATTCTATGGAGCCTATGCACTACGATTTGTTTCTTCAACACTGGAGATCTTAGTGCATAGGCTCTATAGAATAACAGGAACTGCAAAAGTGATAAACTGGAGACGTCATCTCCACTTTATCGCCTCTTTATCACTGCTTAGTGAATCTCCCCGCAATGTGTTTTACAGGATTACTCAGTAAGGCAGGAGTCCTACATACAGCTGTATGTCTATACTTTTTTTTGCATTTAAACTCTGTCATGGTTAGTGGCTGGAGTATTGATGTCTGTTATGTTCTATGAGAAAATGTGAACTAAATAAGTACTTCAAATGTTATATGTAAATACACTGAACAGAAGATAAAAGCAGGGGCATTGCTAGGTACTGGCTGAGGGGACTAAACCCTCAGGTATCATGCCTAATATTCCAAGGGGGAGATGCACTAAGGGTCAGTGCAATGGTAAAAGGTGTTTGGTGATGTGGCAATCACCTTGCCTTGGACACTATTAAACACTTTGTCATATGCACTAAGGATTTTCTATGCAAGTGGAGGGGGAGACACTTTAAACATTAGCAATGGCATAATGCTGGCAATTTCTTAGGGAGGGCAAGTGGGGGAGCAGAAAAGATATGATCCAACTTCAGCATCAAGAACCCCATAACCCTTAAAAGTGCCATAGAGATCTGCAACACATTAGTCTGCAATGCATTGCACACCCTTGTGGCACTGAAGTGTTTATAAGTTAAAGATCCCTCTGCCTCACTTCACAAATCATATAGAGACATTTAGAACCAGCAAAGAAATTGTTACCTATAACAGCTTCTCTCCCATTTTTGTCTTTACATGAGCGGCTGTTTAGCTATTTGCAATACATAGTGGACTATCTGCAGATCAGCTGGTTCATGTAAACAGAAGAATTGCCAGGACTTCAAACAGCTGATCAGTTCTCTCATGTAAGGATAGGACACGCAGAGAAGCTGTTACATGTGACGGTTCTGAGTGATGCTACATGATTTGTGATGGAAGGCAGAGGATTCTTTAGGTTATAACCCTTTCAATGCCACATCACTATATCACTTATGGTTAAGGGAGGGCAGATGATGTCTCTGCTCTCCAGTAGAGATGCAAAGTGTCCTCTGGCTCCATAGAAAGTTATGGGATGATGACAACTTCTCCATCTCATAGTGAAACTTGGGACTCTGAACTCAGACACCTTAGGCATCTACTGGAGCCTACTGCATGTGGTGTAAACACTCCCACAAGAATAAGCCAGTGGCTCATTAAGCTGCATTTCAGTATATAAATGAGCCACTGTCAAAGCAGGCACTGCAGAATTGTAAACCTTGTGGAGGTAGGTTGAAAGCATGGCAATGTCATTGTATTTGTGGCATATTCATAGAGATATGGTGGCAAAGACATCTTAGTGATGTGATGGAATTGGTGAAAATATGCCTGGCCCCTTATCGACCCTTAATGCATCACCCTTCAGGTCTTGTAGCCAGTTTAGGACTGCACAGTGCCCTAATAATACAATAGGTTTGCCCAAACCCTGCTTCTGTATTTATGCAATGTATGTGTTTTCCTAAAAAAAAATGTACTTCTCCTTAAATGTCTAATTTGCATAAACTGACAAAACAAAATATGTAACATTATTTGGAAAAAATTATATTAATACTTCTGTGTCAGACACTCTTTATATTTGGAACCCTGAGAAACTACGGTGGAACAAAATGCAACTGTTCAAGGTTTTTTGTGTACTCTTTTAGATGAAAATAACTAATTTAGATAAAATATAATAGCTACCTAGTATGGATCACTTTCTGACTGTTTATTAGTATAATTGAGGCCAACAAAACATTCATTTTTCTTTTCTCATGTCACAGAGATCGAGTTGTTAGTTACACCTTGGGACGTAGACTTCCTACAGATCACGTCAGTGGACAGCTGCAGTTCCGATTTGAGATAACGTCGTCCATCCATCCTGGTGCAGTAACATCACTTCTTAAACATTTCATTATGTCCCAAAGCAGTATATTTACTGCAAGAATGATGTGGAAAAACACAAACAACTTTTATGTTAAATTATAAACATGCTGTGAGGTTCATGGAGTATTGAAACATGTCCAGAAACAATCTAAAGCATTATTTGTTTTTGGATAGTATTAATAATGTTTGGAGTTTTAGGAATATGTGTATAACAAGAAACAAGGATACATTGAAGTTGGGGTTTCCAGTTGCCTAAAAACCTCCTTTGACCTCTAATTCCCCAGTCAGGTCAGAGATAGATAAAGCTTTAGCAGTCCAATAATGAGAAATGTTAGGTGCTATTTTGTTCCTGCCTATACCAGTGGAGGAAAGCCTGCATCCCTAAATCTGTTGTTGGACTACAACTCCTGTCATCTTCAGATGGACATTTTCTGGCTGAAGATAACAGGAATTGTAGTATAATAATATCTGAAGGGTCAATGCTCATTGATGCACAGGCTAATGAAATGAATTAAGGGAAAGCATTAGAAAAAAGAAGTTCTAGGTATTGTTATTGTATGCAAATGTTTTACTTCCCTCTCAGAAAATCTTTGGTTTTCCCCTGAGAAGCACTAACATTTAGAGGGCAACTATCATGTAGGCAGTGGAGAGAAATGTGAGGCCTTCCAGCTGCTGCCAACTTAAAACTGCCATCATCCCCTGCCAGGAAAGCACTTCTAACAGTGGAATAAATGTACACTTAAAATTAACCCTTTGCATCCTAGAGAGATCTCAAATGGGCTGAGAAGATTTACAATTTGAATGCCAGAGGGGATATGCAGCGCATTGCAAAGCAATGTGTTGTGCACCCCTCTGGCACTCAAAGGGTTAATATCAGATACTCAGGGGCTTAACTACAGAGGGTGCAGTTGCACTGGGTCCCAGCATCCAAAGGGGCCCCATCTCCTCCAGGGCCAATACATTCTAGGTATGCCACACTGAAAATACTTCTGCTTTAGAGGGCTGAAAAATATGTCTGCACCATGGCCCACCAATGACTAGTTAAAGGTCAGCTGCTGTGTTAAAAAGAAAAAATATATATATTGAATTGTATGGTTTGCAGATTCTGGGAATGTGAACATGATTTTTTTTATTAACTTTACTTTTTAAGTTATTACTTATGAAGCTTGCTATGGCTATGGTTTCCCACGTAGCCTGTACGTCCTGTTGGCTATGTGCTGCTGCTTTACTGCTCTGTGGGGACTGAGCCAAGTGTCAGGTTAGAACTAGAGAGATGCTTGAATGTTTGATGTGTGTCACAAGCTAAGGCTATAGGCCCTGCTGAAACAGTGGGGAGAGTGCGGGAGTGAAAGGGTTAACAATACCAGACCCCTGGTTACCTGCTACTATTCCTAGCAACCACCACATTAACCCTTGAAATTCCTCCTGCACTATCTCCCCAGTATTACAATTTGCTGCAATCTGGGCATCTTAGGTTACCCCAAACACAACAGAATTACAGTATAAAATCACCTTAATAATCAAACATTTAGACTTAACCCTTTAGTAGCGTGCTCTAACTGATCTTTCTTCAGAGTAGTGAGTTCATATTAGAGAACAGAGACAAGAGCTGATTAATTGAACATTTATTCTGAAAAAAGGCTTCACAGTTCTGGTTATAAAAATACAGAAATAAAGGACATACACAAATACAGATTACACATAAGCAAAACAGTCCATAAAATAAAATGGGAGAAACAAAAGAGATCCTTAAATACAATTACCGGTATTTTAAGAGTCCTTTGGAACTTCAGATGGTATATCCCCCTTCAGTTGTTACAAAGAAATTCCCTGTTTTAGCCAAAAAACACATATTAAATAGTTTCCAGAGTTCCTTCTAAGAGACCAACCCCCTTCAGTTGTTACCTGGGATGGTTCAATATAGTTTATGACACTCTGTTCTGCTCTGGCGATGCTCATTCAGTTTCTGGTGATGTTATCTACTTAGCTAATTTTATGGCCTAGGACTGGTGCACTTTGAATAACAAACAAACAAATTAGACATACCAGGGCCCTGCAAGGCCCAACTCATGTCTTGGCATGACAATGTGGTAAAGCAGTGTCTCTATAGCTTTTACTGGAGTAAGGCCCCTATTATCTTTGCCTGCCATTATATTGCAAAATGAAACCAAACATACACGCACACATTTGCAGACACATGTGCACATTATTTATATACTAACACATTCGTATGCATTTGCACCTGCATACATTCATATGTTCATGCATTCTCATTGGTGTGCATATGTACACACATTTGCACATCCACATTTACACACACGCACACTCCCACAGACCTGAACATAATTTGTGCACCTGCAAATTTGAATGCAAACATTTTCACTTGCATACACATTTAGGCATTTTTGCACAAATACACACATGCACATGTTTGCATACACGTGTCTACATCTGCATACACATTCATAACATAGAAATAAATCCAAATAGATATCTTTCCACAACAGACTCTCACCTCAGTAAAAGTTCTTCTCTTCATAATGTTCCTATTTAGTTAATGTGTAATACTTTTTTTTTTCAATTTAATGCAGGATATCCCAAGATATAACATGTTAAAAATGAGCTGGCGACATCAGTCAAGGGCAGGCTGCGGTACAGCTTTGTACCGCAACCTGTCAATCTTCATCCTTCCCCTCCCTGAGTAGTGTCTCATTCTTACCTCCTGTTCTGATGGAGGCTTCCTCCGTGTGAGCTGGAGCACTCCCATGGGCATCCATCATCAGCTCTGGAATCCACCGGCTCATTTTTTACATGTCAAATCTCGGGATATCCTGCATTAAATTGAAAAAAAAGGGGGGTACACATTAACTACAAAGGAACATTACAAAGAGGTTAGTGTTCCCCTTTAAATCTAAACTAGGTGAAGAGCCCGTGTACACGGGCCACAGGGCAACCCAGCAACGGCCGCGGTCCAGTCATGCGCAGTACAGACTGTCCGCACCGCGGCTGATACGGAGCGGGCGCTCCGAATTTAGGCCTTTGTCCTCCCTGCGCACCTAAGGACTATGGTCTGAACTCAGAGCCCCGCTCCATTATCAGCCGCGGCACGGGTGATCTCTACTGCGCATGACTGCAGCGCCCACAGCCATCTCTACTGCGCATGACAGCTTCTGACAAACATTATTATGAATTATTATATAGGATAAGGAAATGTATCAAGGAGACAGGGAAGTCCTCATGGAAGTGATGCCTTTTACATTCATCTTTATTTCATTCAGATAGTCAATTTGCACTGTGAATTCATCACCTAGATATAATGTGACAAATTACCTGGAAAATGTAAGTTTTAAACCAAGATACTTTATGACTATTCAGATACTATTAATGACATTTAGTGGACATTTGCTAAAAGCAATAACACATAATAAACAAGAAAAGTACACACAGCGTGAGTGTAGCATACCGGTAAATTATAACCCGCTATGGTATAATTTCAAATGTCATTCATTACTCTGGAGTTCAGTTGCAGACATAATAATTTCCATTTAAGTGATAAGGTGCAACACTTACGGGTATAAATTTACATTTATCCAAATGTTATGTAATGACACCAAATGAAAATGAGTCATAAATATTTAAATCTGACGTACTGACAGTCAGCATCTTTAAAATGTCTTTCTTTGGTCCTGATGATCTTAAAGGAATACAAAAGACAAAAAAACAAACAAAAAAAGGGGTGCCAATGGTACATTATCACAATAGACACAAATTCGCAATTAAAATAAATATATCTCACTCACATAATGACGTGGCTGTATTATACAATATATATACAGCAACAGTGCATGCAGAGAAATTCCTACTGTCTTCTTGGTTACAATACTTAAATCCTTCTCTGTCCAAGCACAGAACAGCTCCACAAAGACGCTGCAACAGTAACCCCTTTGCGACCATTGATGTGCCAGGACCGTCTTGGCGGTCTGGCACTTAAGAACCAGTGACGGTCCTGGCACATCATGTACTTTTACTCACAGCGCTCCTGCAGGAGTGCGGTGAGTAATACCGGGGACTGAAGTTGATCGCTCCAAGACCGGAGAGATCTCTTTCAATCCCTCTTTCGGTGTGCCGGCACATGTGAACAGTCACGTGGCGCAGCACGTCGAACTTCCCTATCTGGTTCTTAAAGGACCACACACCCCGGGACCGCTGGTCCTTAAGGGGTTAATAGTAATTTTTATTATGAAAAATAAGGATTGTATTACTTTTCCTACTTTTTTTTGTTATTATTGTTATTACTTAAAATCCTCTGAGTGCCACAATGCGTTGTGTTGGATACCTCTCTGGCTCACAGAAGGTAAAAAAATTGAAAATTAACCTCTTGGTGATACCTTTGCTATTGCTGTCTATGGAGAATTCCAGTCTATGATCAGAAAGCGCAACAAAAACAGAAATAGGAAAATGCCTTTTGTAGTCTAATAGAGCTATAATAACTCTTGAATTAAGCATCTCTAAACAGTGAGATTATCATTGTTTTGCTCAACAGTAAAAGTTACACAATAAATGTATTATTTAACCCCTTAAAGGAATAGGAATGTTTCATAATAAAAGCAGCTCTAATTAATCATCATCGTATTTGGACTTTGGAGAGTGTTATTTCAATTCTGTCAGAGTTGTAGTTCAAGAGTAATTCAATGATAAAGTATCCCCCTCCTCCCACCCCTTTTACTGATGTCACACTGTTCAGCTAGAGCAGAAGGGAGGTGCCCAGGTAGATTGCAGAGAGGGACAATCTTCAATTAAGATAAGGGAAAAACCTGAAAAGCTTGTCAAGGGGGGCAGGGATTTCATTGTTTTCATAGGAATAAGAGTGTCCCCTTGCATTCCACATCTGAGAAGACATTGTTTACAGTAGGTAAAAGGGGCGGGAGGGGAAACTTTGCTTGTGAATATCTCATAAACCATAAAGGTTTGAGAGATAAGACTTATATCATTCTTCGTGTTTTTTTAAGGCCTACAAAATAAAATAAAGTTAAAACGAAGTATTACTATCCCTTTAAGGACCAGTGGTCCCAGGGTGTGTTGTCCTTTAAGGACCACATAGCGAAATTTACATGCCAGCACACGTAACTGATAATGTGTACCAGCACGCCGAACGGGGGACTGATAGTAACCGCTCCGGTTATGGATCGATCAATTTCAGTCCCCGCTAATACTCAAAGCTCTCCTGCAGGAGCAATGTGAGTAGAAAATACGTGATGTGTCAGGACCGTTACTGGTCCTTTAGGCAAAAACAGCAGTGACGGTCCTGATACGTCACTGGGCGTTGAGGGGTTAACAAACAAATGTATTACTCCTTTTGTCTAATTCAGATTTTGCTTTCCTGTAGAATGAGCAGACTGATATGGTTCTATATTACAAGGCAACTCTGGTTATTTTTGATTTTGCCTGTTTATAACTAGTGGTATGATTTAAAGGGGACATTTTTAATTATGCTTTATGAAAATTATTGTTATATTATTCCTTTGAGTGGACTGGGTTGTTTAAGGAATAGAGGGAAATTTTGTGAGGAAACCTTTTCTTCTATGAAAGCAAACTGATTTTCAGCATTAGTATTCCAAGAATTGATGCCGTTCATGTAACTTATATGCACCAATGAAAAGAGTTCACTGCTTCTCCTAATGTGCCTTGTATTTTCTCATTCTACACTAGATTATTAGCTCCTTAGAGTAGGACTTCTGTCTAGCTTATGTTACCATCAGTACGCATCCATTAATGTATTGTTTAGCAATGCCTTGGAGACCTCTCAGGTTTAAGGTTCCAACAGCCTGTGTTACCACTCATTTCAGGATATAGAATGAGTCATGTAGGCAGCTCAATATTAAGCAGCTTGGGTGCCAGATGATGGGGTATCCCAACCCCCCAAGATGTGATGTGTTGTATTGAAATTCATGCTTTATCAATTCAAGCAAGTATCCACCGGTGTTAAAATTAGTTACATAACTATTAGTTATGTCCATGCATAAACAGAATCACTGGGTGCATAGCTAATAAAGTTGATGTTTTCAACACAACTGTTACCTGTTCATGAGTTGATAGATTATGGATTTCGATACAACATGCTCCTGAATTGGACCTCTTTTGTTTTGTCCATAAACCCTTAAATATCTTTCTAAAAAATGAAGCCGTATCTAAAAAGGCTAATTTTAGCAGTTCTGGAGCAACCCATCTGTACCTTAGGGGATACATTTAAAAAATCCCAATTATTTAAATGGAGCTGGAGATATGTCCAGTGCACTGGAGACCTCTTTAGCGTTATAGGTTAAAAGCTCAGGGGAGTTTGTGGAATATTTTACATGCACCCCACTGTGCAGTTGGTTTGCCCCAGAATTCAATTGTTTTGTTTTGTTTACACATAAGTGACAGATATGTTTCTGACTTGACCTGTTTAATATATACTTCCAGATGATGAAGAGGTATCAGTTACAGCAGATCCTGTAAGTGCCTCAGCCAGTGCAAGCCCACTCACCAACCCAACTTTGGACACCTCTAATGAACCTCAGAGAAGAGCTTCAGTTGCCACTGAAAACCCCTGCCCAGAATTGCCAAATGGCTGCATTTCAAGAAGTACCAATAGTAAACACTCTGCAATTGACAGCAGATCAACTAGTCAACACAGCCTACAAAACAGTTCATTAGGAAGTACTGAGGACAATGTTCTTCCAGCAGAGCCATCAGAAAGCCAAGAATCCAGCCAAGCTGAATTGACTATACCTGTGGCTGTCACATATGCTGATCAGGAAGAAGCAGCATGTGTTGCCATAGAGTCTGAAGCCAAAATGGAGGATGCTGCAGATTCTAATGCTGGCACCCAAGACGATGACATGGAAACACTGAATGCAGATGAACAAAGCATGTTGATGGAAGCTTGCAAAGATCAAGATAAAACCCCAGAGGAACCTGGGGAAATGTGCCAGACAGAAGATAATGAACCTAAACTTAGGAATGCAGTGAAAAGGAAAAGCAGGCCTTGCTCCCTGCCAGTTTCTGAACTGGAGAATGTTATAGCATCTGCTTGTGGAGATCCTGAAACACCTCGCACACATTACATTAGGATTCATAACTTGCTTCATAGTCTACCATCAGCGCAGATGGTAGGGGATGGAGAAGAGGAGGAACAAAACAGTGTCGATCTTGATGAAGAATCTACAGTTAAAGAGGTGTCAGAGAAGGACGTTGTTAGTGAAACAGAAACTGTTGCAGCAGATCGTTCTTTAGAAATTGTTGTTGATGAAAATGGTGACATTGAAAATGCCAGAAACCCTTTACCCCATGATAACTCCAGTGACACTCTTCCTAGTTGTAACCATCTTTGTCTTGATGAGGATCTACCTAGAACGGAAAGTGAAAGTGACTCAAGTGCCAGAATTCATGGAGACCATGATTGTGACACTTGTGACACCTCTTGCTATAGCACATCCTGTTACAGCACATCTTGCTATAGCACCTCATGTTATAGTCCTTCCTGTTATGATAGCCACAACCGTTTTTCCAGCCATACACGTTTCTCATCAGTAGACAGTGCCAGAATTTCTGAAAGTACTGTCTTCTCCTCCCAAGATGATGAGGAGGAGGAGAACAGTGCTTTTGAATCCATGCCAGACTCTAATCAAAGTCCAGAACCTGACAGAGACAATGCTGATGGTTCCATCCAGTGGTCTGATGACCTCTCTGCCCAAAGCATTAATTCAGAAAGGACTCCTGGTGCACCTGAATCTCCTGTAGCAGGTCCAAGCAACAGAGATGAAGGTAAAAGTGAAAATTTCAGTGGGTGTATGTGATAACAACTTTTTTTTTAACCCTTTAAATATATAGAACTGCTTAACCCGTTTATTAGTTGTCTAGACATGGCTATTGACAATAGTGTCTCTGAGTACTGATAGACAATAGATTTAATAGCAGTGTGCTATATGACTCAGCCACTGCGAGAGCCCATAAAAAGGGTGTAGATGCATGGGATTGGAATATAATTCTCCCTGTGTATAATTCCTTGGTAAGGCCTCATCTAGAACATGGATGTTCTTAAAAATATGGGCAGCAGTTCTTAAAAAATACTTTATTAAACTGGAAAAAGTGCAGAGACTTGCAACAAAACAGATAAAGTGATTAGAGGATCTAAGTTATAAAGAGAGACTAGCCAAACTGGGTTTGTTTACATTAGAGAATAGAGACGTCTAAAGGGTGATATGATTGCCACTATATTCAAGATCAATGCAAATAACTCTCTAGGGAACTATTTACTCAAAGAGCTGACCAAAAACAAAAGCGGTCATGCGTTAATACTAGAGGAAATGCATTTTTCACTAAAACAAAGGCAAGGATTTTTTACAGTATGGTCCAAAAAGCTATGGAATTCTTTGAAGGAGGGTGCTGTGTTTGCAGATATTTAGCGGTAATAGATACCTCTCTAGGTCAGAACTATATTGAGAATTATGACAGTTGGTTTAAGAGCTGATAGGATGTTGATCCAGGGAAATTACTGATGACCGTTTGGAGTCAGGAAGGATTTTTTTTACCCACCTTTGGTTTAACTGGAAATGGCTTCAGTAGAATTTTTTGCCTTCCTTGGGATCTACAGGGGTGATATGGCATGTCTTTTACAGCCTCATCAACTACGTTTTTATGAAACTATTTATGTAATCTTGAAAAAATATATATCTCAGAGTTTATCCTGCTGAGTAAAACACTGACACATCCAAGGCTGAGAGATGTTTTATTCAATGTATTGCAGTTCAAAATTAAATTTTTAGTTGCAGGACCTCCATTGCTGAAATGTTGCTGCAGTGGCACTGTTGCTACACCATCCAATGGAGGTTTATGCCAAATTAAAATATCTATCACAGTGGTAGTGCCCTTGTTTTACTTCCAGAAAAAACTTACAATATATATACTCGCTGTGAGGAACTGAGAAGTTTGCAGAGCATTGCTTCACGGTGCATTGCACAAGCCTCGGTCTTTAAAAGGTTATTATTATATAATTTTCTGTGTGTTTTTAACACTACTATTGTTAAATCACCCATAATAAGAAACTCTTACCTTAATCTGTGCAGAACATCCTATTGACCACATTGATGGATTGGTTCTCCAATATTAATATTTAACCCCTTAGTGACCGCGTCCGGCACTTAACGCCCGCCGAACATTTTTTTAATTTTTTTTTTAAAGAATCCGGAGTCCCCGAACGGCGTGCAGCTGCGAGGGGACCGGGATTTCCGGGACATACATGTACGTCCTCTGTCCACAAGGGACATCCGCTTGGGATGTACATGTACGTCCTCGGGCGGTAAGGGGTTGAAGGGTTAGTAATAGCTTAAAAGAATAAAAAGTAATATTGTAGATAAGGAAAAAAGAAATTGGTGCAAGTTTTCCTCTCCCTCCCCTTTCCCTGACATCTGCGTCTAGCTGACATCAGAAGATCAGGCTGCTCGCAGAGCCGCGATACTGAAATCTAAAAAGAACTACTTCATTGGAATGGTCTACAAAGTGTGCTTGAAAACCAGGCACACTTTGTAGATTGTTTCAATTAACTATTTTTAGATTTCGGTATCTTGGCTCTGCTCAAGAGCCGCTTCGAGTCGGCCGACTTGACCCTCCTGCTGTCAGCTTTACAGCTGACAGCAGGGAGAGGGGAACTTTAAAACATTCTATCTCTCAAAACATAAAGGTTTGAGAGATAGGACTTGCACCGATGGATTTCTTTTTTCCTTATCTACAGTACAACTTGTTATTATGTTAAGCCATTACTATCCCTTTAATGGATGTCATCTCCATGTGAGTGGACATCTTGATGGACTTCACGACCCAAAACTCCTTCCATTGATGCAGTGAAAAGAATGAAGGACGAAAGGATTACATCAGTGGGAGAGGCTTAGAGTCATGGAGTCCAGCCACAGAGAAACATGTCAACTTCGATGGACATGAAACCCAATCTATTTAAAGGGATGGAAATACTTAAAATGTAAAAAAATAATATGTTGTGGGGTTTATCCCCCAGAGTAAAACAAAGGTACTCCCACTGTAGAGAGTTGTTTTATTCAAATGTTATTGCAGCTCAAACTAGAAATTTTTAGGTGCAGTATCACAGTGGCCTGAAATTGTACAGTGGTGCTGTTGCAACACAATCTTATGGATGTTTATGGTCAATTGACAAGAGCTGTCCATAGGATGATGTAGCAACAGCACCACTATGCAATTTCAGGCCACAGTGATACAGCGCCTAAAAAATTGTAGTTTGAGCTGCAGTAACTTTTAAATAAAACACTTTTCATCAGCGGGAATACCTTTGTTTTACTCTGGGGGATAAACCCCACATTATATCTTCTTTTAGATATTAAGTATTACTGTTCTTTTAAGCTTCATTTGGGGAATCAATCCAAACAGAAGGCCATTGGGATGCTGTGACCAGGTTAAAGTAATTGAGGGTGTTTTTTAATTACGGTAATTCGGATATTTTCACTGGGATGCTTCGTACATAGGGTCTTATGCAGAAAGTGAAAGAGGAGCAATTAAGGAGCAAACCAACTGCTTCATAGGGGACAAATGAAATCCCCCAAACTGAAGTAACCACTTGGATGCTAGAGAGGACTTGGTGCTTTGTGAAGCAATGTGTTGGAGATGTTTCTATCAGTCAAATGGTTAAAAAGCACTATTTAAATCAATGTGAAATTTGATTTGTACCCTGTGGTGCAGTTTGATTGCTCCAGAACTGCTGCTGTTTTGCTTACTCCATAAGGCCCATAGTATTAGCCATGATTATTGAGATTTCTGAATTTACTGAGATTTCTGTGAAATTCTTGTATTAATTGTGTTATGGCGTATACTGTATGCCATACGTCATGGATATTATACAATCCAAGAATATATTAGTCTATAAATAATTTGATTGCCTGCATCATGACTGTAGTATAATTCATCTTTGTAGTTTAGCTATGAGAACATTGGGGGGGATGCACAAACCGTATTCTGCCCTAAATCAATTTCAAAAATCGATTCTGTGTCCCTACAGTAGCCAACCTTGGTCTTTAAGAGCTACCAGCATTGGATGTTTTGGGGATATCCCAGCTGGGACACAGATGGACTAATTAGCAGCTCAGTCACTTTAATTGGTGCACTTGTGCTCTTTTAGGGATATCCTGAAAACATGCACTGTTGGGAGCTCTTGAGGACCAGGGTTGGCTATAATTAGGAATATGTGGCGCAATACAGGAAACGTGCGCAATCGCTATTTCCTGTGTGAAAACCACTAGGGAATAGGTTTGCGTATGATTTTGTTGAATTACGCATGAAAATTCAAGATTAGAGAACGGCTGCATATATTTATTTTTTATGTGGACGTGGCTAAGATTAACGAATCTGTGTGAGTGGAATAACGAAAGCGCCTAATGCAAGAACTGCTATTGCGAATGTATTTATACGTTTGTGTACTGTTGTCGTAAGATGGAATTTTTTATGCGCAATTCAAGAAGCGTTCGGTAACTTCCTGGATTAGAACACGCACAAAATCTATCTGCGCACAAAAATGCCTTTATCCAATACGAACCTTTCTTGCATTGCGCCATTAGTGACTAGCTTCTTAATACTGCTATTATCTTCCACAGCTACCACGTTATGAAGTAATCCTGTTTCTTCAGAGACCAGCAGCCAGGCTTGGACGCAGACATCTTGCTCAGAGACGTCTGCGGTGTCCATCCCTGTCTCCTCTAGGAATCAGTGCATGGAACCGAAAGGCACCTGAAGGGACTGACGACGCAGACAGCTCTACAGCAAGAAGCCTGGCCAGTCTCTGAAGAAACACGATTACTTCAAAATGCAGTACTTGTGGAAGATAATAGCAGTATTAAGAAGCTAATTATTGGGTGGTGACTTTTTATAGGTGGTAGTTCCGCTTTAAAATGTCACAGGTCCACTTTAAATGCAGCCATTAAAGTAAGAGACTAGTGCCAGTGGGACTGCACTGCGAATTCACACATTTGCCAGATTATCATTTCCTTGTCTTGCTGTTTTTCTTCTATTCTGATCTGTGAAAAAGTTATTGTAACTTGGTAAAGTGCATATATTTAGTATGCTTCATAAAACAGATTGGCATTGGCCACCTGTGGTTCTCAAACTGTTGCTGGACTACAGATCTCATCATCCTCATCTGGTCATTGTTTCAAATTCAGAATGTGTTTTATGCAATTTACACATCTACCCAGAAAAGCATACATCTCAGTCAAAGTACATTTTATTAAAGGGATAGTAATGTCTATATTCAATTTTAGCTCTGAGTCTTCTATATGGTTTTATAACATGCAGTGCTATGTTTAATTACTTACATGTATGTTGTTCAAAAGATATTTAAAAGGAAAGGATCCCCCTCCCGAGGGCTCTGGCCGTGTCACATTGCCTCTCAGTCTGGTCCAGATGGATTGGGGTGAGGGACAATCTTAAGTAAGCAAAAGCAAAATTCTGCCCTACTTCGTCAAAGGGGGGAGGGGTTTTCCTTATACTTACTGACTGAAGATTGTCCCTCGCTGCATTCATCCAGTCCCACGACCGTATTTCAGCTCTAAGAGGAGTCATCCAGAAGGGGCGGGATGGAGATCCTTTCAGCTTGACTACAGAACTGTAAGTAATTAAACATAGCACAACATGTTATAAAAAACACATAGAAAACTCGGATCTAAACTTTAATGTAGACATTACTATCTCTTTAAGGACCGTATAAAATATTATAGTGAGGCCCCATATCCTCAAAGCTTTGTGAAGTCTAAATTCACTGTGATGTATAAAGTTGTCTTAACCATTGGAGTGCCAGCGAGGTATGAAAAGCAATGTTTTGCATATCCCTCTGGCACTCAAAAGGTTAAAAACAAGAAGTCAGCTGTATTAAGAAGCATTCTGGAACAATCTAATATCACCGTAAGGGACCCAAAAAATCCTCAAATTCCCATTGACGTAAAAGGGTGTTATATCCCCTTGAATGCCAGATAGTTTTCCAGTGCTTAGTAATGTGTTGGAGACCTCTATAGCATTCGTGGGGTTGAAAGCACCATTTAAAGAGGATGTATCATCCCTATACAAGTTAGCCTGAATAGTTACATTATATAGCAAATATGCAACCTGTAAGCTGGAGCGCTCTCATTGGCTAGATATTGGTCTTTGCCAATGAGAGCGCTCCAGCTTACTGGCAGAAAGCTTCCTAGGGTGACCACACATCCCGGAATGCCCGGGACTGTCCATTATTGGGGGTCTGTGTCCCGCGTCCCAGGTCACCCCCCACTGAGACAACAAAGAGTCCCGGAATGGAGCAATACCTGCCAGCCAATGAAGACCATATAGCACATACATTTCATTGACTAGCTGGACTGGTGCAAGCAAGACAGCTGGGATGGAGCAGGTATGCTGGTACTGCAAGTGAGACCTGTGGCTGAGGCTCCCGCTGACGCTGACCATCTTTCTGAGGCTGACACAGAGTAAGAGTTCCCACTGGGAACTCTTACTCTGTGTCAGCCTCAGAAAGATGGTCAGCTCCGGCAGGAGCCTCATCCGTGGGACTAGGGTGACCACATGTCCCGGAATGGCTGAACAGAAATGTGGTCACCCTAAAGCTTCCATCATTGGAGGAGACTGGATAGAGGGAGGGGACAGAGGCAGAGTGACGGACTGTGGTTACAGAGCAGGTAACTGCAGTCTATGCGGAAGTAGGTGCTGGGCAGCATTTATAACTGCAATTTCTACCAACTAGAGCTTTAAAAAAAGAAATTATTACTTTTACACATATTCAGTATATAATGTAACTATTCAGGCTATCTAGTATATGGGTGATGCATCCCCTTTAACTAAGCTGGGAATGTTATCCTGTCCCTATAGTGCAATTTGTTTGCCCCAGACTTGTTCCACTTAGTACACCAGCCTCGTCACTGTGAATCAGGATTACAATTAGAATTACATTGAATACACAATTTTTTATGTGTTTGCTCAAAATATTTTTCTTTCATTTAGATTTCATGCCATATCCTTAGAATTCAGGCAACTAAATCCTCTAAACTAAAATGCAGCTGGACTGAACACAGTCTATCATTGGTTTGCTTTGAAAATGTTGCCCTCTACTGGACATGCAACACAAAGGCGCATTAAAAATGTCTTGTTGAAAACAGTGATATCAGAATGCTACCTGCATGAAAATAGCGACATTCTGATATCACATGCCAGTCCTAAATAAAGCAGTGCTCCATCCCTTCCCATGCCCAGCTTGGATCGGATTGTTCCCTCCCTTCCTATGCTCAGGCACCCAGAGCTTAGTGAAGTATAGTGCCTCTGGCTCGCGGCTCCTTGTGTGAATATGATATTCTAGCATGCAATATCAGAATGTTGCTATTTTCATGCAGGCGGCATTCTAATATTGCTGTTTTCAACACATTTTTAATATGCAGTTGTGTTGAACGCCCAGTAGAGGGCGACATTTCCAAAGGATACCCTCTCATGAGCCTATTCCTTTTCATATACATTTCATGTTTTAACAGGAGCATTTTTTCTGATTATAATAGAATTCAGATTCTGTATATGGCCAAATCCTAAAAAAATTTGGTTTTGATATATCTGTAGTTAGAATGTTTTTTATCTATTTTTGTGATCTGTGTAACTAGCTCCTCTATAAATGTTCTTATTGATAGTTTACATAGGTTTCCTCTTGCTTGATCCCTCATATGAAAAACCATACCATCCTTATTTGTTTCTCACATCTTGATAGCTTTTGATAGATTTTTGGAGGATTTTCATATTAAATCAATAACTAAATAACTCAAAACCATTCAAGCCTTGTAAAATGGAATAATCAGTAACAAATTTACTATGCATTGTTCATTTTCTTTTTAAAATAATATTGACACATCATAAAGCTGGTTATGAAATAGTTAAAATAAACAAATGGGCCATATGTGTAGAGACAATATTGGAGCACTTTTATGGCAAACCAGCAGCACCACAGACAATTCAACTGGGAGATAAATAGAGCAATGCAGGGGAACAAGAGGACTCCCGTGATTCCATTCTACCAAAGTATTGGATAGGAGTGGGCGGAATATGGAAATCTTTTCATGTCAATAAAAACCTCCCTAATTGACATGAAAGGGTTTTCGCGATCCTGCCCACTCGTACCTGGTACTTCGGGTAGAATGGAAGAGCCCTCTTGCTCCCCTTTGTCACCTCTATTGATCTCTCAAATGGTTTATCCCAGAACATATAGTTAGTTTACCCCAGAATTTCTCCACTTTTCTTTTGAACATACATCCCTTGGTACTCAGGCCTGTGTGTCAGATTACAGGATGATAGTAGGATGTAAGGATAATCAGCACTCTCAAGTCTTCTCAAATGTCAACACAGAACAAGGGTCCAAGCGTGTTGATTATCACATTGTGTGTTAACCCTTTGAATGCCAGAGGGGTACGCAACTCATTGTTTTGCAATGCGTTGCGTACCCTTCTGGCACTCAAAGGGTTAAATCTATATCTATCTATCTATCTATCTACTCTCTCTCTCTCTCTCTCTCTACAATCTCCACTCTCTCTATATATATATATATCTATATCTATAGAGAGAGAGAGAGAGAGAAATGTGCATGTCTTAAAGGGATAGTAATACTTCGTTTTAACTTTATTTTATTTTGTAGGCATTAAAAAAACATGAAGAACGATATAAGTCTTATCTCTCAAACCTTTATGGTTTAAGAGATATTCACAAACAAAGTATCCCCCTCCCCTGTTCAACAAGATCAGAAGGGAGATGCCCAGGTAGACTGCAGAGAGGGACAATCTTCAATTAAGATAAGGGAAAAAGCTGAAAAACTTGTCAAGGGGGGAAGGACTTTCATTGTTTTCATACAAAGAAAATTGTCCCCTTCTGTTATCTGTCTGGTCTTACAACCTGATCCACATCTGAGAAGAGATGGCTTACACTAGGTAAAAGGGGCGGGGAGGGGAACTTTGCTTGTGAATATATCATAAACCATAAAGGATTGAGAGATAAGACTTATATTGTTCTTCATGTTTTTTTAATGCCTACAAAATAAAATAAAGTTAAAACGAAGTATTACTATCCCTTTAAGTAGAGAAACTGCACTCACTGGGTCCTTTTTGCAGGTGAAACAAAGATACATTTATTGAATCAATGTTTCGGCCAGCACTGTGACCTTTCTCAAGCCTTTTGTCGTGCTGGGGCCACACACCCCATGACTGCCAGGCTTCTATATGTTGTATTTGTATAATCATAGCCCACCCCCACCACCACCTCTTTCAGTTTATTACCAGTCCATTGAGATCCTATAGAAAGTAAAGTAAAATGCTGTTAGCAACATACAGAAGATTTAGCACCTATGGAATTAAATATTTATTTTCACCGTTACCCTAACCGAAATATAAAGCAACAGAATACGACTGGAATAGGATATAGTCACTACCATATAGTATGTTTCCTAAAGACTGGTCCAAATAATATAGGCAATAGGTTTATGAGGATTACTAAACAATAATCGTACCAGTCTATGTGGGGGATTATGCACTAAGCTGAGCGAAACAATTGCTTCGTAGGGGGCAAATAAAAAATCCCCAAATTCCCAATGATTCAGTGGGGCTTTTAACCCTTTAAATGCTAAAATGGTCTCCCAAGTCTTTGCAAGGGCAAATCCTTGGTCCACTCTTGCATTTAGGGAGTTAAGTGAAGTACTTAAAGGGATAGTAATACTTCATTTTAACTTTATTTTATTTTGTAGGCATTAAAAAAACATGAAGAATGATATAAGTCTTATGTCTCAAACCTTTATGGTTTAAGAGATATTCACAAGCAAAGTTTCCCCCTCCCGCCCCTTTTACCTAGTATAAGCCATCTCTTCTCAGATGCGGAATGCAGTCCATAGACCAGACAGATAACAGAAGGGGACAATCTTCTTTGTATGAAAAGAATGAAAGCCCTGCCCCCCTTGACAAGTTTTTCAGCTTTTTCCCTTATCTTAATTGAAGATTGTCCCTCTCTGCAGTCTACCTGGGCACATCCCTTCTGATCTGTCTGAACAGGGGGGGATACTTTGCTTGTGAATATCATAAAGGTTTGAGAGATAAGACTTATATTAAGTTCTTCATGTTTTTTTAATGCCTACAAAATAAAATAAATATAAAACGAAGTATTACTATCCCTTTAAATCACTGATCAATTTTAATTGTCCCTTGCATTGCAGTTGGTTTGCCCCAACCTTGCTCAAATTCCTCTTAGTACATCATCCTCCCTGTTATTCTACGCAGTTTCCTTTTCAATCTGGAGGGATCTTAGTACATATGTTCCATTGAATAGCATGGACAATTCAGTGACTTTGCTCATCTTTTTCGTAGATAATGCACCTCCCCTATGTGTAACACATTCTTCCTGTCTCTAGGTGATAGTCCGTTACCAAATAATACTCAGCCTGTAACTCAGCTACCTTCTCTGAGAACAGATCACCACCACTACCCTACCATTGATGAGCCTCTCCCACCAAGTAAGAATCTGTTTTGTGGATTGTTGCCGTTGTGTGTTGTCCAGAATTAAAGTTTGACATCAAAACACATTTATAATGAATCATTTCCTATTCAGTCCAGTCAGTGATTTCCAACAGGCATGTCATGACACACTGGTGTGTCAGGGCACCAAACTTAGTGTGTCACACATATCCAAGGCTGAGGCTGATGTTCTAAGAACGACTGGAGTCATTTTGTGGCCAACCAACTGCTCGATGGGGACAAATGAAAATTCACATTGATTTAAAAGGGGCTTTTAACACCCTCGATTTCTAGAAAGGTCTCCAACGCAATGCTTTGAAATGCGTTGGAGACCTCACTCTTATTCACTAAGGTAAAAGTCCCATTTAAATCATCTGACAATAATAACATTTTTATTTGCACCTGTAGAGTAATTGGTTTGAGCCATAATTACTCTAGTTATTCTTAGTCTGAGTCATTATGTTTTATTGTTTTTTCTCATATTTCATTTTTGACCTACATGTGTCATGACTTAACATTTTTTGGGAACCTATGTGTTAAGTACGTGTTTTGGCAAACCAGGACATTGATAAGCCATGTGTTTCCACAATATTTATTGTACGTTCGGTGGTATATAGCAATAGCAGCTTGACCTCTGTGGAGCTCTGGCTGCTGGTCTGGTTGGGTAGGCAGAACAATTTTTTCAAGTTTGGGTCTCAAGGACACAACCAATACACTTCAGTAGAACAACTGTAAATGAATGGTTTCATTGCTGATTTATTTACAATTGAAATAAAAGCTTGTACTTCAGCATACAATGAGCTTGACAAGTGCACCTGTCACCTTGAATTTAACTTTGCATACAGTAAAATCTCAGGTATAATACACAGGTGTAACTTATTATTACTAAGATTTTAGTTAAAATATAAGTACATGGATATAATATGCACCCCATTCCCTCAATCTACCTACCAAAAATGTAATGCTCCCTCAATCTCTCTTTCCCTTCCCTTTCTCCCCCCATCTCAGTATTCTATCTGCAACCCCCTTTTCACTCCCTCTACCCAGAAAACCAGGACAAATAACTCAAATGTGATCCCTAACCTCTTGTGCAGTAATAGTAGCAATCTGCATAGAATACAGGGGGTCTGCAGAGACCCACTACCTTTATAATATCAAGTAAATACAGATGGAGGTGAGAATTGTAAGATGTATTATGCGTTTGGTTATTCAATTTGTTATCCTGATCTTATTTTAAAAAGAGGTGAATGTTAGATTATTAGAGAAACTTCTTGTATCTCTTTATTGCTCCTTTAAAAAAGGTATCTAAACCTGTATTAAAGTAAGAAGTGGTTAACAATTTGAATAAAGTTCCCTTCAGCTTATACCCTGAACTAGTTTTTCTATGAACGGGAAGAGAACTGTACGGGAGCGCTCTACAGATCCGCGAAGCATGAATACCAGTCAATCAGCAAAAGTGATTAAAAATCAAGTATTTTATTGAATAAATAATAAAAAATGTTACAGAACCAAAAAAACTTAATTGGAGATAATGCGTGGCAAGTCAAGTAACACTACTCGCCTAACGTGTTTCATGTAAGAGTACACTTAATCATTAAGTGTACTCTTAGGCGAGTAGTGTTACTTGACTTGCCACGCATTATCTCCAATTATGTTTTTTTGGTTTTGTACCATTTTTTATTATTTATTCAATAAAATACTTGATTTTTAATCACTTTTGCTGATTGATATCCATTCTTCGCGGATCTATAGAGCGCTTCCATCCAGTTGTCTTCCCGTTTGTAGAAACCCTTGTCGAGGTTGTGGGGGCTGCCCTGGATCCACACTGCATTCTGGTCAGGTGAGTGGACTGTTCATTGTATCAATGCCTGAATATTTGTAGCAACCTGGGGTTTTTTGTAATTATATCCTAGTGTTTCTATGCATGTGTTCCAATTGTTCACAAAGAAAGATTCTGTTAGTAGGCAAATGTAGCAATCAGTAAAACCCTATATTCAGAGCATATTCCCTGACCCATTCAATTATTTTTTTGTCATCTGTAATACTATTTTTAAACCCAGATTGGGAAGCTCGCATTGACAGCCATGGAAGAGTATTTTATGTGGACCACGTGAATCGTACTACAACATGGCAGCGTCCAACAACAGCTGCAACACCCGATGGTCTAAGTAGATCTGGGTCCATCCAGCAGATGGAGCAGCTAAACCGCAGGTAGGGATTTCTATATTTTTAAAGGCGATGTATCACCTTATACATTTTTTGTACCATAGCTTTTGTTAATAACGTAGTAATACGAAAACTGTTTTTTTTTTTAATGTAAGTACTTTAAAAGATATTATATCTTCCGTGCTGTGCACTCCCTCATAATGTGCACAGCACAGCTCTTCTTCCCTTTCCACCTCCCTCTCAGCTGTCCCAGGGAACGCGTTCACGCATCCCTTCGGTGAGCTGTGAATGGCTTCTATCGTTATATCTACCACCGGTTAGCATTATACTGAGGTTGCAACCACAGTATAATGCTAACCGGAGCTTGATATAACGATAGAAGCCATTCACAGCACACCGAAGGGAAGCACGGACGCACTCTCTGGGGCAGCTGGGAGGGAGGTGGGAGGAGAATTAGGCAGTGAACAAGAGCTTTGACGAAGATCATCATGGTACATTATGCTGACCGGCAAAGCTTGAAGAAACAATATCTTTTATAGTACTTACATTATAAAAAACAGCTTTCCTATTGTTATTAGTGTAAAAGCCCGTGTACATGGGCCAAGGCCCGGGTGATGTTAACCCTTTGAGTGCCAGAGGGGTACCCCTCAAAGGGTTAAGAGACCGGTCCTGCTCTGCGTCCTGTCGCTGACGCAGTCATGCACTGTAGAGACTGCCCGAAAGCACAGAATGCTCCCAGCACAGAACTCCCAGCATTCTGTGCGTTCGGGCAGTCTGTACTGCGCATGATGGCTTCTGACAAACATCCTAGTGAATTATTATATAGGATTAACAAAAGCTATGGTAAAAAAATGTTATAAGGTAATACATCCCACTTTAACCCTTTGATTGCCACATAGGTAGCCAAAACATTACGTTGGATACCTCCCTGGCACTCAAAGGGTTAAATTAATCTGTTTACAGAAAATTGCTCAATGATTTCATCATGTTTTACAGATATTAGATTTTGAACATCAGTGTAAAGTGCTGAGAAGGAATTTTGTTTTCATGATAAGTGTAAGATTTTGTATGCAGGAAAAAATAAGTATCACTTCCTGTCAGAACTGGGTATGAGATCTGATATTATCACCTACATTGGTTTTTAAACCTTATTTTTTATTTTTTTTTAAATTTATGGAGGTTGTAATCAGAATTCTGTATGCTAGAAAATATTTTCAGGTGATAATGATACCCATTTTCAGATGATAACAGCTGTGATATCCACTTCTCACATAATAATGGGGTAAGGGCCGGATTTCCCATTAGGAAGATTGGTCAACTGCCTAGAGCTCCAAATTTTGAAGGATGCCACAGCTGTTCTGGCCACACCCACATTCTGAATTGTGGGTATCATAGTAATCTCAATGTCCTTGCATTAGTTTTTTGCCATTTTACAGGCTATTATTTAAAGGAGCAGTAAACTTTTTTTTAATGAAAACACATATTTTATAGAACATTCCCTGCTGAATAACACAAGGCCACTCTCACTGCTTTCAAATGTTTTATTCAAAATTTATAGCAGTTCAAATAACCAGGAAGTGAATTTACTGTGTTTACTTCCCGATAGTTCTAACTGACAGGAAGTGACAGGCAGTTTCTATCACATTCTATGGAGAAATGTATGTGTCTGACTTTCCTCTACATTAGAATCTAACAGAAAAACTATTACAATATGACCACTAGAGGGCACTGCTAATGTAAAAAAGCATGGGTTTAAACTATAATAAATATACCATATTAATTCAACAAATAATGTACATCCGACTTTTTAACCCCCCCCTTGAAAAGTCGACTACAGTGCTCCCATGATTTTCTTTCATCATTTTTCTTCTCCTATTATAATCGACATGCCCTCGTATTTTGTATTTCAAGATTAACCCTATGAGTACCATAAAAATGATATATATAATTTAGTAAAAGAAAATCATTGTTAAACAGAAATAAAATACTTAATTACATTTATACACAAATTACATCTATAATAAAAACAAACACCTTTTATATATATATATATATATATATATATATATATATATATATATATATATATACATACACACAGGTTGCCTATTAACCCTATGAGTACCAGAGAGGTAGCAAACACATTACTATACTTCTCTGGTACTCATAGGGTTAATCTTGCAATACAAAATACGAGGGCATGTCGAGTATAAGAGGAGAAGAAAACTGTCGGATGAAAATGGTGAAAGAAAATCATGGGAGCACTGTAGTCAACTTTTCAAGGGGGAGGGTTAAAATGTCGGATGTACAATATTCGTCGCATTAATATGGTGAAAGAAAGCACTGTAAGTCGACTTTGGAAGGGGAAGGGTTAATTGTCAACTATGAACAATATTTGTCGGATTAATGTGCTGGAAGAAATCACTTTAAGTCGACTTTTAGAAGGGGGGTTAATATATCGAGGGGGGGGCACTTTATGTCAGATATCTATGCTGTATACTGTATTATACACTGCTCTTGTTCGAACAACGATGGTTTTGAAACTTTCGTTATAGTATCTGACTTAAATGTAACCACAAAACAGGCGGTAATACTGGGCGTGGATAATAGGATACTAATTGCACGTTGTTTTTAGTTGTTTCCTATGGGCTTTTGTTTAGACTGGCGGTAAGTATGATCACCGCTGATTTTGCTTTCACAAGTCAGGTAATATGATAGCAAAAACTGACTTAAAAAAACGCCTGTTTTATTTTTAGCTCTGGTAATAGAACTGAGCCCTAATGGAGAGGAAAGTCAGTGACTTACAGTTCTCCATAGACTGTGATAGAAACTGTCTGTCACTTCCTGTCAATTGTAACTTCCAAGAAGTAAACATAAAGTAGCATATAGTAAATTCACTTCCTGATTATTTGAACCATTATAAATGTTGAATAAAAGAACTGACAGCAGTTGTTTTACTCAGCAGAAAAAGGCTCTATAACATAAATGTTTTCATAAAACAAAGTTTACTGCTTCTTTAAATGGGGCTTTTTAAACCCTTGAATGCTAGAGGTCATCCATTAACTGGCAAATAAATAAGCTAAATATCTTATAAGCTGTTATTTTAAATTTAAAATAATTTCTAATATAACATTTAAGGGATTCTGAAAGTTTTTTTCAAATGAACCTAAGTTGTTATAAGGTTTCTTCTGCATTATGTTGTTAAAAGTGGAATTCCCACCTGTTTTAAAGTTTATGTCATCTAATTCCCCATCTGACGACTAGCTGCTCAGTATTGCTAGTCACCAGAATAATTACCTGGTTAAATAGAACGAGACCCTGCTCCAGGGCTGGCAGGCAGTAGAGCGAGCAGACATCTTGCCATAGTGACGTCTTCTCGCCTGCGCTGTCAGTCCCAGCCGGCTCTAGGAGGCATTGCTAGGAGCTGTTCAGCTCCAAAAGGGACTGACGTCACTATGGTAAGATGTCTGTGCGCTCTACTGCCTGTCAGCCCCGGCACAGAGTCTCTTTCTATATAACCAGGTAATTATTCGGGCCTGTGAGGAGATATTTGCATGTAGTGCATTTAAAGCATCCCTTCTTATCTGAGGGAAGCCACAAGGAATATTGGGTGGTATAGCAGTGCCTAGGATCTCTATGTACTAAGATGTCTCTTAAGTTTCGTTCTCTCTTATAGCAATTGCGAGGGATCGTCTTAAAAATATTAGATAATGACCTGTCTGTTGACAGAATCTTCCAATGCTCTTTCACCGCCTTATTTATTTGTCGACTCGATGTAGTGTATGTTGATGCAAATGTCAACCTTTTATCCGGTTCCCTTAGTATGTTATGTTGCAAAAGGTCAGTCTGAGTGTGTAAACTGGCACGTATTAGGGCCTTATCAAAGGCCTCAGATTTATAACCCCTCTTTAGGAATCTGTCGCACAAATCTGTTAACTGGATGTTTGCCTCTGCTGGATCTGTATTATTCCTAATGATGCAAAAAACTGTGCGTAAGGCACCCCTCTCTTCGAATGTATAGGATGGAAACTATTGAAATGTAGCAATGTGTTCCTATCAGTGTCTTTTCTAAAGTTAGTGGTGCCCAGACCGTCTGCACTACGAAACACAGTTAGATCAAGGAAATTGACACGTTGAAAGTCCACACTGGTGTGTCTAGTTCATTCAGGTGATGAGTGAACTGGATGAAATAGTCTCTTGAACCCTTCCACACTACAAACAGATCATCTATAAATCGTTTGTAAAATATGATCTGTGTGGGTATCAAGGGTAAGATGTGTTCCGCATCAAATTGTGACATGTAAAGGTTTGCAAAAGTGGGGGCTACATTTGACCCCATGGATGTCCCGGAGATCTGGAGGTAGTAATCTGGCTCAAAATGGAAGTAATTGAGGGTCAAACAATACTCCAGAAGTTCTAGGAGAAATCCCATTAGAGGGCCGTCTGCGATTGGTATAACAGTATATAGAGAACTGACATCCATGGTGGCTAGGACCACCTCATCTTTCAGACTTCTCAGAGTAAGAATTTGCGAGATAAAATCTCCCATGTCCCTAATGTAAGAAGGTACATTTTGCAGAAGCGGTTGCAGCCAGAAATTGGGTCACCGGTTGTAGTAAAGAGCCCCACACTATAGGGCATCCTGGGGGCTCTGTATTATTTTTATGTATTTTCAGTAAAGTATAAAATACACGGGCCACAGTGCCACTGCCAGCCGGTTGCGGGGCAGTCATGCACAGTAGAGACTGCTTGCACCATGGCTGATACCGAGCTGGACACTCCTTTGCTTTGTATCAGCCTCGTCACGGGGAGTCTCTACTGTGCATGACTGCAGCACGCACAGCAGTCTGTACTGCACATGACTGCGTCGTTACACACATTTTAGCAAATTATTATATATGATGATGATGGGGCACACAGGGTGTTCCAGTGTGAGAAATCTATAGGTGGGATCATCCAACCAGCTACGTGGCAGAGCAATAGTGAGAGAATTGTCTATTATTCGCTTATGGCGTGGGAGAGGGTCTACTGAAAGTTTCTGGTATACATCAGAGTTCTCCCATTGAGAGAGAATTTCTTTGCAGTAATAACTACAGTCCAATAGTACAATAACCCCTCCCTTATCCGCTGGGTGAATGACAATAGATGGGTTGCATGCCAAATTTTTAAGTTCAATGTTTAAAGGATCAAACGTACTTTTAGGAGCAAATGGGCCAGACGTCCATTGTTTCTTATTTTGGAAATGATCCCTCAATTTTAAACTTTGTTGAAATTTATGTAATTCAATTGACATATTGAAGTCATTGTGTCGAGTAACCGGCACAACTGACAGCCCTTTAGATAAGACATTAATTTCAGTGGACGTTAGAGAATGAGAACTCAGATTAAAAACTATAACTTCTTTGTTGCGGGTTTTAGTGTGACTTTTCTGTTTGTAGTTGCCCCTCCTGGGGTGGGGTCTCTTGCACTGGCTGCGGACCTTATGGTTACCCCCAAAAAAGATTCCTTGAGAGCGTGAAAAGACTCTTGGTCTCTCCTGGGTACCTGTTAACCATTTGTAAACTCTATTTTCTTTATAATCCTGGTTAACCTTGAGGACCTTTGCAGATTTAAAGCAATGTCATTCTAATTTAAATGAGTTGACAGACTCAGTTAACTTCTCAGTCCACTTTCCCTCTGTGTCAGCTGTCAAAGTGGGTAGGTGAATTTCTTCAAAATTATCAATTTCAGCTTTAACCAGCTTTAATTCCTGAGAGACTTCCTCAGTTACCAATAACATCAGGTCATAAGAGCACTTATTAAGAATGCAGCACCTGGGTTGTGCGTCCTATGGTTGGTGTATTGGTAATGCGGAATCCTCTGGGAATATGATAAGCTCTATAATAATCAGATAGATAAACACCATGAAGGTGGAGATCTATCTTGTGTTGCTTAAGCTTATTCAAATTATTGAATAGATCGAGGGGTGCCTTACCCTGATGATATTTGTCCGCTGATTCAGTGAAGAGTAAATCATCTGCTGTTGTAGATGAGAAGGCCAATGGTTCAGTAGGTTGTAGTGACGGTTGCAGTGACGGTGGACCACGATCTGAGCACCTATCCAGCAACCCGTAAGACGGATTGAGTGAGCCGCTGTTATTTGTCCACCGCGAGCCATTCAGTAAATGAGCTTCTGGTGATGACATCACTGGTGCCAATGACGACACCGGGACGGACAAGGGGATGTAACACAAGGTAACACAATTTACTAGCGTCTTGAGAATGAGCGGACCGACACGTTGACTGATTTTTGTGCTAATAAATTCTTTGAGTATTATAAAAAAAAACACGGGTGCTGCCCTCTTCTGTTCCTATTCTACATTTCATTATGGGAATGTGCACCTGGGCATGAGCTTAATATTTAAAGCCCGTGTACACGGGCCAAAGTGTGTATCTCCTTTCATCAAGCAGCCGGGGCAGCCTTGAAACCATTGTGTTGTCTGAAAGTTCCTCCAATAACTACACCTGGTGGTTTATCTTTGAGGGTGCAAATCGCTACCCCTGTTTATTAAAGGGTTGAGGGAATCTGGGGCTTGGCTAGGTGGTTCCGGTAGGGAGCAGCGCTGGGCACGTCCTTGTGTTCTCGTTAAGTCCTTTGTTCTGCCACGGCCGCCCTGCTCCTGACCGTTACTCTCCCTGCCGGCCTACTTCACATCCGTCGGTTCCCTTCTACTTCCGGCTTCACGTAGCGGGGACTGCATAGACACACAGCCGGCGCCTTTCGGAGTGGTGCATTACTCCTTACTTCCACCGATGTGATGGGGGCATCCGGAAATATCAGTTGGCCTGCATTCGGGCAGCGCATGACTGCATCGGACAAACACATCTGGCCTTTTATATTATAGGATATGAAATCAAATATTTCCTGAATATATTTTGCACAAGGGTACTGCCATTTTAGAGGGATTTTCTTTTTTCAAAAACATCTTTTTAACCTATTGAGGATCACAGGTATGGACAAGGCATTGCACAAGGCATTGTACACCCCTCTGGTCTTCAATGGGTTAAACTACAATTTTCTATTATGTTCAGCAGATGGTGCTGTTTCTATTATTTACTTTGGAGAGCAGCAGTCCTGGGCTTTCCCATAGAGTGTGTTATAAAAAAATTACATGTGCTCCCCCAATTGGTGCTGTTCGTAACAGTTTGATTAAAAAAATAATCCTTTCGATTTCTAATAACATTTGAATGGAAATTCTCTCATCAGTGGAAGTACTATTGCTTATACACAGCAGGAAAATAATTAAAATGTATTTCCAAAAAGTTTCACTGCTCCTTTAATCTATGTATTTGATGTTAAATACAGCAATTTTTATAGTATTTATTGTTAATCAATTGAATTATGGCAGTGTATACATACAGGGCTCAAAATTTCCACTTGTCACTAGCCAATGGCAAGTGAAAATTTAGCCCTGGCGAGTAGAAATTCAGCCCTGGTGGGTATGTTTTGGCTTTCAGTGGTGAGTAACTTTTCAGATCTGGCTAGTAGCAAAGGACTTCCAATTTTAAGCCTTGATATATATATATATATATATATACATATATATATATACATATCAATCTATAAATAAATATATATATATATATATATATATATATATATATATATATATATATTATAAAGATATCCTTGGTGTGCACTCTCTTTAAAGTTCGAATCAATGCCTGGGTGTCATTTTCAAATCACACATGTAGTAATATTTCAAAAGAAAGAAAGCACTCACAGGACTTTGTTCAAATGAAGTATGTGCTGGTTTATTCCATCCAGTATACTTCATATCAAAAAAGTCCTGTGAGTGCTTTTTTTTCTTATGGGAAAAAAAAAAAAAAAAAAAAAAAAAAAAAAAATATATATATATATATATATATATATATATATATACTTCTTATTCACTGTCTGCCCCTCCCCTGGGTGACAAGGGAGAAGACTGTACCTGCAACCAGCCCCCCCCCCGGGGCAATCCTCCCTTGCCACTCCTGTTAAATTCTCTGACATCGAACTGCAGAGGTTCCCCAACATGCAGTGAAGGCCGGATCCCGTAGGCAACGCTGTGCATATATAACAATATCATGTAACTTTAGAGCTTAGATATGATAAATGTAGTTCTAAAGTTACATTATATTTTTATATATACACTAGCGAATGCTGCACGGCATTGCCTAGAGCTTAGATATGGATAAATGTAGTTCTCCTAAAGGAAAATGAACACCACCTAATAATTATCCCAACTTGCCTTATTATGGACAGAACAGCCTAATGGCCCCTATGGATTTTGTCCTTGAACCTTTCTTCAAGAGATAACATCTTCAGTCAGTCCTGGATGTCATGTGCATGGAGGCAGACATTCCAGTTGATGGAAGTTTTTTCAGACAGCTTAAAGCTTGTTGTTCAGTGCATTGCACACCATACTGGTTCTTAAAGGGTTAAATTGTCTTGTGTATTGAACAGAATTTGAGATCCGGTCCTGCTAGAAACTATTATGTCCACAGCTATAGACTTGTCATACAGGACTGATCGAATATGTTATCTATTTAAGCCATAAGGACTCAGTTCATAAGGGTCATTAGGACTTTCTGGTCACAGTACGGTAAGTGGGGGGGTAGTTTAAGTAGGTGTTACTTCTCCTTATGTCATGATTAATCAAAATCTGAAGAAAGTAAAAGGTGTCAAACTCTTATGTCAGGGGTTGGCAGCCTCTAGCACTCCTGCTGTGGTTAGGCTAAAACCCCCATCATGCTCGGCTGGCCAATGACCAACAATACCGATAAAGTTACAGAATGCCTGTCATGTCTGTTGTTATTCAATGCAGTCTGATTTTCACATAAAAAAAATAAATAAAACTATCTTCTTATTAACTAGGCTCCATAGAATAAGACACAATATTTTTATACAGCTTTTCTCATCACTTGATAAATCATCAGTCGATATCAGACTGTGCTGTGGGTTCTATTTTAGTAACTGGTTTATTTCTTTGTGTGTAATACAGGTATCAGAATATTCAGAGGACAATTGCAACTGAGAGGACAGAGGAAGAAGCTATTGCTCGAAGTGACAGAGTACCTGGGGTTGGCGATTCAGAGACAGACCTTACTCAGCCAAATTCAGGTTACATTTTTATATACTATCTATGTGATTTATTTTTTTATTTTTTTAGGAAGAAATTAAGAAGAGGGAATTCAAAAAATGACTGTATGCATTCATTTTAAATGACATTTGACTCTTTCAAAAACTCCAGGAACTCTAGAATCTCTTATAATAAATTCCAATGTACCTTAATCTGGTTGGATAATCACCATGGTCCAGATTAAGGTAAGTGGGGGGTTATTGTTTGGGAGATGTTCCTTTGACATGAATCTAGAAATAAGAGGAGGATAACACTTCTAAACATTCTATTTAAGTCTCCCACCTAGGGAAAGCGTTAGAGGTCCATTGATGTATAATAATAGATGTCGCCGTTCACATGCACACAAACATTCTTCAAGAACGTGGGGTCTTCATATATTTATATATTTGTAAACAGACCTTCGGTTAAAAATAGTTGTGGAGGAGTTGAAGGGAGAGCAAGACTCATGGATCCCAGACAAATAATAAAACAGATCACAAATCATAACATTCATGTAATATTTTATTGCACATCGAGAGATGGGCCAATCATTCTAATTTGATAGCTTACCACACTTACATGTTGGCTGTGCTTTACCTAACACCTCCAAAAGGCAAACTGTTTACTATACATTGTCCTTTCTCCACCTGTTTTCTTCTACTCCATGGGGGGAGTTCTCTAAGCAGTGATAAAGAGGTGATAAAGCAAAGTCCATACATGTATTGTCATGGCCAAATAAGACTGAGCCTTGAAGTCAGTTTCTATTTTCCACTAAATGGCCAGCATAACACCAAAGTAAAAAGGGCATTATGAAGAAAACTTAAAGCAGAACTAACACCGCTAAGAAACTTTGTTTGTAATAATTCCCTATCTGGCGACTAGCTGCTTAGTAGCGCTAGTCGCCAGAATTATTACCTCTTTATGGAGAAAAATGCAGTCATCCTCTGCTGACAGGCAGGACGGAGCGCAGATATCTTGCCCTAGTTATGTCCGCGCACCTGCTCTGTCAGTCCCAGACGGCTGTAGGAGGTGTTGCTAGGAGCCATTCGGCTCCGGAAGGGATTGACAGCGCAGGCGCGCGGACATAACTAGGGCAAGATGTCCGCGCTCAGTCCTGCCTGTCAGCCGAGGATGACTGCATATTTCTCCATAAAGACGTAATAATTCTGGCGACTAGCGCTACTAAGCAGCTAGTCGCTAGATAGGGAATTATTACAAACAAAGTTTCTTAGCGGTCTTAGTTCCGCTTTAAAAGGTGCATTTCTGGAGCAAGAATGCATTGGAGCATAATGGGAATTTTTATCCCCCCATGGTGCAGTTTGTTTGTCCCAGAATTGCACCTTTTTAGCACCCTGCATAAGGGCCAAAAGGGAGATGTATAAAAATGGTGCAACATTTCACTGCACATTTGTATAAATGTGTTAGCATATAAATATATCATAATTTGTTGGTGTGGATAATGTAAGAATTCTTTTTCCGGACTATATATAAAAATGTTTGCATTTTGTGACAGTTTTAAGATCAGTTTTTGCACCTAAGTTGTCTGCCACCATCTCCTTGGTGTAATCTCAACAGTGTTGTAAAAGATATGTATAAAAATGTCACAGTGCTGGAAAACAAGTTGCATAAATGTCACAAAAAGTCACAAATGAGACTTTTTATTGAGCTTAGTATGTATGTATAAAATTTATACCATAATCTTTATATATACCATCTAGCACACATGCAAAAAACAGAACACATGATTGTGTTTGCCTCATGTGTTATAAATTTCCCCAAAAGTGCCTTGTATGTGCAGTGAAAGGATATTTCAGCCTAAATTACTCCCACCTGTGTGAAGATTATTGTATAGGTCTCAGTACTGATGCTGTGTGCAAAACAAAGCCTCTGTGTTTATGAGAACTTGTGTTTACAACTGATACATCCTGGTTTATACTGTTTTGGCCCACCTACTGTACAAACACCTGTGAGACACATTTTATATACACGCAGGTGGTCATGGTTTGAGCAAAGCAGAGCCTCTGTATATAAAGTGAAACTGTATATTCATTGGTGTTTATAGTGCACTAAAAAGTACATTCACTAACTGCTTTGATGCTAGAGAGCTCCCCAAAGCATTTCTTAACTGTAGTTTATATAATAAAGACTAATCATTAATATTTTGATATTTCTATATAATAAATGCCAACTTGTTCCACAGCTCTGTATAATAAAGGGTCATATGGTTACAGAATACTGTGTGAATGGTCAGTTCAATAGATTCCAGTTGGAGAAGTACACATACTCTAGTTGAACCTCTGACTACCATAGATGATTGGGTGCAGAACTTGAGAGCAAAGCTGGTAAGCTTTGTTGGCAGTGAGGGTAAAGTTGCTGACCACAAGGCTAATCGATGGCCACCATTAGAGTGAGAGGTAAAGGATGCTCATACCCACAAACTGAACTGGTAGTCAAGAGGATTTAGTAGGTAATTGAAAATAGTGAGAGAAAACAGCAAGAACTGCCCCAGTGCAGATAATTTCTAACAAGGCAAATAGTGCCTTCCATGGGAAATTCAGTAGCTGCAATACTGATAAAGACCAGCAGAGGAATTCTGAGAGCAGAAAGAATGGATTATCTGACTGCAGTGTAAAAACAGGCCACTGGAAGAAGCCCAGGCAAAAACAGAGAAGGGTTCAGGCACATCATTGATAACAAGACATGGCCAGCAGCTATAACCAGGAAGCAGGTGGGACTGCTGGTGGAGATCCACAATCTGAGAGAGCCACCAGGGAACAATAGAAGAGGCGATGCAGGATTCTAGTCAATGTCAGGGAGGGAGACTAAAAAGTGATTTCTGACCCATGCAGAAGTCAGCATGTGATTGTAGGTCAATACAGGCCAAGGTAAGCAACAGATGACAAGTCACAGGCAAGGAAGACTAGACTAGGCTAGGCTAGGTGGAACGCACTATAGTGGTATGCACTATGAACAAGCACAGAAATGTTACTATAAACTAATGAGCAAGTGAAAGAAGTAAATTCAGGAATGGAACAGGATGGCAGGAAACTTTGGACTGGATTCTTACACATACAGACATGATGTGGGTCCTCCTCATAACCAAGACTGATACAAACTGAAACAACAGGATATTGAGCCTCTGTTAAAGTGGACCTGTAAGCCTAAGACAAGTTTAGTTTGTTTTACTAATTAAATGAGAAAAAGCTGCTCCACTGCGGGATCTAAGATTATGTTAATGACCTTAGGGAGTATACACATACAGGGATATCCAAACTTGACCCCTTATTTATTCTTTGTCTTAGTGGGTTAATAGATGTGTGTGTAACTGTGCTGATTCTGGATGTCTCCAACTCCATCCAATATAGATAAACACAAAAAAATCAATGGATCACACTGGAAGACAGCAGTTCAGCAGTGTAATACCACAGTTGTAAAATCCATTAAACTTTATTGCATAGAATAATTAAAATCATACCTGCTACTTATGGAGTGGCAAGGTGGTAAGCGGTGCAAGGTATATGGATCAATGCGTTTTTCATACCTTAGAGGCACTTAATCATGACCAGACAAGCAAAACTGGTCTGGGCAAAACATTAAATTAACACTTTGAGTGCCAGAGGGGTATGCAATGCATTGCTGTTCAATGAGTTTTATTTGATATAACACAGACTATTATCCAACTCTTGATATATGGTTTTCACTGTTAAGCAATCAGAAGCATATAAGGAGAACAAGAGAAAGTTCAGTTTTGGAAGATAAAGTGGGAATATTCTTGAAGTTAAGTTTAGGATGGATTGCAGGTGAAGAACTTGATAGTGTCAAAGACATTTAGTAGTATGTTGCAGTAATCCAGGTGAGATAGAGTAGGGGCAGGGGTGAAGGTTTTAGTTGTTGTCTGGGAGATTAATGGGAACATTTATGGACTATTTGGAATGAAGAAACAACAGGTTCTACCCAAGTGGATAAATATCTGTTCCATCATCTGTGATAGTTAAACTGTGTAGGACCATATCTTGTAGGCAATGTCATAAACATGTTTTTAAATATTTATGCTGAAATAGCCATGAGTCATCCAGGAATAAATGGTAAAATGTCAGTCTAAAATCTGTGACTCCGCTGCTTTTACTGAGGCCGCAGATGCAGGGACTGGTGGGTGCATGGCTATCTTAATCCTTTGAGTGCCAGAGAGGTATTAAACGCATTGCTCTGCAATGCGTTGCGTACCCCTCTGACACTCAAAGGGTTAACCCATTCAGTGCCATTCACTTTGGTCCGTGTACACGGGCTTTTACACTAGTATATATATATACATATATATATATATATATATATAGAGAGAGAGAGAGAGAGAGAAAAGTAGATGACCAGAATGAAGCATTGATGCTCCCCTACAAACAGATATGATGAAGAGCAGTTATTGTCAAAAAAGACAAAGAACAATGTGAGAGATTGGGGGGTGGGTTAGAGATCAAATAGACTATGGAAGGCAAGAGTGAGGAGAAATTGTGCAAGATGAGAATGAACAACAGTATTTAAGACAATCGAGTAGGATAGTCGTAGAAAAGTATCCTTCTGATTTTGTAGCCTGGAGAGGATTTCCCATTACACAGGGTTGTCTCAGGTGAGTGTCTCAGACTGAAATCCAGGTTGGATTGTGGGAGTCAAGGTACTTATTTGGGAGCAGACATATATCATATGTTCTGTCTGTGTGTGAAAATTATAAATTATATAAATTAAATTATATAAATATATAAATTATATAATATAATTATTAAATATACATTATATATAAATTATACATTTATAAATGTATCTATTAAATATAAAAGCTACCATTAATTCTCATTTAACTAGATTGTAATGCTTGGAAATAAGGTGTTTTTAATGCCTTGAGGACTAAAGGGGTAGAATGCAATGTGTTCCATACCCTCTTGTCCTCTAGGGGTTAAACTATATAAATTATGGAAAGCTTTATTAAACACACACATACACACACACACACTGCCCAGTCCCTTTCAGTTACAACAAGCATTCATTGAAGGAAATGACTCTGGTCTTTCAACCAGACACTTTCCATGATAACGTTACTTGGCATTCAGACTGAGAGAGAAGTTTCCCTCATCTAAGCATTTTTACTGCATGCTGAATACTAACTATTGCTGTAATTAGTGTTCAAGACTTAGTGAAAATTTAAGACGAGAAATACATCCCTCACTATGAACACCGACTATCATTACTGTAGCCGCTGGAGCTCCATGGGCATTTTCTGGTTGGGTGGCCAGAGTCAGTTTTTTCAAAAAAGAAGGAGCTTACGTATTGAAAAGAGGGAGGAGGGGAGGGATTTTATATAAAGATTACTATCAAATTAGACTGAATTCAAGAGAATCCATCCCTCTCTAAAATAGTTTACTGTAATTTAAAACTAGCTTATTTCTAAGCAGTACGATCTCTTTAACCACTCGATGCTAATAGCCAAGGGGTTGAGAAAAGGTACAATCCTCGGTGCCATAGAACCATAACAAGCAATTGATCATAGCAAAATCCACTCCTGGGAGAACAGTAAACCTATCAGCTTACACAGAAATCAGGAAAACATAGGGATGAAATCTTGCACAAAATATTATCCTCTGTCATGCTGCTTTTTGTTTCATCTGACCTCAAAGCCAAGGCCACCACCTGTGTTACTTTATGACTAAAAGTGACATAAAAATGTCCATTTTAAAGGCCAAGTAACACAGCTTGGGATGTAGGCCTTTGATATATAAATTGCAGTTCAATTGAGCACCAGAGTGAGATGAAATAGGTTTCTTTTCCTGAATGATGATATTATTTTCTTTTCTAATAACATTGCTGTTTTATCTTCTCCTTTACAGAGCTAAGAAGAGAGGGGTCTCTAACACCTATAAATTCCCAGAAAATCACCCTATTACTGCAGTCTCCCGCTGTCAAGTTTATAACCAATCCTGAGTTTTTTACAGTATTGCATGCAAACTATGTAAGTGCACTGATTTAACTACTCATGACTTACACATCCTACTTCTCATATGAAGCACTGTTTTTATATATTGAAAACAATGTTAACCAGAGCAGCAAAACAGTGAGTGTGTATATCATTTCAAATTGTGTGCACGGGAACCACTTATAAAGCCACTTATAATCCATTAGACACATTTTCCATGAGTCCTTTGTACAGAGGTAGCAAGCACCAGGGACGTGCACAGACATTTTGAGGGGGCAGGGGCTCAAACGAAAAAAAGGGCACGTCTCATAATTATTTATTCAAAATATATATATAAAAAAAAGGAGCCTGTAGGCACAGAAATCTGAAGCACCCCCCCCACACACACACACACTGGCCATCTCCACTGGACACCTCTACAATGCTCCTAATCTCCACAATCTCCACATTGCCGCCCATCATCTCCATATTGCCCCCATCAGCTCCATATTGCCCCCATCAGCTCCAACTTACCCTCACATTTTCCCCATCAGCTCCATATTGCCCCCATAAGCTCCATATTGCCCCATCAGTTCCATATTTCCCCATCAGCTCCAACTTACCCTCACATTGCCCACATCATCTCCATATTGCCCCATCAGCTCCAACTTACCCTCACATTGCCTCCATCAGCTACATATTGCCCCCATCAGCTCCATATTGCCCCATCAGCTCCAACTTACCCTCACATTGCCCCCTTCATCTCTATATTGCCCCCCATCAGCTCCATATTGCCATCAGCTCCAACTTACCCTCACATACATTGCCTCATCATCTCTATGTTGCCATCATCACCATCTTGCCCCCCATCAGATCCATATTGCCCCATCATTTCCACATTGCCCCAGTGTCCATTTCCTACCTCCTCCCTGGTGGTCCAGCGGCAGGAGAGGTCTGTATGTGCCTCCTTTGGCACAGACCTGTAGCTGCTGGAGCTCCCGCGTGGTTTTCTCTTTATGCAGAGCGCTGGGAGATGATGTCATCTCCCAGAGCTCTGTAATACTAAAGAGCTGACGAGGAAGCACAGCATCTACAGGTCTGTCCTGAAGGAGGCACAGACCTGACTGGGCGGTGGAGGGGTTAGTGCGGGCGGCGAGGCAACTTTTTTTATGTTAAAAGGGCACGAGGGCACTTTGGACAAAAGGGCAGGTGCTCAAGCCCCCCTTGGTGTCTATGTGTGCACGTGCCTGGCAAACACAATTGTAATTTATTTCACAATTCCTTCAGAAATGTAAATTGTTTGTAGTGCACCTAATTATGTGCATGCCACATGACTAAGTAGGAGTCTGAGACAGCGATGTACTATGAAGAAACTGAGCACTACAAAGTACAAACCAGAAAGCAAATACAAATTCACATTCATTTAAATGTGATTTTTAACCCCTCAAGTACTAGAGCGGGCTCCATCTTATTGCATCACTATACATTGGTGACCTCTCTAGAATTCAAGGATTTAAACGTTCCACTTAAATCAGTGAGAAATTGGGGGAATTTTTATTTCTCACCCTTGTCACAAAACGCTTCACTACTTCTTAGTACAGTAGCATTCCTTTGTATGCTTTGCAGCTGTTTAGCCTCAAAGTGTGCGGCTAATGAGTCACTCATTATATGCCATGCAGATAGATAGAAGTGCAGCATCTTCTGTAATAAGTTGCCACTGTACGCATTGGGGTCTAATGGTTGCAGCCCACCATGTATCCTAAACAAAGCAAAATAATAAACTGGCATTTTCCAAATTTTATTGTATAAAAGTGTATATCAATTGAAAGATGTGGGCCTACAGGGCTTTGGCCCCACAAGCTTTACAATCTACTAAGACCCAATGCGTTTTCTAAGTCAAGGTGGACAATTTGTGTCCCTACAGCAGGTGTTGGACTGCAATTCCCATCATCCTCAACTGGCCAGCATGGGAGTTCTAGTCCAACAACAGCTGGAAAACCACTTCAGGTTGCTTACATCTGCCATAACCTGTTAAGTGCTTATTTTAATATAATGACCTGCCATTTCTAATTAAGCCCCAAGTGGGTAAAGACATTTCTTCCTAACCCAAAATGGCAGTCAGATATGTCCTAGGATATTTCCCCTGTATGTAGCACAAAACCAAATTAACCAGATTAACAGATTCTGTAGGGAAAGGTATATGACCAAAAATTATAAAATATAAATAATATTGACTTCTTCTAAACATAAATGTTTAGATCAGTGGTTCTCTAACTTTTGACAGTGGCAGAACCCTTTGGTTGTTGTGGAACCATAAAAGCCTACACCTTTAACCCAGTGAATGCTAAAGAAATCTTCAATGCATTGCTTTGCTTTGCATTGGCAACCTTTCAAGCATCCAAGAAGTTGAAACAGCATAAATAGCAAATGCATCAGAATGCTAGTTTGTACAAGTAACCTAAAACTAAATTATTTGGCTACAATGTCAGGTAACCATTAGCAAAAAATTGTTTTAACCTTTCAACTATCTATTGATGGACACAGAACAACTCATACACTGTCTGACACTAAAGCCTTTTTCCACTGTCTGCCATTACTGAAATTTGATTTGGGAAACCCTTCAGGGACACCTGGGGCTCCAATGAACATAGAATGAGAACCACTAGTTTAGATAAAGTTTGAGTTCAAGAGCGGTATCCAACGAGTTACAACGTTGGCACTCAAAGGGTTACATGGCTATTATCTATTTCTTTTTCACTTTAATATAAGAAAAAGTTTCCTACAAGTTAGCCAGTTATGTTCATGCCAGATGAAATCTGGCAACCTTTTTGGACACAAATTGATGGTAATATACAGATATAGAATATGATATACATAGTGATCATGGTTCCCCAATTTCTTTTACTATCTGCAAACCACCTGATATAAGTGAATTTTGTTTCAGTGTTTGATACTTTGACAAGATAATAAAATGTATGGGCTGTTTGTACATGTTGCTATATAGAACATACAATACAATGTTGCCTTCATTAATGCTTTGTAAAATTGTTCTCTCTTGATCAGAGTGCCTACAGAGTCTTCACTAATAGCACCTGCTTGAAGCACATGGTTCTTAAAATCCGTAGGGATGCCCGGAACTTTGAACGCTACCAGCACAACAGAGACTTAGTCAATTTCATTAACATGTTTGCTGATACTAGGCTGGAGCTGCCACGAGGTTGGGAAATCAAAACTGACCAACAAGGAAAGGTATGACTGAATAGCCAAAAGGTGTAGTAATATATATATATATGTATATAAACAGGACCAGAGGACACAAACTTCAACCGTTGCACATACATTGCTTACCCTTCTGTTCCTTAAAAGGATAAGTTGGCTCAAATAACCTTTGTTGGTGGCACAGTGTTGCACTTTATGTTAATTAGTTCCTGTGATGAGATAATATTATCACACACTATGCTATGAATGAATCTAGGCAGGGCCCAAACACTGGGGTAATTTCTAATAGTAAATCCAGCAATATTTTGTCCTTGAACATATCTAGTTGGCATACTATGCAGAAAATTAGTTTAAAGTACCACCCATCTGGTCCTTAAGGGGTTATTATCTTTAAATCTAAATAAACTTGTCTTGAGGTAACTTTAATCATATTTTTATGATTTTTTACAATTTATATTATCCTTTCCTAGTGATTGTTTAAGGAGCATCTAAACTAAAATTATATGTGCTGGCTTCATTTGCAGGTGGAACAACAGGAACATCAATAGGAATTTGTGAGACAAAATTCAGTACTAACATTATGACCTGCAACTGATTCCAGCTTTATGAATGAATTATATAGTTACTAGTTCAAGAGCCTATTACACGGGCCACAGTGCCACTGGCAGCCGGTTGCGGGGCAGTCATGCACAGTAGAGACTGCCCACGCCTGCAGCTGATACAGAGCTGCGGCTCTGTATCAGCCGTGGCGCGGGCAGTCTCTACTGCGCATGACTGCAGCATGCGCAGCAGTCTCTACTGTGCATGACTTTGTTGTTACACACGTTTTAGCGAATTATTATATAGGATTTGCAAGGTTAAATAATGTACATTTGCTTACTTTGCCAATGTTCCTTCCTATTTTGCAGTCATTTTTTGTTGATCATAATAGTCGAGCAACAACATTTATTGACCCAAGAATCCCTCTTCAGAGTGGTCGCCTTCCAAACCACTTGACGCATAGGCAACACCTTCAGCGACTCAGAAGTTACAGTGCTGGAGAGGTAATTCAGAAATAAGAGTCCAGAGTCTCTTCAGTTATTCATTAAATAAGTTGTTGTTGGAGTGACCTGAAATATGTTGTAGACAATTATATTCTCAGTACTATCATAAACTGATAGTACATATAATTATGGTCATTCATTTATGTGATGCAATATTTATCATATTTCGAGACAAAAAAGAAAAAGCGAGGAAGCACCAATAGTGCGTTATCCAATGACACAATATAATTCTGATTAATATCTCTTCATATACACTCACATTTGTGAAATGTTGACAATCAGGCTTATGCCTGTCACCAACTAAAAAAGCAATCACAAATCTGATTGTCAACATTTCACAAATGTGGGTGTATATGAAGAGATATTAATCAGAATTATACTGTATCATTGGATAACACACTGTTGGTGCTTCCTTGGTTTTTCTTTTTTGTCTCTATATATGTACCCTAGTCCCACATTGTGGAAGTTCTGAGGTGAAGCTGCCGGATTTTAATGCCATAGGTGGGTGGTCATAATCATATCCCCAAGTGTAGAAGCTGAGCTACATATAAGTGTACGTCTCAGCCACTGTCCCTGTGAGTACAATACATTGATGGTGGTGGTGGGTGATTTTGCAATCAAGTAACGTTAATGCACTAGGAACACCTCCTATTTTTTTCTTTTTTCATTTTTTTCTTTTTTTTGTGCACTACTTATCATAATACACGATAATAAATTGCATGTGAAGTGTGACCAATTAAGTCATACATCCCAATATTGGTATTGTAGTACTGGGATTATTTCACTGATCTCTCCGTGACAATTTAAGTTCAAGTGTCTCCGTGGAGCAAACTGAATTCTCATAATCCTCTCCTGTGACGCACTACTCATCACAATATATTGCATGTGAGCTTTGACCAATTGAGCCACGTATTTTAGTACTGGGACCATTTTACTATATTCTCCAGTTGTAAGAGTTATAGGATTGTCACAGTTCTTTGTGTGGTGGTGTTATGTGTTTGGGAAGTTCTACTGTGGACAGGGCTTCAGTACATTGCTTTGCATTGCATTGGACTCCTCTTTAGAATAGTTTGTAGAAATGATGTATTAAAAATTAGAAAGGTTTATATTACACTCTTACAAATTTATCAGGTTTCTGAACAGCGTATTGGGTGAATGTATGACAGCAGATGCACTTCAGATTATGCACTACAGCACATGATCACTTTATTGCATATCAACAGACACATCATTCAAACTTCAATAGCAGCAAGCCAATTATGCCAGTCACTTATAGAATGAGCAGGAAATTACCTAAATTTACGCTATTTCCTCAGCTCCCTGTTTAATACATGGCATTGCACAAGGCACCGAGGGAAAGAATGCCCCAAAACACCCACAGCCTGCTCCATTGACATCCCTTTCGTGAAAGCATAATTAATGGAAGAATTTTTAGCACAAATACCTTAGTAAATTGGCGTAAGGCATGTGTAGGTCTAGAAAATCATTCTTAGCCCTGTATTTGAATGGAAACATATTTATACATCCCCATTTGTGTCCAGGAATGAGAATGCAAGTACACAGTCAAATAAATGGGTAGCAATGACAGAAGGTGATAGGATAATGAAATAAAGAGAATTCATTTTCTCCTAAAGCTGACAATACATTGAATAATATTTCTGGCCATCTAGAGAAGTTGACCACTGTGAAGTGTTACAATAAAGCATATTTTTATGTATAAATATAAATAACCCATCTTGCTTTTATGATAGACTAGTTGAACAGCCCGTTACATGGGCCACAGTGCCTCAGGCAGCCGGTCGCGGGGCAGTCACACAGTGGAGACTGCCCGCACCTCGGCTGATACAGAGCCTCTGGCAGCCGGTCGCGGGGCAGTCACACGCGGTGGAGACTGCCCGCGCCTCGGCTGATACAGAGCTGGACGCTCCTTCGGAGCGCCCAGCTCTGTATCAGCCGCGGCGCGAGCAGTCTCCACTGCGTGTGACTGCCGCACGCGCAGCAGTATCTACTGCGCATGTCGGGCGTTACACACAACTTGGCGAATTATTATATAGGATATTTCATATTGTTTTTCAGTGTCTTGCAATGGATCTGAATGGATCTAGTGATGTGTAGATTGAACCTAATGCATACATTTCTTGAATCCAGAACATGAGTTGATTTGCAGGGTCATCACACATTAACATGTTATAGGTCAGATAGCTCTCCATCAGGTATCTGCACCAAACATGTTGTACATGAATACCCTGAAAATAAACCTCATTTTTGATTTAAGAAACTGGTTTGCATGCTGTTCAATCTAAACTTCTCTATGAGCTTTTCATCATGTTAATTGTTTGTTATTTTCTCTTTAACAGGCATCAGAGGTCTCTAGAAATCGAGGTGCGTCTTTATTAGCCAGGCCAGGCAATAGTTTAGTAACAGCAGTCAGAAATCAGCATCAACAGGAAGCTGTACCTCTAGGTAAGCATATGTGCATATTTTATGTCATTAATTCTTAAAGGAAAATACACGTTAATTAAATTACTTTTTATTTAACACAGTTCTAAATGTGTGTCTGTTTAATAAGGTCCAGTTGGAACATTGTTAGCACTGTTCATGAACTGTAGACATTTGTACATTCTTAACCAGTGCAGATACAAGTTTACAGAGAAGACTCTTTTAACTATTTGAGGGATAAATGGGTCACTAAAGAACAATTGTTTATTATGTTTTGTTACAAGTACAAATGGATCCACCTATAGACCAATTTCACACTGATGACATCAGAACAGATATAACAGATGTGCAGAAAGGAAGTCTTGTACCGTCTGTTGCCTTCCATAGTGGTGACTGTTTCCTCACTTGAATGCATTAAGGTGCAGTATGCTGCATCTTTACTGAGTTTATGAAGGAACACAGTAAAGATGTAGCAGTGCAAATTTTCATGACAACCTATGGGGCCACTGTGAAGATATTGGAGTCTGCCATATTCATAGTAAGTTCCAGTGAAAGGCCAACCCCAAGTGGGTGTCAGACATTTATGTTTAGGTTACTCCCATACGGGCCAGCCATCAGACATGCACCGCACAACGAGGTTGGGAGAATGCAGGAGAAGGATTATGACACTTCAATACACAACTACATTTCAGCCTCCTGTGTGAAAGAGCCCAAAAAGTAAAATGGTCAAAGAAATTATTGCCAATATAGCTCACAGGCCTCAAAGTGCACTATCAGTGGTTTATTTTGTCCAGCATTTGACACATTTGTATATGTAAATGCTTTTGTACAAAATGAATTGAATAGCACAGCAGTTTGTACATTCATTATAACAGAAAACCAAGGGGTTATTTTTCTATTTCAGCATACAATGATAAGATTGTTGCATTTCTGCGTCAACCAAACATTTTTGAGATGCTACAAGAACGTCAGCCAAGCCTGGCTAGAAACCATGCACTCAGGTATTTCCATTTAATTTGTCATAAAACAAGAGCAAGGTGATGTCCATAGGCATCTGCAAAACAGGAGGCAAAGCCAGCCTGCCAAACCCCTATGTTAATGTGAAGGTGGCAAGTGTCTGCGTGGTGTGGCATGGTCCCACCTTCCCCCCCCCCCCACACACACACACACCTCTGGATGCCCATAGTGGTGCCTTCTATGTTCAATATAAAGGGAAGATTTTTTCTCAAATAACTAACCTCTTGTTTTTTAAAATACATTTAGTAGACATTTTTAACCATTTAAGCAATGTGTTACACACGTTTGGTCATTAACCCTTTGAGTGCCAGAGGGGTTTGCAACGCATTGCAGAGCAATGCGTTGCGTACCCCCTCTGGCACTCAAAGGGTTAAATTATAATAAATGTATTTTAAAAAATAAGAGGTTAGTTCTTTAAAGAAAATTCTTTGCATTCTACATATTTGTAACCGCTGATTGCCCCTCTGTGCCCTGGGCATGAGATAGGTGTATTCAGCGAACTAAAAACACGTCACTTTTTGGGACACTATCATCTAAAAATGTATTTGGTGATTTTTGAAAGCTTTCTAAATCACGTACATTTTGCATTAGCCATTCTTTCGAAAACTTTTGTTTATATGTATTTAGAGTGATAGATTATGCTAATTAAGCCATGCTGTTCAGACACTTCCGTTTCTAGCTATTCATTACTGCTCACCTCCCCAAGCATTGAAAGGGTTAACTATTTGAGCTCCAGGGGGGTGCACAACTCTTTGCAACACAATGCAAGTGCTTCTAACCACTGTAGGTAAGGGTACTTTCCTGTTATCCGGAACCATTTTCAAAACATTTTTCAAACATTTTTAAACAAAATCTTTATTATAATATTATAACAGATTCTGACAGGACAGATTCTGACAGGAAATAACAACAACAGGAATTTGTTTTGAAAATGGATCCGGATAACAGGAAAGTACCTAGGTAAGTCCTCCTGTTAAACAACTTAACCCGATAAGTTCCAGAGGGGTGTGCAACACATTGTGAAGCAATGCAATGTACAGCCATCTGGTCCTTAACCCCTTAAGGACCCTTGACGTACCAGGACCGTCACGGTCCTTGAACTACTCAAGGACCGATGACGGTCATGGTACGTCACGTACTTTTTACTTACAGCGCTCTACCGGGAGCGCTGTAAGTAAAAATAGGGCCTGAAATAGACCGCTCCAAGATCGGAGCGATCTCTTTCAAGCCCCATAATGACGTGCCGATACACGTGACAGGTCACGTGTACCGGCGCGTCCAAGTGTGCCTATGCGGTCATTATGGGACGGAAATGTCCCATGACCGCCGGTCCTTAAGGGGTTAACAGACTAAGAGCCAATTATTCCTATTGATATTGGTCCCCTTTAAAGAGATAGTAATGTTTAAAAGCAGCTCCAGTAGAGTTGTAGTTCAAGAGTAATTGAATGATAACGCATCCCCCTCCCTCCCCTTTTACTGATTTAACACTGCTCACCTCAGAGCAGCAAGACTGTCTGGATGGATCGCAGAGAGGGACAATCTTCAGTGAGCTTAAGGGAAAAACCTGTCAAGGGGGCAGGGTTTTCCTTATACTCACAGTAAGAAGATTGTTCCTTGCTAGTATCTGTCTGGTCAAGGAACTGGATTACACATCTGAGGGGAGGTGGCTTACTCTAGGTAAAAGGGGCGGGAAGGGGATACTTTATCATTCAATTACTCTTAAATTACAACTCTGACAGTATTGAAACAACACTCTTCATGGCCCAAATACTATGAAGATTAATTGAAGCTGCTATTTTTGTGACATATTACTATACCTTTAAGATGTGCAAAGGAGGAAGGGGTTACAGTCTGAAATTGTTTAAGTACCGTTTTTAGTGTCTTTCTTGTCTTTCATGTTGTAGGGAGAAGATTCATTACATACGGACAGAGGGGACACATGGACTTGAGAAATTGTCCTGTGATGCAGATTTAGTAATACTTTTAAGGTACATTACTGTAACAGCATACAGCATATGGGATGCTGTTATGAACCATTTGAGTGCCATTGGTGTTGTCCTTGCCGCTGGCACTCAAAGGGCTAACTATTTATTTTAACATTTTTAAACATGTACGGTAAATGAGAGCATATCAAAAGGCAGATAACATGAACTTGGTCTTCTCTTTTTGCAGTCTTTTTGAAGAAGACATCATGTCATATATCCCTCTACAGGCTGCCTTCCACCCGGGATACAGCTTTTCTCCTCGCTGTTCACCTGGTTCATCACCTCAGAACTCTCCAGGTAGCTATCCCTGGGTATCCTTAAAAAATGTTGCACATTATTGTGCTCGCAACTAAATTGCGTGTTTACTATGTAGATGTGATGAAAAGGGAGACATGAGAATCTCGCATCAAAAGGTCGAGATTCTCATGTCTCAGTAGAATTGTCCCCATGAAGCCTGAAAAGTTCTGTCTACTCCCACTGTAGCTAACAGCTTAAAGGCTCATATCTTGTTATAAAGAATTAACCCTCTGAGTTGAATAATATATATTTAACCCATTCTACAGTATGTGTGCCTGTATCTTTGCAGATATTTAACTTCTACTTCATCTGCAAAGATGCAGGCGTTAGTATTTGCATTAGTCTGTGTGTTAACTGTTTCAGTGCCAGAGAGATACTCAACGTATTGCTTTGCAGTGCGTTGCATACCCCTCTGACACTCAAAGGGTTAATGACAAACAGCTAACAGAGAGTTCACTAGAGGCCCTAGCTACAAATAACTATCTTAAAAATCTATTACAATTATACATATCTACATTCTGTGGTTGTTTATGATGCATATATTGAAATTAAATAGGTAGTATACAAACTTCCCTTGGCGTGCTCACAATGCTGTTTGAGTAACTTCATCCAGATAACAGCCTATACGAACGTTAGTCCAAGGCCTTTCAAATTATTAAAGGAGCAGTAAACTTTTTTTATGAAAACACATATTTTATAGAACTTTTCCTGCTGAATAAAACAAGGTCACTCCCATCACTGTCAGATGTTTTATTCAAAATTTATAGCAGTTTAAATAACCAGGAAGTGAATTTACTGTGTTTACTTCCTGATAGTTCTGACAGGAAGTTTCTATCTAGGGTTGCCACCTTTTCATCAAAAAAATACCGGCCAAGGCATTCCCTCCATAGACTTAACATTGGAAAGAAGCCAATTTTTTACTGGCCTGCCAGTAAAATACCGGCGGGGTGGCAACCCTATTTCTATCACATTCTATGGAGAACTGTATGTCTCTGACTTTTCTGACTTTCCTCTCCATTAGAATCTAACAGGAAATCTAATTAGAATTTAACCACTAGAGGGCACTGCTAATGTAAAAAAACATGGGTTTAAACTGTAATAACTCTGGAAATATAAATCTCTCTGCAGTGGGAGTACCCTTATTTTACTCACTAGGAAAATCCCTACAATATATATTTTTTCATAAAAAAGTTTACTGCTCCTTTAAATTGCTACATGATTGCATATCCATCCAAATAGCAGCCTTCATCAGCACCTTCTATATGCCAGATAACTGATGAACACTGTTAAATATATCGCAGACACTGAGGGGAAAGAGAGCGGAAGCAGACAGACCTTTTCAGGCTTTATGGCGACATGAGAATCTCGCCCTTTTGATGCGTGCGAGATTCTCATGTTGCCCTTTTCATTACAGTGACATAGTGAATGTGTTGTTTAGTTGCACACACAATAGTGTGTGACATTTTTAAAGTGGACCCTATCCCTGATGGGACATCAGCAATAATCTGTCCAAATGTAACCTTTTCATATTCACTCCTAATTCTTGAACAATGTTGAAGTTAATGACATAAGCTTAATTGACACAGCAGAGTGTCATGGAGAGATTTGACTTCTTCACCTTTCCTAATCACATCCACATTTTTTGCTTAAGTGTTCCCGTTCTCCCTACTGAACACTGTAAATATTGATCTCTTACTTTTTCAAGCCACTGCTAAATATGGTTTTATCTGATCTACCTGCCTCGCTTCATCCCCTACTTTGATCTGTCCTAAACTCTGCAGCGCATGTAACACCTCTATTTTAATTCTTTTCGGATCTCTCTTAGCTTATGATAAAATAAAAAAATTAAAAAGTCATCATCTTCACCTTAAAGGGGAAGTAACAATTCTAAATAATAATAGTCCACTTTCCTTAATATATCTAAAATATACTAATGGCTCCTATGAATTAAGTCCTTATGCCTTTCTTCAAGAGATAACATCTTCAGCCAGAGACTATATAAAGAGATATCATGTGTATTGATGCAGACATGACAGTTGCTGGCAGTTGTTTCCAATCTGAAGCAGACAGAGTGCATGGGATGAATTACCCCTTTGAAATCTATACTGTTATGAATTCAAATATACATGCATATGTTAAAGATCAATTAATGATAAACAAATGTTAAAGCACAGTCTTTTCCTAGTTAAAGACTATTATTCTCACCTTTGGAAATTGCAGCATTATACCCTTATATCATTCATTGTACAGGTATTCTGCTCCATTCTTGCAATTGCTGAAGCTGCCAGTGGCAGCATCTTTCCCATTGGTCATTATGTTGGGTGTGAGGTCACAACAGCCAGCAGGAATAATGAGCTGCCTCTCCAAAGCTTGCAGCACATTACTCTGGGAATTAGAACCCCAGGGGGGACCGGTACATTGTGGGCAGTTGGTGTTTAATGCTGCTACACCCAGCAGGTGAAAGACTTTAACTTGGGCGTGTGCAATGTGAGGCCCTCCCAACTGCTTGCAGACTATACCTCTCATAATCATAACTGAGAAGTTTCAAAATGAACTCACCCTGAGATCTGTGAAATGTTAACCCTTAATGCTCGGAAGAACATACATTGTAGATGATATGTCATTGCCTCCTCTAACCTAGAGGTGCTCAAATCAGTCCTCTATGAACTTTTAATATGCTACAACTTAGAACTTTCACTGCCTGAACACACAAGACAAGCAGGACATCTCCTTTAGACTTTCTGGTACAAATGACACCGAATTACTACTTAAAGGGATAGTAATGTTTCACAATAAAAGCAGCTCCAATTAATCTTCATAGTATTTGGGCCATGGAGAGTGATATTTCAATACTATCAGAGTTGTAGTTCAAGAGTAATTGAATGATAAAGTATCCTCCTCCCGCCCCTTCTACTGATATAACACTGCTCAGCTTAGAGCAGCAGGGAGTGTCCAGGTAGATTGCAGAGAGGGTCAGTCTTCAATTAAGATAAAGGAAAAAGCTGAAAAGCCTGTCAAGGGGGGGGAGGGATTTCATTGTTCTCACAGTAAGGATATTTACCCTTGATGTGAGCTGTCTGGTCTGTGCACTGGATTCCACATCTGTGGAATGGGGGCTTACACTAGGTAAAAGGGGCGGGAGGGGGAAACTTTATCATTCAATTACTCTTGAACTACAGCACTCATTGTAATGAAAAAACACTCTCTAAGGCTCAAATACTATGAAGATTAATTGGAGCTGCTGTTTTTGTGAAACATTACTATCACTTTAAAGGGATAGTAATGTTTCATAATAAAAGCAGCTCTAATTAATTATCATAGTATCTGGGCCTTGGAGAGTGTTATTTCAGTTCTGTTAGAGTTGTAGTTCAAGAGTAATTGAATGATAAAGTATCCTCCTCCCACCCCTTTTACTGATGTAACACTGCTCACCTAAAAGCAGCAGGGTGTGTCCAGGTAGATTGCAGAGAGGGACAATCTTCAATTAAGATAAGGGAAAAAGCTGAAAACCCTGTCGGGGGGGCAGGGTTTTCATTTTTCTCACAGTAAGAATATTGACCCTTGATGTGAGCTGTCTGGTCTATGGACTGAATTCCACATCTGAGGAGTAGGGGGCTTACAATAGGTAAAAGGGGCGGGAGTGGGAAACTTTATCGTTCAATTAATTACTCTTACACTACAACTCTCACAGTATTGAAATAACACTCTCTATGGCTCAATTACTATGAAGATTAATTGGAGCTGCTGTTTTTGTGAAACATTACTATCACTTTAAGAAGCAATCCTTTGGTGAAGATCATATAGTAGGAAACATTGGACTCTTTGGCCCTGAGACCCTGAGATTTGCATGAAAACCCTGAGTCTCAGGGTCAAACCCTGAGAGTTCCCTGATATGCCCATCATTCCGCGATATATAATGGGAGTTGTAGTCTAGAAGAATCCAGAGGGCCTCATGTTGCACACCGCTTCTTTAACATGTATATATGTATGTATGTTTTTTATGTTATATAACTGTTTTTTATACGGAAACTATCATTGAAGTTTAGTTTACTGAAACTGATGTTACAAGCACACGTTGTAGACAGTTCAAATGAAGTATTTCTTTGTAACTAGCGCAATTTCAGCTCTGCTGAAGAGCCGCAGGATGGTCTATTGACTGGGATCTCCGTCTCTAAGTTAGAAAGCTGATGTGAATGCAAGGGGAGGAAAGGGGGAATTTTGCAGACTAATATCTCCGAAACCATAAAGGTTTGGGAGATCGGAAATGGCGCAATTAATATATTTTTTAAATATCTACCAAAATAAATTTATTTCATTTCATGTATTGCTATCACTTTAACTCCATGTTTATAAATCTCCCTCAGTGTTTGGCGTCATGTTACATGACTGCTATGTAAGGTCTTTTGTAGTGTCAACTTCCTTGACTGTTTTGTCAAGTACATTGACAGTTGTGTGAGAGTTCAAGACCATTTCTTAGTATCAGTTCATGTATCATGTTGCAGTCAAGTTCAAAAGAAAGTAAACTTTATTAGTAGTTGACAGTGAAGCTGATGTATTAACAACAAAAGAGGTGCAATTCTGGGGCGAAACAACATCATTATAGGAAAAAAAATATAAAAATTCCAGTGATGAAAAGCAGATTTGTCATCCAATAAATTCAAGAAATATGAATGTAAAGTAGGATGAGTGTTAACCTTTTAAGAACCAAAGGGGTGTGAATGCATTGCACTGAAATGCACTGCACACCAATCTGATCCTTAACACTTCGAGTGCTTTGCAATGCTTTGCGTACCCCATCTGGCACTCAGAGGGTTAAAGTGTTATAATACATTATACTCACGTGTAGTTAGGCTGCCACTTATTTATCTGCCTTCATTCAGTGGCTTTAGATCTAGGATTTAACCCCTTGGGTCTTGTTTACCTTGGCAACTGTACTCCATTTTAAGAAATCTTCACATTCCAGTGATCGCCTGAAAGACAAAAAGCAACAGTGGAAGCACCAGTGGTGCGTTAAAGGGATAGTCATTTTTGAAAAAAAATCTCTGAGTCTTCTTTATAATAAAAGTAACACATTGCTCTGTTTTAGACAACTTACAGTTCTTTATTTCATAAGATATTAACTGTAGAAGGATCCCGCTCCTGCCCCTTCTGGCCACGTCACTGCTGCAGCTTTGTTTGGTCCGGACGAATGCGGAAAGGAACAAACTTCAGTAAGCAAAGGAAAATCCTGCCCTCCTTCATCAAGAAGGACATTTACTTACTTACTGAATTTTGTTCCTCACTGCATCCGTCCTTTCCCATGACCTGATTAGCATACCTGGGAACTCTCCGGTTTTGCCCCAGAGACTCCGGATTTCAAACTGAATTACCGGTCTCCTGGGCAATGTGTGAATCACTGGGTGGGCAGAGTTTAAGTAGAAACTCTGCCCACTTGTACTCCATCCCGCCCGGTTCCTCCCACTCCCCGCCCTCTTACCTCCATTTTGCAGGGGGGTTTGTCCCGCCCCCTGCGACTAAGCCCCACCCCTTTTATGATGCGAATCACTTCATTTTCCTCCCCGGCCAGCACTGACAGGGTTAACCCCCGGGTAGCCCTGCTTCAAAAGTTCCCAGGTATGCTAATTAGAGAATCAATGGGAGATGACCAGAAGGGGCGGAAGGGGGATCCTTCTACAGTTAATATCTTATGAACTACAGTAATGTTAGTTGTTTAATACTGTGCAATGTGTTACTTTTATTATAAAGAAGACTCTGCAATCTTGTTTTTTCAAGGATTACTATCCCTTTAAATGTAGATACACAGTGGACTGTATACCCCTTCTCCCTTTGTGTACACTCGGGGCCATTACAGCAGATGAATAGGTGTTTTGAGTCAATAAGAACAACCCCAGCAAGTTTCCTAAGGCCATACAGTGAGATGGAGACCTGAGAGTTGACGGGAGTGATCCCTCCAGCCAAATTTATGGCCATATTCGTCAAACTAAAAAGGTGCAGTTCTGAAGAAAACCAGCAGCACTATATGAGGAATATGAATTACACAAATTCCGATTACTTTAAATGGGGCGTTTAACCCCTTTAATGCTAGAGAGATCTCTAAAGCATTACTCACAGACGTTACTAGTATAATAAACCACACTTCCTGTCATCACCATTCCCCAGTCCCTCACCCACAGATGCAGTTTACATTGTATCAGTATTCATAGGCATCAAATAAAGTAGTTTCCTTGAGAGGTGGCTATTTCACCAGCTGTATAAAGAATGCCCCTATCAAGGAATCCAGGACCCGATTCTTGTTGATACAGCAACAGGAGCTTTCCAGCCCACATCTGCAATATTAAAATCTCCCATAATTATCACTTCACCTCTCATTTACATCTTTGTTCTTTCCCCCATCAATGCTTTATCTAAATGCTTCATCTTCTTCCCTTGTCTGCCTTTTCTTTAAAGATTGTGCCCAGGAATAAATATAATGCAGTCATGAGATTTATTGTACCAAGACATACAAAGTATCCCTTATCAATACTGTAACAACAGGCATTTGTACACAAACTATATAAATCCTTTCTAGTGTTCTTCACTACCATTTTTGTTTTTTTTGTACCCTACTACTGTATTCATCTTATGACTTTTAAAGCAAATCACAACATCTCTGTCTACATCACCAGACAAGTACTCTCTATAACCTTTGTTGTCATGTAGGGGTCAGCTGGCTATATAATACATATGGCTTCCCTCCATTATCTAGTTTAAATGACTGTTAATGTGGTTTCTAACTTCCTGACTTAATATACCTGCTCCCTTACTAGATGTAAACAGACACTCTTAAAAAGTACTTTATCAAACAAATGACTGTCAAGAACAATGAATCCAAATCCATGCTTTACATCACTTACTTAAAGGGATAGTAATACTTCGTTTTAACTTTATTTTATTTTGTAGGCATTAAAAAAACATGAAGAACGATATAAGTCTTATCTCTCAAACCTTTATGGTTTATGAGATATTCACAAGCAAAGTTTCCCCCTCCCGCCCCTTTTACCTAGTGTAAGCCATCTCTTCTCAGATGTGAATCTGGTTGTATGACCAGACAGATAACAGAAGGGGACAGTCTTCTTTGTATTAAAACAATGAAATCCCTGCCCCCCTTGACAAGTTTTTCAGGTTTTTCCCTTATCTTAATTGAAGATTGTCCCTCTCTGCAATCTACCTGGGCACCTCCCTTCTGATCTAGTTGAGCAGGGAAGGGAAACTTTGTTTGTGAATATCTCTTAAACCATAAAGGTTTGAGAGATAAGACTTATATCATTCTTCATGTTTTTTAATGCCTACAAAATAAAATAAAGTTAAAACGAAGTATTACTATCCCTTTAACCTTTGAGTTAAAACACCAGAGACAAAACATCATACCCTCTTCCTCTGTACACAGGTAAAAACTTCAGAAAAAGACACAGATGATTCCACCTGGGCAAGATCACTTCCTAGCTGACAAAATTCTTCCTGCACTGTCCTGACCTCATTTGTGTCCAAATATTAGTCCCAAGATGAGCAGCTATCACACTTCCACGTACTACTGATTCAACAGTCTTTACAATGTACTTCTATCTCTCTTATCAGTAGCTCCGGGAGAGCACCTCTCCTCATCATAATTTTTCATCCTAGGACCCTATTTACAATATGATGAATCACCGTACCATTACGTAAAATAAATAAATGCTCATTTTGATACTCTCCAATTTATTAAGGCCTCTTTCACATGGGTGACATCAGAGCAGAGAGGCTGCTTTGGGTCTGTAATCCATGTCATCCGTGGTGACATTTAACATGTTGGACTGTGGCACAGTAACGTTGCAGTAAGGAAAGAAAGATTGGTGGCTTGTGGGGCCACTGGCAGGTCTTTCACACTAGCATCACTTAAGGTTATGATCCTCATTGCAACCTCAAATGACTAGCCAACCCATGTTCAGGACAGCCGGTAATACTGGCTGGTGCTTATCGTGGTCAGCCATCAGACACACATACCGCATGCATTCTGTTTGTCATTGGAATGCAGGAGAGAGGTGAGAAGAGATACACGGGTGACAGAGAACTATCGTACAGTTGTTAGGGTTTGTGGGTTGGTTTTGGTTTGGGTTATTTTTATTTCATTTATTTTTAGAGTAGTATGTTAGGTTAGATTAGGGCAGTTTGGGGGTACAGTTGTTTTAATAAGGCAACGTTTCAAACTGAGATTTTAAATGCACCATTTTGACACCAGTGGTATTTTAAACACACAGCTGTGACACATGCTCACAAATTTGTGACATTTTTGAAAATGAACCTGTGTAATGGGATTGGCTTGCTTTTCCAGGGCTTCAGCGTGCTAGTGCAAGGGCTCCATCCCCATACAGAAGAGACTTTGAAGCCAAGTTAAGGAACTTTTACAGAAAACTTGAAGCCAAGGGGTATGGGCAAGGCCCGGGTAAAATCAAGTAAGTATTTCTATATTTTAATAAAACTCATTTGTGCAACTTTCTGAAAAATGGTTTAATTGCACGACAATCTAATGGATTAGTCACTGGGCTATATATATATATATATATATATATATATCTATTCCTACTAATAGACTGAAGGAATGCACTACACAGGAAGCTGAACAAGTGTATAATTAGGATCAATGTTTTAGCCAGCAAGTGTGGCCTTTAACCCCTTAACGACCCTTGACGGTCATAGTACGTCATGGGTCGACCTGAGTTATCGACCCATGACGTACTATGACCGTCATGAAATTCCGGGCTCCCCCCGCAGCTGCACGCCATTCGGGGAATCCGGAACCGGAATTTAAAAAAAAATGCTCCGTGATCCTTAAGTGACCGCGATGCACCGCCGGTCGTTAAGGGGTTAAAGAAGTTTCCTATGTAGTGCTTTCCTTCAGTCTATTGGAATATGATTCTTCTGTTGGATGAGCACCCAGGATGGAACCTAAACAGTGAGTGCATCTCCTATGCCAAGATAGATAGACAGAGAGATAGATAGATAGATAGATAGATAGATAGATAGATAGATAGATAGATAGATAGACAGAAGAGCAGTGTAATTCTGGAGTAAACCAACTTCATTACAGGAGACAGAAAAAAGTAAATTAAATGTTACTTTTAAGTCCTTGAATACTAGAGAGGTTGTCATAATGCTGGAGACCTCTTTTTGCAGTCAAGTTGTTAAAAAGCCCCATTTAAATGAATGGTAATCTGGTAATTTATAAATGGGACTTTTTGCCCCTTCAATGTGTTTTCTAAATAAAAACACAAATAAAATGTCCAGCTGATTTAAATGGAACTTTTAACTCCTTGAGTTCTAGAGAGGTTGTCATAATGCACTGGAGACCTCTCTTGTGAATAAATGAGTTGAAGGACTTTCTTGCATTGTAAGTGTTAAAAGCCCAATGAAATCAATTGGAATTTGTATTTGCCCGCTGTAGTTCATCTCGTTGCTCCAAATTGCTCTAGTGTCTCTTAGTACATCACCCTCATTGGCTTTGATACAGATGTGTGTATGTTGCTCTGATTAACCTGTCAGTGTTTTACGGAAATGTGTTGCATGGACCTAATGAGCTATAATGTTATTTTGTGTGTGATTTAAAAATTATTATGCAAATTCTTATCTCTGTAGTATAGTTATGATTTATTTATCTCATGCAGCTAAGTTAGCTAGATAAACCTAGAGATTCTTGTCTTATAGAATCACTTATCTCTTATTTCCAGGAAACTGTTGCTTCAGTACTAGAAAAAAATCTTATTTTATTCTCTGAAGAATTTTTGTCAGCTGAGAAATCATGAATCTGGTGTTCTGTCTGTAATTCTGTTGTACTCTGTCCGCTCTCTGACACTTGCATCTAACACAGCTTGGTATAAGACATTTTCCTGGCTTTATCCATGGTGTTTAAGTTTGCCTCAGGGTAGGATTGTTTGTCTTTACAAGGCCACTGGTACTGTCCAGATAGAGCTTTAGTCCAGATAGTGCTTTATGACTGCTATCTGCATACCTCCCAACATTTCAAATTGGCAAAGAGGGACACTTGTGTTTTAGAGGTTGTTGCTGGGGGCGTGGCTGGTGGGCGGGACATTACCATACCTGGGAACTCTCCGGTTTTGCCCTGGAGACTCCTGATTTCAGACTGAATTGCCGGGTCTCCGGGGCAGTGTGTGAATCACCGGGTGGGCAGAGTTTAAGTAGAAACTCTGCCCACTTGTGCTCCATCCTGCCCGGTTCCTCTCACTCCCCGCCCTCTTACCTTCATTTTCAAGGGTTTTTTTTGTCGTCGTCCCCCCCGCGACTAAGCCCCGCCCCTTTTATGACACAAATCACGTCATTTTCGGCACTGACAGGGTTACCCTCCGGGTAGCCCTGCATGAAAAGTTCCCAGGTATGGGCATTACTGAGAATTTTTGGGCTATTTCATGATCGATTGACACCTAATAAATGACTTATAACAAGACCAAAGTATTTTACTTACACATACTAATTTATAAACACATATACTGATGTTTATACAAACGTTAATGTGAGTTTTATTGCTGTGGAGCAGTGTGATATACAAATCACACAGTCTGATCTCCTAAAAAGAGGGACATCAAGGTGGGAAAGAGGGACAGAGGGATTTGGGTCTAAAAGAGGGACTCTCCCTCCTAAAGAGAGACACTTGGGAGGTATGTATCTGGACAGTTTCTGTATATCTCAGTAAGTAGAGAGGGAGCTATAAGACCAGTGACTTTGTTCAAACAAAGTATCCTCTTTTGGGAACTTGTACATTGGGAGAACTTAAACACCACAGATTAAACCAGAAGTGGGCCTTATACCAAACCATGTTGGAAGCAAGTGTTATCGCTAACCAACATGAATGTTATTATTTCTACTACATCAGTAAAGACACGGTGAGATCTCTCTTATAGTTTGGTACAGGAAGGCACTAGAGACTTCTATTATTGGTACTTTGGGTCCTGTCTTCCAAGTGGGTTTTCCGGGTTCATTTTCTTACTAAACTATACCTCAGAGCCACTCATTAGTCCTTCAGCTAGATTAACGTCTTGCATGCAAGGGAGGTCTCTCATGCATTACTTCTTACGGTGGGGAAGTATGGTATGGTCTTAATAAAAGTAAAGTATGCTTTTTTGGGTGAAATAGTGTATGTGTAAGGTGGTAGAAGTAATTCTGTAATTAACTGACAGAAACAGAGTTGTATCCGCCATGTCATACATGGTCTTGACGTTGACACTGATTAACCATTTGTGTACCAGAGGGGTGCACAGCGTTGCTCCTCAATGCATTGCGTACCACTCTGGTACTCAAAGGGTTAAAGGAATGCCTCAAAACTTCCCCAGGTTTCCTGCATTGCCCTTGCCTTGGTGAAAGTGGCATTAAGCCATTTTGACATACGTAGCATAGTAAATTGACATTAGGCAGAAGCATGGACTTAACCCTTTGAGTGCCAGAAGCAACACCTCTGGCACTCAAAGGGTTAAAATCAATTTCAGCACCCAATTTAGTGTGAGTTGCTGTTGTACATTCTCCCCAGTATTACCACGCAGTGTGTTATAATTTAGGCAGAGCCCACACACTGGGAGAATTTCATAACACAGCAAGCTATAAGTTTGGCCTGGAACAGATTGAATTAGCGCACTCCTTAGGGAATTAATGGCCACCAAAATGTGAAAGTTAACTTATCAAAAACGATATAGTTTTACAGATAAACTGTGAGTAAAACATAAAAGCAGATTTTAATTATCTGTAAACCAAACTGGACTTTTTTATGGTAACAGCATACCTCCCAACATTTCAAATAGCCAAAGAGGGACACTTTTTGTTGTAGGTCATGTTACTGGGGGTGTGGCTGGTGGGCGGGGCATAAACAAGAATTTTGTGATTTCATGACCTATTGACCCCTATTTGTGTAACTGACCAAATGATTTATAAACACACTAACTTATAAACACATATACTGAAGTTCAAACAAATGTGATACACATATATACACCACACAGTCCGATCTAAAAAGAGGGACACCAGGGTGGGAAAGAGGGACAGGGGAATTTGGGTCTCAAAGAGGGACTGTCCCTCCTAAAAAGTGACACTTGAGAGGTATGTAACAGGTCCATTTCAAATAAATGGGAATTTTGGGGTCTGAAAGGAGAACCCAATGTTCCATTTGCGAAACTGTGCTGCACTGCGCTGGATAGTTCTCTGCATACCCGTTATATTGGTCCTGAGAGCACAGCACAGCCAAAGCCGGATTAAGACAGCCCCATTCCTGCTGTAATCATTCCTGGGTTTGCCCACATTGTCCACCTCCATATTGTTCACCTCAATATTGACCTTCGTTGTCCATGTTCACATATGCGGCTAAGAGGATGGAGGTGGCTGGACAGCTGAACTGTACTTCTCCTGCGCTCTCCCTCTGTCCCCCTATATCCTGAGCATGTTCGGTCAAAGAACTAGATTCCCTTCTTTGAGTCTATTGAAACTCAATGAAGGGAAGCTGGTTCCCAGACTGTGTATGCATGCACGACCTTGACTTTTGTGCACCATTCACGGGATAAGGGATAGAGGCAGAGCATGCAAGCTCTTTGTCAGTACAAGACACTGACAGTGAGTAGCTCCTAGGTCTTCTTGCCCGTGATCCGGCACTGAGCACAGCAGATCTCTGGGGCATGTGCAGGCAAATCTGGAGTTTATGGCTGAGATCCATAGACTTACAGTTTGTGTTTCAGCCAAAGGTGGGGGACAGTTTTTTTGACCTAAGGAATGGCTAATAGGAGCAGTTCTGGCTAGCAGAAAGCAGATCCAGTGTTTTTTTTTTGTTTTGTTTTGTTTTTTTTTACTAAGTCTGCTCCCATCTGAGTTGTCTTAGTAAAACATGATAATTGCCCTTAAAATAACCCCCATTCATATGTTCTTCTTCATGAAATTTACAGATGTGATTCATAAATCATACTGTAGAGGCTGCTCAGAGCTTTTTTCCAGCATTTCCTACTAAAGATCTTCTCTATGAATCACTCACCAGCTATATAAATGGATCTCCAATGTGTAGTAATTTTCCAGACCAAGGCAGGAAAGGTTGATTGAAGTCAGCCTCGGGAGGTCTGACAAGGTTTAAATGTCCTGGCCTTGTTTTGTCAAGGAATTCCATTGCACAGATCATATGATATACAAAACGTATCTGTGTGTTTGCTCCTTGCTGATCAACGAGCCTGACAAGATCTGGCGCAGTTCTGGAGCAAATCAGCTCCACCGTAGGGGACCAAAAACCTCTATTGATTTAAATTAAATAGGGCTTTTAACTCCTCGAGTGCTAGAGAGGTGCTTGGCAATATGTTGAGACCTCTCTAGCATTCAAGTAAAAAATCCCCTGTGAATCAGCAGAATTTTGGGAGATATTTATTTGTACCCTGTGCAGTTGGTTTGTGCCAGAAACGCATCAGGTCTTCTGAGTACATCAGCTGCTATGAGAATTATATAAGAATATATGAGAAACTTTAGGGAACAGTTAAAGGGACACTAATATCCAATAAATAATTATACCTGTTTTGTAGAGGTTTAAAAAATAAGTTATTTGGCACAAATCCTATCTCTCAAACCCTTACAGTTTGAGAGATATTCGCAGTGAAAGTTCCTCCCTCCCTCCCCTTCTCCTGACATCTGTGCTCTGCAGCAGAGCCAAAATTGCGTTCTTTAAAAAGAATTACTTAATTGGAAACGTCTACAAAGTGTGCCTGGTATGTAAGCACACTTTGTAGACCGTTCCCATGAAGTAGTTCTTTGTAAAATAACATGATTTCGGCTCTGCTTAAGAGCCTCCTCGAGTCGGCCAACTCGAATCTCCTGTTGTCAGCTTTACAGCTGACATCAGAAGGGGAGGGAGGGGGGAACTTTCAGTGCTAATATCTCGCAGACCATAGAGGTTTGAGAGATAGGATTTGTGCCACATAACTTATTTTTTAAACCTGTGCAAAACAAGTATCATTTTTATGGGACATTACTGTCCCTTTAAATATCCCCTTGAATTTAAATGGGGCCATTTACCAGTTTTTGGCTAAACAAATCTCCAGTGCAGTGCTTTGCAATGCATTGGAGACATATGTAGCAATTGGTGAATTAACCCTTTGATTGTCAGAGGTGTGCGTTGCTTACGCCTCTGGTACTCAATGAGTTACGTTTAAATGAAGGGGATTTTTGGAAATTGCATTTGTCCTCTGTGGTGCTGTTTGTTTGTGTCAGGATTTTCTTTTATGCATACGTCTCAATGGATTGAATTCAGGAAGCTGTAGATGTGCAATTTTGGGGCAAACCAGCTGCATAATAAGAGTCATATAAATCTTCCCCAAACTTCTAGTGATTTAAATGGAGTGTTTAACCTCATGAATGCTAGAGAGGTCTGCAACACATTGTAATGCCTCATTTCAATCAGTAGAAATTCCAGTTTGTCCACTATTGTGCAACTGCTTTGCTCCAGAAATGGGATGCATTTATGAGTGCGGCACTGCAGTCTCATGGAGTTTTTATACATATATCCATTTACCCAACACTGGAGGCTAGCAATGTCACCAGCACTCTGTATCATTCAGCAATACTGAATCTCCAACACCAGGTCTTATGTTAAGAAGAAAATGAGAGTGGTTCTATAGCAAACCATTTGCACTATAGGAGAAACAAAAATGTAAATGGGGCTTTTAACCCCTTAAATGCTAGAGATGTACCTCTCTGGCATTCAAGGAGTTAAAAACACCACTTATGTCAGTGGGAATAGTGGGGATTTTCTCTGTCCACTGTGGAGCAGTTGGTTTGCTCCAGACACAAGTAACGCAGTTTTGTTTGGCTGTAGCATACAATACTTTTAAGCTTTGTTCACATGGGTGACTTGGAGATATAACTCTGTTCAAGTCTCCCATGTTTTTACTTAACCTTTTTCTGTCCTCCTGGCTATTTCATTGTTGGGGAGCAGTGCAGTTGGTCAGCTTCTATCAAGCAGCACCCATATTTGACTGACTGGTATGTGGGTCTTTTAAGGCTGAGATGAGCATTCATTCTTCAGTGCCACCCATGTGAGTGATATGCAGGTTGGTCCAAAGCTGGGCCCTTGGTAAAGTGAAAATAGCAGGCCCCTTAACCCACTGGTTGGACATCGTGCTAGTATCCAATTGGTTGAATAAAAACTATACCTATTTTCTCTTCAGGCAGAAAGTAAGTGCTCAAAATTATAGAAAATTCACTCCGTTTTTATATTACATTAAATCACCCGTTTGAATTCCAGAGAGGTACGCTGTACGCATTCAAAGGGTTAATACTAGCACAATGCTATTTGCTTACACATATAGTAACTTTACAAAATACCACGTTTTCATACCCATCATCTGCAATACAATGGGGGATATACTTTTGCTATTCTGTGTTGGAATTGATTTGTGTGTTTTTTTGCATGCCTAAGGACATATTATTAAGCTACTTACACTGGAAATGTTGCTCTTTATCAGAGGCGTAACTAGAACGGTCCGGGCCCTGGTGCAAAAAGTACCATGGGCCCCCCAACCCCCGAACACATTGGCCCCCGGGCCCTCCACAATGCCTTCATCTCCTACCTCCCAATCCCTGGTGGTCCAGTGGAGTGGCAGGAGAGACGGGCTGGCGCTACATGCTCCCGTGCTGTCCTCTTCTGTAATGCAGAGCGCTGGGAGATGATGTCATCTCCCAGCGCTCTGCATTACTAGAGCTCCGGAGTCCAAATACTACGAAGATTAATTAGAGCTGCTTTTATTATGAAACATTACTATCCCTTTAATCAGGGAAATGTGTTCTATTTTGTGGATATTAGTACTTTATTTCTGCACTAAAGCCTCCTCACAAACACACCTTTACTGTTTTATCCTTCAAAAGTCCCATTCAGATTAGTAAAACTGAAATAGAACTTACCATGTACACTGTATGCACAGCTCATGTTACAGCACTATATGAGCACTTTTTTTAAATTGGAATTTTAATGACTGTAATTTGCATCCTGTGATGTTGTTTGTTATCATTGGAACAGCAGGGTTACACACACACATACAATACACCCAAATTACAGCTTCATCTTGTCAGAAATCTGACATTTGCAAATTATATGTTTTTCTAACCAATTACTAAGGAATGATAATTGTTTTATTAAGTGTTCCTGCTCCACAGGTGGCATCACACACGTTAAATAGTTTTTTGTTTTGCCAGATTAGGACCGAATATGTTGGCTATAAATCTAGCAATCCTCTTTAATGTCCGATTTTGTATGTCATATATACTACCAGATTTCACATACTATTAAAGTAGACAAATGGTTCCATACAATTTACTATAGAGAGAGATAGGGTTTGGGTTGAAGTAATTCATTCTGTGCTACTGAATGTTTTTTGTAAAACCCTTAAAGGGATAGTAATGTTTCATAATAAAAACAGCTCTAATTAATCATCATACTATTTGGACTTTGGAGAGTGTTATTTCAATTATGTCAGAGTTGTAGTTCAAGAGTAATTCAATGACAAAGTATCCCCCTCCTCCAGAGCCGGATTAACACTCCACGAGGCCCTAGGCAAGGTATTAATTTGGGTCCCCCCATACCTCTCTAACTTTGGCTACCTACACATTGTTTAGGTTACACTACAATTTTGTGGGCACAGGCACTGAAATAGATATACTACAGTTATGTGGGCACTATCATTCAAAGGATTATCCAATGACTGGATAACCCTTTGAGTGCCTGTGCCCACAAAACTGTAGTGTAAACTAAATACTGTGTAGTTAGCCAGGGTTAGGGAGGAAACCCATGATACATTACTTAATTTTTGTCCTCTCTCTGCCTCCTGGGCCAGTCTGCCCCTGGTATGGAGATTCCTGTAAGAGATGCCCCCCACCATCTCCAACTTGCCCCCATCAGCTCCAGCTTGTTTCCACCAGCTTCAACTTGCCCCCACCAGCTTCACTTTGCCCCCATCAGCTCCAACTTGCCCCCACCAGCTTCACTTTGCCCCCCACCAGCTCCAACTTGCCCCCACCATCTTCACTTTGCCCCACCAGCTCCACTTTGCCCCCTATCAGCTCCAACTTGCCCCCACCAGTTCCAGCTTGCCCCATCAGCTCCAACTTGTCCCCCACCAGCTCCAACTTGTCTCCCACCAGCTCCAACTTGCCCCCCATCAGCTCCAACTTGCCCCCAATTACAAACCTGTAGCTGCTGGAGCTCCCGTGTGGTCTTCTCTTCAGTATTGCAGAGCACTGGGAGATGTTGACTCCCGTCGTGCTCTACATTACTAAAGAGGTGACGAGGGAGCACTGTAGCTACACAGACCTGACTGTGTTGCTGTGCCCGGTGGAGGAGTCCTGCTATCAGAAACGGCGTTCCCACGCGTTCCTGGAGGACTCGTTGAGACGGTTGAGTGCAGAAATGGGGCTTCCTCCGGGCTCCCTCATTGGACCGGGCCCTAGGCAGGCGCCTTGTGCGCCTTGCCTGTAATCCGGCTCTGCCCTCCTCCCCTTTTAATGATGTAACACTGCTCAGCCAGAACAGAAGGGAGGTGCCCAGGTAGACTGCAGAGAGGGACAATCTTCAATTAAGATAAGGGAAAAAGCTAAAAGGCTTGTCAAGGGGGGCAGGGCTTTCATTGTTCTCATAGGAAGAATATTGTCCCTTGCTGTTATCTGTCTGGTCTATAGACTGGATTCCACATCTGAGAAGAGATGGCTTACACTAGGTAAAAGGGGCGGGAGGGGGAAACTTTGCTTGTGAATATCTCTCAAACCATAAAGGTTTGAGAGATAAGACATATCGTTCTTCATGTTTTTTTAATGCTTACAAAATAAAATTAAGATAAAATGAAGTATTACTATCTCTTTAAGTACTAGAATGGTATCTAAAACTTTGACAACATCTCTGGCACTCAAGGGTTAAAGGGGGATGATTTTTTTCTTTGTTTTGTCTTTCTTACTGTGTGCTATAAAATATAAAAAATAGTGTGACTGATGACAGTCACACTTTTTTAACTGGTTTCAGTTACGGTCTTTAATACTCCCCTTTAATATACCTCTTTACCTGCCATCAGCCAGTTCTCCTGAACAGTCAGTCATCAAGTTGCCTTGCAAACTGCCTTGCTTTCATTCACAATGAGATACAGTTGTCTCTGTATGAGATGTTTTAATGCCTCATGAGCAGTATCTGAAGCTCAGTCAGCTTAAAGGATATCTCTTTGTGAGTGAATCTCAAGCAGGTTGTCATAGCAACTACTCAGTAACTTTGGCCTGTCCCCTTACTTGCAGGAAAGGCTGACACCAGGGAAGAGGCGTGATCTTAAAAATTAAATAAGTCTGAATCTAGTAAGTATTACAGATTGAGTCTGATATCAGTCACACTGTTTAATATAGTACTTTACCTTTTATTACAATAAAGACAAATATTAGCCATTATTATTTCTTTGAGAAGTTCGCAATTTCACTCAAAGACTTAGGGTTAATCCATACAGCTGACAACGCTTCCTAATAGGGTATTTATGGAATACATTGCCCTGGCCAGGCTGTTTACATGGACATTTCAACCCATAGTGATTGTTCTCTGTTGCAGCATGTTGCAACTTTCCTTCATTCTGTGCTGAACACAGTGAAGGTTGAGTATGTTTGTAGTACACTGTATACTTGGCCCACTGTGCCTCTTGTTCAATACAGCAATATTGGAGGTTGTGATACTTATCACAACCTCCAGTAATTGGCCGAACCATATAAGTATCAGACAGTCAAGCCTGGCAGTGTGGATTGGCTATCAGTAAATAGTCTGTCACAATACAGCCCCCTCCCCGCTCCTAAAAATGAGACTGCAGGAGGAACGTTGAGCAACCCAACCTTCCATGCTATCTTCCATGTGTGTATCACTGTAAAATGGATTACCTGGCCTATAAAGGCCACCGGCTTCTCCTCTCCCAGGACTATTCAGCTAGATTCTCATCAAAATGCAACGAGTTTGTGGAAATCTGAGGAAAACTCTTTCAACAAAACATCAAGTTCGCCCAGATCTATCTGGCTTGCCTTAACGTCACAGATAAAGAGACAACAGGGTGGTTGGTTTGACTCCCCAAAAGAAGCACGGGACTATTACAATTGCCTCAACTTATTGTGATTCCAAATCACAGAATATATGTGAGGGTTTAATTAGAGCTGTACTGACCACTCTCAACCTTCCCTTGAGTCAACAGATGTTTTTCAGAAACTGGCTAAAGCTGTTACTTGTTTTCCTCCTAACCCTACTCTTGACCGTTTGGTTTCTGATGCTTGGAAAAGTCCTCTTCAGTTTCAAAAAAGTTTGCAAAACTTTATCCCTTTTCTGAGGCTGAACTGGCTAAATGGGTTCATCCCCCTAAGGTGGATGCACCTGTATCTAGATTGTCTAAATCTACTGCTTTACCTGTGTCTGATGCTTCTGCTTTACAGGATTGGACTGACAAAACGTTAGAGGTTTGCCTCAAGTCTATTTTTGCCTCTATTGGCACTGCTATGCGTCCGGCCTTTGCTGTGGCGTGGGTTAACCGGGCCATCGCGGTCTGGACTGAGCAACTCGCCACGGCGGTCCGTCAAGACGCGCCTATTTCAGAGAAGCTACGTCTCCTTGCTAATATCTCTGAGGCTCAGAATTATGTGTCTGATGCTGCCTTTGATGCCGTCCGCATGATGGCAAGGGCTCCACTTCTTCTGTGGTGGCCAGGTGTGCTCTTTGGCTTAAGATTTGGTCTGCTGACACTGCGTCCAAGAAAGTTTTGCTTTCTTTGCCTTTCCAGGGTACTTCCTTGTTTGGTTCTGAGCTCAAGGAACTAATTAGCGAGGCCACTGGGGTTAAGAGTACTCTTCTGCCCTTGGTCTTTAAGAAAAAGTTGCCGGCTAATCGCAACCGGTCCTTTCGTTTCTTTCAAACTGAGACACATGCGACGAACCAGGCGGTTCCATCTACTCCACACTCCTCCTCCAAGCCCAAGCAGTCCTGGAAGCCCAAGGTCGCATCCAAGCCCAAGACTTCCAAGACTGCTTCGTCATGACTCGCCAAACCTGGGTCCGCATCCCGCTGTGGGTGGGCGTCTCCACCTCTTTCGCGGGGTTTGGGAGGATTCTGTAACAGACCCATGGGTTTTACAGGTGGTGTCGGAGGCATCCAAGATCCCTTTCTTTTCTCTTCCTCCGTTTCGATTTCATCTCACTAGTTCTCCTCAGGATGCCGAGAGATGTCGTCTGTTCGATGACGCTATTCAGGCTCTTTTGGACAAAGACGTCCTGGAGCCGGTGCCTCCTTTGGACAAAGGTTCCAGATTTTTTTCCAATCTTTTTGTGATGACCAAGAAGGACGGCAGAGGTCGTCCTATTTTGGACCTCAAGGATCTCAACTCTTTTGTAGTGAAGACTCACTATCGACAGGAGTCTCTGCGCACTGTCATCGCTGCCATGTCTCCGGGGGAGTTTCTTGCTTCCCTGGATCTTCAGGATGCGTATCTTCACATCCCAATTCATCTAGAGAGCAGGCAGTATCTGAGGTTTGCCTGCGTCAGAGGTCATTTTCAGTTTTCAGCTCTTCCATTTGGGCTGACAATGGCTCCCCAGGTTTTCCAGCGGGTTCTGGGGGCGTTAATATCTGTCCTCCATCGGGATGGGATCAGAGTGACTCCGTCCATGGATGACCTGCTTTTGAAGGCTGCGTCTGCGGACCTTCTTCATCAGCAGGTCCAGACTTGCATTCAAGTCCTTACACATCACGGTTGGATTGTGAACTTGGACAAGTCGGACTTGGTTCTGTCCCAGCGTCTCATTTTCTTGGGTCTTCTGTTTGACACTCAGAGGTGCATGGTGTTTCTACAGGAGGAGGTAGCTCATCAGATTGCTCAACGGGTCTCCAAGATCATGGCCCACGATCGCATCCCGGTTACGAAGTTGTCCTCTCTGGTGGGGAAGTTCAGCTCTACGATAGAGGCGGTGCCGTTTGCCATGGCACATACCAGGGAACTTCAATGGTTTGTGATCCAGATGTGCAGGGACCGGCCGGATCATCTGAAGCTGTCAATCTCTCTTCCTCCTCATGTCGAGTTGAGCTTGGAGTGGTGGTTGGACCTTTCCCATCTCCTGAAGGGGAGATCCTTCCGGATCCCCTACTGGACCAAGGTCATGACGGACGCCAGCCTCTCGGGTTGGGGGGCTGTCCTGGGTCGCATTAGCGCTCAGGGGAAGTGGTCCTTGGAGGAGTCTCTTCTTCCCATCAACATTCTGGAACTTTGAGCCATTTTTCATGCTGTGCGCCATTGGGAATCCTAGCTGGAGGGCTGTCCAGTCAAAGTGAAATCCGACAACGCCACCGCCGTGGCTTACATCAACAGGCAGGGCAGGACAAGAAGTTTCGCCGCTTGGTTAGAGGTCAAGGCCATTCTGTCCTGGGCGGAGGTTCACGTTCCTGTTATTTCCGCGCATAGACAACGTCATGGCAGACTTCCTCAGTCGTCACGCAGTCGACAGCGGAGATTGGGAACTCCATCCGGAGGTGTTTCAGCTCCTGACTCAGAAGTGGGGAGTTCCCCTAGTGGATCTGATGGCAACCAGGCACAACAGGAAGGTTCCGATGTTCTGCTCCTGGTGGAAAGACTCACTAGCTCTGGCTGTCGACGCCATGTCCATTCCCTGTGCGTTCTCTCTGGCCTACATATTTCCTCCCCTTCCAATGTTGATAAGGGTGATTCAGAAGTTGAAGGTGGATTGTTGTCCAGTCATCCTGATCGCTCCGAATTGGCCTCGTCAGTCCTGGTATCCGGACCTTCTGGCTGGCCCTGTCTGTAGCAAAGCCCTTTCCACTTCCCTCTCGTCCAGATCTTCTGCTGCAGGGTTATCTGTGGAAGGAGGATGTTCATCGTCTCAATTTGACGGCCTGGAGGTTGAATCCTTGATTTTGAAGATGAAAGGGTTTTCTTCTGCTGTGGTGTCTACTATGCTGAGTGCTCGTAAGCCTGTTTCTTCCAAGATTTACCACCGTGTCTGGTTGACATTCGTGTCTTGGTGTGCTGACAGGGATCTGTCTCATGACTTTCATCTTCCCACCGTCCTAGCCTTTTTGCAGGACGGTGTTGATAAGGGGCTCAGTCTGAGTTCTCTTAAGGTTCAGACTTCGGCGCTTTCTGTTTTCTTCCAGGAGTGCATCGCTGTTCTTCCTGATGTCAAGGTTTTCTTCCAGGGTGTTGCTCATGTGCATCCTGCCTTTCGGAGTCCGGCTCCTCAGTGGGACCTTAACTTGGTTTTGGGAGTTCTCCAGCATCCTCCTTTTGAATCCTTGGCTACTGTTCCTCTATGTCTTTTGACGTGGAAGATGGCTTTCCTTCTGGCGATTGTGTCAGTTCGCCGAGTGGCGGAGTTACAGGCTCTTTCTTGTAAACCACCTTATTTGATATTTCATAAGGATAAGGCTGTGCTTCGCACCTCTAAGGAGTTCTTACCTAAAGTAGTCTCCTAGTTTCATATCAATCAGGAGATTGTGGTGCCCTCTTTCTGCCCTAACCCCTCTTCTGACAAGGAAAGGGACCTTCACTTGTTGGATGTGGTGCGTTGCCTCAAGTTCTATGTCCATTGCACTGAATCTATTCTCAAGTCTGACGCTTTGTTCGTCGTTCCTGAGGGTCCTAGGGCGGGGAGACCGGCATCCAAAGTGACTATTGCATCATGGATTAAGTCCACTATTCGTAAGGTTTACGAATTAAGGAATAAGCATGTTCCCTTTCGGGTCACCGCTCATTCCACCAGGTCTATTGGGGCCTCCTGGGCCTATAAGAATCAAGCGTCTGCTGATCAGTTGTGCAGGGCGTCCACTTGGTCCTCTGTGCAAACCTTTTTGAAGCACTACCGTGTGGATATGCTGGCCTCGGCTGATGCCAGCTTCGGGAGGAAGGTCCTGGAGGCAGTTTTGCCTGACTAGGATCTTCTTCTTCTGAGGTTCTCAGTGCTTCCTTTCTGTTGAGCCCTGTTGGCTCTAGTTCAGTGTGCTGTGTTTTTACGCTGGGGTCTGTTGACACTTTTGTTTTGTTGGGATCTCTGACCGGTAGGTTCATAGAGGTCATGGTGACTTTGGGGGCCTTGCGCCTGGTCCTTGCTTTCTTCCCGCCTCTGGGAAACTCAATGGTTGGACATCCCAGAGTTACCAGTAACCTGTATTGGAAGATAGAGAAAAGAGGATTTTAGTCTTACCTGTTAAATCCTTTTCTCTTAGTCCATACAGGTTACTGGTCTCCCACCCTGTCAAGAGACCATGCTTGGCTCTCCTGTGGCAATTTGTGGGAGTCCTTCGGGTCATGCTCACAGGAGTCTTCTTCTCTCCTATTTTTGGTCAGTTATTAGTGTCTCAAATCATTCTGGAGTTAGCTGACTGGGATGCAACTGAGAGGAGAGGGGAGGCTCCACCCCCTGCATACATTTGGAGAAATGTTCCTGCCTACTTAAAGGGGCGGATCGCCTCCCAGAGTTACCAGTAACCTGTATGGACTAAGAGAAAAGGATTTAACAGGTAAGACTAAAATCCTCTTTTATGGGCAAGAACAGGATAACTCAATCATCCTGGACCATTTTCTATTCAATATTGTTTTACCCACTCTCACTCCTGAGCAAACTGACTCCTTCAGCATTCCCATCACTTACATGAACTGCATTGAGTTCTTAAAAATCTCCATAACGAATAATCTCCTGGACCACACGGCCTTCCAAGTGTGTTTTACAAACTTTTACAAACAGAGATCACACCCTCATTATTCTCATTCTTGAGCCATATCTCAATAGCTAACCAAATACCACCAGACTTCTCATTAGCTAAAATAATAGTACTTCGCGAACCGGGAGGAGACCCAACCTTAGTGGAGTCCTATAAACCTATTTTGCTGCTAAACACTGACTTCAACATCTTGAATAAGATTATGGCCACTAGACTGAACCACATCTTATCTTCCATCATCTCCCCTGAACAGACAGGGTTCATATCAGGGTGACAGACAGTCACAACATTTGCACTGTCCTGGCAGTCGTCATGAAATCCAACGACTTCCTACGCAATAATAACTTCCTTATAAATTTAGATGCTGAAAAAGCCTATGATAAAATCCTATGGCCACATTTATTCTACCTCCTAACTACACAAGGCTTTATCCCACAGTTCACAAACTTTATCAAACTCATGTACTCCTCCCCTTAATCTTTAATCACCCAATACAATCTAGATTCCCCAATGTTCAACCTTCATAAAGGCACCAGATACCAGCTGCCCAATTTTGCCCCTACTGTTAGATTTAGCATTGGACCCACTCCTCTGTAAACTAAACATGATGCCCACCTTTAGAGTAGTCTCATTGTGGGGGGTTGTCAGCTTTTAAAATTGTTTATTAATGATCTAGAAGTGGGAATTCAAAGTAGCGTCTCAGTCTATGCTGATGACACTAAGCTGTGCAAGGAAACACATACAGGGCTGGATGTTTTTTCATCTGCAGAAGGAATTAGATAAACTGAGTGAATGGGCAGAAAAGTGGCAGGTGACATTTAATGTAGATAAATGTTGGGTTATGCATTTGGGCTGTAGAAACAAACATGCTACATATATACTAAATGGGAAACTACTTTGGGAATCCTCATTATAGAAAGATTTAGGAGTACTGATAGATGATAGACTTAACAGCAGTGTGCAGAGTCATTCAGCTGCTGCAAGAGCAAATGGATACTATCCTGCATAAAAAGCTAATATAATTCTACCTCTATATAAATACTTGGTTAAGCCTCATCTAGAATATAGAGTACAGTTTTGGGCACCAGTTTTTAAAAAAGATATTACTGAACGGGAAAAAGTTCAGAGATGTGCAACAAAACTGATGAAGGGATTGGAAGATCTGAGTTTAAAGAGAGACTAGCCAAACTAGGTTTGTTTACATTCGAGAAAAGATGTCTAAGGGATGATGTGATTACAGTATACAAATATATTCAATGTCAATACAACCATTAAAGCTTGGCAATATATGCAGAATCTATTGCATGAAACAAAAATATTTCAGTTTTACACAATCCAAATTTTCAACATGTAACTCCAAACACCAGGTTCAAAATCTGGGCAGCTAAAACTATACATTATGTTGGAAACTTTCTAGACCCACAAACAAAACAGATCTATGCTTTTAATGATCTTCAAGTCAAGTATGACCTTACAACAAACCACTTTTACAGACAAATCATTACTTACGAACTTTACTCCCAGACCACCAAACACAAATAGAGAACAATCCACTAGACTGTCTTTTACAGCACAACTAAACTATACCCTTTAAAATTGGAAACACTGGGTGGTGAATCAAATACAGACAGATGGCTGACAGACAGCCCATCCTTAACCTCTGAACACTTATTACTTAGCTTTGCCAACAGTCTGAAAAATCCCCTGCCTCCGACTTCCATCAGATACCATACCGCCTTTTTTCACCGTACATATATGTAATCTAAACTAGCACACACAGTAGTATTAACTAACTCACCCTCTTGCCCACAATGTGCTGTACCCCAGGCATCTTTGCTGCACTCCCTTTACTCCTGCCAACATATTCAATCTTTTTGGAATAAAGTCATAAGTAACACCATTCACAAAATTATACTTTCGGTACTACTAACTACCCCGACCTTTCTTCTAGAGCTATATGACTGCATCTGCAACTGCATCTCTAACAACAGGACAGACTACATTGCTTGTTACATTATCCTGATCACTTTAAAGGTCATCCTACCAAACTGGCCCAAGCCTGCTGCCCTTCTACTTCCACACAGGAAAACCTGGCTTCTCTACTTTACAAAACTTTATTGGGTCCTGGTTTTAGAGGACAAAGAATTTCAGGGGAAAGGTTAATCAAAATCTGGGAACCATTCCCTTTGCCTAAACCACAATGGGTTGAATTCTGTAACTGCTTTCGGCACATCAAGTGGTTACAGATGACTGAAAACCTCTGACAGCCCATGAAATATTGGGATGGGGGGAGTGGGGAGGAATGGTCAATGAGGCAGGCCCACAGGGACTCCTGAGAATAGATACTAAATACACCAATTGATTGTTCAATTGTTTAATATTTATTATTTGGTTGATATATTAAATTGCTGTTTTAACTGCAGTCGAGACACATTATCACTTCAAGAAATGTAATTCTATACAAATGCACTTCTACCAATATGTCACAATGAGAAACGTGGAACAATAATATTATGACAACTCTCACACAGCTTCGCCAACTGGTGTAAAACTGATACCATATGTAATCTATTGAAAGTACTGGAAGATAACTGTTTGTGAAAATGGAAAATTAATACAAAGTTCTTTAAAAAAAATGATAGATGGCAGAGAGTTGCTGTATGGAACCTTTTTCAACTTGATCCACAGGGTTCAGTCCTAGGCCTAATGCTTTTAAACTTGTTTATTAATTATCCAGAAGTGGATATTGAAAGTAATGTCTCAATCTTTGCTGATGACACTAAGCTGTGTAAGGAAATACGTACATTTAGCAAAGATTTGCCAAAAATCTTCAGAAACTGCCAAATCTAGAAGGAGTTAAATTGTTTCTGTAGGTATAAATTGAGTCTTAAGGTGCCTCGAAAATATTTTTTACAACTACAAAGTTAAGTAATGCTTGGCTTCATCCAATAAATGTATTACTTGCTTCTTGTATAAAAGCTACATTTAACAGTGGATTGTGCATTCTTCTCTATTAATCTTATTATCTCGTGAACATATATTATCAGAATCATTCCTCAAGCTTCCCTGTGTTTTTAGGTATCACTTGAGCATTCTAGAGTCAGAGATGTATAGAAATATAGACTCCACTCCTTCAGCCTTGATATATAATCCTTAATGCTGGATCAATAAGTGATTTTGGTGAATCTACCTGTTTGTATGAGGCATTGATACGTCTAAATCTACTGAAGAGATTCTTAAAAAATAACACTACTTTTGATCCTTGAGCCATAATTACATTCTGTATATTCTTCCAATACAGAACAATTTGTAGTATTTGGATCATACAGTCAGTATCTAAAATTTTCTGTTTCTCACCTAGGCTCATTATACGACGTGACCATCTTTTGGAAGGTACCTTTAACCAAGTAATGGCTTATTCACGCAAAGAACTGCAGAGGAACAAACTATATATCACTTTTGTTGGAGAGGAAGGGTAAGTATGCAATAGTCCATGTGTGTGTGTAAAATGGGAGTGGTGCAATTATGGAGCATGCCAACCACTATAGGGAACAAATACAAATTCTCATCAATTTAAATGGAGCTTTTAACCCCTTGAATGCTTGTGAGGTTGTCTCCAACTCATTGCGAAGTAAAGCATTGGAGGCCTTTCTAGCATTCAGGGGGTTAAAAACTCTGTTTCAATCAGTGAGAATAAGGGGAATTTTAAGTGACAGCAATGTTTCACAAAGAAAGCAGCTCCTATTAATCTTCATAGCATCTGGGCCAAGGAGAGTGTTATATTAATACTGTCAAAGTTGTAGTTCAAGAGTAATTGAATGATAAAGTATCTCCCTTCTGCCCCTTTTAACTTTTGTAAGCCGCCTCCCCACAAATATGGAATCTGGTTTCTTGACCGGACAGGTCGCATCAAGGGACAGTCTTCTTACTGTGAGTGTAAGGAAAACCCAGCCCCCCTTGGAAGGTTTTTCAGGTTTTTCCTTTTGCTCACTGAAGATTGTCCCTTGCTGCGATCCATCTGGACAGTCTTGCTGCGCTGAGGTGAGCAGTGTTACATCAGTAAAAGGAGCGGGAGGGGGATACTTTATCATTCAATTACTCTTGAATTAAAACTGTGACTATTGAAATAACGCTCTCCACGGCCCAAATACTATGAAGATTAATCAGAGCTGATTTTTTTGTGAAACATTACTATCCCTTTAACTCCCCAAACGTGCAATTGGTTTGCTTCAGAATTGCACCTCTACACATGTGCCAATGTGTTTAACATCACTGGCGCTGTGCCTATATCTTGTGGTCAGCACTCAACTCAATTCTCATGTCACTTTCTCAGAAATGTCATGAATAAAAGTTAACTTCCTTTGAAATTCTATTAGTGATTTGTATCATGACTGATTCACAATGTATTAACCCTCTGAGTGCCAGAGAGGTAGCCATCAAATTGCTTTTCAATGAGTTGGATACCCCCTGACTCTCAATGGATAGCATTAGTATTGCAAAATTAATTATACATTGAATATGAAGGTGTGCATTCTTTGCCTTTATAATACACATAAAAAAAATTAGACTGATTGACTTGCCCTATACATCGTGTTTGGTTTTCTAGGGAATGTATCATAACATTTACAGCATGCCATTACCTTTTCTCTCCTGCCCTTGTCACCTACCAGCTGTCCTTGGTGCTCATTTTATTATATACATAGTGCCTGGCTTTTTCTGCCTAATTGTATCATTGTGCTTCAATGTAGAGCAAAATAAATACAGCCCTCCACATACACTTCTAAGGTAGGAAGTGCTGAAGGATTTTTAGAACTTAATCTTTGTAATAAATTTACTCTTGCCACTGAAAGTAGTATTGATGTTGATTATTTATTAATTTATTTGCTTATTATACCTTTTTATTATTATGATTCAGATATATTAAATAGATATTAGTCTGTCACATTACTAGATTAGCTACTTTGCTCATTTTAATGTTACGTACGTATTTATGATTTTATGATAACCCAGAGGGGTTCACAACTCATTGGTCCTTATAGAATTAAAATACATTACCCACCATGCACAAACCTAATATGTAGGGGCCGGATTTCCCAATAGGCAGAGCAGGCAACTGCATAGAGTTCCAACTTTTGAGGAATGCTTCAGCTGTACTGGCCACACCCACCTTATGAGTTGTTGGTGTGGCCATAGTAATCTTAATGTTCCTGCACCAGTTTAATACCCCTTTACATGCTATTACTTAACCCCTTGGATACTACAGAGATGTCTCTAGCAACCAAGTGGTTCAAGCTTTTTTGTCAGTGCTTGTTATAGGCCAAGGGCATTTTCTGTGCCAGGAAAAAGTAGATGGGACTGGTGGTTGGGCCTACTGTCATACAGGGGTTGTGGTCTTGTCTACAGACACCTGACATGTAAATCCAGCCTTGATGTTACATGAGATTTATAAGATGACTTTGCTTCATTTCAGCCTCGATTACAGTGGTCCATCCCGAGAGTTCTTCTTCCTTCTCTCTCAGGAGCTCTTTAATCCCTACTATGGCCTGTTTGAGTATTCAGCAAATGACACGTACACTGTACAGATCAGTCCAATGTCTGCATTCGTGGAAAATCATCTTGAATGGCAAGTAGTTCCTACAATACATTGAGTGCTGTGTTATTTAATATCAATACATCGCCTTACATATCCTCCGTTTTGGAAGATCTATGTATTATTTAATCATTTTATAATGGGTTTATTCTAGATACACCACAAGCTTGCTTGAACAGTATCACTGTACCTAAGTAACAAGGAAAACACTCTACTACTAAATCATCACTTACAGGTTTTATGGTTAATCCCTTTGAGTGCCAGAGTGGTACGCAACGCATTGCTTTGCGTACAATGCAATGCAATGCATTGCGTACCATTCTGGCACTCAAAGGGTTAAATCTATCGAAAGAGTTTCACCCAACCAAAAAAAAACCAAAAACATTTTTTTCGAGAAGTTATGTTAATTTTTTTGTCTTGTTTTTTTGCAAACCAGGCATCAGCTCTTTGGTACACTTTACACCTATTACTTCTAAGAGCATAATGGCATTAGAGCCACATATTTTAAGTATAAATAATTATATAGATTGTTATTATTGTTATTATTATTTTGCAAGACATCCTCTGCTTTAATTCAAGAAAACAACATTTGGATACCCGTTTGTACCAGAATGGCAATTTTTTCCGATATTTTGTCAAAAATCATCAAATTAGGTTATGAATATACCCATCAACTTCATACTCTAAGATCCACTGAACAGCTAAGAAATGTATATATATATATATATATATATATATATATAATAAAATAAAAAAGAGAGGCAGCACCAGTGGGACTTTGTTTATATAATTTATTAATAGGCAAAAGGTCAATTAATAGGTCGACGTTTCGATCCTAGAGCAGGATCTTTATCTAGGATCTAGGATCGAATCGTCGACCTATTAATTGACCTTTTGCCTATTAATAAATTATATAAACAAAGTCCCACTGGTGCTGCCTCTCTTTTTTATTTTATTGTTAATTCTCTTTGAGGAATGTGCACCTGGGTGATTGCATGTGAAGAGTGAGTGCCTCCAACTCCTATTTTGCAATGTGTTGCAGCAAGGGGTTAAAATCCCTTTTTGAACCAATGAGAATTTTTATTTGTCGCCTGTGGTTTCGTTGGTTTGCTCCAGTGTTTATAATATCAAATGAGAACCATAGACCCTTTATTCCCTGCCTCGCTGTAATCACCTGTTAATGGGATAACCATTATTAAGGTCAGCATGTCACTTTGCACTCATTTGTCAAATGGAGCTCGTATAAGATTTATGACAGCATGTCATTGTTGCTTGCTATGCCAGTATCTACAGTGCATAGAATGAATTGCAAGGTTCAAGAAAGGCCTGTATGGTTAGATCCCTTTACTCCATAAATCTTGTCTCAACACCTGGAACACCATATTGGCTCATTAATTGACAAAGCACCATATGTTCTTTCCTTTACTCTCTGGATATTTTGGGTGTTACTCATTAACACACTTTCTTGAAGTATTTGCTCGTTTTGTTGTTTTATCAGACTGGTTTATATTCTAAGACGATGCTGAACGTGGCTCATTCTAACACTTTCTAAGGATACTGTCTCATTACTGGACAGGGTATCATGTGTGCCCCTGTAATTAATTTCTGAAGATAGGGAAGATTAGATAATCCAGGCTGCCACCAAACAAGGGCAATAGTTAGAGAAACAGTACACTTAAAGGGATAGTAATACTTAGTTTTATCTTTATTTTATTTTGTAGGCATTAAAAAACACGAAGAACGATATAACTCTTACCTCTCAAACCTTTATGGTTTGAGAGATATTCACAAGCAAAGTTTCCCCTCCCGCCCCTTTTACCTAGTGTAAGCCATCTCTTCTCAGATGTGGAATCCAATCCATAGACCAGACAGATAACAGAAGGGGACAATCTTCTTCCTATGAGAACAATGAAAGCCCTGCCCCCCTTGACACGTTTTTCCCTTATCTCTTACCTTATCCTTCTGATCTGGCTGAGCAGTGTTACATCAGTAAAAGGGGCGGGAGGGGGGTACTTTGTCATTGAATTACTCTTGAACTACAACTCTGACATAGTTGAAATAACACTCTCCAAAGTCCAAATACTATGATGATTAATTAGAGCTGCTTTTATTATGAAACATTGCTATCCCTTTAAACTTAAATCGGTTATTATACCTTTAAATATCATGTACTTACAAATAGCATCAGTAGAAATAATTTATGTTATGTTAAGTTCCAAAAATATCATCATAAACATGTTTTTAATGCATGTGTAGAATGTCCTATTAAGGCACCTTTTGGTTACTTTTGTTTGTGCTGTTAGAAAAGACAGATAAAAGCTAATGCATTTCATTTATTGAGCATATACACCACCCTTCTATTCAAAAAGGTTGGTACTTCATCTCAGCCTACTTACAACGCTATCACTTCCCAGAACCTATCATGATCTCTATGGTAATGGCAGTCAGTGAGCATAAATAACACTAGATTTTAGTAATTAGAGCATAAAAGGAGTATTTTTTTAATTTACATTTATATAACCCTAGCTTATTTTGAGGTGTTAGTGTTTCTTTATATTTTTGGGTGTTCATCCCAAATAACTGTAGAGGTGTCCCAGTTATATTTTAGTGCAATGTTTTTTATTGTTGTTATTTTTTTCCTATCAATAAATCATACCACGAGTTTTATTATTTAACTCTTTGGTGCCAGAAACGTATCCAGTGCATTGCAATGTAATGTGTGGGTTATCTCTCTGGTATTTGAAGGGTTACTGTAACTGTGAACAGACTCGGCAAAGTTGGAAGCCTAGCTGCACATCACTTCATGTATGGAAACTTGAATCCCGCAAAGTAACAGACTTTCTGGGAGATTCACTAAGTGGTGATAAAGAGGTGATAAAGTGGCATTAACTTCTCCAGTTTATCACTTCCAATCCCTTTGTTATTCTATGGAGACAATTCACTAACATTTCTTAAAGGGATAGTAATACTTTATTATTACTATCCCCCATATTGTAGATATTTGCCAAATAAATTAATAGCCCCAGGTTCATCTCTCAAACCTTTATGGTTTGAGAGATAACCGAAGGCAAAGTTCCCCCCTCCCTCCCCCTTCCCTGAAGTCAGCGTTGTGCTGACTGCAGGGATATCTGGTCTGACTTTCATCATGCGGCTCTGCAGCAAAGCCGCGATCACGTTAGTGAAAAATAATTATTTCACTGAAACGGTCTTCTACATGTGCTTGCAAACCAATTCTTTTTCACCAACGGGATCTTGGCTCTGCTGCAGAGCTGCAAGCCTGTTGTACGACAGACTTCCCTGCAGTCAGTACAATGCTGACTTCAGAGAAGGGGGAGGGAGGGGGGAACTTTGCCTTCGGTTATCTCTCAAACCATAAATGTTTGAGAGATGAACCTGGGGGCTATTAAATTATTTTACAAATATCTACAATATGGGGGTATCACGGTGCCCGTGCTATTGCTGGCGACATTTTGACAGTGCTACTTCCTGATGCCTTTTATTGGTTAACGTGGCTTTGCTCTGCCCAGTGCTAGCCCTTAAATACTGAGCCCTGTCACTTCTGTGGTGCCCTTTCGTGGTGTTCCCATTGCTAGCGCTTGTTCCAGTATTCGTGTGATTCCTGTGCATGACCCGGACTGCCTGACTACTCTGCCTGTATAAGTTCCTGCTCTGTGTACCGACCCGGCCGACGTTCCTGCTCTGTGTACCGACCCGGATTGGCTGACGTTCCTGCTCTGTGTACCGACCCGGATTGGCTGACATTCCTGCTCTGTGTACCGACACGGCCTGGCTGACGTTCCTGCTCTGTGTACCGACCCGGATTGGCTGACGTTCCTGCTCTGTTTACCGACCCGGATTGGCTGATGTTCCTGCTCTGTGTAACGAACCGGTTTTGGCGGACGTTCCTGCTCTGGGTATCGACCCGGCCTGGCTCACTGCTCCATCCGGTATCTGGTTAGGGGCTGTCCTCCGGTGTCCTCTCTGTCCTCGGACAGATCCTCTGGTTGCCTCATTTGCTGCTCCAGCATCCTTGTTACTACGACCCGGTCACCAAATTGTGCCTCGTTATCCGACACCCCGGTGTTGTAGATCCATCCGGTTGCACCACGGTACGCTTGACCTGTTACTGCTACTAGCTGAGGTTGGTCTATTCGTGGGCACCTCAGGCTGTTCTCATTATCTGGCAGTCGACTCCAGGTCTGAGCGTTCGTTAACCCCTTGTGGGTTGGTGCCATTGCACCTTGGGTCACAGTCATTGCAGTCTCAGTTTGGCGTTACTCTGTACCTACAGTTGCAGTCCTCCATTAGTGCTCTGGCAGTCTACCTCTTGTCCAGGGCCTTCGCTTACTCCCGTGGCCTTAGTCGCTATTGTGTCACTCTCTGTGTAGTGAATGTCCTCTGGGCCTTTGCGCTATTATGGCCTGTCTGTCCTCCTGGCCTAATAGCAACCATTTCACCACTGTCTCTTTTGGAATCACACGAACTGTACCTGACCTGTGTCAGTATTATATTTGCCTATATATATATATATATACTGGACCCGTGTGGATATTTATTACTGTAACCTGATCTGTGTCAGTATTATATAGTCTATATATATACTGGACCCGCGAGGGTTATTCTATTTCTGTGTTTTTTCAATAAAACTGCATTTTACCTAAACCTTCCGTGTCTGAGTGTCCATAAAACCGTTACAGGGGGATAGTAATAATAAAGTATTACTATCCCATTAAGTTTTGAAGAAGTGCATAGGCTCCATAGAATAACATAGGAACTGGAGAAGTCATCTCCACTTTATCACCTCTTCATCACCGCTTAGTGAATCTGCCCCTGTTTTTGAGAAGTGAGGGACGCAATGAATAGATATATCACATATTCACTTGGGTACTGGTTGGCAAGACAATCAATTGATGAAAACTTACAAATGAAAATATACTATCACAGGTACTATCACAAAGATGGTTTCTCAGACAGTTTTACCACCATGACAACAATTTTGATACAAGAATCGTTTTAGAGTGCCCTGAAAATTCCAGAATATGTTTGGGGTACCTTGATAGAAAAGATTGATAACCACTGGCATAAGTACATCTACAAGTAAGTCAAAATAAATGGAAAGATGTACTCATAATCATTTAGCAGTGCATTTCCCTTATTAGTGAATGCTAGGCAGACAGTTATGCTTGAACATGAATAAATACCCAAAAACATTTTCACGAATGGTCACTCAGTAGATCAGTTTAACTTTGTAGGTGTAGATCACCCGATATTCTGCTCTCCCCACAGGTTGATGTACCTTCATTCTGGAGACATTTATAAACAACATACAAAAACTTTATATAATTAACTTATTTCCAGTTATTCCAGGTCTGTATTCTTGTTAAAAACTTCCTGGTTTTAATTAATTTCTTTTGTGGCCCAGGTTCCGATTTAGTGGACGAATACTTGGACTTGCCCTTATTCACCAGTACCTGCTGGATGCCTTCTTTACAAGACCTTTCTATAAGGCCCTTCTGAGGCTGTGAGTATACTTAAGATTAAGTTAAGTTCAGTGGCATTTTAATGCATGTACATACCCACTGTTCACTGTGGGCCTCTACTCCCAGGGGCCTTAAAGGGATAGTAATACTTCTTTTTAACTTTATTTTATTTTGTAGGCATTAAAAAAACATGAAGAATGATATAAGTCTTATCTCTCAAACCTTTATGGTTTATGAGATATTCACAAGCAAAGTTCCCCTCCCCGCCCCTTTTACCTAGTGTAAGCCATCTCTTCTCAGATGTGAGTCTGGTTGTATGACAGTACAGATAACAGAAGGGGACAATTTTCTTTGTATGAAAACAATGAAAGCCCTTCCCCCCTTGACAAGTTTTTCAGCTTTTTCCATTATCTTAATTGAAGATTGTCCCTCTCTGCAGTCTACCTGGGCATCTCCCTTCTGATCTGGTTGAACAGGGGGGGGATACTTTGTTTGTGAATATCTCTTAAACCATAAAGGTTTCAGAGATAAGACTTATATCATTCTTCATGTTTTTTTAATGCCTACAAAATAAAATAAAGTTAAAATGAAGTATTACTATCCCTTTAACTTAGGTTCCCATTTGTTCCAAATTATTTTAGCACAGAACCAGTTGAATTCCTGTGGTCCTATGGTCAGATGGTTGGGAAGGAATAAGCCATTCTTGGTTCATGACATATTTTTTGTCAAGGAAGATTAAAGGACCTAAGTTAGCACTGTATTAAAGCCCTTGTGTGATAGAGATGTTGGAGAAGTTATAGTGATCCTAAATTAGATTCCTACTAGTGTTGAGCGAGCACCCCGATGCTCGGGTGCTCGGGTGCTCTGACCGAGCACCCCCTGAGGCTCGAGTGCTCGGCCGAGCACCCGAGCCCCATTGAATCCAATGGGGCGACACGAGCATTATACCAGGCACCCCCTGCTCTGATGAGGGGAGGGTGCCTGGTCAATGCCCCCCTTCATCTCCGCTATGCCCCCTTCATCTCCGAATGCCCCCTTCATCTCCGCAATGTCCCCCTTCATCTCCGCTATGCCCCCTTCATCTCCGCTATGCCCCTCTTCCACAATGTCCCCCTTCATCTCCGCTATGCCCCTCTTCCACAATGTCCCCCTTCATCTCCGCTATGCCCCTCTTCCACAATGTCCCCCTTCATCTCCTCTATGGCATAGAGGAGATGAAGGGGGACATTGTGGAAGAGGGGCATAGCGGAGATGAAGGGGGACATTGTGGAAGAGGGGCATAGAGGAGATGAAGGGGGACATTGTGGAAGAGGGGCATAGCGGAGATGAAGGGGGACATTGTGGAAGAGGGGCATAGAGTCTATGCCCCTCTTCCACAATGTTCCCCTTCATCTCCGCTATGCCCCTCTTCCACAATGTCCCCCTTCATCTCCGCAATGCCCCCTTCATCTCCGCAATGCCCCCGTACCTCCAGTCCCTGGTGGTCCAGCGGAGCGTCTTCAGATCTGTGCCTCTTCCGGCACAGATCCCCGCCACCCGAACATGGCGGGCGAGCACATGGCGGTACTCGACGAGTACCGCCATGTGCCGAGCAGAGCGATGCTCGAGCCGATCCGAGCATCGGCCGAGCACGCTCGCTCAACACTAATTCCTACATTTGGGGCCTCTTTCCTGAATTTTTCCATACGCTTCAGAATTTCTTTTAAACCCCTGGATTAATATACTAAAACATAACTGAATGAAATAGCAGAAAGGTATCATTCATACATTTACTCTTTGAGTGTCAATGCAGAGTGTTCCACACTATGCTGACTATCAAAGGCTTAAAATGTATATGCTGTTTTATATATGTTTTTGCTCACTAATGTGACAAATTTTTGGATTCACAAGAAATCTCCAATGCAAGGTGCTAATTCAAAGTTGTTATTTCATTACATCTGAAATTATATTTTTCTATGCCAGATACTGAGTACAGGGCTCAAAATTTCCACTCGCCACTAGCCAATGGCGTGTGAAAATTTAGCCCTGGTGAGTAGAAATTCAGCCCTGGTGGGTATGTTGTGGCTTGCAGTGATGAGTAACTTTTCAGGTCTGGCTAGTAGCAAAGGACTTAAAATTATAAGCCCTGCTGAGTACATATTGAAAACTGATACAATACATGTGAATATATCTAGAGTTCAGATCCTGTTTAGTGCTGGGTAACAATGCAGGTGACACATGATATCACTGGTCTTATCTCACAGATTTCTAAGTAGAATCTGGTAGATCAAACCTGCAATGAAATCTAGCGCTCTAAAATATCCCGATTCTTCTATATTCGTCTAATAGGGAGGAATTTTCTCATAATGCTAGCTTCTTAAATTTAAAAAAATAAATAAAGACCTCTTGAATGGGAAATTAATCGATGCTATATAAACACACTTGTATTTATTTATTGCCCATTTAGGGGAAACTATAACCTATAGCTTAGGAATGAGTGGCTCCTCATTTGTTGTTTTTGCACTTAAACTCCTCTGCACTCTGTAGCAGGAACATTTTACTACCATTAGAGTGTTTACATGACCCTTTAGAATCATGGATGTGGCTATCTGACTCTGGCCACTTAATTACATTTGCAAGATGTCAGGCTGAAGAACTGGCACAATATTGGGACACCTTACTTTGCATATAAACACTCCCATTGTTTACATTGTGTCCCCACACATAGCTTCACAAATGAGGAAAACTGGCCTCCAACCCATGCATCTGCACTTTGGGGTATGTATTAGAGCTGTTGTGGACAATGTGACCCTCTCCATATCCTGCTAGACTAAAACTCCCAAAGTCTGGTGGGGAATAATGGCAGTTGTAGTCTGGCATCAGTTGGAGAGCCTCAGGTTGCCCACCAATGCATTAGAACATATGATAATTTAATGCACACCAGTGCACACACTTGTCTGTGGTTAAGACTGTAATACAAGCAAGCCTCAAACACTTCCTCTGTAGTATGTGTAGAAAAACAGAGTACATTTACACCACTTACTTATGCTCTTGTTAGTGAATTGCCTTAAATAAGGCTCAGAGCAAAGGGTCACCTCAAAGTGCCCATACTGCCCTCCCCTTGGTGTGAGTGGAACATTTTCAGTGTAAGTGGCTTAGTATATTGGTGTTAGTCAGCTGCAGCACCAAAAATTGGTTCCAGTATCTGTTATATCTCTGAATCATATTAGTACACCCCCTTTGTGTCTTGTAGACTTCTGTAGCTTACCGATAATTAAATGGGTATTTGTTGAATATATTCATTTGTCTCTTATGGTGCCCTATAATTGTTCCTTTTCTCTTAGTACATCAGCCTCACTATTTTTGTCATGTCTCATAGTCCATGTGACCTCAGTGACCTTGAGTACCTGGATGAGGAGTTTCACCAAAGCTTACAGTGGATGAAGGACAATGACATCACTGATATATTGGACCTGACATTCACAGTCAATGAGGAAGTGTTTGGACAGGTTAGTATGAGCTGTTGGTGACTCCAACCAAAAGCTAATCATCTCATTTCCATAAATCAGTACCGTGCCAGTACCTTTAACCCTTTGAGTGGCTGAGGGGTAACAAAATAAAGTTCAGAATACAGAATCTCATGCCTATGCATGGGGTGTGTGGTAATTTACGGGGGTTTCATCAAGTGGTGAAAGGCTGAACCGATATGGAAATCAGAGAATTTCCTTGCTTATTAGTGAATTGCTGATTAAGTTATGACTAGCCCTTATCTGTCAGTTTCTTATTCATCAGTGAGCAAGCGACAGATAGATGCGTCATTTCCATCCACAAAGGTCAGGCTGGGGAATGCCATAGAAATCTATGAGTGCAGACACACGCACACATATACACTACGGACCTTATTTGTCAACATTCTAGAGCAAACCAGATGCACCAGATGCAGTTTAAATGAAAATTCTGCAAATTTCAGTTGATTTTAATGGGGCTCCTTGAATGCTAGAGAGGTTTCCAGTGCATTGCAAATCATTACAGGGAGAGTAATAGATGATTTACAAGGCTGCTGCTCTTACTCTCCACAACTTTACAATTACGATGTTATTTTATGCAGAAGTTTCCCCCTCCCACCCCTTTCTAATGCCGCCTCCCCTTAGATCTGAAGTCCACTCGCTTGACTGGACAAGTCGCGATGAGGGACAATCTTCCCTCAGTCAATATAAGGGAAAACCTGCCCTCCTTGTCGAAGGAGGGCAGGTTTTTCCTAATACTAACTGAAGATTGTACCCCGTTGTGATCCGCCATTGGATCTCAGAGTACAATGCTGACGTTGGGGAAAGGGGCAGGAGGGGTAAACGTCTGCATAAAATAACAGCGTAATTGTAAAATTGTGGAGAATAAGAGCGGCAGCCGGCAGTACTGTTCCTTATGATGAATAAACTGCGCTGCTTTGCAAATCATCTATTACTATCCCTTTAAATCATAGAAAATCTTTATTTCGCTCTATGGTGCAGTTAGTTTGTTCCATAATTGCATTTCTTTAGATTGAGGAATAAGATGCTGTAACGCTGATGTATTAACCCTTTCAGTGTACCCCTCTGGCACTGAAAGAGTTAAGAAAATGTGGTGCAATTCTGGGGCAGACCAACTTCACCATAAGGAACAAATGAAAATGTCCATTGATTTAATGGGGAGTTTAACTCCTTGAATGCTAGAAGCCTCCAATGCATTGCTTTGCAATGTGTTTGATACCTCCCTGGCATTCCAGCGGTTACAAGCCCCATTTACATTAATGGGAATTTTTGGAATATTTAATTTAGTCGTTATAGTGCACTTGACTTTCTCCAAAATTGTTCCACTTTGTTTAGCACATCGGTCCCAGTATGCGCATGTGTGTATATCACACACATCTTATTTTTAAGCATACATAAAAAGCAGGAATTTGATATTTCATAAATATTCAAAGGAGTCTGTCAATGGCTGCAGTAAAGACCATTGTATCTGACAGCCTGCTCTTACTACCGCTTGCTGAAATTTGACCCTACCATTTGAAGTCTTCATTTCTCCCACACTTCCTGGTTTGTGGTTGCACATCCTTCAATCAACACTCTCTGTCAGTGGCACAGCTCCAAATCTTCCTTAAAATATAATTTCTGATGGTCCAACTGTGTTTTGAATACTGTATTTTGTCAGGTCACAGAGCGAGAGCTAAAGTCTGGTGGGGCAAACATACAGGTAACGGAAAAAAACAAGAAGGAATACATTGAGAAAATGGTGAAATGGAGAGTGGAACGTGGTGTAGTTCAGCAGACTGAAGCACTTGTTCGGGGATTTTACGAGGTACGTTGTAATCAGGTGTTGTTCTTTTGCTATTAATTACAGCTGGGGTGCAAGTATTTGGATCACCAGCTTTTGTAGTCCCCAACAGCTAGAAAGCTGAAGGTTGCCTACCTCTAATTTACAGTAGAAAGCAGATCTAGACCGCTCAATACATCTTGTCTAAAACATTAAATTCCACAAATAAATATGGGGCAAATGACTTACTTGGTCATTATAAAATACAGGTAACAAAAAAGAGGGTGCAAAAAAGAGACCTTGCAACATACAGGGGCATCTAAGTGTAGTAACAAATTCAGAATGTATTAAAAAAGCAATCAAATGATGAGTCAATCCATCAGCTAATAGATACACATAGAAAATGGGCATTAAAAATAGATGTATGTGGGAGTTTACATTTCATGTGTGAAAAATATGTGAAGAAGCAGATGATATAGCTTATTATGTGATAGTGAATTCTACTGAACCCTAATAAAAGAATAACTTAAAATCTGTATTATCAATCAGTAGGTAATAATCCAAAGAGTGTACAGCAACAGATGCTTCACACATGGTAACAAATTCTCTGTGCTATTAATGCTGGTATCAAGCTAGCACAAGGCACATCCTATATAATAATTTGCTAAATGTGTGTTTGTCAGAAGCCGTCATGCGCAGTAGAGACCACTGCTCGCACTGCAGTCATGCGCACTACAGACTACCCGCACCGTGGCTGATAACGGAGTGGGGCTTCAAATTCAGTTTGGTGCGCAGAAAGGACTACGGTCTGAATTCGGAGCTCCCCGCTCTGTATCAGCCGCGGAGCAGGCAGACTGCACCGTGGCCATTGCTGGGTGGCACTGTGGCCCGTGTACACGGGCTCTTCAACTGGTATAATACATAAATGATAACGCTTGACAGAACCAGAGATATTATAAAGTCATGCACAGGGCCCGAAATGAAGAGGAAATATGTAGAGGAAGCTTACAAGAATTATGCGCCAAACAAATCATAGATGTTGCAACCACTAATATAGATGGACCCTTCTTAAAAACAGTTAAGAATCAGTTCATCAAACATGGACATCTGAAAAGATAAATCCAAAATAATTGAACAGTGGTACAGTTGTTACCCTTACTTGTTTGATTGACAGTGGTACGGTGCTACCCTTATTGCAATTTTCTATGTATATCTAATAGATCATGTGTTGAATAATTATCTTATGATTGTTTTCGTAATTCTTGTTTTGTTACTACACTTTGATATCCCTCCTCTTTTTGTTTTTTACACATCATACTATGTCTTGGAGGATCTTAGATGATGTTGACAAGCTGCACTACAGGAACCTAGCCATTTTAAGTAACTACTTTGAGGGCTGCTATCGGGGGGGGGGGGTGCAGGCAGTATCTATGAATGGGGCCTGGCCAAGCAGGAGGGCCCACCACTGTTCAACCCCCCTGACATGGGCAAGTTTGGCCCAGGAGGAAATTACCCTTTGGCATTAAGCAGCCAGGGGCATTTTTGATCTGATGGGAACCAAAGAAGTTATTTGTGGTGTGGGGAGTGGGACAGTCAGTGGGGTTGATGCAGAGGGTTCTGCTGGGCAGGAGGGGAAGGAAGGGTTGTAGCAGGGGTGGTTGGGATGGTAAATCTGTAATGTTACAAGGCAAGGACAGGCTCAGAGTCAGAGCAGGAGGCAGGAGAAGAGGTGGGGTGGGAATGGATCAGGGGATGGAGTAGGAGGCAGATCAGGGTGCATGAGGCATTTGCTTTAGGTTTGTACTGGGTCCCAACATTTCTGATGGCAGCCTAACTGTCTGGGGTATGATAAGGCTAGTTTTGTGGATATAATACATACAGATATTAAACTTTGTTTTTATTTGTATATATTGTTTTATTTCCTTAATCCAATGGATTGTAGACACTTGAGGCCCTCATGATGTTATTATCCTTTTAAAGCATATTTTGACATTTTAATGGTTTCAGTGCATTCAAGCTGAAACCATTTTCCATTATGATATGTATTAGAAACCAAACTGACTTTATAGACCAATAAGGAAAACACAATACCTTCACATAAAATCAATTATAATAATTCAAGGTGACAAGTTCACTTAAAAATGCATAATGTTATAAGATGTTACTGTCTTATTTTCATTTGAAAGTGAAATTGTCACTTTGTAAGAAAGAGGTCATTTTAGAAATGCTTTCAAAAGTACCTAAATGTAACAGTACATATTTAAAACTATAGTTTATGAGATATTTAGCTTTGTATATTTGTCAGAGTATGCACATTAGACATTACTGTCAGGCATACAAGCCCTATAATAACTTTCCATACTGCTCCCCTCCCCAACTGCCACTCTCTGCTGGCCAGTACTGGCTCATTATCATAAAGTTAAATAAAGGTAAATTTCTCAAAAACTATTGTTTGAAATAAACATGGCTAACATTAATATAACTCATTTTGTAAGGTTTTTCAAAATCGCCTATGTGCTAAAAAGTGGTATTTGCAATTTAAATGGCTTGACTCTACAAATTCTTACATTTCTGGTGTATTATTGTTCAGATGAATAAACTGCACAGCCTACTTTTAACCATAAGGTGGTGCGCTAATCTGCAGTAACATATTGCAAGTCTAAAACATTTTAACAGTGCTAATTTCAACACTTACAAATCTTCTTATGTATGGCAATCACATTTTTTTTAATTTGCTCTTTGCATGGCTAGCTATGATACAATATTTCAAAGTGAACAAATGTATTATTAAAAAAATAAATTAAAAAACTTAGAAAAAAATCTTTCTAATAATGGCTACCTGCATGGCGGAACAGCTGAGACATTGACCTCACAGTCATCCAGAATTTATTTTTCCTTCTTAATAAAGGTGCCTTTGGGAGCAAACCAATGGTATTATAGGGGGCAAAGGAAATTTTCTAATTGATTTAATGTGGCTTTTAATCCCAAAGCAATATGTTGGAGACCTCTCTCACATTCAAGGGTGTAAAAGTCACATTTAAATCAATGGGAATTTGGGAAAAGGTTATTTATCTCCTATGGTGATGTTAGTGTGCTCCAGAAGAGTGCACAGTTCTTATTTATACATCAGCCCCACAGGATTATGACAAAATGATGACGTATGTTTGTATCCTCTTTACCAATTGTTTGTTTCAGGTTGTAGATTCTAGACTTGTGTCAGTGTATGATGCAAGGGAATTAGAGCTGGTGATTGCTGGAACAGCAGAAATAGACCTCAATGACTGGCGCAATAACACAGAATATCGAGGAGGTAAAATACCATGGTCTGTTAACCCTTTAAGAACCAGAGAGGTGTTCTTAAAGGGTTAATGTATTTCTTTAGTCTATTATTAATGGGCTTTGGGGAACTAATTGTTTGAGAAGTCATGGCATATTTTATGTTTTCGTATTTGTTTATTAAAGGGTATTATGCCTATAGGAATAAGTTGATCTAATCTGTTTGATGTTAGGACTTGTTTAAGAATTTGTCCTTTATACAGAAGTCAGTTATCTCTGGAGGATCTCTGTAGTCTAGAACTGAACAGAGACTTACTACTACTACCTTGAGATTGTTCTCATGTCCTGTTAGAATAATGGTCGGAGCTCTCTCTCAGTGGCTAATCTCTTTCAGATAAAGTTTATTGTTTACTTTGTGAAGGAAAATGCAAACCTAAAATGGTAATCAGCAAGTACAGGCAACTACAGATACTATGCAGAAATATATAAATAGATATTCCTGGCTGTTGTGTAAAGGATGTTATTTATTCCTATAGGTATAGTTCCCCTTTAAAAATGATATTGTAGATCAAATCATTGAGAGCTTTTCAGATGACTTAAAGGAGCAGTAAACATTTGTTATGAAAAAATAACAATAATAATATATTGTAGAACTTTTGTTGTTGAGTAAAATAAGGGTACTCCCACTGCATAGAGATGTATACTTCTAGAATTATTACAGTTTAAACTCTTGTTCTTTTACATTTTTAGTTCCCTCTAGTGGTCAGATTCCAATTAGTTTTTCTGTTACATTCTATTTGAGTGGAAAGTCACTGACAAACAGTTATCCACAGAATGTGATAGAAGCTGCTGAGTCACTTCCCGTCAGTTTGAACTTTCAGGAAGTAATCACACTGTAATTCACTTCCTGATAATTTGAACTCTTATAACATTTGAATAAAACAACTAACAAAAATGGGATTACATTTGTTTTACTCAACAGGAAAAGCTCTATAACATATAGGTTTTCGTAAAAAAAAAAGTTTTTTTGCTTCTTTAAAGTAAACCTCTCAACATAAGACAAATCTAACTAGTTTTAAAGAGAATAAAAAGCTGCATATATGTTGTAATAGTATTTCTGGGTTTTTTTTGCAAAAGAAATTATTTGTGAGAAGTTAATCTTTTCTCTGATGTAATAGTGCAGCATTATGCTGCTTAGTTTTGTGCTCACAGTTTATTTCCACAGTGTGTGGTGTCTGCATATATTCGTTCATACCACAGTAATTGGTATTACATAGAAATGAATTAGCATTTTGAACCAGTGATTAAAAGAAACTGCCATATTGTGCAACTGAAAAATTAAGGGCCATATTTCAAAAATAATTTCCTATGCAAAAACGGGCAGTTTTTAGTTCTCATTAAAATGAAGTAAGCTGGTCTTAGGGTTAGTTCACACTGGTGATATGAATGCGTTATGATGCACTGCAGTTCAACTCTCCACATTTATTTACCTCCAATGTTCCTGCACTTCCCCGGTGATCCTGTTGCTAAGGGCCCATGGTAAAGGCATGTCAAGTGGCAGACCATACAGGTATCAGCCATATATTATAGCTGACCACCACTTGGGTCGATCATTCATTGGACGCATGGACACAGGAAAGTTTCTGTAAGCTAGGTTCCGTGGCAACATGCAATGCAATTTTCTCCAGTGTGAACAGCCACGTTGGGACAAATTTGTTCGGTTCAATTGAGATTTGTGCAAATGCACTAGAATCGTTGGTGTAGAAACCTTAAAGGGATAGTAATGTTTAAAAATAAAAGCAGCTCCAATTAATCTTCATAGTATTTGGGCCATGGAGAGTGTTATTTCAAAACTGTCAGAGTTGTAGTTCAGGAGTAATTGAATGATAAAGTATCCCCCACCACCCTTTTTACTGATGTAACACTGCTCACCTCAGAACAGAATGGTGGTGTCCAGATGGCTTGCAGAGAGGGACAATCTTCAATTAGCATAAGGGAAAAACCTGAAAAACCTTTCAAGGGGGTCAGGGTTTTCATTGTTCTCACAGTAAGAAGATTGCCCCTTGCTGTGAGCTGTCTGGTCTTAAGACCAGATTCCACACCTGAGGGGAGATGGCTTACATTAGGTAAAAGGGACGGGAAGGGGATACTTTATCATTCAATTACTCTTGAACTACAACAATGACAGTATTGAAATAACACTCTCCATGGCCCAGATACTATGAAGATTAATTGGAGCTGCTTCTATTTTGAAACATTACTATGCCTTTAATGTAACAGGTCCACTTTAAGTAAATGATTATTAAACCAATATAATTTTTAATTTTTAAAATGTTTCAACCATATCTATATAATCTATAATCTAAGTCATAAAAAAGGTTTGCGCTTATTACTTGTGCCTTTACATCTCATCTTGTGGCCTACTTAAAGATCTCCTGGCTTTATTTTTTTTTTCTAACTGTATGGCTTTCATTATATATCATGGTCTGTATTCAACTGCAAGTAATAAATATTATCTGGTTTTATCTCAGAACTTCCTATTGAAGTCTTTGAGGAAATTTGAAGATAAAACCAAGGATAAACTTACCGCCTGTAATTGAATCCAGCCCAATGTGTTAAAAGGTTTTAAAAATGTATACCATCTTATAAGTAATGTTTTTCTTCCCTACACAGAGAAGCTGGTATACAAAGAAAAATGGTGCAATTCTGGATGTAGTGGTGTAACTAGTCATTGTAGGGTCCCTAACAGAAATATTTTTTATGGACACCCTAACCCATAAATATTCTTCCAGGATCATAACTAGAACCTATTGGGCCCTGGGGCCAATGGGCCCATTGGATACTGGGTGCAATCGCAATTGGACTTCTTGTAGTTATGCCTCTGCCTGGAGCAAACCAAATGCACCATAGGTAACAAATAAAACATCATACTATACCCATTGATTTAAGTATGGTGTTCAGTGCTAGAGAAGTTTCCAGTGCATTGCTTTTGTAGAAAACTTATCTGGCATGCAAGGGGTTAAATGCACCATTTAAATCAGTGGACATTTTTATTTGCTTCCTATGGCGCATTTAGTTTGCCTCAGAATTGTATCACTTTTTCTTAGTACATCAGCTTCAGGGTGTACTACTGTTAATTAGATGCAGATTTAATACGGTGGCCTTGGAATATCTACTACAGTTTGTAACAGGAGAGTAAAATCAACTCTAGGGAAATTTATGAAGGAAGGTGGAAAATATAAGAGTAGTAAACACTGCAAAACAGGCAGTTGACTGCAAAAATAAAGCAGCCAAAACGTATATGCAAGCTATGTTGAAGACTATAATAGATGAATAAAAATACAATAATTTGTTTCCTTTTATTCATTTAATTTTATTTTTTTGTCATCCAGTGTGGAACACAGGAAGCATGGGGTAAAGTCCCCTCCTCCTGCAGGACAGGGCACTTCTATAAACAAGGTCTCTGAAGTCTAGACTTCCTCTTTCCCTCCACTTTACCCACGTCTACTACATTCAGTTTTAAGTGACCTCCCACAAAATAAGGGTGTATGGGCACTGTTCTTTTAGTATATGGGGCTGTATAATCCCCCCTATTTGGCAAGCTTCTATTCACTGAATTCCTTATTTATGGATTGTCCTGTGCATAGGTTTATTTCCAGGACCGTAAACCATGAAAGTTTACTTGAATCTCTAGTCTTTATCTCACTGTTGAGCTTCTCTGAAGCTCTTCACTATATTTCAGTCTAAAGACTGAAGCTGAAGGTGAGTTAACCTTTTGGGTGCTATGGTGCTGTTCTATGTTGCCATTCTTCTGGCACCCACTGGACTGTGATTTTGTCTGAGATAACTCTATTGCCTTATTTTATTCTCAATATGTGTATCTATTCTGGCTGCTTTGACTGTATGGACTTTTAAACCCTTCTGTCCCTTGCATCTGCTTAGCAAGGTTCGAGGCATCCTTCCTCCCTATGGAAACAGATGCTTCATTCTAGTGAACTTTTTGTATTGCTTCTCTCACTTTGTATTTCATTTCTGAATTTATTTTATGCTTTTCGTAACTGAAATTTTGACATGGCCCCTATAAGACTGGGTCCCCATGCAGCGGCCATCTTTGATTTCAAACACTATATCTGTACGGGACAAATCTCTTCCCAGTTCATCTCTTGAGAGGCAGAGTAGGCTCATATTGAATTTGGTGACCTGCTCTTTTTTAGCGATCACGTCTGGGACTCTATCCAAGGATCAAGCGGGTGCCCTTTTTAATGGCCAGAGAGCCACCTATTGCTTTTTTATGCATATCAAAACTACAGTTTCCAGAATCCCCTGTTCCTGGGCTTTATAAGGAAGAAAAAGGTAGTCTTTCAGAAGACAGATTCCCTTGTTATTGTACATGCTTCTATCTAACATTTTAACCCCTTGTATTCAGATAAATACTTTTATATACTTCTGAGTACTTTTCTCTTATTTTTCTGCTATTTGGACTAATTTTGTCCTCTTTTAGGGGGGTTCATCTGAACATGTCAGAACCCAAGGGACACATGGGCAAATCTAAAGCTAAGGATTCTGGGGTCCCCTTAACCCCTTTAACTCATTGTTCCTCTTGACAGCTTTCTAGGGAGTATTCTAGTACCTTATGTCCCTCTTTCACTGTGGCCCCACTCCACCTCTGGGACCCTCATCTGCTGAGTAGGAACTAGTTTGGATTAAGGCTCTTATATCATCAATCACTTGTATCCCATCATCTGTTGAAGGGATGCTAATCTCATGGTCTGGTGGAAGCTTTACGTCGTATTTTTGGGGGCCATTCTCAATTTCTTGGGGATTCCTCTGCTGAGAAGGGTGAGACTGATGGAGATTAATTAGATTCTTTGTCATTGGGGATATCTACGATGAGGACTCTTGTCCTTCAGCTGAGGACTAATCAGGGTGGTCCTGAAGACACTTCAAGTCTCTGAGACCTCTGAATGACTCTGGCCCCTCTTCTCCATACCTTCCAGAGACGTAAAAAGGAGGTCACATTTTTCCTTCTCACTATTCTTTAGACCAGGTTCTCGTGGAAGAATGGAATATGTCTGACAGGCGACTGTGTCATCCTCTTTTATGATCTGGGTTCAGAGTCTAGGGGCCGTCTCTAGAGAGCGTAGTTTGGGCAAGATGTCAGTTATTTGATTCCCTTGTGGAAGCCAAAGCAGGTTTAAAGTTGTTGCCTGCGAAGCAAGATGCCCAACCCCAGTTGAGCCGGGGCCCTGACCAGGATGGGATATCAAGATAACCGAAGGAGAGCCCAGACCAACAGTAAATTAATAAGTAGGCAGAGAGTGAACACTTAGAGCAGAGTGTAGCAGGTAAGACGGCTGTAATTAATGTGCTCGCACAATAGAAGCTTCCTATGGGCTAATACCATATGACCGAATAGACAATGAGGAAAGTAGGTAATGCCATGTAATGAATACACAGCAAGGAATGGTAGGTAATAGCGGGTTAAGACCACCAACACGGTTAGTGGTACAATAGTACCTTCAAATGAGCTAATATCCTATAACAAATACAGCAATAAGGAATGGAAGGTAATATGGGGATAAGACCACCAGTAGTGTATTAATGGTACAATAGAAGCTTCCAATGGGCTAGTACCATATAACAAATACAACAACAGGGAATGGTATGTAATAGCGGGATAAGACTGCCAACACAGTTTTAATGGTACAATAGAGGCTACCAGTGGGCTAGTACCATATAACGAATACTCCAACCAGGATTGGTGGGTAATAACAGGTTAGGACTGCCAGCACAAATCTACTGGCCCAACAGTCGCTTCCAGTAGATAACAGCAGAATAGTATAGCCTCAGGTGCCAGTATAATCTCAGTAAGGATGACTGGAGAAGGATATAGAGATACCTTCCACTAGGAGCACAACCTCTATCCTTCTTCTGGGTAACTACCCTGAGAAAATGGTACAGCGGGAACCACCTGCAATATCCACTCCAAGGAGGTCACATATGCGTCACATATGCTTAACAGCCTAGGAGTGGGGAATGGGCCGCTGGCCTCCAATAGGAGGGAAAGGCTTATCCAATAAAAACCGATAGAAGAGCAGAACATCGGTGCAGCTGGAGCAATGCTGCCCAAACAGCGGAGATAAGGCTGAAACCACAGGCCCAAGTCTCAACGGGCTGGGACTGCTAACATTGTGGAGACCTACTGGGTCCTCCAGGAAGAACTGGAGCCAGGTGGTATGCCAGAACTCTAAGGTCACAACAGCAGGCTGAAACCGCTATCCTTATGGAAGCCTGTAAGGCTCACTCCTCCTACGGCACAGTCAAGTAACTCAGTCCCCAGAGAAGGACCACATAAACTGCCACGGGGCAAGTGGAATGGCCCTATAGCCAGCTGTGTAAGACTGCACATTATGACACATGAAGAGGAGTAGGACTGAACTGAAAGACTAAAGGCTAAGAAGGGCAGGACCACACTGTATGATAGACACAAGCCGGCAGGACCGCTCTGTATGACAGAGATAAGTGGACATGACTGCAACTAGGAAGCGTAATGTAGGAAAGGCACAAGAGATTTCCAGAGTGAGGAAAAAACAGTATTAGAGAAGCTGGGTCATACACAATCTGTCAAAAGAGTACAGTACATGATGGTGTTCATAAATGGCTTAGTCATAGTTCCATCAAGGTTCAGATTTCATTTCTCTCCGTTCTTTACGAGATGTGCATTGCCTTACTTACTGACTTTAAGACTTTTGCTCAAGTGGTAGCTCATCCCAATCTTGTCTTTCGGGATATCACTTCTCCGTGGGACTTGAATATGGTGTTAGGAGTACTCCAGATGCCTCTTTTTGAGCCTCTATCATTTGTTTCTTTGGTCTTCTGATGCTCCAGACTGTATTTCTCTTGGCCATTTTGCCTGTTCAGTAAATGGCCGAACTTCATGCCTTGTTCTATTAGCCCCCCTACCTGTTTTTTTTACTAGGCCCGGATGGTTTTGTGAAGCCTAGGGGTTTTTTTGCACAAGGTTGTTTCTGATTTTCATATCAACCAGGAAATTGTCCTTCCTTCTTTTTGTCCAGTTTCTTTTAACAGACAGAAACAGGATCTTCATCTATTGAATGTAGTGCTCTGCTTGAAATACTATATTCATCACAGGTAGCCTTTTCATAGATCTGATTCGCTCCTTGTCATTCCGGATACTTTGTGTGTAGGTGAGGCTGTGTCCAAGGTTACTGTTGTTTTGTGGATCAAGTTGTTCATTCGTCAAGTGTATGTACTTAGGAAGAACCCTGTTCATTTTCAGATCACAGCGCACTCCACCAAATCGGTGGGCACCTCTTAGGCCTACAAGAATCAGGTCACTGCTGAGCACCTTCACCAAACACTATTGTCTGAATGTTCTGGCTTATGCCGAGGGAGGTTTTGGTCAGAAGGTCCTTCAGGCTGTGGTGCCTTTGTAAGGATTCTTCTTACACGTTTTTCAGAAGGTCAGAACCCTGTTGGATTCCTGTTCCTTTTCTGTTGTTTGATGTGTACATTCGGTGTATGTTGACACCTGAGGTTCATGTTGTACCAGTTAGTCCTGTGGAAACCTTTCTCCATTGAAAGGGTTTTTTTCTCTTTTTCCCTCCCACGAATCTTGGTCCACAGCTTTGGTATATACACTTGGTTCCTGTGTTCCATGTTGGAAAAAAAGGATTTTAGTGAACTTACCTTTAAATCAATTTCTCTTAGGCCACGTGAAATACATGACTCCCATACGGAGAAAAAACTTGTGGTTTGAGTCCCCGGGAAGAGTGGTCCTCTTGAGTTCTCTAGTCAGGGGAATTCCTCTTTTCCCTGTTATGTCGGATTTATTTTGGCTTTGCTATACAGTAAAATTCAATGGTAGTAGATGGGGGTAAAGTGGAGGAAAGGAGGGAGTCTCCGCCTCAGAAACCTTGTTTTAGAAGGAGGAGGGGACTTTACCCAATGTTTCCTATGTTCCGCATGGGCTAAGAGAAAATGATTTAATGGTAATTTGCTAAAATCCTCTTATGTTCATGGACTCAACAATACCTGAAATACTTTTGCCTTGTCGTGATACTTTGAGGAATACATATAAAAAAAAAATGAGCAGTTCTGAAGCAAACAAACTGTACTATATAGAACAAAGAAATGTTTATTAATTTAAGTGGTGCTCTTTACTCAATGGTGTGGTTGGTTTGTCCCAGAATTTCTATAATTTAGAATTTTTACATATGCTCCATTATACATGACTCTTTGTTTTTCTTCCCTTCCGTTTGGCTTCAGGATACCATGATGGCCACATTGTCATCCGGTGGTTCTGGGCAGCAGTGGAGAGGTTCAACAATGAGCAGAGATTACGGCTCCTGCAGTTTGTCACTGGGACGTCCAGTGTGCCATATGAAGGCTTTGCAGCTCTGCGAGGGAGCAATGGACTGAGGCGTTTCTGCATAGAGAAATGGGGAAAAATAACATCTCTTCCAAGGTAATTTGGACAAAGATTTTGCTCTGAAATATATCAGTAAATGCATCAACTGGGCTAATGTTCTGCACCTTAAAACAAATAGAAATTCCCATTGAATTTTTATCTGATTCCTATGTAGTACTTGTAAACACTGTGAGATTAATCAAAGAGCTGGAGGAATTCTGGGAAAAGCAAGCAGCACTATAATAATTCTCACAATTACCACTGATTTAAATGATGCTTTTAAATCAGAGGTGGGAAACATTAGGCACTCCAGCTGCTATCAGACTACAACTCCCATCATCCCCTGCCAACCGTTGGCTTAATTTTGTGCTAACATCTTTAATTCTTCAGTGCCTTTAGAATGTTTTGGTAATTATTGCTCTCTTTAAACCCTTAAGTGCCTGTTTTCCTGATGGGTTCATAAACTCTATTGGTTTCGTATTACCAGGTTTGAAGTTCTCAAATTTAAATGATCTCTCTCTATCTCTCTCTCTCTCTCTTCTGTCAGGTCTGTTCTTTTGGGAGTGGGCCTGTCAGAGGAGAATGATCTCAGTATATTTCCCTTTCACTATACATTATACCACAAAATGTTTTCACTCCAAATTTACAAGGAGGTTTATGTATATGTGTGCGTGTGGGGGGGGGGGTGTATTTTTTTAAAGGAAATATACCCTTGGAAATTGTGGCTCTTAATTTGTTTAACCAAAGGACTTACCTTGAATGTGTTCTTTACATTGCAGTCTGTTATATGCATGCACTGTTTTTGCATTTGAACTCTGCTGGATTCTATAGCTGAACATTGTGAATGCTTACATGGCCCTTTAGAATAATGGGTAGGGCTGTCTCTCTATGGCTAGAGTAATAGAAAGAGAACACCAATGAAGAGCCAGGTAAACATTTTCAATGCAGCAAAATGCACCTGTAGAGTTTTAGACTGCAACAAAGTTTAAACAACCTAGAACAGTGGTTCTCAACCTTTTTTGCTCGGGGCACCCCTAACACATAATCTTGAACATTCGGTGTACCCCTAACATATTTAATATAATTTATCAAGGGCATAATGAAGGGTACAATACACAAATATACAGTTATTATTAGGTCTTATAATCATAATAACAAAACTAAACATATTGTACATATTAATTTCTATAAATCTTTATTTAGAGGTCATTTTGTTAGTCTTTTCTTGAAAACATGGGGCAGCCTACATTGATGTCCGTGGCACAGCAAAGTGCCACGGCCCCTGGTTGAGAATCACTGATCTAGAAGAAAGAGAAAGAAAGTGTATTTCTGAAATGTGTTGGCAGTGTCTGTAGTCTGTCTGGCTAAGTACTACCACACACACATGCAAACGGAGGGAAAGAAAACAAAGACCCCTTCCTCTGCCCTCCGCAAGGGAGAGGATTTGTAAAACATATAGAATATGGAATTTAGAGGCCGATATTAATGTAAAACCTGTAAGGGCTCTCAGGGATTCTTTTCACCACCTCTCCCCCACATCAGTAAGGTACAAGTATGTGTGTAAAATCATGCACATACCTTGATTTGTATGCATTTTTCCAATACATTGCAAAGAAATGTGTTGGAGACCTCTTTAGCTTTCAAGAGGTTAAAAGCCTAATTTAAATCAATTGCAATATATGTTTTATTTCTCCCCTATGGTACAGTTGATCTGCCCCAGAATTCCTCCAGTTTTCTTTTGAACATAGAGCCTTTTTATATGCATTCAGCAATTCTTTTTGTATGATCTCTGTTTTTTCACATTTTTGCTTCACAACATCAGTTTGACTTGTTTTCCCCTGCAGAACCACCTATGTCAGCAATTCAGCTATGTTGCCTTACTATAATGCACAGTTACTTGAAGGAAATTGCAGCAGTCAAATCTCATAATGGTTGAGAAAATGTGTACAGGAAGTATTATTATGATGTGTGTCATTTCCCTCAAACACTGTCAGCCGTCTTGGTTATGTGTCAAGAATACCTAAAATTCTTCCCACGGTAAAATTTTGGCTTTATACAGATACCTCAGTATAGTTCAGAAAGAATCAGAGCTAGGCAGCAGATAGTTCACGGTATGTCAGCTTTGGCCTACTTACATTTCCTGTATTTCATACAAGGGCTCTTGACCTTTTTTTTGCCTAAGCCACTCCCAAGACACAGTCTGGCTGGGCCACTAACATTAGTCATTTGACAGTGGCTTAATGAAGATGACAGATATTAATAGTATCTGCTGTTTCTCAGGATCAGAATGACAAAAGTTTGATATAGTGCATATCTTTCCATGAATTTACACTTGAAACACAACATTTAGATTATAAAGAACATGGCATGCAGGAATGCATTGGTCTGCACTGGTGATGCACCCTAAGCTGCTGGCAGTGGCCCACAAAAGTTCACACTGATTGAGGACCACTGGGATAAAGGTTATATAATCCCTTTTTTGCTCCATTAAAGGCTAACATAATAACACAGATGTTCCAGTAGCACTAAAGTGGTGATGATAAGACTACCTAATTAAATGCACATTACTGAATGTTTTTGTTTTTTCACTTCTAACAGGGCACACACATGCTTCAATCGTCTGGATCTTCCTCCATACCCATCATATTCGATGTTACATGAAAAGTTATTGATAGCAGTTGAGGAGACAAGCACCTTTGGTCTTGAATGAGCAGAGGCAAGGACTTCTGGTATTTCCCTGACTGGTGAATTCACCTTCCTATTCCACAGACACAGGTTGTCTTTGTGGTGTTGTTTTCACATTGCATTTTTATTTTTCCTTTTGGCGTTCTTGTTTCAAAAGAAGCTACTTATAAACATGCATGGGGAACGGGTTCCCTCCAAGGTCCTACCTTTGTGCTTTTCTCCTCTGATTTCAGCAATCAACAAAGCTGTATGCAATATTAAAAATATCCAACTGGACTCAAGGCTTTGTATATCTCTGCATACCTCCAACATAACATTAGAACACAACTGCAGACAGGATTACAAGCTCCTAGATGACCTTTGGTTATATTTCTTGCATCTTCACAATATGAACTCCACAGCCTTTGGTCAAGTGATTCTGGATCTTCTCATATGTACCTCCTTTCACTCCGTCCAAACGTTTCATAGCCGTTGTGTGCATTGACCCACTGCTGACACCATTAAGCAATGTTTTCTATTTTTTTTGGTTCTTGGTACAAAGGAATTGTTGGAGCTAGGACAGACCACTTGGTCCAGACAAGACAATTTGAAATTGCTAACCCCATAAAACAACAGAGTGTTTTTCTCTAACAAAAATAATTGTCCTTAGTCATTGCTCAAATAATGTTACACTTTGGAAATGTTGTGAGTTGAAGGTATATCTTCTGTCACATATCACTTAGGAAGCACAACTATGTGTACTTAATAGCAGGTTGGCTCACCATTCAGTGGAAAAGACATGGCTGTTGGCCATATACTATCTCACTAGCCCCACCCCTCACCAAAAAGTACAGTTTCCTTTGTGGACTCCCTCATGAGTACATGTCCCTTTTTTTGTTTTGGACGCATGTTCAGATTCATGATTGATGAAAATCACTTGTTGGTTTGATAACAAAATATTACTTAAAGAAACTGTCAAGATAAAATGTCTGTGTCCATCTAGAAAGAAAAATTCCCTGTACACAAAAAAACATTCATAAGTCCATTTACGTAAAAAAATACATTTATAAAACACTGTTGTATAGGGAGTGGATGTTCATGCATTAAAAGTAAGTTTCGCTTCAATTTGGACTGTTTTTAAGCACCAAAATATAAAATCATGGAACCTAGCTCTACCAAGAATGGACTTTTGAGTGTTTTTGTCTTTATATGAAAGCCTCCCTTTGGTCTGCAGTTCTGAAATTAAATCCAGATGTGGAGATGAAAAAAGTTGTTTTATAATAATGTTAAAAATGAGTTTGCTGTGACTTTTTTCTCACTGCAAATTTAAAGGATCACTAACACTGCTTAATAATAAACACTCGCCATAATCTGGGCAAAAATCCTAATGAAAATCCATGCAAGAGAGAAGCGGCTACAGCCTTGCAAGGGTTAAATAAATTTCAATTGAAAACACTAGGTAGAAATATTAATGCACAATTCTCTTTGTGAAATCAAGTGTCTTCATGCGTGCAAGCCGGAACTCCTTTCATGACCCCATGTAATCCAAACAAGCAAAGCATTGGCTGCATCAAACATTCCCTGCTAGACACATATCTTGATAAAAGCATCAATATCTTTATTGTATTCAATGTAAAAAAAACACATATAGGGCTTGAGAACATAAAAAAATAGTAGTTCAGAGTTACAGACTGTGAAACGTGTTGATCAGACAATATACACCCAGCTCATGAAGACACCTCATGGTCTAAGGTCATGACTGAGCAAAACGCGTTGATCGGACAGCATACACTTAGATCATGAAGACGTCTCACAGTCTGTAACTTTGAACTACTATTTATTTATGTTCTCAAGCCCTATATGTGTTTTTTACTTTGAATACAATAAAGATATTGATGCTTTTGTCAAGATACAACATGCCTAGCAGTAAATGTTTGATGCAGCCACTGCTTATTTGTTTCAAAAATCCTAAAGGCCACTATGAATCAACTCTATGTAGACTAATTCCTCAGAATTAATCTTTAATTAGTACTGGATTTCATGTCTGTTGAATCAGACATGATTCGTTTTACAAGCTCCTGGACTCAACTCCTGCCTCTGAAGTCTTCTTAGGTGACATTCAGTACTAATTAAAGATTAATTTTGGGTAATCAATGTACAAAGAATTGATTCACAGTGGCCATTAAAATTTTCTGTTGAAATTAAGGTAAGTAAGGTATATTATTATGAAGTGTTATTATCCTTTTAATGAATTTGAGTATATAATTAAGTGATTATCTCCTTGTATTTTAGAGATTGCCAGAGGAATCTCTAGCATTCCAGTCATTAATTACTTTTGATTCAGCAAAATGTAATTTAAAATTTGCACATACTGCAGAACACACGGAATTTGATGGGAAATAATAATGGATATCTATAAAGCTAATAGCTAATCCTGCTACTGTACCTAGGAGATTATATTTAAGTGTAAGTTTTTGTTACCCCCTGAGGTTGTGTTACTGTGCTGGAGAAAATTGGGTAGAACTCTTCACTGTTCTCTTTTGCTGCTCTGCTAAAACAAATCAACTAGGTCAGTGAAGTCAAAAGAAAGACAGGAGGCAAATATAGTCAAGTTGATACCTTTATTTGCTAACTAAGCAGATTTAGTTAGCCAATAAAGGTATCAATTTGGCTATATTTGCCTCCTGTATTTCTACGGCTAACATGGTACCAACTTTCATCTGTTAAAGGAAAGACAGACACCAAAGCAATATATCCAATGAGAAAAGGTTCTCATGTTCCAATGTTGTTCTATGAATCCTGGTGAAGTCAAAGAAGTTTTGAAATATTGTGAAAATGTGGATACATATAATTTGATACAAATTGACAAGATTTCTAACATTTTAGAGCATAGAAGAGATGCACTAAATTCAGGATTCTGTTTGATGTTCATGTTGAACTCTGGCTTTTTTAGTAGGCTTTTGATTCAGCCAAATACATGGGATTTGGTGAATCAAATGCATACTCTCTACTTCTGGTCCCAGATTATAATGAGTCACTCTCAGTTTAACCATATGTGAAGTATAATTTATTTCCAGCCAAATTTGTTTTGGGAGTTTTTTTCTAAATTCTAATGGGATTTAAATTTTATTCAGTATTGTCAAGGAATATACCCTCTGACAGTATTCGGCAAAATCTTTTTTTACATGATTTATTATTCAAATTCTAAAAACTGGATTTGCGTATCCACAGTGTACACCTCTGTTAATGCTGAACTGCCTGCTCAAAATTGTTTCTTTTCATCATCTGTGAGGCACCGGAACAGTAAGAATGGTCAGTGGTAACTTGATTGTGCTATGCATATTTCATCCTCAGGTTTTATATATTATTTGGTTTTCTCAGAGCAGTTAGAGAATGAATACTTGATCTGGCCTATTGAGCAGGCATGAATGATATGATAAGGTAATTCTGAAAAGTGTCCTTGGGCCATGAATGAAAGTTAACCCTGCCACTTTGGCTGTATCTAATCCTGCTGACTTGGTCCATTTATCTACTGAATTATAATCCTACTGTATAGGAGTGAAACTGACTTCAAGTCTGTTTTATTAAATACATAATATTGCAAATCTGGAATTATATAAAAATATGCTTTTAGGAAGTGGTTCTCAGTATAAAATTCTGCATTACCTCTTTCAACATCAGAACAAGTAAAACATTTAATTTAAAGTGGAAGTGTTACTTTGTAACAAATATTTGATTTTGAAAGAGCTTTCAAAAACACCTACATTTATGCTATACATTTTCTTTTTTAACCCCTTCGCGTCCTGTGACGTACCTGGACCGTCACGCTGGTCCGGCACTTAAGGACCAGTGACGGTCCTGGCACATCACCTGCAGGAGCGCGGTAATACCATGGACTGAAGTTGATCGCTCCAAGACTGGAGCAATCTCTTTCAGTCTTCCTTTCGATGTGCCGCCCCACGTGATCAGTAACGTGGGACGGCACGTCAAACTCGTCTATCTGGTCCTTAAAGGACCAGACACCGCGGGATCGTCGGACCTTAAGGGGTTAAAGGAGCAGTAAACTTTTTTTTGTGAAAATATATATATTGTAGGGCATTTCCTATTGAGTAAAATAAGGTTAATCCCACTGGTGAGAGATACATATTTCCAGAGTTATTACAGTTTAAACCCGTTTTTTTTATATTAGCAGTGCGCTCTAGTGGTCACATTCCAATTAATTATTCAGTTACACTCTATTTGAGAGGAAAGTGAATGACAAGCACTTCTCCACAGAATGTGATAGAAACTGATGAGTCATTTCCTGTCAGTTAGAACTCTCAGGAAGTAAATGCACAGGAATTCACTTCTTGATTATTTGAACTGTTATAACTTATGAATAAAACAACTGACGGCAGTGGAAGTACCCTTGTTTTACTCAGCATGGAAAGCATTACAACATATATGTTTTCATTAAAAACATGTACTGAACTAATAGTTTTTTAGATATTTAGATTTATTTGTCAATTTATGCAAATGAGCTAATACTGGCTGACAGGAAGTGGTATTTGGGATGGAAATCAGTATAGAATGTGAACATTTGGTTGTCATGATTGCCAAATTTGTAATAACTGGCAAATAAAGAAAAATATCTCAAAGTATATTTAAATAAAAAAACTGCTAGCAAAAATAAAGCCCCCTACTTACCTTATCTCTTTAAGGGCCAGAGGGGCGTGCAGTACAATGAATTGCACAACCTTCTGGTCCTTAAAGGGTTAATCTGGGCAGAAATTCCAGTGGCAACTATGAATCAAATATGTGTGGTCTAAAATTAATATTCAGGTAGTACTAAATATGAACAGAGAGGCAGACATGACTCCTTTTTTTTCATGAATCCAGAATCTATGGGTCCTGGAAAAAAGAATTACATCAGCCTCCATGGACAAAATATTCAGTACTAATATTTAGAAACAAATTCGTAGTGGCATTTTCTTCCCAGATAAAGGTATGTAGTTGTTTTTCATTATTAGAAGGTGTTAATGCTCAATTAATACATCTCAGTGCTTCAGTAAATGTAGCTATTGTTAAAGGGATAGTAATACTTCAGTATTACAAATCCCTATATTAAAGCCCTAGTAAAAAAAAAACATATTGCCCCCAGTGTCATCTCTCAAACCTTTATGGTTTGAGAGATGAACGCTTCTAAAGTTGCCCTCTCCCTCCCCCTTCCCCGTAGTCAGCATTTTAGCTGACTCAGGGAAATCCGCTCAGAGATCATCAGGCGGCTCTGCAGCAGAGCCGCGATAACGTTAACTAAAAAAAAAACTTTCACTAGAAGCACATGTAGAAGACCATTTCAGTTAAAGGTTTTTTTTCGTTAACGCGATCAGGCTGTGCTGGAGAGCCACCTGAAAGTCATACTATGGCTTTAATATTGGGATTTGTAATACTGAAGTATTACTATCCCTTTAAGAAACTTGGAAAAACCTGTCATTTCAAGCATCCCTTTAATGCCTGTATACATTGCTGAAGTATTCACTAGTTTCTGTGCCTCATAATTTTAACACAGCATTATGTTCTAACACTGCTGAGTGTGCACATATTGCCAGCTATGCTACTTAACCCTTTAAGGAAAAGACAGGTGAACAATCCATTGCAAAGCAATGCATTGCCCATCCATCTGATATTTAAAGGGTTAATGTGCTTTTGAATTTATTTTATTATGTCAATTTTTTTTGTTTGTTTTTTCAATGGAAGATAAAAAAATTATCAACCCCTTGGATGTCAGAAATGTCCTCAAAGCATTGAGACATCTCTAGAATCCACAAGATTATTAAGAGAAGAAAGTTCACTAAATATAATATTTTCTAAAACTTTAAGGACCAGAGGCTTTTAAAGGGTTAACTTGCTGCTAATGATTAATGTTGATTTTATGACTAACAGGAAATGAATGTGCAGCTTTTGGGTGAACAAAGTTATAAAGCAGTCTAGAGAAAATCCACATTGACTGGTATTAACTGTTAATAACTAGTATTAACAATTTTTGAACGGATAGCTCCTCCATGTTGCAGTTACATTCTTAAGGGGTTAAAGTTTCCATCATATAATTAGGATGTTTTATTTGTCCCCTAGATTGTATTTGGTTTTCTACAGAATTTCTTTGGTTTGGTAACCCTCTGGCACGCAAAGGGTTAAAATTAATAATCAAAATTTAAAGGGATAATAATACATAATTTTTACAAATCTTCATCTTGTAGATACTAAAAATTGAACTAAATGCCCCTAGTCCCATCTCTCAAATCTTTATGGTTTGAGAGATAATCGTAGTTAAATTTCCCCCTCCCTCCCCTTTCCCTGACATCAGCTCTCTAGCCAGTAGAGGCTCTTCAGCAGAGCCAAGATTGAGATATTGATAAAGAAATCCTTCACTGGAATGGACTACAAAGTGTGCTTGGTTTGCAAGCACACTTAAAAGTCTGTTCCAGTAAAGGATTTATTTTTCAATATCTCAACCTCGGCTCTGCTGCAGAGCCACTGGCTGGTCCAAGGACCGGATTCCCCTGTAGTCAGCTAGAGCGCTGACGTCAGGGAAAGTGGAGGGAGGGGGGAACTTTAACTATGATTATCTCTCAAACCATAAAGGTTTGAGAGATGGGACTGGGGGCATTTAGTTTAAGTTTTTAATAGCTACAAGATGAAGATTTGTAAAAATTAGGTATTATGTATGTTTCACATAGGTTATATGCTCTTTAATTAATAAAGGGGGCAATTGTCGCCCCCATGCTAGGGGGCTGTCATGAGGGGTCAGGATACCCCTCTTGAGGTCTGAAGTACTTTTTTAATACAAATTACATATATGATTTATAAAAAGAAAATCATTGTTACACATAAATTAAATATTTAATTACATTTTCACACAAATTACATATATAATAAAAACAAACACCTTTTTTTTTATACATATACAGGTTGCCTATTAACCCTATGAGTACCAGAGGGGTAGCAAACATATTACAATACCTCTCTGGTACTCATAGGGTTAATCTTGCAATACAAAATACGAGGGCATGTCAAATATAATAGGAGAAGAAAAATGTGGGATAAAAATGGTAAAAGAAAGTCATGGGAGCACTGTAGTCGACTTTTAAAGGGGGGGTGTTAAAATGTCGGATGTACAATATTCGTCAAATTAATATGGTGAAAGAAAGCACTAAGTCGGATTTGGAAGGGGAAGGGATAATTGTCGAGTATGAACAATATTTGTCGGATTAATGTGGTGGAAGAAAGCACTGCAAGTCGACTTTTAAAAGGGGGGTTAATATGTCGAAGGGGGGCACTTTATGTCAGATTTCTATGCTGTATACTGTATTATACACTGCTTTTGTTCAAACAACAATGGTTTTGAAACTGTCGTTATGGCTTCTACACCTCAACCTCTGAGGCGCAAAATTTCTGACTTAAATGTAATCAAAAAACAGGCGGTAATACTGAGTGTGGGTAATAGGATACTAATTGCACGTTGTTTTTAGTTGTTTCCTATGGGCTATTTTTAGATTGACGGTAAGTATAATTACCCCTGATTTTACTTTCACAAGTTGGGTAATAGGATAGCAAAAACTGACTTTAAAAAAACGCCTGTTTTATTTTTAGCTCTGGTAACAGAGTCGAGCCTCGTATCACTTATAAATCAGACATGACGTTACCTCCACTTCCCAGGCCTTAAGGACAGTTATTTAAAACGGCTTTTATAAATCTCCCCCATAGATTGCTATTTATAGTTCAGGCCTAAAGCCTGCACATTCCTTTTGAACCACAAATATAGTTAGGCTTATGTGCTAAGAACTGTAATAATAATGGGACAAAACAGACTGCAGCAGAGAGTACAATTTAAGTTCCTTTTGATTTCAATGGGGAGTTTAACTCCTTGGGGGAGATTCCCTAAGTGGTCATAAAGAGGTGATAAAGTGGAGATGAGTTCTCCAGTTTATCACTTCTATGCACTGAGATTTCTTCAGCTTTGGAGATCTTAGTGCATAGGCTCTACAGAATGACATAGGAACTGGAGAAATGATAAACTGGAGAAGTCATGTCCGCTTAGTGAATCTCCCCCTAGAGTGCTAGAGTCTAGAGAGGTCTCCACGTATTGCTTTGCAATGCGTTGAGACCTCTCTAGCATTCCAGAGGTTAAAAGTCCCACTTAGATCATTTGGAAATATGGTAATTTTTAGTTATCACTTATGGTGTAGTTGTTTTGACTCAGAATAACCTTAGCCTCCTAATATCCACAAGAATAACAATTGACCTGAAATAAGAACTGACCATCACTGCTAATGATAATGCAAATGAAACATAATATGAAGTGTTCCTAACAAAATGTTATCACTCAGAGCCAAAGAGGCAAATGTAAAGTACCGCACCTTAGGCAGCCCTGAAATTAGGCCCACAAAAATGAGGAACATACCGTCAGAGCCTTCCTGACATAACTTCCCTTTAATAAATATCCCAAATAACCCGACTAACTCATCTACAATTGATGCGTCTCATAGGCGACATTCACATGGTTAAGTTTTTTGTAGCAATGATTGTGTTGCATGGAATCACATGAAATTTTTTTGTTTTCATTAAGAGGATGTAGCAAGTAGTTTTTTTCTTCCAGTAACAATATTGCACAGAAAATGCAACTACATACATAATTACTTAGTTACATAATAAATTTGGTTAAAAAACAAGACATCCATCAATCCATCTATCTGGAAACCAGGTGATCTGTAGATGAATAGTCTGGACACTAGATGGCACTGTTAATGAAAAAAAATAAACTGGAATAGCGTTGGAACCAGTGTGAGTACCTTTGTTTTACTCAGCTGTAAAAGCCCAGCAATGTTTGTTTTTCATTTAAAAAAAGTTTAAGCTATGAATATATAGTGACATAATGAGAAGCCATGGATTAAGAATAGACCAATGAAGAATGCCATATGATGCATTAACAGCTTATTTTACCACAATAATCTTTTCTTAATCCTTTGAGTGCCAGAGGGGTGTGCAACTTATTGCTTTGCACACTCCCTGGCACTCAAAGGGTTACATTATAATATTTTTGAACATTCTATGCAGATAGATGGGAATATAAAAAGTGGAGGAAAAAAGTGGCCTTCATCCATAATAAATAACCAAATTAGTCATCAATATTCCCCCTAGAAATACTTACCACTTATGATGATGCACACTAGGAAAGTGCAATAAAGTGCAGTGAGTCTCATTAGATGTGAGCTGTCATACCACTGACATTAATGATTCATGATGTGATCGCTATGAGGCACATACACATACATTGAACTTTCACAAATCTACCTATCTGTGCCAACTTTCAACTTTTATTAATGTATGTTTTACTATTTTACACCAAATTCTTAAACATTTTTTTTATTATTAACCGAAAAGTTCATAAATTGAAAACCGACACAAACGTCTACAAAAGAATTAACCCATTGAGTGCCAGAGTAGTACGGAATGCATTGTAAAGCAATGCATTCTGTACCACTCTGGCACTCAAAGGGTTAATAATGGGAATATTTTAACCCACTATGTATAGCTGCCAGATTGTCATCCTGATTGGAGTTAGATTTTTGTTCAGATTGTGCAAATCCTTTCTATTCTCCATCATACATATACATAGTAATATGAAAATGGAAGGATTAAAGTGGCACTGGTAAATGAATTATGATTTATACAACTAATATTTTTACTGGTATTCATGACCAGATTTGTGGATTTTCCCAGAAACTATGTTATGACTCCTTACTTAGCATTTAACAGGTTGAATGCCAGAGGGGGGATGCAGTCCAATGCTATATAATGCATTACATACTCCTCTTACCCACAGGTGCATTGGATACCTCTCTGGCACTCGCAGGGTTAATTTTTCATAGTTTAGGTATTTGTCTACTCCTAAAATATTAAGTAATTAGTTTTAAAGCCCATGTACACGGGCCAGTACTGGTGGAGCTGCAGTCACACGCAGTACTGACTGCCCGAACAAGCAGTGGCTGATATGGAGTGGAGTGCTCTGAATTCATACTGTAGTCCTCTTTGCAATGCGTTGCATACCCCTCTGGCACGCAAAGGGTTAAGCGGCCGCTATCTCACTGCTCCACGCGATGCAGTCTTGCGTCGCCTCACTCACGCAATGCAATCATGCGCAGTAGAGACTGCCTGAATGTGGGCAGTCTCTACTACGCATGACTGCATTGTGACAAACATCCTAGCAAATTATTATATAGGATGCTGTAAGATTTCTCAAGTGAGAGAGAGAGTTTAGTGGATAGGCTCCATAGAATAACGTAGAATGGGCACATTAGTTACATAACTTTGCAGAAACCAGTACAAAATGGTCTTGAAATAAAATGATTTTAAATTTTGAGAAGCCAAATCTTTTTTCTTTACAAACCTTATATTGCCCAGTTTTAACAACGTTAACCTTTTGAGTGCCAGACGGGTACGGAATGCATTGCTTTGCAATGCATTCCTTACCCCTATGGCATTCAAAGTGTTAAGCCTTGCCCAGCTATGCCTTTTAAAAAGTAAAGCTAATGAAAAATACATACTCTGGGCTGAATCTTCATCAGTGCAGCCTAGAAGTATCTAATTTTAGGGACGTTCTTTGAAATGGATGCTTATGGGTCTCCTCAGCTTCTATTTCTTTATAAATTGTAAATAACCCCTTCAGGAATTCTGCTCCGCAAAGAGTTAACGACTGCCGAATTCTGTGAAGTAGATCATTGTATAAGGGCCATATGTTCAAAAGAAAAGTGGAGGAATTCTAGAGGAAACCATTTGCACTGTAGGTAAGGACTAATAATTTCTATTGATTTAAATGGGGATTTTGACCCCTTGTATGCTAGATAGGTCTCCAACGCATTGCTTCGCAATGCAATGGAGACCACTCTAGCATTCAAGGGGTTTAAAGTTACGGTAATGTCCCATAAAAAATTCTTCTTGTTTCGTAGAAGTTAAAAAATAAATTATGTGGCACAAATCCATACCTCCCAACATTTCAAATGGCCAAAGAGGGACACTTTTGTTTTAGGTGGTGTTTATGGGGGTGAGGCTGGTGGGCGGGGCATTACCCAGAATTTTTAGGCTATTTCATGACCTACCGGCTCCTCTTTGTGTAAATGAATAAATTATTTAGACCAAGACCAAAGTATTTTATTTACACAGATTAATTTACAAACACATATATTAACAATTAACTACACATTTATGTGCATTTTATTGTTGTGGAGCATGTAATAAACACTAATCATTCTGATATCCTGAAAAGAGGAACAAAATGGTAGTAAAGAGGGACAGAGGGATTTAGGTCTGAAAGAGGGACTGTCCCTCCTAAAGAGGGACAATTGGGAGGTATGCAAATCCTATCTCTCAGACCTTTATGGTTTGAGAGATATTTGTCTGTATAGTTTCCCCTTCTCCTGATGTCAGCTGTAAAGCTGATAGCAGGAGATCCATGTAGACCAACTCGAGGAGACTCTTCTGCAGAGCTGAAATTGCGTTATTTAAAAAGAATCTGCTCAGACTGTGAGGCTGCAGGTTCTCGTCTTGGCAAGGTCAACTCAGCCTTTCACCTCTGAGGTAGAAAAAATAAGTCCAGGACATACTTGAAAACAAGAGATAATCTCAGTGTATTCTTCCTGGTAAAATACTTTCACAAAAAAAAAAAAATCTACTTCATTGGAACGGTATACAAAGTGTGCCTGCAAACCAAGAACACTTTGAAGACCTTTCCAACAAAGTAACTCTTTTTATATAACATGATTTTGGCTCTGCTGCAGAGCCCCACCGGTTGGTCCCCGGACCAGGATCTCCTGCTGTCAGCATAGCACCGATGTCAGGAAAAGGGAAGGGAGGGGGGAAACTTAGCACCGAATATCTCTAAAACCGTAAAGGTTTGAGAGATAGGATTTGTGCCACATAATTTATTTTTTTAATCTCTACAAAACAAGAATATTTTTTATGGGACATTAGTGTCCCTTTAAATCTCCATTTAAATCAACGGGAATTTTTAGTTCTCCTCTATAATGCAAATGGTTTGTTCTAGATCTCCTGTACTTTTCTTTTAAACATATGGCCCTCAGTGATACCCAGAGTGTGAAAAGTGTGCATTTCATTTATAAAGTACTTTACACAACTAAAATGTACAGTAAATGTATGTGTAGCTCTCTCACTTTCTTCAGATCACCTGTTCACCCATGGTCGCCATTAATAATTCAAGGAATAGTAATTTTTAATTTTGGGTTTTATATATTAAGCAAGTAATAATAGGTACAGTTAAAGTGTCTGTAATCTTCACCTATTTTTTTACACTTTAATGGAGCAGTAAACTTTTTTAATGAAAAAATATATCGTAGGGATTTTCCTACTGAGTAAAATAAGGGCAATCCCATTGCTGAGAGATTTATATTTCCAGAGTTATTACAGTTATTTTATATTAGCAGTGCCCTCTAGTGGTCAAATTCTATATAGTTTTCCTGTTACATTCTAATGGAGAGGAAAGTCGGAAAAGTCAGAGACATACAATTCTCCATAGAATGTGATAGAAACTGCCTGTCACTTCCTGTCAGAATGATCAGGAAGTAAATACAGTAAATTCACTTCCTGATTATTTGAGCTGCTATAAGTTTTGAATAAAAAATCTGACAGCAGTTGGAGTGCCCTTGTTTTATTTAGCAGGAAATGCTCTATAAAATATGTGTTTTCATTAAAAAAAAGTTTAACATCCTTGACAATTAGCTCCCTGGGGGCTGGATTCTATTACAGGTGCAATTTTTATCACTGCTTTTATCTCTGTTTTTCTCCATAGACTTCAGTAGGAAAATGTTTGATAAAACTGGAGTTAACATTTAGCACCTGCAATAGAATCCAGCCCTAGATCTGTTTGCAGAAAGATTTCTGTCAGGGAGCATGAAAGCAGGTAAACATATACAATGTATAAAAAATAGCGCAAAAATCACTCAATGATGCAGAGAGACTGTGGCATTGTTTTACGCCCTGTCTGTTGACCAAACAACTGATATGCAGTTGGCTCACTGTCAGAGACATAAAAGTGTAAAATACTAGCTGAATAAGAAAAAAATGTATAGTCAACGTGACATATCAGGTACTTGCAGAATAAGTAAAGTAAAAATAAATTAATGCTTACTACTTCTTTAAAGGGAAAAGGATCATGTATTAATGGAAAATATATTTAGTGTAGGGATTTTCCTACTTAGTAAAACAGGGGTAATCCCACTGCTGAGAGATGTCCCATTAAAATGTCCTATATTATGCAATAGAGTCAGCTTTGAAGACAGTGACAGTTCCTTTAAGACTATCATGTGCTTACCTTACAATACAAGCATGTGACTGTATTTTAACCCTTGCAATGCCAGAGAGGAGTTAGCCAATGCATTGGCTACCTTTGTGGCACTCAAAGGGTTAAAAACTAGAAAGTTATTTGTAATTTTGGTCATGACCTCAGAGGGCTCACTCAAGATGCAGTAGAAAAGCAATAAAACAGGCACAGGATACCTAAATTATGGCTCCCTTTGAGTGCCACAGGGTTGTGTAACTCATTGGACTGAAGTCCCTGATGAAAGTCAGTATGGTTGACTGAAACGTTGGACAGGACGCATTTATTATGTATACTTTAAATAAATGTTATTTTTTAATTATTTTAAACTGAGTGCCCAACTATCTGTGGTGTGGACTGACCATAGCTCTCCATAGATAGCAACAGCAACAAGGCCACCATAAAATTGACTGATTATGGAATGACTGCACCCAAAAGATGCAGATTTGATCTGTAATAACTTTTGAGTGAGGCATTTTCCAGATACATGAGTGCCTGGTAAGAAAATGGCAGCATATGTTTCTTTTTATAATACATTCTAATTTCCCTTTAATAAGACTGTAATGCTTTTGAATCTGATTATTAAGGTTTATTTTTTCTTTGGAAAGATCTTACCTAATCATTATATTCCTTGTCTCTTAAAGGAGCAGTAACTTTTTTTAATGAAAACATATATGTTATACAGTTTTTCCTGCGGAGTAAAAAAGGTCACTCCCACTGTGTCAGCTGTTTTATTCAAATGATCTAAGAGTTCAAATAATCAGCAAGTGAATTTACTGTGCGTTTACTTTCTGAAAGTTCTAACTGACAGGAAGTGACAGACAGTTTCTATCACATTCTATGGAGAACTGTAAGTCACTGACTTTCCTCTCCACTGAATTCTAATTGGAATTTGACCACTAGAAGGCACTGCTAATGTAAAGAAACACAGGTTTAAAAGGTTCTAACTCTGGAAATATGTATCTCTCAGCAGTGGGAGAACCATATATTACTCAACAGGAAACATCCTTCAATATATACTTTTTCATAAAAAAAGTTTACTGTTCCTTTAATTATACTGCATTGTGGCTTCTTTATACTGGAGATTGTAGACTATCTAACAAGCTGCTGAGCGTCAAACAGATGGGAGGACCAATAAACTTGTTAAGGACCAGCCAGATAAACTTCTAGACAAGATGATTTCTTGACCATTTGTCCTCGATCTATCTGGTGGAACCCCAAAAAACAAATTCACTAGCACAGGAAATCCATCTAACTACATTCAGGTCAGAAGACCTAAAAGGGAAATGGTTCATGATCTTATTATCGTGTTCATCTTTTATTTATAAAACACCAACATATTCCATAGTGTTGTAAAGAAGTTGGTTTTAGGCCTATTATCTATACTTGTGCCTTGGCAACATTAGCAAGATGTCATTTGTAGTTTCAAATTTCATATTTAGAAAAGCTGGTCTAGACATCCCTGGTTGTGAAAGGAAAAAAAATGTAAAACCCTTTTCTTGATAAAATTGCCCTTAAAATTCTAAAATTGTTACCTGATTTCAATTTTGTATCCTATAATATATTGTAACACAGCAGTGCTTTCCAAACTGTGTGTCGTGACACGTTAGTGTGTCGGCTGCAGTGTGTAGGTGTGTCACAGGCAAAGGTGCCGTTTACACAGCGCGAGATTGTCATTCAACCCAAGCACGAGCTACACTGGGAGCTGAGATAAAACACTACTACTTAATGGTTGTATTTACACAGCGGGAGATTGCCTCCATGTGCTGCATACAGCTGGAGCGCCACAAAAGATTTGTAACAGTTGGAGTGCCTCTGTGTGCTGCATACATAATATGTATGCAGCACACAGAGGCACTCCAACTGTTACAAATCTTTTGGCGGTTCAGCTGTTAAAATCTTTTGACGGACAGTACTTCTAAAATCAGTTATGCGCTATCTATTTAATAATGCAACATGAGAATCTTGCGCTTATATGTAGTGCAACATTCTCATGCCGCCCTTTTAAAAACCACACAACATGCTTAATGCCTTCCACAGTATGAATGAAAGGTTTTCATGAGATATGTTGTGTCACCATACATCTTCTTATTACAATTTATTTATGTGTCTGTATCTCTTATAAGGGATTATTAGTTTAACCTCCGGTTTGCTAGCAAAACTGAATTACTGTGTCATGAAATGATGCATGTCTAAAAAGTGTGTCACCAACATGAAAAGTTTGGAAAGGTCTGTAACACAGACATGTTTCTGTAAGGTACGGAAAACAGAGGGTTCTCTTAATCAGAAAACTCATTGAGGCTCATGTATTAAGAAGACCTGGATACATTCTGGAGAATTGTGTCATAGGGGACACAGTTTTTAAAAAAATCCTACTGAATTAACCCTTTGAGTGCCAGACTGGGTATCCAACGCATGTGTTATATACCCCTCTGTCTGTCAAGGGGTTAAATGGAGCTGTTAACCGTTTGAATGCTAGAGGGGTCTCCAGCTCACTGCATTGGTGACTTCTCTAGCGTTCAAGGGGTGAACTGCCCCAATTTAAATCAAATGGAAATCTGTCCTCTGGCACAACTGGTTTTCTCCAGAATTATTCTTGTTTGCGTGTCATTATTTTAACCCTTTGAATACCAGTGAGGAATCCAGTGCATTGCAATACCTCTCTGGCACTCAAAGGGTTAACTTATTCTGTTTCACTTTAGCATATGTGTAAGTCCAACTTATTTCTCCCTAATATTGCAGCTCCCATTTTGTAGAAAACAATAAATAAATGAATATGTCTATTTTTGGGGTTTATTAACCCCCTCATGCTACCAGGGGAACTTGCAATGAACAATTAGTATTGCAGTCCCCGGCTGCCATGCAGGGGTTAACAATTTCATATAAGTCAGTGGCAGGAAAGGTCCTTATTACTGGGCTAATTTTGCTTCTTTTGACAAAAAAAGTCACATGATACTCAGGCTGTGCTTTCTATTCAGTCATATCACTAGAAAGGAATGTCAATAAACTCACTTTGTTATGGCAGTATCTGTCTTATGTTTTTATTCATGTCTGTTATTCTTTTTGTGACACCTGTATACAGGGATGGATTTCCAGTAGCCAGAGTAGGCCTTGAGCTTGAGTTTTGCTGGCCACACCCACATTCTGAATTGTGGGTATGGCCAAAGCAATCTCAATGTCTCTGCACCAGTTTTATACCCCGTTACAAGCAATAATTGAACCCCTTGGATGCTACAGAGATCCCCAAAAATGTAGCAACCAAGGGGTTAAAGCTTTTTTTGTACTTGCTTGTTATAGGCCAAGGGTATTTTCTGTGCCACAAAATAATGGATGGGAATGGGTGCAGGGCCACGTGAGGAATGGGGGTATAACCATTGATGCCTAGAGTGCCTAGCCTAGGGGTGCCATGGATGTAAATTAAGCCCTGCCTATATAACTTAGAGAGGACCCTTCTAGGGTGACCACATTTCCCTTCTGCCATTCCGGGACGTGGTCACCCTAGAACTTGCCCCTTCATGACTTACCTTGAGTCCCTGGTGGTCTAGTGGCGTGGAAAGTGCTCTGTGCCTCCTCCGGCACAGAGCTGAAGCTCCCGCGCGCTGTGCTCAGTAATGCAGAGCGCTGGGAGATGATGTCATCTCCCAGCGCTCTGTATTACTAGAGCGCTTGCCTCCAGGAGATCAGGTAAGCTGCATTGCCGCCCTGGATGTCAGCCTGCAAGCGGCGTCCATGATGTGACACACCGCTTGCAGGCTGACATCCAGGGCGGCTTGGCTTCATTCCGGGACACTTCATTGTCCCGGTTGAAGATGACCCGGGACGCGGGACATAGCCCTGAAATAAGGGACAGTCCCGGACGTTCCGGGACCCGTGGTCACCCTAGACCCTTCACCTTGATTCTAGTTTGCAGATCTGAAAACTTCATTACAACTGCCTGTGTGTCATGTTAGCCAAAAGACAAGCAAATGTATAGTTTGGTAGCTATTCATACTTAGTACCTTAATCTAATATATACTAACTAGTTGAACAGCCCATGTACACGAGCCACAGTGCCAGGCAGCAATGGCTTCAGTGCAGTCATGCGCAGTACAGAATGCTCGCGCCGCTGCTGATAACAGAGCGGGGTGCTCCGAATTCAGACCGTAGTCCTCTCTGCTCCCCGGTCTGAATTCAGAGCGCCCTGCTCCATTAGCAGCACGCTCAGTCGTCTGTACTGCACATATCCTATTATATAGGATGATATATACTAATGAAGCATTCAGTGTCATAGGCTAATGAAGCTTTTCAGTGACATTTAATATGCTAATTAAGCTCTCTGCTTCACTGAGAGACCTTTACATTCAGTTTTTCCATAAATAAAAGTTTAAATAGCAATTTGGATTCCACAGCACCTCCTGAGGGTCACACAGCTGGGTCTGTGGAAAAGAAAACATAACATGCACATACAAACACACTCATGCACATGCATATACACACATACTAGTATAAATACTCATGCACACATACACACAAACACTCATTCACATGAATACACTTATATATGCCTATAAACAGGGGAGGGCTGGCCTGGGGGCAGAGGGGCAATTGCCCCCTGGGCCAGTTATTTGTCTGGGCCTGTGGGCTACTGCTTCACTCAATCTTGCTGCTCTAAATGGAGCTACACTAGTGATAACAGAGCTTACAATTGAAATGGAGTAGCATAACCCGTTTCCCCTGTAAGCTCTATGGTATCAGTGCAGCTTTACTTAAATTGTAAACTCTGTGGTATCACCAGTGTAGTTCCCTTTCAAGTGTAAGGTTTGTGGTATCACTAATATAGCCTCATTTCAGTTCTGTGGGCCACATGATTGTATTTGCCCCCCAGGCCACAAGTTGCCAACCTTCCTCTGTCTGTAAATACTCATGCACACATACATACACACAAACAAACTGCTCATTGCTGCAAGGATTTTTATTGTACGTAAAACCCATATTTGTTCATTGAGCTCTACCTATGTTTTATTAAGACTACCTTCCAAAGCTGCCTCCACATCTGTGCAGAAGGTAGAAAAGCCTTCTTGAGCTGCTTCAGTGTCTCTACACAGGAGAAGAAAGTTTCACACAGATCACCTTCCATTTTTACTTTCCACAACTGAATAGACTAACAAACACTCAGGTACAGGGAAGCAGGTACGTATATAAACACAGAGCAGTTCTGGAAGGTGTGCTATTATAACAATTTGCCCTATGCTTTTGTGCAATCTGAAGTTGTGATGGGCTGGAGGAAATACCTGGAGGGGAGGGACAGATCTGGGCAGAAGGCCTTATCCGTGACATAGAAATAACAATGTGCACTTTCAGAAGAGGAACTTGATGAATGCATTAGGGTCATAAACATAATTTTGTCCAAGCTGTGAGGAAAGGGTCAAAGGAGATCCCTTACAAAACCCCTCTTGTTGAGTGGCAGTAATCTGACACCTGTGAACAAAGTGCCAATGCAACATACATGACAATTCTGGTTAGGAAGCAGATCAAGCACTGAAATTATAGCCCGGCCTACATACTTGCAACGCAGGCCACGGCCTTCCATAAATAACAGTAATTAATAAAATGATGGGCTACCAAGGAGAGTGAGGGAACTGGGCAGGGTGTGCCTAGATGCAGATCCCTCACCTAGGTTGGTTAGTTTAGTCAAGAACAGGAATGAACGCATGCTATAAGATCATGGATGGGCTAAGAGAACCCACATTATGTGGGAACTGGCTGAGTTTCAAATGGGAAAATAGGTTAAATAAAGCTTTACAGTGTTAAGGTGAGCAACAGTGTTTGTGCTGACTCTGAGGGATCAGTATCGAAGGCTTCTCTGCCACTGAGCAAAGAGACATTCAAATGGTTTAGTGGTTAGGAAAAGAGAGGCAAAAGTGGGACCTGTGAGTGTACAGTTTCACCTGTGATTGCAAAATACTTAAGGGAAATTATCACGTTCTAAATCTCTTAGTGAAGGAGCAGACAGTAAAAAGCTTGTGCAACCCCTAAATGGCTCCTATCAGTCCCATTCAGGGACCCCTCAGCTGAAAATCAACAAAAAAGTATGAGGATTTCAGTCACAAACTTTGCAGGCTGTCTGCCCAGCCTCCATCGTCTTTCAAGCTCAAAGCAGAGGGTCTATGGGGATAGCATCACACAGAACAGTGAGAGAATTGACAGAATTCAGTCTTGTAGTTCAGTCTCTTCTCATGAATTAGAGCAATAGTTGCCATCTGTCAACATTCTCAACTCAAAGGGGACATAAATCTTGACATCTACATCTTCAAGCTCAGAGCATAGGGTATGTGGGAAATGCACAGGACAAGAGAGACTTCAGTGTGCCAGTTCAGTCTCTTAACAGAGGAGCACTGGGGAGCTCTTTTCAGACCCCTGTTCTGCACCCTCATTGGTCTGCAAGAGCTGTATTGGCAGGGAGCAGATCTGCATATAGGGCACTATCTGAGTGATAGCTGCCCTTTAATACATAAAAGCATGCAACATGAGCTACTTAAAAAAGTAACCAAGTGAGAAGACAGAGAAGTTTCCAGACACATTGTTACTGTGGAATGTGTCTTAATCTAGCCATTGACAATACTATATTTAGTACAGACTTCACATTGTTTCATAGCTGCCACACCCACTGTACTTGTAGGTGTAGACATATTTGATTTGACCTGTTCCATTTTTCCTTTTCAGAACTGTGTAATGGTTGTTTCACCTGGGTAACCAGAATAAATCCCAGTAGAAAGTATACGTAGAAGGGTAACTATCAGATATTTCCCTGCAAGAACAATCTATGAAGAGGTTCTCGATTGAACAGAATCCTCCCTCCACCTTTCAGACATTTGCCACTATCAAATCAGCAACAAAACCATTAGCACACCAATAATGAAACATTTTGTGCTGCTGTTGTAAGTATGTCTAAGTCATGGCTGGGCAATTTAGTTTTATATATATCATCCTTATCTGGTCATTATTGTAGTCCACAACAGCTGGAGTGATACAGATTGCCCACCCCTTTTCTATACTTGGGTACTGGAAATTTGGATGCAAATTATACAGAACTTATTATAGATATTGATGATGTAAAATAATAGGTGAGTGCTTATGGAAAATAAATATCTATATTAAATATCTATTTTAAATATCTACTTTAAATTTATTCAAAGGTACTGTGTATATAAGAAATATATAGAGACAGATAGATGGTGCATCTCTGAAAAGCCTCTATCCAAAACAGTAGTGTGCAAATAAATACCAAAACAAATAGGTGAGCGCTACAATCTATATAGTATATGTGACAAGAATATCAAAAATTAAACATAATTCTAAAATCATAATGCATGACTATATAATGGCAAAAATACTAACCAAAAATAATAATAAAATTACTTACAGTTGGGCTAGTGATAATTCTTATTGGAATGCAGATAATAATATGTGGACTCCGTTATTTTCCGTGATAATGTATACAAAATTCATACATGTAAAGGAGAAAGAAATCACATAGCATAAACTATCCAAATTAATTTGAAATACAATCAAAAGATCTCACATATATAATAGTCCAAAATGTCTTCTGGTAATAGTGATATATTAATGTTAATAGATGATTAGCAGCAGATCAAATGTAATTTTCACTGGAACCCCCAGCGCAAATTCTCAAATTGTATACGCAGGCACCACTCACCCCTAGAGTCGATTCTCCTGAATGACACATAGACCAGCTTATAGCATATGCATTTTTTGCTGCTGCCCACACTCAGCTATACATAGCTATATGTTAGGGTCCTCTCCGAATAATCCCAAATTGTCACGGTAATCAGGCAAATAAGGACAGACACAAAGATAATATATAACCACCTTTATTAAATATATACAACAATAATGGTATTGACCCACATATAACCCCAGACACAGGCTGATAGGACCCAAAGTCCCTCCGGAGCGGCATACTGTGCTGTGCACTGCACTACTGTGAGAAACCGAGACTAGGGGAGCGGCTTGAGTGGGACAACAGTATGAATGGGATAACATACGTAAGTCACCACTTCGGTCTGTGATCGGAGGCAACAGGGAGCAAAAGCAGACCAGAGCCACGAGGAACAGAGACTACAGGTCAGGCAGGCCAGTAGTGTAGGAAGTGAGTAGGCAGCCAGAGCCACAGGTCAGACAAACTGGGAATACACGGAGTGAGTAGCAGCCAGAGCCACAGGAGACAAACCGGGGGCTACACAGAGGGAGTAATAGCCAGAGCCAATGGTCAGGCAAACTGGGGTCTACACTGAGCAAGTAGTAGCCAGGGCCACTGGTCAGGCAAGCCAGGGTCAACACGGAGTGAGTTAGTCATCCAGAGCCACAGGTCAGAACCGATGTGGGTAGTCAGACAAGCCGGGGTCATACACAGAGCGAGTTAGTCATCCAGAGCTACAGGTCAGAACCGATGTGGGTAGTCAGACAAGCCGGGGTCATACACAGAGCGAGTTCTCAGACAGACACAGGTCACAACGGAGCTTAAAGAGTACTGAGCAGAAACACCACGGAAGGGCACTGACTCCTAGCCCCAAGGAGGATTATAAAGGAGCAGAATGAGGTGGGACCCAATTAGGCCACCCAGAATAGGCTCATAAACAGGCGTCCGTGCTAGTGCCTGTTACCTGATGTCAGAATGAGGTAGTGGCCGGAGGCCATGCCGGACGGCGGCCATACAGAGATAGGAAGCACAGGAGTGCTAGGCTGCCTAGGGATACTGTGATAGTACCCCCACTTTAATGACCTCTCCCCCCCGCAGAAGAGGACCAGCACCAGAGGAAGTGCGGGAGTGGAGTTCATGAAGCAGGACAGGTGCATGCAGATCTCTCTTGGTGACCCAGGAATGCTCCTCAGGCCCATAACCTTTCCAGTGGACTAGATATTGTACCTGGCCTCTGACCCTGCGAGAGGCCAAACTACTCTGCACTTCATACTCCTTGTGGTCCCCCACTTGGACAGGTCTGGGACGGACAGGAGCAGTATTTATATCTGTTACAGACCAATGGTTTCAGTAGCGACACATGGAAAGCATTAGAGATGCGCATATTAGCAGGGAGTTCAAAGGCATAGTCCTATGAGAGGTTTGACTATGGTGGTGAAGTTTTGAATGAACTTCCTGTAGTAAATCATGAAGCCCAGGAACCTCTGTATGGACCTTAGTCCCACTGGAAGTGGCCACTGTAATACGGCAGACATTTTTTGCAGATCCATGGCTAGGCCAGAGGATGAAATAACGTATCCTAAGAAAGTCACCTGGGATTTGTGGAATTCACACTTTTCTAGCTTGCAGAACAACTTGTTCTCTCTGAGCAGTTGTAGAACCCAGGCTACGTCTGCTCTATGTGCCTCCAAGGTAGGGGAACGGATGAGTATATCATCCAAATATACCACAATACAACTCTGTAGTAGGGTTCTCAAAACATCATTAATGAATTCCTGGAAGACAGCGGGAGCGTTGCACAATCCAAAAGGCATCACCAAGTATTCATAGTGCCCGCTCCGTGTTTAAACGCTGTCTTCCACTCATCGCCTTCTTTTATTCGTACCAAATTGTACACGGCTCTCAAGTCAAGTTTCGTGAAAACAGTCGAGCCTTTGATATGATCAAATAGCTCTGTAATCAACGGAATTGGATAAGCGTTCTTTACCATCAGTTTATTCAAGCCTCTGAAATCAATGCAAGGTCTGAGTTCCCCATCTTTTTTCTTAAAAAAAAAAAAAAGAAACCTGCGCCCGCAGGTGAGGAAGCCTTCCAGATAATGCCCCTGGCTAAGGCATCAGCCACATAGTCCTCCATGGCCACCGATAAGGGATACGCTCGGCCTCTAGGAGGTCTGGCCCCTGGTACCAGATCAACAGTACAATCGTACGGCCTGTGTGGCGATAACATACTGGCCTCTACCTTATTAAATACCTCTTTGTAGGACTGGTACTCAGCAGGTAACGAGGTAGAGGTGCACAGTATTCTAGTAGGCTGCTGGAGGCAAGATTTCATACAATGAGAGGACCATGACAGGATATCACAAGTCTGCCAATCAATTCTTGGGTTGTGAGTCTGCAACCAGGGAAATCCCAGAATGATGGCATGGTGGGGAGAATATATCACCTGGAATTGTTGTGGCTCCACATGGAGTGCCTCTACCCTTAGAGACAAGGGGTGAGTCTCATGAGTAACGTGTGCCGGCTGTAATGATCTGCCATCAAAGGCTTCAATAGACAACAGAGCGGAGCAAGGCAGCAAAGGGATAGCGTGTTTGGCCGCAAAGTCTGCATCAATGAAAAACCCTGAGGCCCCGGAGCCCAGTAATGCCGGAGCCACCACTGAAGACTCGGCCCAAGATAGTACAATTTTGAGAATAGGTCTGTCCTGAAGTCTCTCTGGGGACTGTGAAATTTCACCCAGGGTCTGTCCCCTACAGGAACCTAGGTGGGAGCGTTTTCTGGCCAGATAGGGCAAGCACGCAACATATGGCCCAGCTCCCCACAGAATAAGCAAAGACCCCTCCTCCTGTGCCAAGCTCTCTCCTCCACTAACAGGCGTATGAAACCTAGCTCATCGGTCATCCCCCCGGTGGGGTCAGAACTAGGAGGTCTGGGAGGAGAGGGAGGACAGGGTGGGCATAAGAAGTTAGGTGCCAACCAAGGTAACTGTTTGCTCACCTTTTCCTTGAACGAAGGCCTCTCACATGTTCTTGTGTCTGTCAGAATGGGGACTGAGATTAGCTCCTCCAGATCACCAGGCAGGTCTCGGGCTGCCATCTCGTCTTTAATAGTCAAGCCCTGAGACAAGCCCTGAGAGAAGGCGGCAACTAAGGCTTCGTTGTTCCATCCTACCTCCGCTGCCAGAGTACGGAACTCAATAGCGTAGTCCTCTACTGTATGTGAGCCCTGCCGTATTGTCATAAGCCTTTTGGCAGCGGAGGTTGCGCGCCCAGACATATCAAAAACTGTCTGGAACAAGGCCACAAATTCCGTGAAGTTATGAATTATGTGTTTCTCAGTCTCCCAGACTGGGTTGGCCCAGGCCAATGCCTTGCCGGACAGGAGAGATCAGGAATCCCACCTTACTTCGCTCAGTAGGAAAGGCATGTGGTACCATTTAAAAAAAAATTCCCAACTGATTAAGGAACCCCTGGCATAGTGTAGGTTCCCCATCAAATCTTTGGGGTAAAGGAGTGGAGCCAGACAACACTCTACTCATGCCAGCCACAGAGGAAGTTGCCACAACTGGAGAAGGTACTGGGGAAGCCACCAGGTTGCTGAGCGAAGTGATCAAGGTGAGCATTGCGATTCAATAGTGTCTGCATAGCAAAAGACAACTGCTCAATTCTCTGGTCCTGAGAATCCATCACGGACAGGATGCTCTAACTAGGTGGACTGCATCATCCTTCAGTAGACATGGCTCTTACATACTATCACTGTAATCAGGCAAATAAGGACAGGCACAAAGATAATATATAACCACCTTTATTAAATATATACAACAATAATGGTATTGACCCACATATAACCCCAGGCACAGGCTGATAGGAACCAAGGTCCCTCCGGAGCGACACACTGTGCTGTGCACCGCACTACTGTGAGAAACCAAGACTAGGGGAGCGGCTCGAGTGGGACAACAGTATGAATGGGATAACATACGTAAGTCACCAGTTCGGTCTGCGATCGGAGGCAACAGGGAGCAAGAGCAGACCAGAGCCACAAGGCACCGAGACTGACTACAGGTCAGACAGGCCAGAAGTGTAGGCAGCACACTACTGTGAGAAACCGAGACTAGGGGAGCAGCTCGAGTGGGACAACAGTATGAATGGGATAACATACGTAAGTCACCACTTCGGTCTGCGATCGGAGGCAACAGGGAGCAAGAGCAGACCAGAGCCACAAGGCACCGAGACTGACTACAGGTCAGACAGGCCAGTAGTGTAGGGAGCGAGTAGGCAGCCAGAGCCACAGGTCAGACAAACCGGGAATACACGGAGCGAGTAGTAGCCAGAGCCACAGGAGACAAACCAGGCAGACCCTAAATTGTGAGCACCGTTACATCTATATCCATATTGAAATATCTGTTATATTAGGGATTATTTGGTGAGGACCTTAACATAAAACACTGTGTATAGCTGAGTGTGGGCTGCTATAAGCGTGTCTAACTGTGTGTCATTCAGGCGAATTGGCTCTACGGGTGAGTGGTGCCTGCGTATACAATTTGAGAATTTGCGTTGGGGGTTCCAGTGAAAATTCCATTTGATCTGCTGCTAATCGTCTATTAACATTAAAATATCACTATTACTTGAAAACATTTTGGACTAATATATATGTGGGATCTTTTGATTGTATTTCAAATTAATTTCGATACAGTTTATACTATGTGATTTCTTTTCCTTTACACGTATGAATTTTGTACACATTATCACGGAAAATAACGGAGTTCACGTATTATTATCGGCATTCAAATAAGAATTATCACTAGCCCTAATATAAGTAATTTTATTATTATTTTTGGTTAGTATTTTTGCCATTATATATGTTTTATGATTTTATAATTATGTTTAATTTTTGATATTCTCTTGTCACATATATTGTAGCACTCACCTATTTGTTTTGGTATATATTTTAGATACTGTTATTGTATATGTTTTGGAAACCCCTTTCTGGAAAGCCTGTATGTGCATCAGCTCTGGCACGTCACATAACTGGATTGGATACAATGGGAGCATGCAACTGGGTGGAATAGTGTGAGAGATTTCAGTAGAGATAGAGTGAAGAAGTTCAGTTGGGTGAGTGAGAGATATTTCATCTGATTTCTAGGCAATATGGCTCCCAGCACCAAATTGTAAAATGTCCCATCACGACCACCACCATTTTTTCCTTTTTTAGTTACTATTCTGTTGCAACATGTGGTGCATATCTCCAGGAAAAAATAAACATCTTAAATGTTAGAGCCACATAAGACCAGGAACGGAGCTCATATGCGGCATTAACACTAGAGAGACCATTAGATCTTTGCACCATTACAGAAGACCAGCAGAAAATTACACAATTACTGTAGAGCAGCAGAGCATTACACCAGACCATCTGAGCTTTATATCAGTATAGTAACAATCAGGAGCATTGTGCAATTGCTGTATTGCATTGCAGCATTGCATGAGAGACAAAGGAGTGAAAAAAAATGAAAAGACATGAGTTTTAACTCAAAATCCAACTTATAATAACATGTAAATATGCATTCAATGGTAAATAAAAAAAACACGCATGCAGTGCCACAAAGATCACAATTTAAAGTAAAAATAACCCACAGAGCTAACAATATGGGGTGACCTCCATCACTTACAATAGTGTCCAGGCTTAGTCACACAAACACAGTATAATGCACGCATGCTATACCAGGAAGATGTATGTTCCAGACAAACCAACATGAGTTCAAAATACACACAAACATCATACAACATACAGTTCCAAGTACACCAAAACACAATATAAGGACTCATTGGCTTTAAAATTAAAATGGTCTTTTAACCCCTTGAATGGTACAGAGATATCCAATGCATTGTGAAGTAAACGGATTCACACTAAAATAGACAAAGCTCTTAGAGGTCAATACTCACAGCTCCAGGCAATCTATATAGATGGAGATTATTTATGTTTATGGTTATGGAGTTACACCCTACAGTAACTTGCAGCATACCAGATACAAATGACAACTACTCTTATGTCCCCAAGTAGAGAACAGGGAAGGTTTAGAGAAGTGGTTCACAAACTGTGTTCCAAGAAACCCCAAGTTTCCAGGAAGAAGGTAGTTCAAGTTAAAAAATGCAATGGCAGACAGTGAAACAAGGTCTGAAAGTCAGACAGTGTATGTGTGGTTCTGTAATCACCAGTAGACAGTGGAACAAGGCTGGTTTGTCACCCAGTGTGCATGTGGTTTTGTGCCCACAGCTTCCGTAACAAGGCTGGGGTGTGAGGCATTCTATGTGTCATTCATTGACAGTGTAACAACGCTGTGATGTCAGACAGGTTATGTGTGATTGTCTGATGGTGGTACCCTGTTACTGACATCTAGTCTCATAGATGTGTTACACAGCTATCTACCACTACTTTTGGAAATATAGACAACTGTGACATTATCTATTAGATCTTGTGACCAGACCTCATCTGATCTGAAAAATTGCTCTCTTCTCTGACATTGTATAGAGGTCCTCTTTCTAGATTTTATTCCTATCTTTCTGATCTTTCCACCCTGCTGAGACCCTCTATTTAATGCATCACTCAGACAAATCCCTAGTCCCACAATACTGGAAATCTTCTAATACATCAGCACTCTCGCAGTGGAGGTCCAAGGTCTGCATGCTCAGGGACTTAGAGCATCTGCATGCACGCACTACAGGCTCTCTGGAGGCATTTCGAGCTAGGTGGCTTCTGCTCTTGAGCAGCTCATCACCATAGACTAGTGATGGCGAACCTTTTTGGGCCCCAAGTACCCAATTTGCAGCACAGAGACAAGGTTGGTGATAGCAATGTGCCAGTACTGAAATTTTACCATGAAAAGGAGGTTTTTGGGTGCATACATATGTAAAAATACAGCTATATACAGTCGTGTGTTCCCTTGTGTTATCAGACTGTGTTATCAGACAGATGGAAACGTTTTTTTCTAAGGCATGTGATACCACAAAGCTTACTATTAAAATTGTGCTACACTAATAATACCACACAGTTTAACACTGAAATGGGGCTACACTTGTAATACCACATTGCTTACAGTTGAATGGCACTACTCTAGTGACACCAGTTAGTTTAACACTGAAATTGAGCTACACTAGTGATATCACAGAGCTTACAATTTTTATGGAGCTACAGACAATACCACAGAGATTACAATTGAAATGAATGTACATCAGTGATACCAAAGAGCCTACAATTAAAATAAAGCTAAACTAGTGTTACCACTGAAATGAAAATCCACTAGTGATACTACAGGGCTTACAATTCGGTTACTACCAATTATGCATCTACAGGTAGGTCTCTGATGCACACATCACCTCCACTGGCCCACTGGACACAATGCCCTGATTTGAAGCACCTACCGTTGCACGAGAAGCAAATATTTGTTGCTGCCAAGGGCAGTATGAAATGCAAACAGAAAGTGGGAACCACTATTGCTGGGCAGGTATTAAGTATGCATGTACAGCTAGGGTGGGCAACCTGAGGCTTCAGGTTTCCCATTGCTGAAAGATTGTGTCTCACAAAGCTAAGCACTGTCATAATATCCCCCCTGTTCACATAAATACAATATGTATGTGCTGACTTGACTGCTGGTATTGGGCTCTTCTTCCTGGCTCAGCTCATCCATGAGCACTAGGTGCACAGCGGCTGCTGAAAACTCAAGCACCCTGCGTGGTGACACAGGGCCGTCAACTTCACAGTGCAATCTAAAGAAAGAGGTGTGTGGGGCTTTTCTCTTGGACACGTCTCACTGCCTCCTCTCTCCATCACAGGCCTCAACATTGCCACCTGCTCTCTCCCTCACAACCCTATACATTTCCTAAGGGGACAAAAGGGGGATAAAGAGAGAGGCAAGAAGGGGAGAAAGAGAGAGGCAATAAGAAGAGAAGGAGAGAGGCAAGAGGGGGAGAAAGAGAGAAGCAGGAAGGGTAGAAAGAGAGAGGCAAGGGAGGAGAAAGAGAGAGGCAAGAAAGGGAGAAAGAGAGAGGCAAGAAGAGAGGGGCAAGAAGGGGAAAAAGAGAGAGGCAAGAGGGGAAGAAAGAGCAGCAAGAAGGGGAGAAAGAGAGGGGCAAGAGGGTGAGAAAGAGAGGCTAGAGGGGGAGAAAGAGAGAGGTAAGAAGGGGAGAAAGAGAGAGGCAAGAAGGGGCGAAAGAGAGAAGCAAGAAGGGGAGAGAGAGTTGGGAGAAAGAGAGAAGCTGGAGAAACAGAGAAGCAGGAAGGGGAGAAAGAGAGGCAAGAAGAGGAGAAAGCGTGGCAGGAAGGGGAACAGTGGGGCAAGAAGGGGAGAAAGAGAGAAGAAAGAAGGGGAGAAAGAGAGAAGCAAGAGGGGGAGAAAGAGAGAGGTGGGAGAAAGAGAGAGGCAAGAGGGGGAGAAAGAGAAAGTGGAGAGGCAAGAAGGGGAAGAAAGAGAAAACAACAAAAGACCAGTCGACTTGGTAGTAGGCAGGTAGGCAGGCAGATAGTCTGATAATAAATTGACTAGTGAGTCAGTACAGACCAGTTTGGTTGTATGTGTGGTGACTTTGCACATGCTTGAAAATGGATGGGGGCAGGTTTTGTGAGATCATAGCCTTTAGCCAATAGAAAAGAAGGAGGGTGATGGGGGAGGGACAGGGAGAGAAACAGGCTGGAATCCCAACACCACAGGATAAGAAAGAGTCAGCCAGGTGTGCTCTATACTTTTATACCTACTCTCTAGCCCTGCCCTCCTTCCTTCCTATTGGCTAAAGGCTATGATTCACAAAACCTGCCCCCCATCAATTTCCTAGCATGTGCAAAATCACCACAGTATGCAGCTAGTCGGAGGGCTAACATCTAGCAAGGAGGTAGAGTCTCTCTGTAGCTGGAACTAGGACAGTTGGAAGGTCAATGCAGCCCATGGTCGGTACCAGTTGGGCACCGGAGGATATATGGGATACAGCAGAAATATGTCTGAAGACAAGCTACGGTCGGAAGCCAGATGAAGTCGGTATGCTGAATCTTAGTGGTTAGGTAAGACAGGTCGAAGCCAAAGAACAGATAGGTCAAAATCAGCAGGTAGAGAGTAAGTCAGAACACAGAAGTTAGGAATCGGAAATGCAGATACCGGATCAACAGGAACTCTCAGGAATAGAGCACGAAGATCAAGCAGCCATCTGAGCTTCAAGCAGGTAGATAAAGGCAGAAATGTTGCGATAGGAGGGACCGTGGTTAAGGGATTGTGACAGGTAAGGGAGCATGACAGGGTCCCCTGCTCAATGAACGGTGGAAGGCCCAAACCAGAGTAGGAGCATGTACTTCAAATGCAGGTCCCCAAGAGCGATCTGTGGGCCCATAGCCTCGCCAGCTGACCAGGTATTGCAACAGACCACAGACCAGTTGGGAGTCTAAAATCCAATGAACTTCATATTTGGATGCTCATCTACCATGACAGGAGCAGGTGGTCGTGAAGGCTAGTAGAACTGATTTAATACCATGGGCCAGAGGACCATGAAAGGAGCTGGAAACTCTCATGGAGGAAGGTAGGGTGAGGTCATACGCGACCAGGGTCAGACTAGATTGGATAGTGAAAGGACCTATATATATATATATATATATATATATATATATATATATATATATATATACATATATATATATATATATATATATATATATATATATATATATATATATATATAAACTTAGGACCTAACTTGCAAGATGGCTGCTTAAGGTGAAGGTGTGTGGACAACCATACTCGGTCTCCTGGCTGATAAAGAGGAGCCAGTTGTCTTCTCTTATCAGCAATGGTCTTCAGTTGTGTAGCTGTGTTCTGTAGCGTCCGACGTACAGATGTCCATTGTTGCTGAAGATCCTTCATCACTAGGAACATCAGTAGTAGGACAGACTGGAATCGTCAGAGGGTAATATCCCAGGGCAGCATAGAAGAGTGAGCTCTTCATGGAGGAACGATACAGATGGTTAAATGTGAATTCTGCCAGAGGGAGTAATGCTACCCAGTTATTGTGATGGGCATTGACATATTGGCACAGGTATACCTCCAGGGACTGATGAGTTCTCTCAGTTTGGCCATTAGTCTGAGGATGAAATAAAGTGGAGAAATTCAGCTGGATACCCAGACGAGTGCAGAATGCTTTCCAAAACCAGGATATGAACTGAGTTCCTCCAGCGAGACAATCTGTAGCGGAACACCATGGACGTGGCGGATCTCCTTGAGGAAGAGATCGACCAAAGCTTGAGATGTTGTCAACCCTCGTAGTAGTATGAAGTGAGCCTGTTTGGAAAAGTGTTCAACAACTATGAGAATCGTGGTGCATCGGTCTGAGACTGGCAGATCAGTGACAAAGTCAATGGCAGTATGGGTCCATGGAACACTGGGAGCAGGATGCGGGTGCAAGAGTTCTGCAGATCTTTGATTGGAAGGCTTATTCTGAGCTAAGTGATTACAATCTTTGATAAAAGATTCCACATCTTGTCTGAGAGAAGGCCACCATAAGTGGCGGAGTAGTAACTCTAAAATTTTGATGAACCCAGGATGGCCAAACATAGCGGATTGATGTTACCAGCACAGAAGGAGAGGATGGTAGCTTTTGGGAACATACAGCAGGTGTAGTGCTTTCCCTCTCATATGTACACTAAAGTGATGCTGGATAAAGGATAAACTGGCCACAAAGTGCTTATCTGGAATGATAGGTTCTGTAGGTGATTCAGGTTCTGAAGTGAAAATTGGAGACAGAGCATTGGCTTTAACCTTTTCAGTGCCAGAGGGTTACGCAACATATTGCAAAGCAATGCGTTGCTTACCCCTCTGGCACCGAAAGGGTTAAGATACTTGAAATGAATGTGATTATGAAGTTAAAGCAAGTGAAAAACAAGGCCCACTGAGCTTGCCTTGGATTTATATGTTGGGCTTTCTCAAGGAATTGAAGGTTTTTGTGGTCTGTTTGCATGATGACTGAAACTTGTGAACCTTCCAGGAGGTGTCACCATTCTTCTAAGGCCATTTTAATGACCAATAATTCATGGTTTCCGGCATCATATATATTTTTTTTATATGGAATATTGTTTGGAAAAATATGAACAGGGATGCAGGTGGAGATGAAGTAATGCTTCAATCGGGTGAAAGCATACACTGCTGCAGATGACCACACCATGGTAAAGTCCACTAGCGGAACGACAAGGGAAGATAAATTCTTAAAGAATTTTCTGTAATAATTTGCAAAGCCAAGAAAGTGCTGAATGGCTCGCACTTTACTTGGCTGAGGCCATTGGGTGACAGCTTTGACCTTGTCTGGGTCCATCTTATGACCTGAGTCTGAAACAATATATCCCAAGAACGGTAACTGAGTGGCCTCGAAGGTGCATTTTTTTGGCCTTGACATACAAGTGATTCTCCCGAAGGCATTGTAAAACTGAGCGGACATATACCCTGCCTTTTGTAGAGAGGAGGAGAAAATCAGAATATCATCAAGGTACACCGCCATGTAGGAAAGTAGGATATCTCTGAAGATCTCGTTGACAAAATGTTGGAACACTGCGGGTCAGTACAGAGACCGAATGGCATGACAAGGTACTTGTAATGGCCGTAGCAAAGGCCGTCTTCCACTCGTCTCCTATTCTTATTCAAATCAGGTTGTAGGCCCCAAGCAGGTCCAATGTGGTAAACACTTTGGCCCCCTTCAGGACGTTGAATAGCTGTGTAATCAGATGCAGAGGGTACCTGTGTTTTTATTGTGATTTTGTTTAGCCCGCTATAGTCAATGCACGGTCTTAAGGATCCATCCTTCTTAGAAACAAACAAAAACCCAGCACTGGCAGGCGAAGATGAATGCCTGGTGAAGCCTCTTACCAAACTTTCATTAATTTACTCCAAAAGGGCTTGATTCCCGGTAATAGGTCGACTAAGCAGTCCCATGGCATGAGAGGAGGAAGGACCTCTGCTCCCTGTTTGGAGAAGACATCTAAATAATCTCTATAAGGTTCTGGTATAGAGTTACAGGGGTCAAGATATTACCCACATTAAGCTCTGGTGGGTTTATTTTAGTCAGGCAGGTAGAATGGCAGGACAGACCCAAGGCCATTATCTGATGTTAGTAGGATTAACCCAATGAGTGCCAGTGGGGTATCATTACCCTGCCGGCACTCATAGGGTTAACTTGACTAAGGTACAAATCAACATCCCATAAAAAGTAACACTTACCATTAATCCTGATGTCCAGCGGAGTCCTCAGCATCCTAGCCAGCTACTGTCCATCTTCTTTCCTCTCTCTTGTATCTTCTTTATTCTCTTCTCTTTTCTTGTCTTGTAGCTGTAACGATAAAGAAAAGTCTAAATAAATGTTTCCTCTAATAACCCACACACTTATATATATAGTTTAACCCCTTGAGTGCCAGAGGTACTGCAATGCATTGTGTACCTCTCTGGGGCTCAAAGGATTAAACCATGTATTAGTGTGCGGGTGATGATCCAAAAAGATGCCTCCAGTTATTAAAAATGTTCCCTTTCTGTTTATATAAATATCCAATATATATGTTCCAGATAAAGCTATACTTCCCTATTTCTCTTTGTGTGGCCGAGGAGGTGGATAAATTAATTAGCAGCACAGACCCTGTCCGTCCGTCTGTCCCTCATAGGCAGATGCCCTTTCCACACTGAGGGCTGTTGAACAGAGACTGCCTTTATATATGGGCAGTCTCTGTTCCAGTTCCCTCACAGCCACTGGCTTGGATGCTTACGCACCCCCCAGCCAATCAGCTTTGAGTAATGGTGCTTGAAGCACCTCCAAGCTAATGGCTGTGAGAGAACTGGAGCAGAAACAATAGGCGATGGCCAGATAGAGCCGCAAACGTGATACGCTAGTTTCAAGCTGGCAAATCCATTTTGAATGCATAGGGCGAACACACGCATACACATTTTCGCTTATGCGTATACATGTGTTTTTCACATGACTGACCAATTTACACAAATTTCCCTGCTTCGCACACACAAAGCAGAAAACACGCAAAATCATTGATGAGTACCCAAAGGTATCCATGAATGATCGCTGGAAAGCACGTAATTGATATGCTGCTCTTTCCGTATTTTGATGAATCCTGGCCGAAGTCGGCACTCTGAATCTTGGTAGGTAAGCTGGGTCGAAGTCAGAGATCAGATAAGTCAAAATCAGCAGGCAGAGATCAAGGTCGGGAACACGCCAAGTCAGAACATGGAAGTCAGGACCCGGAAATGCAGATACTGAATCAACAGGAGCTCTCAGGAATAGAGCAAGAAGATTGAGCATCTAACTGAGCTTTAAGCAGGTACATAAAGGCAAAGATGGCCAATGAAGGCTTGTGAGAGGAGGGACCACAGTAAGGATGCATGACAGGTAAGGAAGCGTGACACGGAGAGTACAGCTTATATGGAATACCAAACTGCTGGCCCCTGTCATTCCCTTTTTTTAAATATAAGTTAATGCTGCTAAAGTAACTACCAGTAGGCAGGGAAAGCGGGGTGGTGAGAGGAGGGAAGGAGGGACTAGTGGGAAGAGGGGAAAGGGAAAGAAGGATGTGGATGGAGGAAAAGGAAAGAAGTGGGGAGAGACATACAGAAAGAGTCAGTAATGAAGAGGAGACCCTGCAAAAAGACTCCCCAATCCTCAGCTCCCTATACTCATAATGACAATCGTATGTGAATACAATGTAGGTGAACATCTAAACAAGTGTCTAGGAGATGAGAACAAAAGTTTGTGGGAGTGCATACTGAACCCCGATATGGGTGAAGATTGGGAGTGCCAGGCAGTGTCCACATCTTCACCATTTACTGGAGAATTCCAGAGTCCACCAAAATGCATGGCTCTCTGGACTGTTGAGTGAAGGCTACACTTCCTAGCGGACCGGGGCACCTGGCACCACTGCTTGCGTTGGGGTTTAGCTCTGAATATGACTGCAGTGGTAAAATTGTTTTGCCAATTAACGTGTGTTCCTTGGATATCCATATTATTAATATAAAATAAATTAATAACAAAAACAGGTTTCTAAAAACACAAGGACATTAATTAGAGCTGTATGGTCTAAAGAAATGTGGAGGCATTCTGAAGGAAACCAGCTGCAGAATGTGGGATAACTAAAAATTCCTTTTGATCCAAATTAGATTTTAAACGCCTGGGAAAAGATGCACTAAGGAGTGATAAAGAGGTGATCAAGTGGAGAAAACTTCTCCAGTGATATCACTTCTCCAGCTCCTATGTTATTCAATGTAGCCAATTACCCAATTTTTCTCTAACTCTGGAGATCTTAGTGCATAGGCTCTATAGAATAACACAGGAACTGGAGAAGTGATATCACTGAAGACGTTATCTACACTTTATCACCTGTTTATCACTCCCTTGAGGTTGTAGAACTCTGCAGCATTTAAGGACTTAAAATCACATTTTAAATCAAAGGTAATCCCCACCCCTTATAGCACAGCTGGTATGACCCAGAATTCCTCCACTTTTCTTTGGAGCGTATGGCCCTTCGAGTATATGAATATTATTTAAAAAAATCGGCATTCTAATCACATTTTGCTACTCTTATTCTCAGAACACTGCTGGATGTGTGACAAATCAATTAAAGCTTTTGACATGCAATGTTATGTGAAGGTCATTTTTAGTAACATGATAAATTACAGTTTACTGTATGTTTCTATGGTTATAAGCCACAATATTTGCTTCACTTAGGTTTATAACATCGGCTCACACTGGTCTTCACTGATATGGAACAACCTGTAAATAAGTAACATTTACTTTGGTAATATGTTGCAATATCACACGTGCAGACATAAAACCTCTCAAAAAGAATGAGTTAAGTTAATATTAAAGTTGCTTTATATAAAAAGCATATTTATTGTGCTTTTCCTGATGAGTAAAACAAGGGCAACCCCACTGCTGCCAAATGCTTTGTTCAAAGGTTAATACAGCTCAAACTTGATGGATTTCTTTTAAATTAGGTGGCACTGTTGCTGTAGTTTTCTATGGAGAACTACTATCAGGGACAGAAGTTCTACAAAGACAGAAAAAAAATATTTTGCTGTCTGCTTTGAGCTGTAATAATCTTTGAACAACCAGCATTGGGAGTATCTTTGTTCTTCAAAGTAAAATCTTAGGCAGATCAGGGGTGGTTTGCACTTAAAGACCAGAGCAATTTTGACCTTTTCTAGTATGTCTTTGTTCAACCATATTTTCCCTCCAATTCCTTTAGTACATCCACACAAATCATATACCATTTTTGAAGCACAATTAGGGCTTTCTTTTGATACCACATTTACATGAATAACCAACTTTTTTTTTTGTTAATAATAAAGAAAATGATATATAATAAAATACATTTGAAAAAAACAACATTTTATCAGTTCTCCTGTGATAATTTGTGCTCAATTGGTTGATTGTTTTTTATGGAGACTGGGCAGCATTCAACAGCAGGAGCAGAAGGATCAGGAATCCAATCAGAGGGCTGAAGAGAAGTGCGGATCCACCATGTGGCAAACGTTCAGGCTTTCAGCCCAAGGCTGCCTCTCAAGGCGCTCCACATCACCTCCCAGATTCAGGAAAAATGCTGACGGCCTCTTTATCAGTGCGGGTTGTTTAATTAGGGCAATGATCCACACACCAGCCAGAACTTGACAGGCCACTCCAGCCCCACGTCAAACAAGTTATTCTGCCAGGGCCCCAAGCCTCTCAGGTCCTTGGAGGCAAGCCACTTGCACAGGCCTCTTGACAGAGAGATGGATGCCATGGCTCGGAGAGTCCACCACCAACAACACCTGTACCATTTTGATGTATAAGAATCAGAGATCTCAGATCCGCAAAGATCTTGATTGTAAAACTATATTAAAGGGCTTGATTGTCAAATATTAGATAGATGCGGGTAGATCATTGGTAGAATGCGTCCACTCAGTTCGGATTCTGGTCACGCCCCCCATTAAGGGTGTCTTTAATACCTATGAGGTTAAAGGTGTGCCATACAAAATAGTAAGGAAAGATTCAGAATTATGAGTCTAATGTAATAGGAACTGCGGGGGGATGCACTAAGGTGTGAAAAACAGGTGATAAGGGACTCAATTCAGTTACCTATGCTAATTCCAGACTTTTGCACAAAATTGCTAAGGCACACTAAACCAGAATGCTTTGCGCTGCTATTCAACAAAATTCCTTAGCTTTCAGATAGCATGCACTAAACGCTAGTTTCTGTGTACACAAGCAATGGGCATTAAGCTTAACTGAGGCATAACATGTATACATTCTACATATCTAAAACAGCATGTCCAAAAACATCCAAATAAAAACCCAACTAACTGACAGTAACATGCTCTGTTGTCACCAAGAATTCACTCCACAGGTTCAAGTAGGGTGTGCAATAGAGACTGAGGAGTGAAGGAGTGACGTAGGGCTCGATTTAAAGGCAGCCGTTAGCAAAAAAAATCACTAACGGGTGCGTTAAGTGACATGTTGCAATTCAAAGATCCATCTAAAGAACAGCTAACGGCAGTTGTAGAATCCTTACGGCCGATACACTTACGTGCATTCAGACGTATGGAAAAACATACCCCAGAGCTATTCAAAGGCTTGCGGTACTGATAACGGCTGAAAAAAAGACACACCTGTCGGCTAAAAGTTAAGACCCACTTTTTCTAGCCGTTAGACACTTAACGGCCAAAACAAAACACCCGTTACATAGGAAGATACACAAAATGCTTACCGCACAACCATGTAAATGGGAAAATTAACCCGTACAATGCCAAAACAACACAAAAACATGCACACACAACACAAATCACTACACACACAACAACAAACAACACCACAGGGACAACGACACACAAAAAAACAACAACACAACATGGCACGGAACAATGGGGGTTATCACACAAAGCGGACACATGCAAATACAAGCTCACCTGGGCAACATCAACACGCGACCTGCACCCCACAAATGCACGCCTGCAAATGGCACACACGTAACAAGCACAACACACCACATCTTATAACACACACACACCTGCAAACACTTACCTGGACAAAAACAACTCACCATTGGTCAGCACTCACCTCATCACCACACCTACACAACGCCCTATCAAGTACTTAAAGGGACAACTCAACACACTCACTTGTGGCTTGTTTTCCACTCAGGGAGGGAGAGAGATAGAGAGATATAGAGAGAGATAGATAGAGAGAGAGCGAGAGAGACAGAGAGAGAGAGAGCAAACAGTATGTTGGGTTACATATTGTTGCGAAGGCTGCGGAGAAGGCGTGCAAGGGAGAGAGCTGGGGAACATCAGCAACCTCCAAGCATGCCTGATCAACAGCCACCACCTGTTGCAAGTGAGGAGGCTCTGGTTCAGCAGCCACACAGGAGCCCATCCCCACCTGGAGGGCAGAGGATGTATAGACGACCACCAAGGCCCAGGGTATACCGCCCAAGGGTCACCCTCTTTGGAATGACCGATGATGAGGTAATTGATCGCTACAGGTTGAGGCCTGACAGCATCATTGCCTTGTATGAGGTCATCAAGGAGCAGGTGGATCCCATTTACATCCACAACCATGCCCTAACTGGCCTGCAGAAACTACTCTGTGCCATACACTTCATGGCAAGCGGGGCCTTCCAGTCCACAGAGGGTTACGCATCTGGCATGTCACAGGCCACATTCTCCAGGGTGCTGGCCCAGGTCCTGCCAGCCCTCAAAAGCAAGGCCAGTACCTATATACATTTTCCCACCACTGACATGGACTGGATACACGTCAAGCAGGCCTTTTACGCCAGGGGAGGCATGCCCAGGGTCATGGGTGCTATAGATTGCACCCATGTCCGGATTAAGGCCCCAGCACGTGACGCACAGATATTCATCAACAGGAAGAACTTTCACTCCATCAACGTGCAGATGGTGTGTGACAGCCATATGAGGATAATGAATGTCTGTGCAAAGTATCCTGGCAGCTCACATGATTCATACATTCTCCAAACCTCCTCAGTCCACAGAGATTTCGAGAATGGAACTTTTACAGGGGGATGGCTTTTGGGTGAGTTCACAATACAAAATCACATCACATACACAGGTGTACACACAACGCTGCTTAGCATGCTCCTGACCCACAGCTACTACGTCCACCACACAAAACATCATTCACACAACATGTGCTCCCTGTCTCACCATGTCACTCACATTACACAGGTGATGCTCGCTATGGATGCAAGTCCTGGCTACTGACCCCTCTGGCCAATACTCGAACACATGCCCAGGAAAGGTACAACCAGGCTCATGGCAGAACGAGGAATGCCATTGAGCGGACCTTTGGCCTCCTCAAGTCAAGATTCCGATGTCTGGACCACTCGGGGGGAGCACTGCAGTATGCACCTGGAAAGGTGTGCGACATCATTGTGGCGTGCGCAATACTGCACAACATCGCAGTGGACACCAGGCTGCTGGAGCACATCCAGGCCCCCCCATACAGGAAGTGCCCATGGACATCGGCCATGTTGAGGAGACCCTGAGAGGGACACAGATCAGAGACAGGCTCATCACGGAACACTTTACATGTGAGTATAACACAGGCATGCAAACAATCCATGCAAGTCCCCCATCAGTCCTGTGACACTAACCACACTGCACATTTTGTTCTGTCTCACCCCACAGGAACAGTGACACAGCACTGCACTGGCAGCGGACTGGCAAATTGTGTGTGTGGACTCAAAAACCATCCTCCATTCCACTCTCCACGTTGACATACAGACCCCAAGGATATCACGCACACCCTCAGGAGAAACAAGGTACAACACATAACCCATGTTCATCGCCTTACAGGGCTTGATTGACAGCAGCTAACTTGATTTGCCATGAGCATAGCCAGAGCAACCATGCTAGCCTTGTAGCGAAAGAGTGTTATGCTATGCATTGGATAATACTCCGTCACATCAGGGGTTAAAGGGCCATTGGACTCAATATGGGACCTGTACTGTGCTACAGCTGAGAAGAGCAGCACAGGGGTGGATGTACAGTGGTATGGTCACACAATGTAGAGGTCATGAGACCATGCTGACCTGTGAGTGTGCAGACATATGTGCCCCCGACATGAATACACACATCAACAAATATGTCCTAACAGCTGGAACAAATGACATTGGGCTGCCACTGTCACTTTCACAGTGGCAGCCCAAATTCATTACTTCCATGGAGCTCTCAGAACACTTGTTGATGTGTGTATTCATGTCAGGGGCACATATCCATAGGGCTGGGGCACATGTCCTTAGTTCTCCACATAATTGGTTACAGATGAGTACACAACACATTGTCAAGCAATGGTATGTGTACTCACTTGTAAGTAAGAAGATTGAGGGGATTATAAAGTTGAAATTGTTGTTGCTTGATGATCAGTTCAGGTGTATAGCTCCAAATCCTGTCCTCTTGTCCCACAGGCATCCATAACATGATCCATCCTTGATCTGAAGATCTTCCATGTGTCTGGATTGATGTCTTGACAACACCTTCATAAAGATCACCCCTTGCTATTTCTGGTGATGTTGTTAGTGATGCAATATTTGACAGGAGGTTCACACAGACCTCTACTTGAACATTCTCATATAGACACTGAAAACACAATTTCACAAGTGTAATAACCTGTACAGTTAGGATGCTCATCTACAGAGTTGTCAAACCTTGTGGACAACACATGAGCAGAGGAGAAGTGTTACTCAAGTAGTATGATTTAGTTTCAAAGTACATTTAGTGTTCTCATACAAGTGTTCAATGCATATAGGCAATACACACAGAAAACACATGTACGTTCTAATGTACTTTGAGACACAATAAAGAAGAACCATCAGTAGTTAATCATCAGTGTCTCTATGAGGATATATTAGATTACACATATGTTTGTTAATGCGTAACCACACTCAGGATAGAGTATCCCCCATAAATGGAAAGGCATCACCCATATCACAGGACTCCACCACTTGTTTGCAAGTGAGTGGACTCAGTGATGTATTCACGCTAACAGATGGTGGCAGTGATACACTAATGTGTTGTGGGAGTGATAAAGAGGTGATAAAGGGGACATACTTCCACAGTGAATTCCTGTCCACAGTTAATGTGTTGCTCATTATAATCAATGTTCAGTGATATTGCTCCACTGGGACATATCACAGTACATGACCAAGTGGACAAGTGTTTTCACTGGGGAAGTCTGTTACACCCTTAGGAAAAACAACAAGTCAACTTACTGGAGGCCCCAATGCTCACCCCAGGATATCAATGTGTGTGCTACACATTGAAATCCTAGGTTAAAAACACTGGCTTCCCCAGTCAGTCTGTTGCACAATGAGTGTGTGAATCCAAGAGAATATGGATACATGTCCCATTTATCTGTCCTGCTTGTTATCTCACTGCTAAGCCGTTTGTTTGGTTATCCCCTTAACCCTCTGGGTGCCAGAGTGGTACCCAACGCATTTCTATGCAATGCGTTGCCTACCACTCTGGCTATCAAAGGGTTAAACACAACATATGATGTAGATGAATGTTCAATGTTGTACCAAATGTTGGGCTAAGGGGAATGTTTTGTTATGCAAAATCAACACACAACATTGCCATATAACACAGTTGTGTAATATGGCTACACGGATGTATTTACAGTTGAATTTGTACAATGATGTGTGTGTGAACCCATGTTGTAACATCCCACAAACATCTTACCTAGGCAGAAGTTGTGTTCACTGAATTGTTTGGCAATGCATTGGAGACAACTCTGCCACCCAATCTATGACCAAATTCAAAGCAGATCAGACAGGATTCAAAAGCACAATGTTCCTTTATTCAGGGGAAATTTAACATGTTGGGCATTTTATTTTTTTTTCTTGGGGGGGGGCCTTAGACTGTGTGGCAGAAGTGGATAACCTGGATGATCTCCTGGTCACCCTTTGCCCCCTAGGTGTGGCTTCGGGGGTCACATTAGAGGGGGTGGTGGGGGCAGTGGATCCCTCTGTGGAGCGCAGGTTTTCCCTCTCCAACCGTAAGTCCTCCCTGCGGTTCAGCTCTCTCAACTCCACCAGTACCTGTGCAAGCAGGTCCATCACCCCCGTGTGTAGCTGATGGAGTTGAGTGTTGATCCTCATGACCTCCGACTCCAGGGCATGGATCCTTGCCTCTATCCTGTTAGTGTTTCTACGGGATTCCCTATGGCTCCTGGTGATGTTGTCATTGGTGCGGAGGCTTGACCTGAGTAGTCTCCTTTGCAGAGCCATACACTCTGCTTCCATCCCCGTGGGCCGTTCACTGCTGGTGATGCTTGTGCATGGTGAATCAGCTGCTGCTGTGTCCTCCTCAGCTGCTGCTGTGTCCTCCTCAGCTGCTGCTGTGTCCTCCTCTGCTGGTGCTGTGTCCTCCTCTGCTGGTGCTGTGTCCTCCTCTGCTGGTGCTGTATGTGCTGCAGATGGGTATGTGCCCACCACATCAATGGACCCACTGCTGCCCACCGATGTCTGTGCTGGTGGAGGTGGTGGGGTAAACACGTCCCTTCGCATAGGGTGTTGGGGCTCCCCAAGCAGGCCCAGGTGTTGGTAGTCGAGTGGCCAAGGGTCAAACCTTGGCCACTGGTATGTGCTTGGCCCCCACCTGGGATCATACCTGGGGCCATGCTGGGGAGCCATCCAGGAGGGTAGGTCAGTCGGGGATGAGTATGGCCCGTACTGGGTGGTGGCCACATCACCGGGCAGCCATTGCCTCCCTGGTGGTGGTGGTGCTGCTGCTGCTGCTGGAGGATAATAGCTCCTGGTGGTGGTGGGGGGCATCCAGTCACTGTAATAAGGTGGTGCAGGCAGAGGTGGTGCAGGCAGAGTTGGTGCAGGCAGAGTTGGTGCAGGCAGAGGTGGTGCAGGCAGAGTTGGTGCAGCCAGAGGTGGTGCAGGCAGAGTTGGTGCAGCCAGAGGTGGTGCAGGCAGAGTTGGGGCATCCAGCTGGCCAAGAGGTGTGAATGTCGTTGGGTACGGTGCCCACTGGCTGGTCCCCTCCTCCATATACTCCTCACTGGGTGGTGAGGTGGCCTCCTCCATGGGCTCCTGAAGTGCTGGAGACACATAACCTGTGTGGAGGATTGAGATTGTGTGATCAGTAAACTTAGCCATGATGGTGTCAAATTGATATTAATACTTGAAATGTGTAAAGGAACATATATGTTGTATGGTTTATCCCCCTGTGTGAAACAACGGTACTCCTACTGGTGAAGGGTGTTTTATTCTACATGTATTGCAGCTCAGAGTTGAATTCCTTTGGTGCCACATCCCAGTGGCATGAAATTGTACATTTGCGCTGTTGCCACATCATCCTTTGTGGATTTATGCTCCCTGGACCAAAGCTAGCCAGAGGATGGTCTGACAACATTGGCATAGTACATTTTCAGGCCACAGTGATATTGTCCATGGAATATTCAACTTTGAGCTGTTATACTCTTGGGATGAAACACCTTTCAGTAGTGGGAATACCCTTGCATTACCCGGTGGATCAATCCTATGACATGTATTTTTCCTTTCACATTTTAGGTATTACTATCTCTTTAATGGGATAGCAATGGTTAATTTCACCTTGATGTAACATTGCAGGCATCATAAAGAGATGTTTAGAAAGATTTTGCTGTATGTGACAGCTGTAGATGTCAGTCATTTAACCACACGGAGGCTCTTCAGCAGACTCCACATTGACCCATTTGGACATAACTACATCTTTGCCATTGTCTACTAAATGTTCCTGGTTTGTAAGCACGCTCTGTGGACCATGTCAATGATGGATCCATCTCCAATTGGTTCAATTTTGGGTCCGCTGAAGAGCCTCCGTGTGGTCATATGACTGACATCTCCAACTGTCACATACAGTAACATCTTTCTAAACATCTCTTTATGATGCCTGCAATGTTACATCAAAGTGAAATTAACCATTGCCATGCCAAGGTACACAGTGAGGAATATGGTCTGATATGTGTGTATATGTACCTTTCATATGGGTACAAACATATCCTTGATAGATATGAACCCAGAGATCTGTTCAGTACATGTGATTGTCTTACTGCCTATATATGTACAGCCATCACAAATTAACTTTCATAGATACCACTGATACCCATCCAAGTAAGGTGTAATATACTAGGTATATGTACTCTGATGATGATATCAATATGAGTTATTTTATTGAGGGTGCACATATATGGGCAGTAGGACAATCACACGTACTGAACTGAACTCTGGGTTTACATCTTGTTGGGACCTATTTGTACCCATTTGAAAGGGACATATCCACATACATACCTGGTCGTTTATCTTTCTGTACATATCTTTTTGTAATAGATCTGCAGTGTGATTCAAGTAGTATTCATCCCTATGTTATCAGTTCATCCCGTACAGTGCTGGATTTTGTCAGATTAGACATGTCCCTCTCTGGTTGTCATGATGGTATCCTATGCATTGCATTGTGATGCATGGGATACCACCGTGGCAATCAGGGATTGATGTACATTACAGGATTCTGTCCATGAGGTCTGTTCAAGTTGAATCCTGAGGGGCAACAATCAAGCCAGTATTGAAGGATATCATTGATCGAGGCCTTTTTTTTACTGGATCAGCCCATCCATCCTTCTGTGTGAGGCAGCGAGACCCGATCATAGATATCCATAATTCCTGGCCTGTTATTGACCAAACCTCAATGGTTCATATTTGGTTCCCATATGTATCCTGCAAATAGTGTCTGGTGTACCATCCATCCATGGCATCAGCACTCCTGAGGATCTATATGTGAATCAAATGTGAGCTATGTAAATTGAAGTTAGAGTAAATGATTGCATACACAAAACCAAGGCCAACTTTTTCACCTTTAGTTATGTGTGATTGTTTTAGGCCTGTGTGTTGCACATACAAGCATTTATTCTCAGTGGCACTGTGATTTGTGACCTGATCCATCCTGTTGGTGATTCAGTAAGCGGTTAAGTGGACCTGATGAACTGATTATGATGCTGACTTCTCCGCTGACCTCATTTCCCCATCTGCAATGTTTTCTATGGAGTCCATACAATGGGGCCTGTGCAGCTTGAATCCTGTTATTGGATGTTCTCCATAGACTAACATTGTAATTGGTAAAGTGAGGGTATGTAAGTGTCAAATTCTCTACATCAGCTCTTTTTCACCGCTTAGTGAATGTCCCCTATGTGTCATGTAATTGTTAACCTATCGACATGTGTTTGTTGTCTGGTTAACCCTTTGAGTACCAGAGGGGTTGCCAAAGCATTGTTGATCGATGCATTGATGATCCCTCTAGCACTCATGGGGTTATGTGCTGGATTCCCTGTGTGAACATGGGTAACACTGTGTGACAACAATTGTGATGTTTGACATACAACACTTTACTGAGCATGGTTTGTGTGTATTGTGTGTGATCAGCACAGCAACATGAGGGTTAACCAGGGAGTTGGACAGGTTTTGGGCTTGTTGAACCTTGACATTTGTCCTTGTCTTGCGTCCTGTTTAAACCCTCAGGGTGCTGTGCTGGTGCAATTGTGTGGATGAATGAAGGGCAGATGTTGGGATGTGAGTGCTTGTTTGTGATGGGTGTGTGGTTTGAGGTGGTGTGTGGTTTTGGGGTGATGCACTTACCAGTGGTGTGGAGGCTCCTCTCATCCCCAGTGTCTGATCCTCCAGGGACCCCCTCAATGAGGGTAGATGACAGTGTCTGCCACAGCCTCTCCTCCCATGCGCTGAAGGTGATGGGGACAGGTGGCCCACCTCCGGTGGCTCGGGCGTGCAGGGCGGCATCCCCCATCTTCTTCTTCACCTGCCTTTTGCAGTCGCCCCATCTCTTCTTTATTGAGTCAACATCCCGTCTGCAGGTGGCCACCGCATTAACTCTGCTGCAGATTTGACTCCAGGCAGCTCTCCTCCTCGCAGCCAGGCCAGGGAGTCTCTCCCCCGGGAAGAGAACACTCTCCCTCTCCAGCACAGCCTCCACGAGGGCCGTGTTTTCTTCCTAGGTATATCGGGGATCCCTGACCCTGTCCCCCTCAGCTCCGGCATGCGAGGAGTCAGACCCGGAGTGTCCTGCCTGCTCTGCCCCTGCCTGTGTGTGGTGGTCCCCAGGCACTACCCCTCGTCCCACTGCAGGATCTGTCCCTCTTCTTCTTAGTGTGCCTGTTCTTGTGGGCCTGGTCCCCCTCGCCCTGCGTATCTCCCTCTCCCACCCCTGCTCTGCTGAGGGATCCCCTCCTGACCTTCCTCCTCCTCCTCCACTAGTCTCCCCATCCCTCTCTCCTATCCTCCTCTCCTAGCCATCATTCACCCACTCACACCCAGGCACTCTCACACGCCCTCACAGACACATTCGATCCCACTCACTCTCTGTCACACACTTTCACTCACGGATTCACACTGTAAAAATAAAGTTTAAAATGTGTAAGGTGTGATGAAAAAAAAAGACTATGTGTATGTATGTGTATGTGTTTGTGTTTGTATGGATGTATGTGCTATGTGCAAAAGTGTGCTATGTGTCTATTTAAATGTAATTCTCTCCTCTGCAAGATCCCTCTACCTTACTCCTGTGTATGCTTCTCTTTCTCTCTCTCTCTCTCTCTCTAAACACTATCCTCCACTCCTGGGTCCTGTGCTCTAGCTTGCTGAAACTCGAAACACAGACAGGGTGTGATCGTTATTTTGAGGTATATATAGGTGTATTTGAACATTTTTGATACTTTGGGGCCTTGGGATTGGTTGTAAGTTTGAATTTTGTTTGTGCATCTATCAGGGTTGCTAGACAACGGCAGCCGTAATGTAACATTTTGACTTAAGTTGTGTTTTAACGGGTGTTTGGGACGCACGGTGATGCGAAATCAGGTGCGACGCTGGTTTTTGTGTTACGTGTTTTTGTAGTGCCTACACCCGATAGCTATTCTTGTACGCTTACCTTTGAATCTGCCGTAAACCATGTGTTCTTTGTGGCCGATGTGCCCATTTTACTTAGCGGATGGTTTAACGGCTGCCTTTAAATAGAGCCCCTAGTGTCTGGAGTATCCATGAGATTGAATGTGTCTGAGCGAGCAACTGAGTGTGAATGTAGTGTGCAACAGTGAGTGGGAAGGAGAGGGAGTAGGGAGAGAGAGAGCATAAGAGATATGGCAAGAAGAGGACCAGAGGGATGGGGTGTGGGGGAAGTGATGGGCAGAGGAGAGGGAAGGTCCTACTCAGTTAGGCAGGAGGAGAAGACGACTGAGGCACTAAATGTGGAGCAATACTAGGGAAAACCAAATGCATCATAGGAATACATAAACATTCACATTGATTTAAATGAGGATTTTAACCCAATGCGTTGTAATACCTTGGACAACACTCTATCATTCAGGGGGTTATTTATATCAATGGGAATCTGCATAATTTGAATTCCCCCTATGGTGCAGTTTGTTTTCTCCAGAACTTCTTGTCTTTAGCTTGATGAATAAGGCCCTGTTTGTTGTGAAAAGGATGAAATCTGACCAGTGGCGTAATTATAGGGGTCGCAGGGGTTGCACCTGCGACCGGGCCTGTTACTTCAGGGGCCCGCCCACACTTTGTGACCCCCTCACCTGGTGCCCACAATATGCTTATCTCCCTCCTGCAGACCGGCAGTCTTGTAATGCAGAGCGCTAGGAGATGACATCATCTCCCAGCGCTCTGCATTACTGAAGAGGACCATGTGGGAGAAGGTCTGTGCAGCAGGAGGCACAGACCTGTCCTCTGCCACAACACTGGACCACCAGGGAGGTTGGGGATGGGGGCATTGTGGAGATAGAGGGGCATTTTGGAAGGGGCAATGTGGAGATTGCGGGGCATTTTGCAGGGGGCATTTTGGAAGGGGCAATGTGAAGATGGGGCCATTGTGGAAGGGGCAATGTGGAGATTGAGGGGCATTGTGGAAGGGGCAATGTGGAGATTGAGGAACATTGTGGAGATTGGGGGGCAATGTGGAGGGGGCCAATGTGGTCGGGGGGGCCCATGGCAATTCTTGCACCAGGGCACCGTGGCTTCTAGTTACACCTCTGAATCTGACATACTAACCAAAAGTGCCATTCTGGGGTAAACCAAGAGCACAATGCACATAAAATGCCAATTTCTTTATATGGGGTTTTTTAACCCTTTGAATGCTAGACAGTAGTCCGAGGCATCTGAGACCTCACTAGCAATCAAGGGGTTAAACCAATGGGAATTGGCAATAAACGTGATGTCAAACGGTTGAGGTTTCGGCCATAGAGACCTTTCTCAAGACATACGTACAAATCAAGTGCACCACATGTTTTTTAACCCTTTGAGTGCCAGTTGGGTTTGCAACGCATTGCAAAGTAATGCATTGAGTACCCCTCTGACACTCAAAGTGTTAATCCCTTGTACCAGAGCTGCTTTTCTGCTCCTTATAATCTTCATTCTCATTACTCCTCTCTCATTGTCCTGTCTGTCTCAAGCTGGCAGGGTCTCCTGCATCCAGAATCAGCTCCCGTCTTATCCCAGTGCCCCATCCTGACCATTATGAAGTCAACATTAGGGATGGGTGAAAATTTTCACCTCAAACTGAAATTGGCGAATAATGGCACTTTCCGCTTGGTGAATAATTTCCTGCGAAAAGTGCAGTTTTTCTGCTTTTTCCCACCTTTTCCGCCCATTTAAATCAATGGGAAGAAAAATATTTCTCCACCACAGGAAAGTTTTCTACACCCATATAAAAGGCTGTCAGGCTGTCACAGCAGCCATTCTGTGTTTGTGAGAGGAGAGAGCAGCATGTTTTTTAGCTAGAAGAGATAGGCAAATAAAGGGGAATTGAAGCTTAGTTTAGGGAGTCATTTAGGTAGGACATTTGTTCTCTGTATTAGGGGAGTCTGGGGGCACTGTAGGGGATAACAAGGGAGGAAGGAGGTTGACCCCCAAACACTCCAAAATTCCATGTGACTGACTGGCAAGACACAGGCAGCTAGGGACCTAGTTGCTTGCTGATCTTGCTGTTATTATCTCTGTGCTGGGTGGGGAAGTCTGGTGAAAGACATTGTTGATTTTGTTTTTCAGTTACAATTTTTTTTGGACAGACTGTGATAAGACAACAGGGTGTACAACTTAAAATAAATAAATAAATACAAAATATCTTAGGTGACAGTGACAGACAGCTGACTGGAAATAGGCAAGGCATCATACAGCTGCATCAGTTGTGTTGTGTACCGTACAGTAAAAATACACAGTGTAGTTGCGTAATGAAAAGCAAATGCACAAGGGGAAGGGGGTGGGGTGGAGCAATGCAGGGACGTGAGAGTAAAGTAGTAGTTCAAAAACTGACTGCAGCAATGGTTGTTGCAGTGTTTGCAATCAATGATGATGATCCCTCTACTCCAAGGAAGGATGCAGTTTGTCAAGGTCCCAGCAAAACTAGTTCCAGCACCACCAGTGCCAGTAGAAATAAAGAACCATATAAGAAGAACACTGAAGACGACAACGAGTCGCATTCAAGTGTTGATGATGCTGGCAGCAGCATAATAGAGGAAGGTGTAGCAGCTGAACCGCCTGCTGCATCAGATAGTGAGACAAACAAGCACCAAAACACCCATCCTTAAAGTAGTAGGGAACTTTGTTATAGTAAAAGTAAAAAGAAATTGTTTGAGATCTCCAAAAGCTTCGCGGAATATAAGGGTAGTGGGCAAGAAGTGGCAGGTGATGCTGATGCTGCTCAGGATGACCTAATGATGACTGATGATGATACAGATCTAGAAAATATCCCTCCAGCATCCTTCTCTTGTTCAGATACAGATGAAGTTGAGAGTGAGGATGGTGACAGGGCTATAAGATTAGCAGAAAGTCAAAGACTGAATCTTCCATCACTTTTAAGGAGCACTGCGCCTGTCTATAAAGTGTTTGAGAAAGCCATTGGAAAGTCTGACCCTGGACAAGCACAGATGTCAAAAAGAACACAGTCACCCTATCAGTCATCATTGGCATCATCGCCTCTTCAAAGTCCAAGTCCCACTCAGCCACGCACACCTGTTTTGAGTACCCAGCAACAGCAACACAGGTTAACATCCACAGTGTTAGATTTGACGAGTACCTCTGGTGCTGCTGTTGTAAGTGCTGCACCTTTGACACCTAGTAGTAGTGGCAGTAGAATTACATCTACATCTAGCTCCAGTAGTAGTAGTAGTAGTAGTAGTAGTAGTAGAAACCACACATGACAGACAAAGCCAGGACAAATATATTAACATCAGCACATATGAGGAGGTGGAGGACAGATGGGACCACTGCTATGACCAATAAGTAATGTGTCAATAATCTGCAATGCATTCCGTACCACTCTGACACTCAAAGGGTTAAAGAAAAATGACTGAAAACCTGTAGAGTTAATTGGTGAGAAGGCAATCCAATCATTTATCTATGTTGAATTGGGCCTGAGACCTAGCAACTGGACTAGAACTGAGGACTGACAAAAGGGCCGGGACTAAGGAATGACAATGGGGCTAGGATTAAATACAGGGAACAGTGGTGTGGAACATAATACAGACAGTAGGGCTGAGGCTTAGAAATTAAAACAGAGGTAGGACTGAGGACTAGCAACAGAGCTGTGACATAAGACTGGCAAAAGAGCTAAGACTGAGGACAGAGAACAGCACTGGGACTGAAGACCAGAAACAGGGCTGGTACTGAGGTTCAGCAACAGGGCTAGGACTGAAGAATGGCAACAGAACTGGGACTGAGAATCAGCAATACATTTGTGACTGGCAACAGGGCTGGGACTGAGGACTGAAAACATGACTGGTACTGAAGACTGGTAACGGAGATCGACTGAGTACTCATAATGGAGCTGGGACTGAGAACTGGCAGAAATATTTGGACTGTGATCTGGCAACAAGACTGTGAAAGGACTGGTAACCAGTCTGGAACATAGTTCAAATTACTAGGTCACCACTGAGGACTAAAGCAAAAATGTGTATTCCGTTGAGCGCTTAGTCTTTGTGGAGTAATTTCTTGTCTATTTTCAGAGGTGCAGGATGCTGCTCTTTCTTGGGGGCCTCACAGTTCACCACACATGTCACTTGTGCAGAAAAACTAAACCAAAAAAGAAAAGGAACAGCACAAACGCCACCCTCTATGCGTAGTAGTTAATGATACTGTAGAACTACCCTTTACTCCTCCTTATATTCACTCATATTTGGCAGAGGCTTCCCCTGCCTCCCAGAGTATTTGCTTGTACTGGATTTTTTCCATCACTCCAAGCCTGTGGCACCACACCGTATGTCTTCACACTCCATAAGAGTGCTAATGTAGTTCCTATATTCCAGCACTGAGAACTGACAACAGGGCTGGGACCGAGGACTGGTTACAGGGCTGGGACTGAGGACTAATAACTTCTCCAGGACTGAGGACTAGTAACAGAGCCAGTACTGAGGACTGACAACAGCTCCAGGACTGATGACTGTTAACAGGGCCAGGACTGAGCACTAACAAAAGCTCCACTGCTGAAGACTGGGTACAGAGCTGACACTTGGGACTGTTGACAGGGTTGGGACAGAGCACTAACAACAGCAGGACTGAGGACTGGTAACAAGGATGGGACTGAGGACTGACAATCACTCCTGCACTAAGGACTGATAACAGATTTATGAAAAAAAATACAGGATAGGAACTGAGGACTGTCAACAGGACTATGGCTGCGTAACAAGTCTTGGAGTGAGGATTGGTAACAGGGCAATAAAAGAACTAGAATGGACAAGGACTGGAGCAGCAACAGGTTGGTAATTTCAGGGAATATCCTCCCAATGTAAGTTCTAGGGGCTAATGCAGTAGAGGAATTTAGAAATGCCGGGAACAGACATATCTATTCAGAACACTACATAAGACTGTGTGGTTATGAGGCTACCAATGGACCATAAAACAAGACTGGGATGTCAGACAGTGTATATGTGGCTCTGTGACTAACTGGATGTCAGACAGTTTATGTATAGTTATGTGACTATCAATGGACAGTGGAACAAGGTTGGGGGTGTTAGAAAACATATGTTTGGTCCTGTGACCACCAGCAGGATGGTGAAACAAGGCTGGGGTGTCAGACAGTGTATGTGGGATTATGTGACTACCAGTGGATAGTAGAACAAGGCTGGGCGTCAGAAGTGGTATGTGTGATTTTGTGATTACTAGTAGGTACTTTATGTCCCAGTGGCATTGGGCCCCCACAACAAAGTTTGCAGGGGGGTTCATTATTTGTTATGCCACTATTTAATGAGTGGATTTTTTACATTTGCAGCCCACTTTGTTACCTATCTTTCTCTACTTTCAGGACTTGCTGTTAGGTCATATCTTCCAATGGTACAACTGGAAGCCTGGTTGTAAAATATTAGTGCACATTAGAAGACAAGACCTTGCCCTGGCAGGGCCTGAAAGGCCAGAGGGGAGACAAGCAATGACACAGGCACAGGTAGAGAGGGAGGAGTGAGAGAGAGCGGAGGGGAGTGGAGGGAAGCAGCATACCTTGGAACTAATTTGTAGGCTCATCAACTCTGTCTACTACAGTTGGAAAACACTGGTTGCAACCATCATGTTCTCCTTCATGGATATGACATCCAGGACTGATTAAACAAAGGCACAAGGGCCATTACGATTTTCAGGCCATACTAAGGTAAGTGTGGGAGGGTTATTATTAGATTTGTTACTTCCCCTTTGGTGATACGTCCCCTTTAAAAAACGAGGATACTTCATTGGCGCTACAGTGGCAAGATAATAGCAAAATCAGCTTCAAAAGTGAACATTTTAATGAGGAAATCTCATCCACAGGTGGGGTTTGAGGAGTTTGTATCCTGTCAGTGATCAAAGGTATGAAAATGCACTAAAACTCATTGACATGCCAGTTGTATACCATAAGGCTTGTAATCTGGTTTATATGTAAGATACTTATGTTTAAAATTGATAATAAAGCTGTGGCTGTTGCCCTTTAATGCTTGAAGGACCAGCGGGATGAGAAAAGCGTTGCAAAGCAATGGCTCAGTGTAGTCTGATGAAACTATGCCTGCAGCAAAAGGGAAGGTAGTAGGGTCGAAGAGGTGTGTGGAAGTAAAGGTGGGAGGGGTGAAGAGATGGTGCTGTTGCTATTACTTACTGTGGTGAACTTTAGTCAGGGACTCAAGCTATCCAACAGAGTGCTTAAAAAAATGCTTTTTGGATACTAATTGGTGCTATTGATTACAAAATTAGTGTGAGCTGTAATCATTTTTGAATTAACTATTTCACAGCATTCGGAGTACATATGTTGCACTAGCTAAGAAAAACCCTAAGAAAAGGGGAAATTTATTTTATTTTTCCTCTGTGTCCTTGCACAGCATAACAAATGGGTATTGACTCGACCTTCCAGCTGGTAGGACCAATAGCAAAAACTTAAGACCAGCCCACACTCCACTTCCCCAGTTATACAATTGTCTGAGCTGTAAGAAATAGTAATTAGTAGTCATATAATAGCAACCAGGATATGTGCATAATAGTATCAACCTGATATAAATCTAAACATAACGAATGGGACTTACCCAAGCAGTACCAAAAAAGGAGGGAAAAAGAAGATAAGATCCTACCCTTACCCCGGCACCACTACCTGAAGTATGTTCCTTCCAAATTTAGCATCAGAGGAAGCTTGGATATCCAGGCTATAATGCTTAACGAAAGTTGAGAGGGATGACCATGTTGCAGTCCTACAGATTTTGTCTGGTGTGGCTACCTCTTTTGTGTCCAAGATGTGGCTATTGCCTTAACTGAATTAGCTTTTATCCTTACTGGTATATTCTTATTTGCGGACTTGTAGGCTAAAGCAATAAAGTACATACAGTCAGCCAAGCCAATGGTCAAGAGCCTGTAGGTATAGTCAGCCAAGTCAATAATCGTAACTACCCACTTGGTGTTACCTGGGGTTGTCCACTGCGCACCCAGCATACCAAAGCTCCAGTGGATAACTTGTCGGGTGCTCTTGATGGCTCTGGCAGACTCCTCCTTACTTCTGTCCATATACTGCGATGTTCAGGTGTGGACCTGTAGCACAGTTAGCCTACTCGGGAACGTTATCTATACAGGTGCGGACCTGTGGTGCCACAGCCTTTCTCAGGAACTTTGTCTGTACAGGTGAGGACCACATATACTGCAGTGTTCAGGTGCGGACCTGTAGCACAGTTAGCCTACTTGGGAATGTTGTCTATACAGATGTGGACCTGTAGCTCAGTAGCCTTTCTCAGGAACTTTTTCTGTACAGGTGCGGACCTGTAGTAGCTCCTCAGGTGCGGACCTGAGGCGGTTTATCTCCAGCTTGCCTTCTGGGGCTCAGTTCGGTACCACTACAGCAGCACTATCATTCCTGAAGTCATCTATCTTGTATTGTGTTCTTGCTGTTGCCGTTCATTCTATACGTTGTATATCTTAATAAAGATTGTGTTACCTACAGTACTGGTCCAGTTCTCGTTCTTGAGCCCGTGACACAAACCTAATGGGAAAATGTCTAGAGGCTGACGCCCATATTTGCTGTTGCTCACACTGGGTGTTGTGATATGCATTAAAATGTTCAGAACCATGTGAAAGTCTGGTTGCAGACCCATAGGCCATCATGCAGACCTTCCTTGCTGCTTCTTTACTGTACTCCCATGTGAGTGCAGTAAAGATGCTGCTTGCTGAACTAGTGCATTCACTAGATAATAGTTACCTATGTGAAAAGCATCATAGCTCAGCATCATAAATTTCAGAAGAGGTGACATCACTAATGTCACTAGATTGCCATATTACAAATAAAGATTGTTAAATCTTCATTCCTCAGTACCGCGATGCTGCAGGGTGTGTATTTCAGCAGCATACAGCCTTAAAAATGACAATATGGTCACATTAGTCATCACCAGCACAGCTGTGTGGTGGTGTCCCCTGTGTGAACAAGGCCAGCAGGAAACCCTGCTAGCACCATCTAAAACCCATAAACTGACACATAAAGAAGGCTAAATATCTCAAACTGCATGTTCAATTTAAAATAACATAAATATATGCAATTCTGAAAAATCTTTCAAAATCACCTATTTGTTACAAATCATAGCTTCACTTTACTTAAACTGACCCTTAGGGTACCATAGGGACTCAAATAGTTAAATGTTTGTATATCTGATTTATTTATTCTTGCAACCGTTTTATCCATTTAATTCTCTTTTAGGTCATTATAGGTCAGACCAGTGATTCCAACATCAACTTAGGGTGCCCCATGTTTTCTATGAAGACTGACAACTATTTGAAAATTTAGTTTTAAATGCATATTTATGGAAATCGTTATGCACAATATGTTCAATTTTGTTATTTGGATGTATCATAATAACTGTATATTTATGTATTGTACCCTTAATAAATTACACTGAATATATCGGGTGTGCTCCAAAAGTTCTAGATTGTGTGATAGGGGTGCCTCAAGCAAAAAAAAAATTGAGAACCACCGGATCAGCCTGAGACACCTGGACATATACCATCAACAGCAGTCAGAAAAAGCAACAACATGTTGTAAGGAACAGAGAACACACTCTCGCGCCTTACACTTTGGACTGCTGCAACGCCCTCTAGCGTCTGACTAAGTGGTAGAATGCGCCATGACGTGTATTTCAGGGCGTGATTGCTCATAATGATTGACAACCTCTAACCTCCAAATCCTGTCTACTTTTTTTCTTGCGTCGTTCAAAAGCATAAAGGGGAGTGGACTTATCGTCTAGTGGGCGTGTCTGATTTAAAGTCTGTAGTCAGAGATTCATTCGCGTCAGTTAGTTTGGGGCTGTAGCTGGTGGTTTGTGTGCGGTGTATCCTGGAGCCTTGTAGCCGTAAGACTCCGCGTTTGTGGATTTATACTAAAGAGCGGAATTGTATATGTTGACCTGGTTGGCGACCGAAGAGCGGAACAAAAGTACTGGTAGGTTTAACACAGGATTCACATCGTGCTGTGACCATACCAATTAGTTATAGTATTACCTGCTGTCTAGGTATCAGGCTGGTTCACTCAATTCACGTGGTATCATAACTGTACAGGGTCTTGACACTGCATAAGGCAGGGGCGTGTGGTTTGTGTCTCATCGGCTATTGGACTACAACTCCCAGCATTTGCAGCTGCCCTGTGGACGACTGAGAATAATAGGATTTGCAGTCCAGCAGCTGGAGAGCCACACATCAGACGCCATTGGCATAGCTTGAGAAATTCTAAAAGTAATTATTGCCTGCTACTAAATTTTATGTATAATTGAGAAGCAGGAAACAAACAGAAGAGTATGTTTAAGGGGGTACTGCTTGCAAAACGTTCAATACTAACATGGCAGTAAAAATACTGTCACCAGTCGGTATCTGAATCCAAATATGACTAGTGGATATTTAAAAAAAAGTGTTCTATATGGAAATTGCGTTTACTGTTCTAACTCCAGAATATTATGTGAATTAAGTTATACAAATGTGATTGTGCATGTGAGTTTGGTAAAGTTTTGAGGATTCAGTGGGAAAAAGTGTAATGATAAAAACCAAAGCAAAGGCATGTATGTATTTTGCATTACTTACGTGTGTGTGTATAATATAAAAATTGTGTGTGTTTCTCAGTAAGATAGAGGTGAAATTCTGGCTCAAATCTACTGCACCTTTGCAGGAAATGTTAAATTATGTAGCTGTAAATGAGATTTAACCCATTGATTTCTAGATGTCTTCTATTGCAAATCAATGTGTTGGAGGCCTAGCATTCAAGATGTAAAAACACCTTCAATTTATGTTAGTTTTGATTTGGCTCTCAGTTGTTTTGCTCCAGGGTTATACTGTAGCTTCCTGATTTGCATCTTTAATAATACAAGTGGAGAAAATGACCATTCTGGAAATTACATCTATGGTCCCTGCAGTCCTCTCCCATGTTAAGTATTTATGCTAACCCTCATCTGTGTCCTGGTTTGTAGGAGAGTGTCTGTGATCAGGATGGTCCCAGAGGAAAGTTATGGGATGCTGGACAAATGTTGCAGGACTCCACTGGCTGCCAGGAGGCAGAAACTAGAGGAAGAGAGAGGCCATGAACGGCCTGGTCTACTGGGCGAGCCAAGCATCACCATCCAGAGTCAGCCCTTTAGCAGCCGATACACCATGTCTCCAGGACATGAGCTTGGCAGGTAATGTCACCCCACTGTCTTCTTATACTGTGTGTGTATATATAGATTTGTAGCTGTATGAATTGAAGATATTTTTCTCTGTCACTGTTTCCTAGTTATTTGGAATGGAAGATGGTAAACAGATTGACTTAAAAATTGTTTGCTCCTTATTGTTTTGTTTACTTTTATCTTGAAAGTGTTTGCCTGGAAAAATACATTAAGATTTCTGTCATTTTCAAGTATGTCTTGAGAACACTGATACTACAAAAGTTACATATGTACTTACTAATACAAAACACGTTGGGAGTTATGCACTAAGGTGGGATAAAGGGCTGATAAAGTGGAGATGACAAAGCGATATCACTGGAAAATGTAGCTCTTTATCGCCTTCCTATCACACCTTAGTGCATCTCCCCCTAGTGTTGAGTGTGCTCATTATGCAGGGATATGAGCACAAACTGCCAGGTAGTGCATGTTCCTGTGCAGACCCGTAGAATGACATTTTCCTATGCGCCCTACAGTAATGGGAAGGTCAGGACGCCTTATCCTTGAGCAGCGTGCTAGGCTAAAAATGCAGGGCCCTATGTCCAAAAGAATTATGAAGAAATTGGACTAATAAAACGTCCTTCAATTCCCCTTTGTTTACATGAGGACAACTAAAAAGGTGTTAAACACGTTTGCAAAGTGTCGGTAACCTCACCTTAATTAAGGAAATTTAAAGTCCCCATTTAAATCAAGGGACACTTTTTTATTTGTGCTGTTTGCCAGAATGACTCAATTTTATCAAGTCTACGTCCAATGATATGTATATAACTTGAGTCTAGAGCACGTCTAAAATAAATAAATAAATAAAGATCTTGCAATGCTAATGTGTTCTTGTGGTCAGTGTCATAGCTGTGGTAGGTTTATCAAATGACTGTAAATGTTATGGGCTCAAAGGGTCAGTAACTACATATTCTAATGCAGTGGTTCTCAATCCTTCTTTTTTTTTTTTTTTTTCTTCGGCGAACCCCTAACACGTAATCTAGAACATTTATCATGGGCATAATGAAGGTTCCATAGATAAATATACAGTTAATTTTAGGTCTTGCAATCATAACGCAATCCTATATTATAATTCACCAAGTTTGTCAGAAGCCGTCATGTGCAGTAGAGACGGCTGCAGTCACGCGCAGTACAGACCGCCCGCGCCACAGCTGATACGGAGTGGGGCGCTCCAAATTCAGACCAGAGTAATCTCTGCACACCGGAAGGTGCACAGAGAGGACTGCGATCTGAATTCAGAATGCCCACTCCATATCGGCCGCGGTGTGGGCACTCTTTACTGTGCATGACCTTCATTATGCCCTAGCCGTTGCTGGGTGGCACTTCAGTTAGTTTAAACATAATGTGCATAATCATTTCTGTAAATCTTTATTTAAAAGTCCATTTTTGTTAGGGTGCCCCATGTTTTCTATGAAGACTAAGTTGATGTCCGTGGCACACCAAAGTGCCATGGCACCCTGCTTGAGAATCACTGTTCTAATGTATAATCCCTATTAGACCTGACCCCTTTACATCAGTGTAGAGAATACCCAGAATATATTGGTTCAAATGGTTCCCAGGCCATCTGCAGTGGTGGTTTCTTTATTGCCTGTACTATGAGGGCAGAATGCCTTCGTGGTGACAACCTCCCTTAGGCTGAAAACTGTCTGTAGTCCTGTGCTTTGCTGTAGCTGGAAATTGTAGCAGCTTGCACCAACTGGTTGCATTAAAACTCCCATGGACATGAAATGGGGCTTTTAACCCCTTGAGGGAGAGGTCTCCAATGAATTGAAAAGCAATGCTCTGGAGATCTGTAGCATTAAACTGGTTAGAAGCTCCACTTAAATCCAGTTACTTTGCTGAATTTATTTTAACCCTGAACAATGTGTCTTACCCCTTTAGCACTCAAAGAGTTAACTCATTTGAAGCAGAATTGCTCCTTTTTGGCTTGATGAATTAGGCACTAAGTACCTGGAAAAACCCCTGCTCTCATTGTACTCTTTGGAAATGTGAGATTTCTTTTCTGGAGAAATACTAAAACGATGTAGAGAGGACTTTTGAAGTATGTGTTTGGATATACAATAATTAATGTGTAGAATATACTCTTCATACTACATTCTACAAAATAGGAATTGAGAATAAAAACAAATCTTATATGACACTTGAATATGTTTATATAGTGCCATGCTTATGCAGGGTTTTGACAATACAGGGTGACAAGTGCTTAGCAAAATTAAATACTGGAAATGGGGTCCCTGTTTGAAAGCTTGCATTCTAAAGTGGTAAAAGGAGACACACAGAACAGAATGGTTAAGTTTGGAATACAGACTTCCATTTCTGGTTGGGGTAGAGGAACATAGATATGTAAAGTATAAGGTGGGTGTATTGCCTTCCAGCTGGTTACTTACCATTATGCAGGCCTGATGGCCTCTGCTACACCCATTTCGACTGTAATGATGTTATAACATAGTGTTCTAGATCAGGGTGCTCAATGTTTTGAGCAGTCACATATTGTAGTGTTGGCAATTTCTAATTTCTTTTCTTGAAAACAGATAAAAACTGACATCACTGTAAATGTGTATCTATTTTTTTTTCCAATTAATGCTTGATTTCATGTAAAAGATCTGTATATTCTGTACATGAAATGGTTATAAAGATCTTCCTCCGATACTAACCACATCTTCCTGAGTGACACATTTTTAAGTTCCTCATTCTTCACTGTAGGAAGACTGAGAAATGTGTGTGGGGGTGTAGTCTTCTGCTGCTAATGGATGGATTCTTTCTGTCTAACTGGTTGGACATTGTGTTTTTGGTAATAGTTGTTAATGGACAGGAAATGACATTTTGCCTCACAGAACTATTTAACAAGGAAAACTGCATTAACACATTTTGCTGTTGGTTTAAAGTTTAGCAGTGACCCCTGGCTGGGAATTAATTGATAGATTAGGCCGTGTCCACTCCTCCTTTCAGGTTATGAAAAGTTAAAGCTCTAAAAGATGGTTTATCTTTATAATGATCCTCTTATGTAACAAAATGATTTGTAGCTGCTATTACCCACGGCAGCTCTTGAGTGCCTGACCTTTGGGGTATGTTCTCTCTGACAATTTTTTTTTAAAGCAAGGAAATCCTATGGGATGATTCTTACATTTTTCCACATGATTTGTATAATTAATTTTCACTTGTATTTTATATCCCAGCATCCTTTGTTCTTAGTATTAACCAATCATCAAAAACTTGCTGAAAACATGTACTTACATTGAGATGCCATTGAAACACTTAATACATGTGTGTTCGTTAACTCTGTCAGAAGAGAGTTGCAGCATACTGTATGATTCAGCGCATGTACAGTCTCTCACGTTAACAGCCTCATTGGTCAAGATGGGCCATATTTATAAAGGCAAACTGGAGTTATTCTGGACTAAACAAACTGCACCATAGGGGACAAATACAAATTTCTTTTAAAGTAAATTGGGCTTTTAACCCCTTAGATGTTAGGTCTCCAGTGCATTCTAAAGCAATTCATTAGAGACCTCTAGAATTCAAGGGAGTTTAAAAGCTCAATTGGACTGCATGGGAACTTAGAAATGTTTTTGTCCCCTATGGTTGGTACAGTTGGTTTACTTCAGAATATCTTCACTTGGCTTTTATAGATATGGGTCACTGTTTCCATACTCATGTGTGAACTTACTTTGAAAGGGATGAGTGTATAGGTACCTCTACATTGGACAGCAATGTAGCATTCTAGGAGTTCATGTTAAGGCTGTTCTGTTGGAGATTATTAGTGCCACAGTAAGAATCCCATACATTTTACCTGTTAAGGATCAGAGGTGTGTGCAATGTGTTGCATACCACATTGGTCCTTAAAGGGATAACGTTTTCAGTCATCTTGTCATCCATAGAAAAAATATACTGATAATGGCAGAGGTCCATATATCAACAAACAATGGGATGTATTACAGAAGAACAGTTGTTGTGTAAACTAACTGCTCTATATGGGTCAAATGAATATTTACAGTGGCTTTAACCCTTTGAGCACCAGAGGTATCCACTTCAATAAGTTTAGCACCTCTCTGGTGTCCAAAGGGATAATGGGCCTTTTATGCCTTTGAATGGTAGAGGGGTATCTAAAGCCTTATAAAGAGTGCTCTCCAATATATTACTTTAATTCAATAGCTTGAAATCCCTCTTTAAATTAGTGGGAATCCGAAGAATTTTATCCCTGTTGGGGCAGATATTGTTGCCCCAGATCCTCTCTCCTTTATGTTTCTGAACACTGCACCTTTTGTTTGGGTGTTTTGATGGGTGCCTTGGTCTGGCCTACATCCGGGATGGGTAATGTGTGCCTCTCCAGATGTAGTTGATCTACAGCTCTCCTCAACTTCATCTATTAGTGGTGATGGGAGCTGGTCCAGCATGCATGTTTTTTTCTTTTGTTGTACATTGAACAAATGACTGTGTGCTTCTTTGTGAAATTTTTAACAAATGCTCCAGATGTACTTATAGCAGATAACTCCAGGCAGCTCCAAATCCCATTAACAGTGGGGCTTTGTTATACTGAGCTTTGTTTGGCTCACATTGAGATGGGTAAAAATTGCATCTCTTAATGGTAACTTCAGCTCCCACATCTCTCTTCCAGTCTATTTTTGTCCTACAGTGTGCATTCATGCTTCAGAATGTGTTTTTAAAAATGTCAGCTGAAAGGGAATTAAGAAAAGGTTTTTTTTTATTTGATTTATAGCAGTTTTTTTTTTTTTCACATCTCCTCCCAACAATAGGCTTCAGTAGATACAAATGACATGTATACTTTTCTTTATCAAATAGTCTTCAGCTAGTTGTTTTCGGTTTATAAACCTTTTTTAACTGTACATAGAAAGATGACTGCAGATTCTAGGACACCTACCTAGATAATTTGTATGGGGAAGAAATTTACTGTGCTAGAACACCATAATATTCAGAGAACAAAATGGAACAAAAGTGAACAAAGTATGACGTGTAGCAAGGAAAGATGGAATCCACAGAACTGAACAGGAGACAGTCCTGTGCTGCTTCATATGAACTGCTTAAATGTTAAACATGTGAATAGCTTACGGTACATCATTACACTAAACTTCTGTATGGAGGTATCCTACTCAAGTCACTTGTTCCAGTTTGCAAAGATTCCACTTAAAGGGATAGTAATGTTTCATAATAAAAGCAGCTCTAATTAATCATCATAGTATTTGGACTTTGGAGAGTGTTATTTCAATTCTGTCAGAGTTGTAGTTCAAGAGTAATTGAATGATAAAGTATCCCCCTCCCGCCCCTTTTACTGATGTAACACTGCTCAGCCAGAGCAGAAGGGAGGTGCCCAGGTAGACTGCAGAGGGATGATCTTCAATTAAGATAAGAGAAAAAGCTGAAAAGCTTGTCAAGGAGGGCAGGGCTTTCATTGTTCTCATAGGAAGAAGATTGTCCCCTTCTGTTATCTGTCTGGTCTATGGACTGCATTCCTTATCTGAGAAGAGACGGCTTACACTAGGTAAAAGGGGCGGGAGGGGGAAACTTTGCTAGTGAATATCTCATAAACCATAAAGGTTTGAGAGATAAAACATAGCATTCTTCATGTTTTTTTAATGCCTACAAAATAAAATAAAGATAAAACGAAGTACTACTATCCCTTTATATACTCTATATGCTCAGGCTGAATCTGCATAACGTCTTTAGTTTTAGACAGGATTAGTCTATCTCTGCACCTCCTGCTGTTGGAAACAACAATGCTCCTCATCCTAAACCCGGCAAGGTTGTTTGGGGACAATGAGAATTGTTGTCTCCAACAGCCATAGGTCCAAAGATTGACTAACGCTGTCTAAACCTAAAGAGGTTATTTTCTCAGCCTGAATCTGTATAGAGTGCTGAATGTGCTTTCAATTCCCTGGATACTATAGAAGTCTCCAATGTATTCAAAACATTGGAGATGTCTCGTGTCCATAAGGTTAATGTAGTCTTCTGTGGCTAGTTTGTATCCTAATAGTTTAGTTACCTTGTGTCTTGGAAGGAAAAAATATGCTTGTGATATAAGATTTTTGAAAAATGTTCAGTTGTACAAGTTTATGTAACAAAAATAGTGGCTCTCAGTAATGTGCCTGTCTGTGCCTGTCTGCCTCTGTGGTATATCCTGTGGTTGATTGAGAGGTCTCCTGTTCACCCATCATTAAATAGCATGTGATGAGAAGGTATCTATTAGAAGTTTAACATTTAGAATGTTAACAGTGAATATTTTTCTAACGCCTCATGCTGTGTTAGCGAGGTGACAAACTGCATTCCACAGCTTTATTACTATGCTGTTTATAGCTAGCTTGCTGAAGGTGGGAAATGTTGCATAGAAGTGGTAAGCGTCTCAGGGGCCCGTTTTCCCACATTCAGCTCATTTGCCTTTTAAAATTGTCATAGTTTTCTCAAATGTATTCTTCTCATTATGTAAATGGGGTTAACCCTTTCAGTGCCAGAGAGCTAAGGAACACATTTCAGAACAATTTGTTCTGTACCCCTCTGACACAGGGTTTAAAGCAGACCTATCTTCCATATTTTAATCTCTTTGTAGACTGAAGTGAAGCTTTGGCCTCTGATATCTGAAAAATGTAATTATTTTCATGATTTTTTTTTCCCTCCCAAGAATAAACAAAAAACATGGGGTTAAGTAGCTTATTTAGACTTTTAAAAAGTGGAAGAGTACATCCAGTACCCCAATATTCATCTAAATTGGTGATTGTTCACTCCTTGCAGACCAAAGGGTTGTGCATTGTGTTGCTTTGCAGTGCATTGTGCAGCCCTTTAGTTCAACCATTCTTAGGAGAACCAGAATCTAGGCCAGTTCCTGCTTGAACAAAGGCGCGTCATATAGAGGTCAAACTGGAGGTTGTCCTCTGAGCATCTTTCTGGTTTCCATGCAAAGGCAATCTATAAAAGCCAAGTGGTGCAAACCAAATGCACGTATTGATTTTTAACTGGTGCTTTAAACCCCTTCAATGATGGTAAAGCACATTGCAAAGCATTCATGGAATTACATTTTTCAGTTAATTCAGTAGTAATTTTGATAACCTTTTTTCTAAAGTCTCCTGTGATATTGTTGGTTTGCTCCAGATATGATCCACTATCCATTTATACATATTGACCATTGTAACTAAGTGCGCTCTCACATGGGCAACAGAACTGATTCAGCACCTTGTTTCATTCACTTTCTCTTGTGCTTAACTGCAGATCTGTATGTGGCAGGGATACTTCTGACAGCTGACTCTTGTGAGGGTCAGCCAGTATTATTGGCTGGTGCACGCACAGGTCAGCCATTCATTGTAGGTGGAGATGAGCCTCACAACTTCCAGCAACACTTGTATGAAAGTGGAACTTCACCTGTAATATTAATGCTCCCATGTGAACAATAGAGCCAGAATAAGTCTAAATAGTATAGATTAAGTGGAAAATTGCTGTATTTAATAGAAAAACATACTTCAAATTTTAGAGGGTGCCTTCGACAGGAGGTTGACTGTGGTACAAGCTGTACAACAGATATCTCATTGCAATGCTGGCTGACCCCCACTAGCTATTAAATAATGCCTTGTTCCTGCACTTTGAGCGCTAGCCACCAAGAGAAGGGGCAAGTTCCAACAGGGATTAGGACAGGGGGAGCTCTGTCAGACATGCTCTACCTTGTCAAGTTGGCCGAACTTTCCCTCACTAATGCAATACACTCTTGGAGCAGATTTAAACAACTGTAAACATTTATTGAGGGTAAAAGTCTGCTTTGGACTAATGCAGCTGTTTAAAAATATTGGGGAGGGGGTTTAATATGGGTGTTCTGTTTTTTATTACCCTTTCAGTGCCAGAGGGGTATGCAACACATTTCAAAGCATTGTATGTGTACCCCTCTGGCACTGAAAGTGTTAATGGCTTTGAATGGGCTGCTTTTTTTGCAGCTTGCTTTCTATTGTGTTTCACCGGGGAATGTAGGAGACCCATCTATAAATCACTTAAATTGCATTTAGGAAAGAGTGCAGGGGGAAAGGGTAGCATGCATTGGTATGTGAGGCATGCATGAGAAAAGATTAGCCTGAATTATTACAAAGAATGTAAAAGTATACCGCACTTCCGTCCAGCACTAACCGGGGAGCTGTCTTCCCAATGGGAAATAAACAAGCTGTCTGCCTCTTCTCTACAAATCTGATTTATACTTTCCCTTAGCAGGGAGTAGCCATTGATAGCACGGACCTCCATGGGATGCTGTGTCTGGGGAGCAGTCTGATCAATTGATGCCCATTGAACACATGCTTTTCATTATTATGCCAAGCCTTTGATCAGTCTGCTGTAAGGAAATATGCTTAGTGTAAGGGATTTGCCTCGTTCTGATCTAAAACTATGAGGGGAAAAAAAAGTCAATTTTTAATCATTTCTTTTTAATGTTAATCCTTGGCTGAATCGAGGGACCCTTCTAAGGGATTTTATTGTTTGGAATTAGGATATAAGTAGGTTAATGAGGAAAAAGATGCCATAACTGGCAAGGCATTTTCCACTATTAACAAAGGGAGGCATTGGATACCCCTTTGGCATGCAAAGGGTTTTAAAGGGATAGTAATGTTTTACAAAAACAGCAGCTCCAATTAATCGTCATAGTATTTGGGCCATGGAGAGTGTTATTTCAATAGATTCAGAGTTGTAGTTCAAGAGTAATTGAATGATAAAGTATCTCCCTCCTCCCCTTTTACAGATATAATACTGCTCACCTCAGAGCAACAAGGTGGTATATTCAATTAACATAAGGGAAAAACCTCTCAAGGGGGGCAGGGTTTTCATTGTTCTCACAGTAAGAAGATTGTCCCTTGCTGTGAGCTGTCTGGTCTTAAGACCAGATTCCACATCTGAGGGGAGGTGGCTTATGTTGGGTAAAAGGGGCAGGAGGGGGGAATCTTTATCTTTCAATTACTCTTGAACTCCAACTGTATTATATATTTTATTTATATAGCACCAACCAGTGTACTTGGTACTTTGTTTACATTTGATATAGAAGGGGTACAATAAGTGCATTGAGTACTTGTGAAGACAACCATAAGGGGAACAACAGGTGAGTATACATGAGGATGAAAGGTTCTTGCCCCGTAGAGCTTACAGTCTAAGTATAAGATTGGTGACATACAGATGCGATCTGGTAGAGGAGGAAGTGTAGTTTTTGACATGATACTGTTTTCATATTACACGGTTGCTATATTTAAAAGGTGCTCTTTTAGTTTGGATTTAAAGTTTTTGAGGGTTGATGCTTAGCGAATACTGGGTGGTAGGGTGTTCCAGAGGTAGGGAGCAGCAAGGGAGAAAGCCTTCAGTCGTGAAACAGCAATAGTGGTTAAAGGGGCAGAGAGTCGCCCACCAGGAGTGGTGCGTAGTGGATGTGCAGGAATATGGCTGGATATCAAAGATGAAACAAAAGGCGGGGACAAGTGATGGAGAGCCTTGACGGTAATGAGGAGGATTTTGAATGTGATACACTGCTTTATGGGAAGCTGTGACAGTGATTTTAAAAGTGGTAGGGTGAGTACTGTTCTGGAAGAGAGGAAGAGTATTCTGGTGGCTGAATTAAGAACTGATTGAAGAGGAGCGATATGGTTAGTAGGATGACCAATAAGTAGAGTTGCAGCAGTCCATGTGAGAGAGGATAAGAGCATGTATGAGGGTTTCTGTTGTAGAGTGAGAGTGGAATGGCTGGATTTTTGCTATATTCCGGAGAAAGAAGCAACAGGTTTTGGTTATGTCATTTAATGTGGGTGGAGAAGGAAAGAGAAGAGTCCAAAGTTACCCCGAGGCAGTGGGCCTTGTCTACAAGGTAAATTGTGGAGCCTTCAACAGTTAGAGAATGGAGGTGTTGTGCAGGATTTAGGAGGGAAGATAAGGAGCTCAGTCTTGGACATGTTAAGTTTTAAGCGACGATGAGCCCTCCAGGAAGAGACAGCAGTAAGGCAATCTGAGACCCGCTGCTGTACAGTATTGAAAAAACACTCTCCATGACACAAATACAATGGGGATTAATTGGAGCTGCTGTTTTTGTGAAACATTACTATCCCTTTAAATACGGCCCTAATGGCCATATGCAGAAAAAAATGAGCAATGTGAAGGCAAATCTGCACCTTTTTTATTTCAAATTTTAAAAGTGAAAAAAAAAAAATAAAAATCTTTGTACTGCAACAAAACAATTGGGTTTAGATGTGCAAATGCTTAACCTTTGAGTACCAGAGGGGTGCGGAATGCATTGCAATGCGTTCCATACCCCTCTGGCACTCAAAGGGTTAATGTCCACGAAACCAGTAAAACTTGCCATTCTGGTTCTGTGAACAAGGTATAAGAAAATTCAACCATTGCATTATGTGCACAAGTATGCCAGCATAATGTGTAGTTTTTATATCCTGCGAATATACTGTGTGTTTTTTAATGGAAGAAAAAAAAAATAAAATAAAACTAAATTTTTTGCATTAGAAAGGGGAGTAGCAAAATTTTTTTTTTCTTCCAGTCAAAAAAAACAAACAAAAAAACAAAATGGAGTAATGTTTATTTATATACATGTAGATATGTGCTGCAAAGCTAAGATCTCTTTAAAAGATGCATCTTATCCTAAGCATGCTTCTCTAATGCGTGAGTGTAGAGCTGGATTAGAGAGAGCCCTACACAAAGTATGCCTATGAATACCAACACATGGCATATTTATGACTATAGATTATAGACCTCTATGCAGTGCTAAACAGGAATTCTGCTAAGGCCTTTTTGGAGTATAACCTATGTAATTGTATAGAACACCCACTTCTTTTTAGATGGTGGTCTTTTCACTTTGCAGTGATATAAATTACCACCGGATTTTTTTTTTTATTTTTTTTTATTCATATGGGCAAAGCAAAACAAAAAACACTTATGGGCTCCATGATGGTGTTCTAGACAATCCAGCAGTTTCCCATCAAAAATTAAAACCAAGCGTAAGGTAGGTAGTTGGAAGGGTCCATATTGCTTCCCCTTGCATCAGTGATACGGTGTGAGTGAGAACTAAACATACTTATACAGTTTATTTCAAATCTTTGTTTTTTCCCCCTTCTTCCCAAGGCCTTGCTTGCGCTAAGGGTAACCTGGGAAAAAGCAATAGCAGGAAGTGAAGCATAAGGTTAAGGGGGAAACATGCTTGTACGCTCAATTTCACTGTATCAGAGTTGCAAGGTGAGGAGAGACTCTGGCCTTGCGGAATAATCAAGCTGGAAGCTTGCTCTCAGACTAAAAAAATACTGGAGCATATACAATAACTCTTATGCTTGCACCTCCCCACTTTGAAAACAGGGTTGGTTATAGGACTTCCTCACATGAACATGTGGATCAATAAGTGTCTCACTCATTCTGAGGAATCTGTCCATGTTAATTTATATTCTCCTGTGTTCAATGGAGATCCTAAAAACTGTGTGTGGATGAGGAGTTTACTATAGGTTTGAGTGCCTATGTTTTAGGGCACCTTGGAACATTACTTGTGTTTTCAAAGCTCCTTGTCTTGAGATGATACATTTTTTCCTTTTGATGCATCTGGTGTTTGTAGAAAGGTGGCTGAAAGCTCTCCATATAGCCCGAGAGTTGATTTAAATGACTGTTCCTTTGATTAACTGGCCTGTGGCAATCCAAAGAAATTCTAAAGACATGGCCTGTTAGGCACCCCTTAGGACAGGGCTATGAATCAATACCTTACAGTATAATGACTTTCTCTCTGGGATTCTGTAGAAAGGCAGACTTTAAACCACCATGAAGCATTCATTTAAGTCTCTACGTCCTTTTGCACATGGGCGACACCAACACAGCCATGGTGCTTTGATTGTCAGTCCTGCTGAAATGCAAGCTGCTGGACAATAGTGCATTTCAAACAGGCAACTATTGCGTTTCTGGAATGCAGCAAGCTGCAACTTCACTTGTGCATGAATGCGTTAAAGTATCAGTAGGGCTTATCTGTAAAGCAGCCTATGGTGCTTACAGACTATCTCTAATGTTGGTTACATTGGATGTTTTGATATTCATTACAACCCGCAATAAACTGCCAGCCCACGAGGGTGTCCGCCAGTAATAATTATTTGTTGCTCACATGGAATGTCCATGACAACCTCCCCATCCCCCACCCCTGCCACAGGATTGCTGGGAGAAGGTTTGGGCTGCAAGAATTCAGATCTGCCAGACTACATAACATTAAATGACAGATGGAACCTCAGCCCTAAAATCTTATTTCTAACCCCTTGACATCTCTATTGTCTGTAGGAGAAAATTACAGTATTTTTGTTTTGTCTTTAAGGGTGCAAATTGTCCATTAAAGTGGGTATATAAAGTCTGTATTTGTTACTCTATATTACTATATAGTGGTTCCAAACGTTTAATTTAGAAGTTCCACATCAGCCTGTCTTGTCTCCTAGCAATCTGGCCTGAAGAATGTGTCCTGGATGACAGTGAGATGCAGGATTATGGGAGTTTTACCCCTGAAAGTGGCATTTTCCTATCAAGACACTTGCACGGTTGTTAAAGAGACTTCTGGGATGTCTCAATAGCTTGTTTCAGAGGAATCTAGAATATTACTTTAATACTTAAATGCAAGATAAGTATCCAGTGTTTTGCTTTGCATTGTGTTAGAACCAGTGCTAGGGTCTTATTTCTTCACAATATGGTGATACAGTTTATTGTCAATATGTTTTTAAATTAAAAAAAAAAACCACTTTTTTTGGGGAGGCACAGTAATATTATTAAAATTGATTTACTCACTCTGGAAATGGCAGTGATCCAGCGTTGGCTTCTGATCAGCAGATGGTAGTGTAGCATTTGGGCAGTTTGTAACGGGAGTGTGAACACTGATGGGCTTTCGTTTGTTTTGACTGGCACAAGATGACTTTGGTAGAAGTTTGTTAGTATGTAATCGGTGCTGTCAATCGTAAAGTCTTAATTAAGCTGCTTCCCATTACATAATGTTTCTCCAAGTCAAGTGTCTATCTGCTTTCAGCTCTTCCTGTTTTTGTGCTTGTGTATAAAATGCAAATTTCATGTATCTCTAAACACAATCTTGTTGCACAGTAAATTAGGTTGGAGAAAAGACATGTCCATTAAGTTGAAACTTTGACTTGTATTATCCTATATAATTCGCTAAATCGTGTGTAACACCGCGTCATGTGCAGTAGTCACTGCTGCGCGTGCTGCAGTCATGCACAGTAGAGACTGCCCTCGCCACAGCTGATACAGACCGCTCTGTATCAGTCATGGTGCGGGCAGTCTCTACTGAGCATGACTGCACTGCGACCGGCTGGCTGTGGCACTGTGGCCCGTGTAACAGGCTCTTCAACTAGTCTCAGAATATTACACAGTTTGTGCTTGTTATATTCAGAATTACCACTTCTGCAGATCTTTAGGACCTTAGAATAATACATTCCATTTACAGCTGTTTTTGTAATCTCCTTTGGAAGAGAGCGAACACAATGAGAGGCTCCAAAGGTCAAGGGTATGGGCAGTAATACACAATAATTGAGGTACACTGGCAGGTATAATTGATAAGACACTTAACCAGAGTGTATGGTCTTGGAGGTACCCTACATGACTATTGGATCATCTCTCCTATAACAAAGAAGATAAATGTGTCACTGCTCCAAAAGGAACTGTCAAGATCCATAGACTAACGAAAAGGTAAAACTTGGCATGTGTCCTGTGTTTTAGCATATAAACACGTGAAATGTGTAAGGTGTCTTGGTGAGCTATAGATGTATATATTTTCTCTGCCGTCCAATACAGGTTACTGGTAACTTTGGTTAGGCGATCCACCCCTTTAATTGTAGGCAGGAACAATTCTAGAATTGTATGCAGAGGGTGGAGCCTATCTTCCCTCCTTGGCTGCAACTAGCCAACCAGCTCCAGAAAGATTTGTTCCTTGGTGAAGATAACACAGACAAGAGAACAGTTCTGCTATAGTTTTAGAAATGTTTTATTTTTCTGTTAGAAATGGAATACCACCATTAGGCGGATTACCATAACTGACTGCCCTTAGATGTGGCTAGCTCAGTGACCAGGTGCTTTTTGTGGACCTTAAGCCCTGGGGGAAAAAGCTTGGCTACAAGTTCTTTCCTCACCGAGCAACGGTTGGACAACCCAAAGTTGCCAGTAACCTGTGTTGGACGACAGAGAAAAGAGGATTTTAGTCTTACCTGTTAAATCCTTTTCTCTTAGTCCATACAGGTTACTGGTCTACCACCCTGTCAAGGGACCATGCTTTTCTCTCCTGTGGGGGGGGTCCTTCAGGGTCATGCTAACAGGATTCTTCTTCCCTTCTATCTATTCATAGATAGTGTCTCAAATTTTTCTGGAGCTGGTTGGCTAGCTTCAGTCAAGGAGGGAATGTAGGCTCCACCCCCTGCAATAATTTCTAGAATTGTTCTTGCCTACTTAAAGGGGTGAATCGCCTACCCAGAGTTACCAGTAACCTGTATGGACTAAGACAAAAGGATTTAACAGGTAAGACTAAAATCCTCTTTTCCAGTGTATGTAAGTGATTGCTTTCAACTTTAGTGTTTTGTTAAGTGTTTTTCTTTTCCTTTCATCAGTCTATGGATTTTGACAGTTCTTTTCCAGGGAAATAACGCATTTATCTTTTTATGTGATGTCCATGGATAGCTGCTGTTCAAATGATTGGTACAGTATTTGCCATAGAAAATGATACCTTTATCATTTTCTACCTTTTTATTGGCTAAGTGGCTGTAGGGTAGCTAGTGCATCCTAGAACCTCATGGCCAATAAAGGTATCCTTATTATTCTACCAGTCTCCTGCAAATGATTGATGTAAGATGAGCTACAAACTCGTGTATGTTTTTTTAACCCCCCCTGCATGATGTTAGCCTCCAAGGGGTGGGGGGGGTTAATCAGGTAGACTATTCAAATTTTACCTATGTATTGTATTTGTCTCTACTGCACATGACTATCGTTACACACATTTTAGCGAATTATTATATAGGCTATATTTTTTAAGAACAATCCAAAATACATTTTTCTATATATTGTGAGCTACCAAATACTTGATTTTGTGAGTTTACTGGCTTTTGGCCATCAATGTTCACATTTACAGTCTTATGTAAATCTACATTTATCACTAGGCATGAGTTGGAAAGACCCGTTTCCCTTATAGTCATGTAGACTTGGATGCTACTTTGGGTTAATGAAAAGTGATACAATAGATATCCCTTGTTATGTAACACTGCCAGCGATTTTATTTCAAAGATTCCCTTTGGCTAAACTGCATGTCTAGTAGAAATGCAAAGTGATACCATTGTTTTGCTGATTACCACTTTTAACTGCCTGGATGCTGAAGGCCTTTTCATCACATTGTATCAAAGGGGACTTGGGGGTGGGGGATCTAGTTGGGACTGTAGTTTCATATGAAATCTCTGAATACTAACAAAACCTTTAACCCTTTGAATGCGAAAGGTCTCCAAATCATTGCTTCCCACAGGGGTATGCAACACATTACTTTACAATGTGTTGCGCACCCCTCTGGCACTCAGAGGGTTAACCGGTTATCAGCATACCTGGGAACTCTCAGGGTTTGACCCTGAGACTCAGGGTTTTGACCCAAATCTCAGGGTCTCGGGGTGAGAGGTCTGTGTCACCTACTATATGAATTTCCCCAATTAAATGTCTCCTTAGCCTCTAAACTGGTGCCATTAGTACCAGAAAGACAGTGGGAGATGTCCTGCTTGTCTTGTTTGTGTTCAGGCAGTGAGTTGTCCAAACTGTAGCATGTTAAAGGTCCCTCGCACACAGACCGGAGCACCTCTATGTTAGAGCAAGCAGGCACATATCGCATAAAATCTACATTATGGGAAGCTTTAAGGGTTAATATTTCAAAGATCTCGGGGCCAGCTCATCTTGAAAGTTCCCAGGTATGGTTATCAGCATCAAGTGTACCTACTCCTCTGAATGCCAGAGAGATATGTCCAACTCATTGCTTTGCAATATGTTGGAAACATCTCTGCCATTCAAAGAGTTAAATGCTCGACGGTGCCAATAAATGAGATCAGCTCTTCTCAATGTTGGCCCTGGGCAGCTGCCATCAGGTCACACTTTCAGGATATCCCTGCTTTATCAGAGGTGGACTAGCCGGCTCATCATTTTTACTTTATTTATCTGAGCTTAAATGGAAAGGAATGTCCCAAAAATATTTTTACCGTTATGTAGATCTCCTGTCAGCTTTACAGCGGACATCAGCGCAAGAGATGGGGGGGGGGTCAGACTTTAAAATGTAATTTCTCTTAAACCATAAAGGTTTGAGAGATGGGACTTGCTCCACATTATTATTATTTTTTAAGATGGGACTTGCTCCACATCTCAAACCTCTATGGTTTAAGAGAAATTCTGTTTTAAAGTCTGGATAACCGTGCCCCCCCCGTCTCTTGCGCTGATGTCCGCTGTAAAGCTGACGGGAGATCTGTGTCTGCTGACTGGAGGCAGCTCTCTCATAAAGGTTTGAGAGATGACACTGGGGGCAATACATTTATTTTTAATAGGGCTTTACTATAGGGATTAGTAATACTTAAAGGGATAGTAATACTTCGTTTTAACTTTATTTTATTTTGTAGGCATTAAAAAAACATGAATGATATAAGTCTTATCTCTCAAACCTTTATGGTTTAAGAGATATTCACAAACAAAGTATCCCTTCCCTGTTCAACCAGATCAGAAGGGAGATGCCCAGGTAGACTGCAGAGAGGGACAATCTTCAATTAAGATAAAGGAAAAAGCTGAAAAACTTGTCAAGGGGGAAGGGCTTTCATTGTTTTCATACAAAGAAAATTGTCCCCTGCTGTTATCTGTACTGTCATACAACCAGACTCACATCTGAGAAGAGATGGCTTACACTAGGTAAAAGGAGCGGGGAGGGGAACTTTGCTTGTGAATATCTCATAAACCATAAAGGTTTGAGAGATAAGACTTATATCATTCTTCATGTTTTTTTAATGCCTACAAAATAAAATAAAGTTAAAACGAAGTATTACTATCCCTTTAAGTGTACATTTGCTGCCAATTTGCTTAGTGTAATATTGTAAGAAATGGTCAAGATTATTATTTAATGCACACTATTAACCCCATGGATGGAAGTCCAAGGGATTAACCCTTTCAATGCCATATGCTTATCCAAAGCATTGCGTTTCAATATGTTGAGTAGCTCTCTGGCTCTCAGAGGTAAGTGTGTTCTAGATTGCTGGCAGTCATGAGCTCATGAGGTTCTAAATCTGAAATGTCTTAAATATGACCAACCTCAGCAATGTGGTATTCAGTTGAGCTACTGGTGAAAACAGAAGCCGGAATGAAAGTATGGCAAGTATAATTTAAAAATAAATATATAATAGTGACTGTTAGCTGTGTATTTGAGAAGTGCCGTATCTCCTTCAGAAGATGTGCCTGAATAAATTGCTCACAGGCTAAGAATGCTTTCCCAGAGGCTGGTCACCATGGTGTATAAGGTGCTTGGCTTGTTCACCTCTAGAAAAGTATGCAGTTCAACTTGATTGGTAGGTTTAGGGTCCAGCTATGCAAATATATCTACCGGGAACAACAGAAGATTGGTGGTGGGGGGGGGTAATTTATTGTGAAGATTTTCGACACCCCATTCATTACAACCTTCCAAATGGTCAAAGAGTGAAACTTGCTTTAGGTGCTGTTGCAGGGGGCATGGCTGATGTGTGAGGTATTGCAAATAATTTTTCGGTTAAATTTATGACCTCTTGAATTACTACCTGTGTGACTGAATAAGTAATTTAGAGCAAGATCAAATGTATTTTATTTACACCGGCTAACTATTATAAACACTTGCTAAAGATTAAACATTAATGTGAGTATAGACATATATATATACACACACCACACAGTCTGATTCCCCTAAACACAGGGACACCAGGGTGAGAAAGAGGGACAGAGGGATTTGGGTCTGAGTGGTACTGTCCCTCCTAAAGAGGGATGCATTTTGTACATTATCAGCATATGTATGAAAACAAAAGGAACAATTTTGCTCCATAGGAGACGAACATTCCCAACCCTTTGAGAATGAGAGGGATGCCCAGTGCATTGCAGCACAATGTGTTGGGCACCCCTTTGGTACTGAGAGGGTTAAATGGGGGGCTTTAGCATCATGAATGTGTGAGATGTCTCCAACGCATTGCAATGTGATGTAGTTTTCTCCCAGACTTGTCACTTGTGCATTCAGCTTTTGTTTTTGTCTGACTCCTTTAACCCTTTCAGTGCCAGAGGTGTCCTCGAAGCAATACGTTGCACACCCCCTCTGGTACTGAAAGGGTTAATTCCCTGCAGCCTCCATTCTTAGGTTTTCTAAGGCGTTCCTTGTGCATTATTTTTGTTGTGTATGTGTGTTCGTATGCATACATTTCAGCCTTCCGCTTCTGACTTTAAAATTTAACACTTTGAGTGCCAGAGTGCAGAGCAATGCATTGCGTACCCCCTCTGGCACTCAAAGGGTTAAGAATATTGTGACCTTGGCAACCATATGGCTTCTATTTCCCTGTGTGCCTCTAGCTTTTCACGCAAGCGAGGAGCCTGATTGTACTAATCAGTGTTTGTGTATCTACTTGCATAGAAGTAGGTCATTATACAAAGAAACCCGGCACTATTGAAGCTTTAGCTCTTTATGTCAAAGCATGACTTCATGCACAAAAAATGTGGAGAAGAAAAGGATGTTTACATTTGTCTTCAGTTTCCATGGTCTTTTTTTTCTTCCAACCCTTTGAATGCCTCAGAGGTGTGCGGAGCAATGCTTTGCGCATGCCTCTGGCACTCAGATGGATCAATCTACATCTTTGCAAATCAATAAAAACTGGTAACATTTTGTAATTTGGCTTTAAAAAAAAAACATTAAACTTAAGTGGATTTCTCCCCTTTCCTCACAACCAACCATACATGTTTTTTACATTTTCACCCTTCTTGGATCAGAGATCTACAGTGCATTGCAAAGCAATGTGTTGTACACTCTTCTGATCTTTAAAGAACTAATGGCGCGATGCAAGAAACATGCGCGATCGCTATTTCCTGTGTGAAAACTATTAGGCAATAGGTTTGCACATGATCTTGATTTTTTCATGTGCAAATCAACAAAATTAGCGAACAGTTGTGCATATTTATCTTTTTTGTGGGCTTGGCCAGGATTAACGAATCTGTGTGAGTGGACTAGCGAATGTGCTATTGCGAATGAATTTATAGGTCTGTGTAGTGTTGTAAAAAATCTTCTTCTTTTTTTTTTTTTTTTTTTTTTCTTTTTTTAATGCTCAATTCAAAAAGTGCTCGGTATTCAGCTTCCTGGATTAGAACATGCGCAAAATCCATCTAGGCACAAAAATGCCTTTAGCAGCTGCAAACGTTTCTTGCATCATGACATAAATCCTTTGATACTACACACCTCACTCAAAGCAATGCAGTGGAGAACTCTAGCGCTACAGGAGTTAAATAACATTGGTGGGGATTTTAATTTCTTATACCATATTTATATAGCTTATTTTCTCTTGGGATTGTGAATTTTTCTGTTTAACAATGAACTGTACACACAGCATTTTGTGTGCCGCCCCCCCCCCTTTCTTATTGCTCAATATATTACATTTGATGCTACAAAGTAATCTGTGCATATTTTTTTTTTACCATTTAGCACACCAAAGAGAAAATGTTACGGATCATATTTTCAGTTTAAACTTTTAAGGGACATGGGGTGTACAACTCTGAACTATGCATTGAACAGTATTCTGGTCCTTAAGGGGTTAATCATGTTAAGCAGTATTATGTAATCCTATAAGGGTACTCTTGCTTTAGTAGTTTGTGTGCAAGAGGAAAAAAAACATGTTTGCCCACTTAAAATCGGTAGTAAAAATGTCAGGGACTTCTTCGTTTGAAGAGGTCTCCGCTTTAGAGGATATGGACTATGTCCATATTTTTGTGTTTAGGCCAGTGAAATGGACTTTAAACTGATAGTAATGTTTCACAAAAACAGTAGCTCCAATAAATCTTCATAGTATTTGAGCCATAGAGAGTGTTATTTCATTACTGTGAGCGTTGTAGTCCAAGAGTAATTGAATGATGGTTTCCCCCTCCCACCCCTTTTACCTAGTGTAAGCCCCCCTCTCCTCAGATGTGGAATCCAGCCCACAGACCAGACAGCTTACAGCAAGGAACAATCTTCTTCCTATGAGAACAATGAAAGCCCTGCCCCCTTGACAGATTTTTCAGTTTTTTCCCTTATCTTAATTGAAGATTGGCCCTCTCTGCAATCCACCTGGACACACCCTGCTGCTCTAAGCTGAGCAGTGTTATATCAGTAAAAGGGGCGGGAGGGGGATACATTATCATTGAATTACTCTTGAAGTACAACTCTGACAGAATTGAAATAACACACAAGGCCCAAATACTATGATGATTAATTAGAGCTGCTTTTATTATGAAACATTACTATCCCTTTAATCCAGATGTATTATGATTGTATTTCGTGAGCCAGTAACCATACCAGTGTACATTTTATTTTGTGTTCAGGACAGAAAAACACAAATATTAATGGGCATCACTTGGTTCTTCTAAAAAGCAGGCAACGTGGATAAAACCCTAAAGGACTATATATTAACCCTTTGAGTGCCAGAGAGGTATGCAACACATTGCTGTGCAATGCATTGCATACTCCTGGCACTTAAAAGGTTAAAACATTTTTTTATTAAAGGGATATTAATACTTTGTTAAAATCTCTATGTATGGGGGGGACTTTAAATGCTACAAGTACACAAACTATGACGTTTTGAGACATGGGAAGTAGCTTATTCTAATTCTGTTAATATCTACAAATTTAGAGATTTTTATAACCAAGTATTACTATCCCTTTTAACTGGAGTTATTCCAGAGTAAACGAACTTCACTATAGGGGCAAATGTTCCTGTTCTAACAAATAGTTATTTTAGTACGTTGGATGTTGGAGAAGTCTCCAGTGCTTTGCAAACTAACGCACTGCAGACTTCTCTAACATCCTCTACTCAAGTTCATGGGAATGTAGAATTCTCTCCCCATGGAGCAGTTGGCTTACTCCAGAATAACTCCCAGTTGGTGTGTATGTATGTATGTATGTATGTATGTATGTATATGTGTGTATATATATATATATATATATATATATATATATATATATATATATATATATATATATAATAATATGTGTATGTATGTAACTATAGAATAGTTATTTGAGCTTTTCTGGGGCCTTTATATTCACAAATGATCATTTGGAAACTGATTTTTAATTTTAAAGCGATAGTAATACTTCGTTTTAACTTTATTTTATTTTGTAGGCATTAAAAAAACATGAAGAATGATATAAGTCTTATCTCTCAAACCTTTATGGTTTACGAGATATTCACAAGCAAAAGTATCTCCCCCCCCCCCCCCCGTTCAGCGAGATCAGATGGGAGGTGCCCAGGTAGACTGCAGAGAGGGACAATCTTCAATTAAGATAAGGGAAAAAGCTGAAAAACTTGTTAAGGGGGGGGGGCAGGGCATTCATTGTACTCATAAGAAGAAGATTGTCCCCTTCTGTTATTTGTCTGGTCTATGGACTGCATTCCACATCTGAGAAGAGATGGCTTACACTAGGTAAAAGGGGCGGGAGGGTAAACTTTGCTTGTGAATATCTCTCAAACCATAAAGGTTTGAGAGCCAAGACTTATTGTTCATGTTTTTTTAATGCCTACAAAATAAAATAAAGTTAAAACAAAGTATTACTATTTCTTTGAGTAAACTTTTCATATTGCGTTGGCACTGTTTTGTAGCAAAAACAGGAACATTCGTTGAAAATAAATTGAATGGATGAATACAATAGGTCTATGCATAATCTCTTCACTCATTTTTTTTGTAATGTTATTCACCACACCACCCTATGATCCATTTACCAGAACTCTAGCACTGTATTCTTCACTTGACCCTTATGTACTCTGTATGTCTCCCATTACCACTTTAGATTGTAAGCTATCAGGCAGGGACCTCGCACCCAATGTTTCATTCTACAGAGTACTTGTAACACTGTATTGTCTAAAGCCTTAAATTGTAGAGTGCTGCGTACACTTGTGGCGCTATATAAATAAACATATTGTTTGTTTGAATAAGACAGCTGCAAGCAGTGGGAGTACCTTTGTTTTACTCACCAGAAAAGGTCCAACAATGTCGTGGTGTTTTATAAAACATACTATTCCTGTAACAATTTTAAAACAGATGTTAATATTTATAATAACTGTTGCTGACCTTTTCATTTTAATAAATATTTTTAGTTCATAGAGCCTTAAATGTCACTTAAGGTGGTAAATAACTAAAATATGTAGAGCAGCCTAGTCCTTTAGTGTGTGTTGTTTGCTAGCAAAATGTAGCTCCTTTCCCGTAATTCTGCAGTTCTTTTGTCCCATCTGGTCAGTCTTCTAGTATTCTTTGATGGTCTTTAAAGACACAGTAATACTTTATTACTATCCCCCATAGTGTACATATTTGTAAAATAATTTAATAGCCCCCAGGTTCATCTCTCAAACCTTTATGGTTTGAGAGATAACCGAAGGCAAAGTTCCCCCTCCTTCCCCCTTCCCTGAAGTCAGCGTTGTACTGACTGCAGGGGAAGTCTGTCGTATGACAGGCTTGCGGCTCTGCAGCTGAGCCGAGATCCCGTTAGTGAAAAATAATTTCACTGAAACTGTCTACATGTGCTTGGTTTGTAAGCACATGGAGAAGACCGTTTCAGTGAAATAATTCTTTGTCACTAACGCGATCGCAGCTCTGCTGCAGAGCCACCTGATGAAAGTCAGATCGGATATCCCTGCAGTCAGTACAACGCTGACTTCAGGGAAGGAGGAGGGGTGAACTTTGCCTTCAGTTATCTTTCAAACCATAAAGGTTTGAGAGATGAACCTAGGGACTATTAAATTATTTTACAAATATGTACAATATGGGGGATAGTAATAATAAAGTATTACTATCCCTTTAACATCGTGTCTAAAGAAATGTAGGATGTATCAAGGGTGTTATCAGTTCTCATAAGAATTGACAAGAATACAGTTGTCAAACTAATGCATATTTGTCACATATAAAAAGAATACAGTGCTAATTTATAGCTACTTATAATGGTAAACCAGATAAAATAAAATGGTGTTTAAAGCAGAACTATCACACAATTAGTTACCACCAAATCATCATGCATGTAACGATACCCATATCCATACTCGTATAATCCTGAATAATTCTGGCATTATTGAGAAATCCAACTCCTTCTGAGATGAACAGGCAGACATCTGCGCAGACATCATGCAGAAGACATCTGTTTGCCTGTGCTGTCCATCCCAGTCTCTTCTAGGAGGCGCTGCATTGTACCTTAAGGTACACGAAGTGACTGACAGCACAGGAGCATAGATGGCTGTACAGCAAGATACCTGCCCTTGTGTGTCTCAGAACAAGTTGAATTTCTCAAACTCCGGATTTATTCAGGATAATACTAGTATGGATAGAAGTATCGCTATGCGCATAATGGTTTGTGGGTAACTTTAATTTGCTTTAGCCAGTTCTAACAGAACCATAACTACCACATTTGTAAATTGAGCAAAGTACATAGGCACATGTACACACGCAATCACACTAGAAGTTGAAAGCAAAGTTATTTTGGATCTTTGGAATGCAATTTTGTGATTAATAACTCGTTTGTTTAGGAAATTTATCATTCAAATGCCTCCTCTCTCTTTTTCTAGGGGGAAATTTGCAGTGGTTAGAAAATGTGTGGAAAAGGATACTGACAAAGAGTTTGCAGCAAAGATCATGAGAAAAAGAAGGAAGGGCCAGGATTGTCGCATGGAGATAATTCACGAAATAGCGGTTTTGGAACTGGCTAGAGGCAGCCCATGGGTCATCAAACTACACGAGGTCTATGAGACGGCTACAGAAATGATCCTTGTTCTAGAGTAGTAAGTACAACAATTTAATTACAATTGGTTTCCTAGAACATGGCTGGTCACTAGCAAAATGGTTTCAAACTTGCCTTAACCCCTTAATGACCGGCCGCTCAGGCACGTTGCGGTCATTAAAGGACCACTCGGAGCATTTTTTTTATTATTATTATTATTATGTGCCCATCCGACTCGGGGCTCCCCATATGGCGTGCAGCCGCGCAGGGAGCCCTGAAATCCATAACGGTCTTGGTACGTCATGGATCGTTTAGTCACTTTTACCCATGACGTACCAGGACTGTCAAGGGTTGTTAAGGGGTTAAAATCTGTTTTATGGTCTTATTGTTGTGACCTTGATTCAATGGTTCTGAACAGAACCAACTAATACCATCCTTGCCTTGTGTATTGAGGCCTAGAGCGTTGTGCAACTCATTGCTTTGCAATGTGTTGACACCTGTTTTGGTCTTAAAGTACTTAAATAAACTTGTTACTTTTGTAGAGTTCTGTGTGGTGGATTTTTGTGAGCAGGTAATTTCTACCGAATTCTGGTATGTCTGTTGGTTAATACTGATAAAACGATGTTTGACAAGTACATACATCTGAAGCCAGACAGAGTGGGACTTCAGCTGATTTCTTCAGTCCTTTCAGAAAGGCCAGAACTAATGCACATATTCACTGATCCATTTGACTTCTGTAAGCTCTGTTCAGTTCACACTTTGTCTGTAGGCACCCGGATAATACCGATTCTTGCTGTGGAAATTGCAGTATTTACATTGGTAATGATTCTAAAGTCAAAAGTATTAGCATTACTTTTCTCTCGGCTATTGCAATGCTGTAGTAGGGTGATTGGTATAAAAGAAAAGTATGGATTGCCTCCTGGTTATGTAAAGGGTGGCTAATAAGGGCAAAGTGAGGCAAGCTTGGCGGGGGGGGGGGGGTGTATTGTTGACCCCTATGGCTTTCCCAGGCTAGGTGAATGGCTGTAGTTCGGGAAGACGTTCCGTAAGATGTGTACAGCCCTAGAAAAATCTACCCCACAGGAATGAGTTTGTAACTGGGGAGGAGGGGTGTAAAATGTGGCCAGGTTAGTGGGATGGTTTCTGGAGGCAAGAGTAGTAATAAATGGAAGGGTGCATTATTGCATTGTAGCTTAGTACAGTAGTTTGAATATTTATAACAAGCAGTTAATGTAGAGAGAGACGAATGTGGTGGTTAATTTTCCTCGCTTGTCTCATAACTATCTTGATAGAAGCATTCAAAATGGATTGCAATAGTGGAGATCAGTCGGGGGCCGGGTTAAATGGCACCAAAATAAACAGTAGAACTTGTTTTTGTTGTCTTTTGTGAGCAAATGACATGAAATTTATGGGAATTCAGCATGATTTTGCAAGGGTTGGGATCTAAGATGTAAGAAACAAGTCTGAATTGACTACAAAACAAGCTCAGGACGGGTTTTTGTGGACAGGGAAAGTTCAGTTTTTGATTGAGATTATTGGCAACAAAGACATCCAAGTAGTAACTGCAACTAGAGTTGCTGACTGAGTGAGTGATATCACTGGTGGAAAGATTCTTTGGGTCTCAGCCACATAAAGATTGAACTGAAACATGTAGATTACATAGAGAGGAAGTGTAGACAGAAAGGGACCCAAAAGAGAACATACTCCTGCTGATAAGTGGATTGGAGACTAAGTTACTGGGAAAGAGTGGCTCAAAAGAGGATGTGAAACTTAATGAGGCATACTTCCATAATGGTGCAGGACACTTCAGCTGTTGGACAGTAACTCCCATTCTCCTGTTAGGGCCAGAGTGCTCAGGTTTTTTTTCAGTCAAGGGCCAGATGATCAGAAATCAATGTGTATGAGTTCCTTTTTAATCGTATGGATGCAGATTCTTTTCTTTAGCACAAATACATGATTTATAAAAAAAAAAAAAAAAAAGTTTCATCTTGAGTCATGCTAAACAGCACAGTTTTCTAGTGAATGGTCCATTGTCATCGTGTGAATGACACTACTGGTATGAAACAGGCTGAATTATTCTTGAACAGTAGGATGTCCATTACTCATGGTAGTGGATAGTATGTTTGGTCACAGGCATGATTCTTCTATGTATGAAGAGGCAGAATTTGCTCCACTCTTAGGAGTAAAGTATGCCAGGAGTCACTGGTGTTTTCTTTAAATGATCAGGTAAAAAGCAATATTTAGAGCAATGTATAAAGTGAAATTCGCAAGGGGATATTTACTGAAAGATTCAAATTAGGATAAATGTAGCTACTCCTATTTACAGTCATTTGAGACCTTCCTGAGGTGGGTTGAAACACCTGTACAACATTTGTTTTGAGGATACCAGATCTGACTTCTTAACTCTGAGTGCCAGAGGGGTACACAGCACATTACAAAACAATGCTTTGCGTACCCCTGTGGCACTCAAAGGTTGTCAATGTGCATTGTGTATGTTTTAATTATTCTGCTGATGCTTTATACAGGGCCAGATTTACATTCTAGGCTCCCCTAGGCAAGGCACTCTGGGCACCCTGAACTCTGACCATGGCCACACTCCACTCCTCACATGACAATGTCACCAGTCTCCTCGACTGTTTCCTGGCACAGAATAAACCTCTGGCCTACAGCAAGCAAGGACATAAAAGCTTTAACCCCTTGGTTGCTAGAGAGAGCTCCAACGCATTGTGGAGCAATGTTAGAGATCTCACTAGCATCCAAGGGGTTAAATAATCCTATATAATCGCTAAAATGTTTGTAACTACGCAGTCATGCGTAGTAGAGACTGCCCATGAAGCGGCTGATACTTCAGAGTGGGGCTCTCCGAAGTATCCGCCACAGCGCTGGCAGTCTCTACTGTGCATGACTGCCCTGCGACCGACTGGCACTGTGGCCCATGTACACGTGCTCTTCAACTAGTAGCCCATAAAGGGGTGTATAAGCTACTGCATGGATACAGAGATTTCTCTGGTCCCACCCACAATTCAGAATATGGGTGTGGCCAGCACAGCTGAGGCAGCCCTCAAAATCTGGAGCTCTAGGCGGTGCCTAATCTGCCTATTGGGAAATCTGGCCCTGGCTTTATATATTAAAGTGATGCCTCTTTAATTTGGTGGTGTTGCTACCTGGGCAGCCTGAGAGCCCTTCAACTATTATTGGACTACAGCTCCCATCATCCTCTGACAGATGATGGCTACTGTAGTTCAGTAATAGCTGGAGGGCCACCGTTGGCCCACCCTTGGGTTAGTAGTCTATAGCAGATGCAAACTAGAAATGCATGCCTTTCATGTGAATAGTATTTGTTCTTTAATCCTTGCTTTGTCATTGTTTGTTTTTTTGATTATTCTATTTATTTTTTCCCTGCATTTCTTTTCACTTGCTGTGTATTACGTTTAGGTTTAAATATTAACAAATCCTTAAACCTGCTACACACACTTCATGCCTTTTGTTGATTATGGTAATTGCATTCTAGTTCCGCTAGAGCTTAATTTAGGCCCCATGTCCCTTTTGACCGATAACTGCTTGAAAGTCATTGCAAGTGTTTCAACTGTATGCGTATATAGCTTTCACGCTATGACGTAGCTGGTATTGGTTGGCTTGCAGTGAATCTGATGTGCTAAAATGATCCAAAGCAGCTTTTGGATGTTCACCAAACTCATTGCATCTTCTGCATAAAAGCAATATGATGCAATTGTGGAGCAAACCAACGGCACCATGAGGAATAAAAAAAAAGTTATTCCCATTAATTTAAACAGGACTTTTTAATCCCCTTGAAAGCAAGAGTGGTCTGCAGTGCATTGTTTCACAAGCTGTAGGAGACCTCTCTAGGGGTGTTTGTTAATATTTCTCTCTATAATGTTAAATGTGTAACTTTTTTACTGTAAACTCTCCAGCACATATTTGCAAACAAGATACATCTGTATTCTTAGTAAAACAGTTTATAAATAAAAATACATACTAATCTTAACACTTAAATCTCTATATCTAAATGCTTCACTGCCTCCATACCAGTTCTCAAAGACAGTCTGAAATCTTAAAGGGATAGTAATATTTCATAATAAAAGCAGCTCTAATTAACCATCATAGTATTTGGACTTTGGAGAGTGTTATTTCAATTCTGTCAGAGTTGTAGTTCAAGAGTAATTCAATGACAAAGTATCCCCTTCCCGCCCCTTTTACTGCTATAACACTGATCAGCCAGATCAGAAGGGAGGTGCCCAGGTAGATTGCAGAGAGGGACAATCTTCAATTAACCCTTTGAGTGCCAGAGGGGTACGGAATCCATTGCAAAGCAATGCATTCCGTACCCCTCTGGCACTCAAAGGGTTAAGATAAGGGAAAAACATGAAAAGCTTGTCAAGAGGGGCAGGGATTTCATTGTTTTCATAGGAATAAGAGTGTCCCCTTCTGTTATCTATCTGGTCTATGGACTGCAGTCCAAATCTGAGAAAAGATGGCTTACACTAGGTAAAAGGGGTGGGAGGGGAAACTTTGCTTGTGAATATCTCATAAAGGTCTGAGAGATGAGACTTATATCATTCTTCATGTTTTTTTAATGCCTACAAAATAAAATAAAGTTAAAATGAAGTATTACTATCCCTTTAAACTGTCAACTGATTTCAATGAACCAGTTAAGGACATGTAAAACTAGGCACTTGAAAGGTTTTGCATTATGAGACGTTACCAGTTTTAGTGCACCTATGCAAACTGTGTGTGGTGGTTTCTGTTGGGTACATTTGGTACCATGTGTAAAAATATATTGCCTATCATTTTCTTTGCAAAATATGAAAGATTTCCTATATGCTGACCCTTATTGTTTGCATGCAAAGTTATCATAAAGTAACCCTGAATCAGTTTTGCTAGTTCTCCCCCTGTTGGTGTTGGTTTCAATTGTAGATCATGACAACTATGATATTGTATTTATAACTTGCTATCATGCAAAGCCATGAGTTGGCCCTTGCAGGGCCCTGGTATGTATAATTTGTTTATTTTCTGTATTTTATTGTACCCTTTAAAGTGTTCGCTATATTAGCGGAGTAGATAACCTCTCCAGAGCAGGATGTAGGGCTACTATAAACCGTATTGGAAGATCTGCTCTGATGGAGGTCATCCAGGGGACACCCAGAAAACCTGAAATAGAACATGTGTATATATAGTGTAAAAAGTTCAATACAAATATATATTCAGAATGCCCAGGGTTTACCCTTGTGGTCAGTACCAAACATGCCAGGGGGATGTGTTCCTGCTAGGAGTTACAAAAACAGCCACTATGCAATCAGTTATTATATTATTATTATTATTATTATTATTATTATTTATTTATATAGCTCCAACTAATTCCGCATTGCTGTACAATTGGGAATAGACGTACAGAGGTATTAAATAGTACAATCAGATGTGGAGAACAGGAGGATCAGAGGGCCCTGCTCGTGAGTTAGACCCAGCATGTTTGGTGTACAGATATTATCATAGATATGAGGAATATGATTATTATAACATTATAGAGGTGTACTGTGGGCTGCATGTTTTGGGAAGATTTTTCAGTTAGAACTCTGCAGTAAGATTCCTGACTGGTCTGATTGAGTGGGCTGTAAATGGTCAGGCTGGGCCCCTGACCCTCCCAGGTAACACCCAGGGGGTCTGGCCTCTTAGAAGCAACTGTGGACTTCTATTTAATATGGGTTTTTGGATAAAAACAGTGAATTTCTTTGTAACATCTGAAGGGAGAAATAACATCTGAAGTTCCCAAGGACTCTTAAAATACCGGTAATTGTATTTAAGGATTTCTGGTTTCTCCCATTTTATTTTATGGACTGTTTTGCCGATGTGTAATCTTTATTTGTGGATGTCCTTTATTTATGTATTTTTGTAACCAGCACTGTGAAGCCTTTTTTCAGATTAAATGTTCAATTAATCAGCTCTTGTCTCTGTTCTCTAATATGAACTCACTACTCTGAAGGAAGATCGGTTAGAACATGCTACTGAAGGGTTAAGTCTAAATGTTTGATTATTAAGATGATTTTATACTGTTATTCTGTTGTGTTTGGGTTAACCTAAGACGCCCAGATATAAAGTCTTGGTGGCAGCGAATTGTAGTACTGGGGTGATAGTGCAGGAGGGATTTCAGTGGTTAATTTGGTGGTTGCTAGGAATAGTAACAGGTAACCAGGGGTCTGGTTTTGTTAACCCTTTCCCTCCCACACTCTCCCCATTGTCTCAGCAGGACCTATAGCCTTCGCCTGTGACACTTGCCTTATAATTGCTTCTAAAAACACTGTACACTTTTTTTTTTTATATTTTTACACTTTTTTGTGGTGTGGGCAGTCACTTTGGTCATGCCCCTGTTCCTTTAAATGTGCACCCTGTGACTGATACACAACGTGCATGTAAAGGTCAGCTACTGTCCTCCATTGTAAGCTGCCATATTGCAATGAGTTTATTGGTCATTTTAAATGAAGAGAGCTAATTGGACTGGCTTCATTCACTGCTAGGAGACTAGACTACATGCTGTCATTAAAGGGAAGATTGGTGGGTGGGTGTGTTTGTGGGGGTGGGTGTGTTTGTACCCAAACGGATGTGATTTAGAAATGCTGGCTAATCGTTAAAGGGATAGTATTGGATTATTTTAACAAAATGTAATCTTGTAGATAATAAAAAAATAAATAAAAAATAAATCAAACAATGGCAGTCCGAGCTCTCAAACCTTTATAGTTTGAGAGAGATTCTCAGCTAAAGTTCCCCCTCCCTCCCCTTGCACTGACGTCAGCGCTGTACCTGACTGCAGGAGATTCTGGTCCCGGGACCGGCCGGAGGCTCTTTAGCAGAGCCAAACTAGCGATATTTAAAAGTTCCTCACTTCTCCCCCTCCCAACTGCCACTCTATGCAAATGAACTAGAACAGTCTTTCAGAAACCTACTAATAAATGAAGGTAGATATTACATAAATATTGCTTGTTTATGTACAGTCTCATGTTTGTAGTAATCTTTGAAGTCTGCCTGTAGGTCTCACCACCTCACAACAAACAATAGGCTTCAATATACCTGTCCTTATCCGCTTGTAAACTGAAACAAGTATCTGTGGATGATGACAGATCAAATGTAATAAACCGCTGTATCTATATACCGGACTTCCATGTGAAGGACACATTCATAGTAGTCAACCTTACGTATATAATAAGAGCCACTTCAAGCGCAAGGAATAGTTTCCTTTAATGTGGGGTAGTCAATTGCTGGACCTCCAGCTGTTGGGCACTAAATCTCCATCTTCCCAACTGGTTTAGTCTTAGTTATAGGTCCAGCATTTGACTACCTCTTCATTAACCCACTGAGTGCCAGAGGGGTATTCAACAAATTGCTTTGCAATGCATTTGATACCCCTCTGGCACTCAAAGGGTTAAGGGCTGCAGTAGGACCGTTCTGCACATTTATTGAGTCTGCTTCATTTTTAGTATTTGGTTTGTAAAATCCATTTGGTTTGGTGCTACACAAACATGTCATCACTCTGGATCTTAACACAGAAAAACAGACTCCTCTCCTATTCAGTTGTGTTTCCATGTGTGAGCCCAGGAGTGGAGAAAAATGTAAAGAAGTTTGATGCTAGACAAAAAAAAAAAAAAAAAATGTTGTAGCAATAGATTAAAAGGACATTTCCTTTTTATTCTGACTTTGTATAAATGAAGATGAAAATATTTAGCAGTTAGACACTTATTTTCCTGTCAGGGAACTAGGAATTTGTTTCCAGAGTTTTCAGTTGTGTACTGCAAAAGAAGATATATTTTTACAATGTTGTTGCTGTCTTTCTGCATCTCTGAGCGATATGCGTGTGAAAAGGGCAAGCATTTCTCCATTATTTTTTTTTTTTTTTTTTTTTCACTTTTTAGTCTTTTATTACACCCTGCTTTCACAGTCCCATAAAGAAATCTTTCTGGAAACACACAGACACACACGTCCAGTTAAAGAAAAAAAAATGGGTATAGGCAATGGAAATCCTTGCCCAAGGATGTGGTAATGGCAGATACAATGGATACATTTAAGAGCAGATTTGTTGCATTTCTTTATACAGGGTTTTATGGCGTATTAGTGGGCAAAACAGGAAGTTTCGATAAACACTAACTTGTTTGACTTACAAAATTCTCATAGTTATGAGGCAAAGGTTGAACTTGATGGACTTGTCTTTTTTTCACCCTAATTTACTATGTAATGGTGGAACTGTTCCTTTGGAGTCCTGCCTCCTGGGATTTTTCTGTCACTCCTTGAGGCTTTCTTAATATTCATGTGTGCTGTTAATTTTCTTGATGGTATGGGATTGTTATTTATTATGCTGTTTATGCATTTTGTTTTAATTCTCTCAAAACACTGCTCCCAAAAAAAGGGGCAGTCACAGTAAAGATATGGGAACAAGAACCTTTGTTTGGCACTTCAAGCTCCCATAGGTCACCATTTTAACAACTCTGGCCTAAATTATATGCATTCTTTTGTATCATAGAAGAATGCGACACATGCTGTCATTCTAGGGATGAGAGGCCTCTGCAATGTAGGCCTCTTCCAGTCAACATCCTGATGTCTGTGACCTGCTATGTAAATGAAGATGTTGCCAGTTGTTTGTGTAAACATCTTGGTACATATCCTACAAAAGATATTTGGCAAATAGAATTCTGACTATTGAAGTATTTCAGAGAAATCAATGGTTTGCTTATTAGAGATGGGAGATGTAGTCCAGCATCTAACTAACAGCCATATGTTGCCAACCCCCATCCTCATGCTTTTTATTTATCTATTTTTCTTATGTACTTCTCACTTCATTTAAGAATTCCATATGTCTCAGCAACTTCATGACCATTTACACTGACCTAATACTGCTTATGTAGAGGAGTAATAATAATTACCAGACCTCTGTTCTTCAACCAGACGGATTCTGACATTTTATTGTAAAAATATACTCGTCCTGAGGCCAAGCCAGATGGGAGGTGAGGTTGTTATTGAAGAGTACTGTCCCAGTGGAATCTCAACCATTTCCTTTTCCAATTGATTAAGGCTGAACATTAGCCTTTCCTAGATCTTTTAAAAGGCAATTTCTTTTTTGAAAGGAACATCTTTTCCATGTTTTAACGACCATTTATTTTAACAAGAAATAGTTGTTTGCATGCCTTTTTTGTCTTATTCTGATTTGGTTAAAAAAAAAAAAGTCTATGAAAAGTAGAAGCAATAGTTATGCTTTTATACAAATTACTTAAATATTACAAATCAAAATATTTATTATGATTTGAAGCTTGCAGAACAAAAATGGCCAAAATATATATTGCAGGGTGATTTAACCTGGCCTTTTTCTGGCTGGATGTGCACATGTTAGAGCTCATATACTATGGGTGTCCAGTATGCAGCCTTTGGACCAGATGTGGCCTGACTGACTGCAGGGTCTGGCCTGCCTGAGATTTTTTTAATAAAACAGTTAACTAACTTAGCTGAAATAATAGGCCAATAGGTCTTTATCTCTTTACTACTGCTACTGTTCTGTTGAGAATAGCTGTCTGTTAAAGGGTTATTAACAAATCCTTTAAGTGTATTACATTGAGTCTTCTTTAAAGGCATAGTAATACTTCGTTTTATATTTATTTTATTTTGTAGACATCAAAAAAACACGAACGATATAAGTCTTATCTCTCAAACCTTTATGGTTTGAGAGATATTCACAAGCAAAGTTTCCTCTCCCGCCCCTTTTACCTGCTGTAAGCCATTTCTTCTCAGATGTGGAATCTGGTTGCAAGACCAGACCGATAACAGAAGGGGAAAGCCCTGCCCCCCTTGACAAGTTTTTCAGGTTTTTCCCTTATCTTAATTGAAAATTGTCCCTCTCTGCAGTCTACCTGGGCATCTCCCTTCTGCTCTGGCTGAGCAGTGTCACATCAGTAAAAGGGGCAGGAGGGGGATACTTTGTCATTGAATTACTCTTGAACTACAACTCTGTCAGAATTGAAATAACACTCTCCAAAGCCCAAATACTATGATGAGTCCCCCCCCCCCCCCGATTCCAGACTCCCCGAACGGTGTGCAGCCGCTGGGGGAGCCCGGAATTCTATGACTGTCATAGTACGTCATGGGTCGTTAACTCAGATAGGCCCATGATGTACTATGACTGTCAAGGGTCATTAAGGGGTTAATGGTGCAAGAGCGTGCATCAGGGTTTTTGTAGTCCATCAAATATGCTGAATCGAGATGTGGCCCCCTGAGCCCAAAAAATAGTCCACCCCTGTTCTTGAAAGATGCGTGGTTTTTATTGTACAGCACCCAGCCAGATGTGTGTTTCAGGACATCTCTGCTTGTCCTCAAATGCCTTAATCAGATGGGATGTTTTGATTTAGTTTAAGCAGAGATATCCTTAACCCACTGAGTCCCAGAGGGCTGGAACACCCCCTGAAACTTGAGGGTGATAACCTGATATGTTGGCAGCTTTCCAAGACCAGTGTTAATACAGCTGATCTGTGGCACATTATTTGGCCTGTGGGCCTGATCGGCAGGATAGCCATTGTTTCAAACATGATGACATGGGCTAAAGACCTGACCATTTACACCCTATTAACATGTTATCTTGTAAAACCCACACACTGTAATTTATCAGTCAGGGCCCTCAATAACTTCATATATCTGATTTGCAGCATTAGAGGGGATCTATCACCCCTTTTCAAGTCTTAATAGGCAGGTTATATAGTGCATATATGTAATATTGTATTTTTATTTATTTATTCATTTTAATTGCTGTTTGGCTGAAATTTAATGATTAAATACTGCCCTGAGCCCTACTTCTGGACAGACTGCGGTGACCTGCTCTGTACTGCAGTCTGTCACTCTTGCTGTGCTCCCCTACCTCTACCCAGCATCCTCCAATGACAGACGCTTTCTGCCTGTAAGCTGGAGGGATCTCATTGGCCGTTCTCCTATTACCTCTCTAAAGAATAGCGATAAATGTCCAATTGGATGCATTTTCTCTTCACATGGAACTCTGAATGTTCTATGAATGTTCTACATCCTTTTTTTTTTTTTTTTTTTTTTTTTTATATATAAACAATTGCAGAAATAGCTTTATTTTAACCTTGTTTGAGTGCCAGTGTGAGCGGTGTGGTGTAATGCATTGCTTTATCCCTCTTGGTCTATATAGCTTGGAAAATGGTGAACCTAGGTTTTTGAAGGGTTCAGCAATGCTACCTAAAGCTGTATTTGCTGTAATATGCAATTAGCATGTGTTCCCATGTGTCCAGAGAATAAAGCATGCTTTGTGGAATACACTTTGTGCCTTGGATTTCTCCCCAGTCCTCACACACCAAACAAAAACAATTTGTGAAAGAAAACTTTATACCACTAATGGCGTTTGAAGCACAGGGAAAAGCAGCGTGCTGCTGCTAGGCACATCCTGGTTCACTGCTTGTGGGGCCCAGCATAAGTGTTCAACTGCCTAGTTTAGTGTAGTAATTACCCGAGAGCAGCTCAGCAGTTTAATAACACAGGCTGCTTCCCAAGGCTGTTCATTGCCTTTAGTCAGTTTGCATGTAACATAACCCCAGTTTGTGATGGAAATAATATAATCAATGAGATTTGGTTTTTTTATACGATGAACACTTTGAGGAACAAAGTGGCATGCAACACATTTCTTTCCAATGTATTGTACATCCGTCTGGTCCTCAAGAGGCTAACTTTAATAAAGACAGCTTTTAGCTATTGAAATGTGTTAACCCATTAAGTCCACCTGATCCGGTGGAGGGTGGTCGTTAAGGACCATGACACATGTGACTCTTTAAAAAGGGGTGATTTAAAGGGATAGTAATGTTTCATAATAAAAGTAGCTCCAATTAATCTTCATAACGTGGGCCATGGAGAGTGTTATTTCAGTACTGTCAGAGTTGTAGTTCAAGAGTAATTGAATGATAAAGTAACACTGCTCCACGTCAGAGCAACAAGACTGTCCAGATGGATCGCAGAGAGGGACAATCTTCAGTGAGCATAAGGAAAAACCTGTCAAGGGAGGCAGGGTTTTCCTTATGCTAACAGTAAGAAGATTGTCCCTTACTGTGACCTGTCCGGTCCCAGGACCAGATTCCACATCTGAGGGGAGGTGATTTACCCTAGGTAAAAGGGGCAGGAGGGGGGGGAATACTTTATCATTCATACTCTTGATCTACAACTCTGACAGTATTGAAATAACACTCTCTGTGGTCCAAATACTATGAAGATTAATTGAAGCTGCTGTTTTTGTGAAACATTTCTATCCCTTTACCTATTTCGGTGCCAGAACAGTATGTAACACATTGCTCTGCTATGTGTTGCATACCCCTCTGGTACTTAAAGGGTTACTCAAAGAATCCATAACTCCTAATATGGACGCGTCAAGAGAACCGAAACATATTTTGGACAAATGGTGTCAAAATACTGATCTTTGAAACAAGTGAATATGTGAGTATAATATATGCTATGCGCAGGGTTCGTGTTTAGGTAAGTTGCATGATGTCTCTCAGGATTGGTGTTTTCAATTTTAACACTGATTGCCAGAGAGGTATTGAACAGATTGTTTTGCAATGCATTGGATACACTTCTGGCACTCAAGGGGTTAATTTGGGGACTAGTGGATCCCTCCTGTCTTAGCTATGCGTCCTATTTTCACCATTTGAGTGCCAGAGGGGTACACAACACATGGCAAAGCGTTGCCTACACCTCTGGCACTCAGAGGGTTAATAAACATCACTGTTACTAGTGACAATCATGGTACATAATGTAGTGTACTCAACTGTGTTTACATTTGCACAATTACTGATTATTGCAAGAGAAGTTTTTAAAAGGCCTAGTACATGACACTGTTTTAACTGGCTTTCCTAGCTTGTGTTTGCTTGTATTTACTCAGTTATTTGAGTAAATGAAAATGAACAAACTCAGTACATATTGGAAAAGCTGTATATTCTACAGGTTCCTGCTGTTTGCATTAGTCTGTGGGACAGACATCTATATAAATGGACTAGTGGACATTTTCCAGTCCTTTAGGTCCCCACTCACTCACTGCAGAGTCCGTTTTTAGCTTTTAATATGAAGCATCCGTAATCCATTAGCGAGCAGTATATAATAGGACTCGCTCAAAATGGGGTGCCTTGGCATGGCAAGTGAACTGAAACGTGTTTTTGGCAAAAATTAGACACAACCCTCATTTTTGAAACCAGTGAATTAATATGTGGGTATAGTATATGCTATGCACTAGTGTCATATTTGTTTTATACAAATCAATGTAGGGTTTTCTTCCTTTTGACCTGTATGTGTGTATATGCATGTATTAGGTGTTTTTACATCTGTAAGTTTGGTTGTTTTTCTTCAATGAAACCTCTTAATTTTTGCCTTTGTTGAAGATAATTTCTTCAGTCATTCTTGGATATCATATCCATGCATGTGGACACAACAGATGCTGACATTTTTTTTGTTAAACAGAAGCAAAGACAGTGCCTGAACCTACTTAACCCATTAAAGGGGAACACTTACCTCCAATAAACTGCTTCTTAATTAAGTCTTCCATGGTAATACTTGTTGAATCCAGATTTTGCTTTAAAAAAAAAAAATGCAGTATTTTCAGAGATTCTGGCTTTTTATTTCTGTCCTGTGACGTCCGTTCAGGACTGACTGCTGTACCTCTCTGTACCACAGCCTGTCAGTCTTAGTCTCTTCCCTCTCCCCAGTTGTACCCCTTTATCTCCTTTGACGGAGGAACCCAGCATGTGAATTGGAGCACTCTGACTCGCATGCTGGATTCCTCTGTCAGAAGAGAAGATTGACCTGCTGCTCTACAGAGATGTACCACAGCCTGTCCTGAGCTGACGTCACTGGACCGAATTAAAAAGCCCAAATCTCCAAAAATACTGCATAAAAAAAAATAAAATCCGTATTAAACATGTATTACCATGGAACATTTATTTAAGAAGCAGTTTACTGGAGAGTAGAGTTCCCATTTAAGAACAAGAGGAGTGTGCAGCGCTTAGCATCCCAATGCGTTTCACATACCTGGACATTTTAATGCGTTAAGGTGATCACATGAACTGAGCAGAGTTTGAAGGTCTGTGGTCTTTCTAACAACCATCATGCCTTCCTCTATGGTCCTGACATCCAGGACTGAGTTGAAGATGTTTAGCCTCAAGTATAACTGCAAAGTAGAGTAATTTTGATGCAAACCAACTGCACCATATGGGACAAATCAAAATTTCCATTTATTTATGTGTACCTTTTAACCCTTGAATGCTAGAGAGCTCCAACACACTTCTTGTTCTCTAACATTCAAGGGTTTAAAATCCACATTTAAATCAGGAGTTTCAGAAGATTTTCCACCCCTAATGGTAGAATTGATTTTCCTCTGAATTGTTGCAGTTTATATGCATAAGGCCTATTGTGTCTTGAAAGTCAGAAGGGAAAAAGTCATAAGGACCCTATGGATTTTTTTGTCCATAGTTAGATAAATGTGTGGTAATTAAGAGGTGATGGTTCACTTTGTTTGTACTGTGACGCACACATCTGTCACTAAATGTCTGTTGGGAACCACTTGTTTAACAGGTCTAACAGTGGTAAGCATTCTACAGATGACATGCTGATATTTTATTTTACATTGGAAGTCGGTAGCTAGTGACTCTTAATTTCACAATCTGATAATTTTTCCACAGAATGCGGATGAGATTGGAGTTGCTTTTGGGTTTGGCTTTCAGATTGTTGCAGGTTTTTATGTGGCAATAACTAAATGCAGGTCTACTACACAACTGTATGATGGACACTTTCCTAGTTAAGCCAGTCTGTAAAACAATTGACTCTTATTTCCCATATAGTTCTTCCCCTTTAAGGTCTATCGGGGTATGGGAGAGGCACACTGAAGCATCCAGCATGTCTGTATGAGATGACCTCCCTTGTCTCTTGGCGTCCTTGTGTTTTATTCACACGCTGTTACTGAATAATCCGTTTTTCTTCCCAGGCTAAAGTTGGCTCTCTTGACCTGTGGTGTAGTAATATATTGTACTTTTTTAAATATGAGGAAATGGTTCACATTTCCTCATCACATAGTTCTCATTTAACAAGGCTCATAATGGTGAATGATTTCTTTTTGATATGAGAGTATATATTAACCATTTAATATTTATATATAATAATTTTTTTTTTTTTTTTTTATAATTATAAGTAAAACGCCACTCCCTCCTTCCACAATGCATTTCTACATATCTAGTGATTTTCCTGTGGTTAACATATGCTTTTCACATTCGGCGGCTTACATTTTTTTAACGTCATTACCCTAGAAGGGAGCTGCTATCTTGCCTTAGACATGAAGTGTTAGTGGGGTTTGAAGGAAGTCATCAGCACTACAACTCTAGCTGTTAGGCACTGCAACATGAGACAATGCATCAGCCAATGGCCGGTTGGCGTTTATGGGACTTACAGTACCAAACAACTGGAGAGCTAGTGGTTGCCTACTACCTCTGCACTAAAAACACCTTGATATGAACAATTTACAATCTTACAGCTTTAGTGGCAAACCTGCAGCTCTACAGCTGTTTGACCACAACTACCTGTTGTCCTCAGTGGGCCATTTGCAGTCATACAGCAGCTGGTAGTGCTCCAGGTTGCTTGTCCCTGTTTTACAGAATGTTAAAATATAAATCCAATCTAGGTAGTCACATGCACTAGTGCAGAAATGTATTGCCTGCAATGTTACTTATAAGGTGACAGCAGGTACATTACGTTTGCACCGCAGGTATAACTAAGTTCCCGACAAAGCTTTCTCTCAGATGGAATGGTAAGCTGACTTTGGATTTAGCGTATTAGTGAGATCATTACAGCATCGTACTGTCATCTCCATGTGACTAGCTTCTGGCTCACAGTTAGATGTCAGTTTGCCTCAAGGGGCTCTAAGCCTCTTTCAGGAAAACAGCTGACAAGAGCAGCCATTGGATGTTAGCACTTAGTGTAAACCCTTTAAGGACTACAGGGTTGCACAGTGCATTGCAAAGCAATACATTGCACACCAGTCTGCTCATTAAAGGGCTAGTAATGTTTCACAAAAACAGCAGCTCCAATTAATCTTCACAGTATTTGAGCCATACAGAGTGTTATTTCAATACTGTCAGAGTTGTAGTTTAGGAGTAATTGAACGATAAAGTACATCCTTTTAAAGGAACACTAATAATTAAATGAACTTGGATTATATAAACATAATCCTTTCGCTCATGCTGCTGTCTAAAAAATGCCATGTTTACTGATGCCAGAAATCTAATGTTGCAAATGCTCTGAGGAAGCAACCATTCCTGCCTTTTCCAGGGCTGCCGTTAATGGTGTAGAATTATCTGTGAAAGGGGTGAGCTAAAAATGTAACCACAGTAGGTGCCAATCACCATCGATTAACTGATGTTCTCTCAATGCGGAGAACACAAACAAGATTCAGAGCAGTAGCCAGTGCAATGCTTTGGATACTTCTCTTGCACTCCGTGGGTTAAATAAACTGTCCACGAACAGGATAGCTTGCACGTGGTAACCCCTTAACGTCATGCCGTTCCATGCAGGCGTGCAAATGTCTCTAAGCTAAGTCGTCTGTTTGTTTGCAAGCCTGGCCGGCTGGCTCAAAAGGGACTGACTGCGCAGGCGCACGGACGTCACTCTGACGAGATGTCCGTGCTTCCTGCTCCTGTGACCGTCAGAAAAAGGCAAAAATCTTTTGAACCGGGTAATATTTCTGGCGACTAGCGCTACTAAGCAGCTAGTCGCCAGATGAAGACTGATTTAAGGTAAAGTTATTGCGGGGTGGTAGTTCCCCTTTAAGAAGCATATCGCCATATGCCTAATTATTGTGGGGGGCTTTATATAGGGTGATAGTTCTGCTTTAAGGACCGGTAACGGTCCCAGCACGTCATGGATTTGTGGGTGGCAGTGCAGCTGCACACCTTCATTGTGCAAAAAAAATAAATAAATAAATAAAGGTACAATGGTTCTGTGTCGAAATAGGACTAGTGGTTCACACGTGAATAAACCCGTATACCCGCGAGCTCTCTGGATCTGCCGCAGACACTCCGGTTTTCAGACTGAATTACCGGGTCACCAGTGACAGAGGCAGATTCTCTGGAGGTGGGGAGATTTTCTTCTCCTTCCAATCGGCAGTCATTTGGAATCCTATCATGCAATTTACCATAGAAACGCTGTTCTGTATAATTGTTCCACACATTCATTAACCCTTTGAGTGCCAGAGGGGTACGGAATGCATTGCAAAGCAATGCGTTTCGTACCCCTCTGGCTCTTAGAGGGTTAATCCTTTATGAAACAGATGTGTACAACAAATATTTTTGCAATGGTTTGTTGCACCCCTTTGGTTAAAGACTTGGTGTGGAAATGGAAACGGTAACCCCTACAAATTAATTTTAATACAGTGTAGTTCCTGCTAAAATCTGCAAAAATGCATTGTTTTCTAAGTCCCTAACATCTTCTACTTTGGTGGAGCAGCCTTTCCTGCCTTCTCCATATGGTCTACAGCAGGGCTCAAAATTTCCACTCGTCACTAGCCAATGGCGAGTGAAAATTTAGCCCATGTGAGTAGAAATTCAGCCCTGGTGGGTATGTTATGCTTGCAGTGGCGAGTAACTTTTCAGGTCTGGCTAGTAGCAAAGGACTTAAAACTGTAAGCCCTGGTCTACAGGATATCTGTGATTGGGTCGCGTAAGAGAAGTCATTTTGAATACTAGACAAGTGAGCACTAATCACGATTTAACGGATTTATACTTCTTACCTTTTCAATTGAAACATTACAAAAGTCTTTAAATAAATGCGTTATGAACAGGACAATTTACACTTGTATTAACATGCAATTTAGGATTGTTTTAGGCATGTAACACAAATAAATCATTTTTACATATGTTAGCTATAAATCATGTTTAAAGTTGTATCAACTTGTTTCATATTTTATTTATTTATTTTTTTTTTAATCCAGATTCCATTAAGTCTTGGAATTCTAACTAAACTGTCAACATGGTTTAGTCTAGCTGATGCCTTAAACATTCAACATTTTATAAAATAAAAAAATAGTGTAAATATATAAATCCGCAAAGTGGTAAATCTGTATATCCAGCACACATGTACCTTTAGAACGAACTGCCTATGTTGTGATAAACAGCTGCGTATACCGGAAAGCTATGCTTATGACTATTGTCACTATTTTTTTTCTTAGTGTGTTTATTATATAACCCTTTGTTTATTGTTCTCCTACACTGATGTAGAGAGGAGAGAATGAACTGCTAGTCTGATGTCTTGCCATTCAGTCTCATTGAACTGTGTGTTCAGGCCCAGTAAGCTGTAGTGCAGTGCTTCAAAGATTGACACTTGAGCTATAGGGCTGTATGCTTGCAACCCCCAAAAAAGTTGTGTAAAGATTTTTACATTCTGTACATTTAATGAAGCTAAAAGCTGCATAGATAACTAGTCTACTTTTAATTAATTTGTACTCGAGCAGGGAGATCTTAAAGGGATAGTAATGTTTCACAAAAACAGCATCTTCAATTAATCTACTTAGTATTTGAGTCATGGTGTTATTTCAGTTCTATCAGAGTTGTCGTTCAAGAGTAATTAAATGATAAAGTATCCCCCTCTCGCCCTTTTTGCCTAGTCTAACACTGCTCACCTCAGATGTGGAATTTGGTTGCTTGACCAGACGGATAACAGCAAGGGACAATCTTCTTACTGTGAGAACAATGAAAACCCTGCCCCCTTGACAGGTTTTTCAGGTATTTCATTTATGCAAATTGAAGATTGTCCCTTTCTGCAAGCCACCTGGACATCACCTTGCTGTTCTGAGCTGAGCCGTATTACATCAGTAAAAGGGGCGGGAGGGTGATAGTTTATCATTCAATTACTCTTGAACTACAACTCTGACAGTATTGAAAGAACACTCTCCCTGGCCCAAATTCTATGAAGATTAATTGGAGCTGCTTTTATTGTGAAACATTACTATCCCTTTAAGGACATGGCCTATTTGTTAGTAGTGGGGGATGAGGGATGACTTTAAGAATCCCTGTTCTAGAGTTTTCTAGAACACTGTATAGCAATGACTGGAGACCTTTTGAACCTTCAGTTGGTTAGTATACCTTAACCCCTGGAGAACCAGAGGGGTTATGCACCACATTGGTGTACATGCTGTCTCCACTGGTTCCCAAGATAAGGAGACTTATGTATAACTGCAGAGTAGAGAGACTGGGGTGAACAGACTTCACTGTAGGACACACATGTAAATTCCATTGTACTTTTTAACCCCTTGAATGCTAGTGAGGGCTCCAATACATAGCTTTAAGGCCTTTAGCATCCAAGGCATTAAAAAGATGATTTAAATCTGTGGCAATCTGGATAACTTTTAGTTGTGGCCTCTGGTGCAGTTTGCACCAAAATTGAAAGGTGGTTCTTTTATTCATAAGGACCATTGTGTTGTTAATATGTTTGTACATTGCTTTAAAGGGTGCTATACTTCTGAAAGTATGAAGAGAATAGACTTGTGCAATGAGCCCTTTTGTACAGGGAATAGAATTGTGGATGATATGTTGGGTGGTAAGGGGGCATTATAAAGTCCTTGGAATACACCTAAAGCTATCATGAATATATATGAAGCCTAGTGAACAAATTGGGTATCAAGAGTGGGCAAACTGGCCGGCTGAATAGCAAGTTTGTTATGAGTAGTGTTAGGGATGAGTTCTTAACCCTTTGAGTGCCAGAGGGGTACCACTCTGACACTCAAAGGGTTAAGATCATCCTAAGCTTGTGCCAGATCTGCTCTGTTAATTTTACTTCATAGAATGTTGTAAAATGCCCCAGTTTGTAACTTAATCCTTTGAGTGCCAGAGGGGTACGTAACGCATTGCGTACCCCTCTGGCAATTGAAGGGTTAAAACAATTTGCACCATAAAAAGCTAAATCTGTACAAAAAATAGCCTTACTTTTTTTAGAAATACGATTTGCAGTCCTCCGCCTAACAGCTCTTTGTGTAGTGTGTTAGAAATAGCCTATCTGATATGAGTAAAATAGACCATGACTTCTATTTCTCACTATGGACCAGTTTTAAGGTCCAAATGACTTCTAAAAGCGGCACTTTGCAGCCCTATTTTTAGTGCTGTTGATGTTTACCGGTATATATTTTTGTCCAGGTGTGGTGTCTTTTAATAAATGAGGCTGAAAATGGCTCATATCGTTTTGTCAGATATGACCGTTGTTGGCAGTATTTTCAACCTGAAGCAGGCTGAGTGCATGAGTGATCTTAACTGTTCAAGTACCAGAGAGGCTGGTACTTAACAAAATGTCTGACATTTCTTCCTACACAAAATGATGAAGCAAGGAAATTTTGTTTAAATAGACCTTTTCAAATGGGTTTCAGAAATGTACACTAAAGCCATAATTTACTGTACAGCATCTCAAGCAAGCTTAACTCGTAAAAAAGGATACCCGTCTGTATAGGTACATAAATGCATGTTGTTCCCTGGGGCCCCGAAATTGGTAATGGCACATAACAGAATTTTAATGGACTTTTGCATGCAGCTAACCAAATTCACTAAATCTAGTGTATGAAAGAGGGGCATAATTATCTCACTGCATCAGATGCAAGGTCACTTTTATTTATACCTTTAGACTGACGTGCACAGTAGTACTGAAGTCTTGGGGAAACTATGGGGTTGCCTACTGTATATTTTTTTAGCTACTACTTCAGTCTGAGAAAATCTAGACCCCATTGACTTGACATAATGTTGGTGGTGCCAGAAGCACCAAAATAAACCAACAGTTTTTTTAAATCACTCCCCTGCACTCAAATGGCTTTAACCCTTTGATTGCCACAGGGGTAAGCGACACATTGCAAAAGCAATGTGTTGCCTTTCCTTCTGGTACTCAGTAGGTTAATGACTACAAAAATCATGCCATTTTGTAGAGCAGACAGCCAGCAGCATCAAATGAGGGGTTACTTTAATTTCCACCCCTATGTTAGTGAGGTGGGGGGGATGTTTTGTGCCCTCCCCCCCCCCCCCCCCCTTGGCACCACAAAATTGTACCCCTATTGGTATGAGTAGACCTAAAATGGAGGGGATGCCTCAAGCACTTTTTTTGGCAATGGCTGCCTGCACTAAAATTGTCATAAGTGTAAATTTCAGCAGTGGTGTACGAGAATCTATTCCAATTTTAGTTTCTGGAAAACCTTGCTTTAACAGCTGTGCAATGCACATCTCATCTCCTGGCACTCAAAGGGTTAACTAAAGGAGACTAAGGTGGGGGTGCAATCTGAATCCAGGCTTCTAAAATGTTAGTTCTAGCTCTTCTGTTTTGTGGGATGTCGTACATACACTATACAAATGTACCCCTTGCCATCTCCTTGGCACTTTTTAGTTATCAGTACATTTGTACACCCCTGGAGTAAGGAAAGCATGTTTTTCCCTCCAGTGCCTACACACCTTTTTCTGTACGCTACCTATCTTTTGATCACTTCCACCATACCAACTACTGATTTTCCTCTTGTCCATCCCATTACAATTTTTCTTCTCCTATCTATCCTGTTCCTGCTTCGATCTGTCCTCCAGTGCCATTTTTCTCTTCTGTACATTATAGTTGCTAGGGTCCCAAAAGCCTTGGGGATTGGACCAATGTAATGCTTTATTAGTTCACTTTGCAGGGACACTAGCCACCATTAGAGTATCCAAACTGACAGAAAGTTGATGAGGGGCTCCCTCAGCCAGTGCTCAGCATAACCCCTGCTTGTCTATTCTGCAATTATCTCTACAATTGTCTTAATCTTCTTCTATTCCAAACAAATTCTCCCTTTTATATCTTCTTCCTCTTTCCCAGTCATTCTTTCTACCATCTCCATCCTGCACATTTTAGCATGCTATTTAATTCAATTGTAATTATGCTGGTTCTTCCGCTCTGTTCATTCTATTGTAATCCATTAAGCACGTGTATTTTCATCTTGACCAACTTGAGAGCTGCATTTAGTCCCTGTTAAGGGCAGCCAACTGATGATGTAACCAGTTACACAAGCTTTTCACATTGTGAGACCTTGCTGTAGACCGCCTTCATTGTATCGAGGCAGAGGTTCCATTCTGTGTTTGCAGAGCTGTCCCGGAGTGTTTCACACCGTGCAAATCTGGGAACTGGGCACTGAGCCCCTCCCAGTCTGTAAATAGCATTTTTTGAACTGCAGACTTGTTGTAATTCTAATATGTCAGGGTAGTGGCTTTCCAGTGCATTGTAATGAAATAGTCATGGATTCTCCTACATAAGCACTGGAGAAATTAACCACTTCTATGCTAGAAAAGTCTCCAATGCATTGGAGAGGTCTCTGGTATCCATAGAGTTAAAGATAAGCTAACATTGATGTGTGGTGTGATTTTGCAAGACTGTGCTGGTAGGGTTGTTACTGTGTTTGTCATGTAATCAAGCTCTGCTACAGTTTAACTGGTTGTGCTCTCCTTGACAATATGTGCCAGTAGTCAGCATTTCCTGAATGTTCAGGAAGTAATGGTTGTATGGGTGCCTAAAGGAAAGCAGAGATGGAAAAATCTTAGGCGTCGGTGACCCTTCTGCCATGGGTGACAATTTTTTTTGAAGCCAGCTAGCTATTTCTAGGAGATTTTGAAGGCAAGAGTGGTAGATACAATGTTAAACAAAAATTTGACACACCAGTCTAGCCATAAGACTTGCTTTTCCCACATAAATCACACATTTGCAGTGTTATTTGCATATGTCTATTCAGAATCCCTTGCAGTAATAAGTTTAACAAGGAATCACCTTTTTGCCTCAGATTCCACTTTATACATGGATTCCTTAGAGTATGTATATACCCACACTTGTCTTAAAGGCCTATCAATAGGTCAAGATGTAAATATATTCCTTCTTATACACTGGTGAGTTGGTCAAAATGCATGAACCACCAATTTACTGATCTGTGCTTATTTAACCCCTTAACGACAGATGACTTACCAGGTACGTCCCGCAGAAACTGTCACTTAGTGACAGAGGACGTACCTGGTAAGTCACGGAAGTCCGCGTCTCCGTGCGGCTGCACGCCGCTCGGAGACTCAGGACTTCTTTGAAAAAACAAAAGTTTGGCGGGCGTTAAGGTGACAGCCACGTACGAACGCGGCTGTCACTAAGGGGTTAAGCTTGCCCTCAAGGGCTTTATACCGGACAAAATAAAAGGGAAAATTTGGGCACTGCTGCCTTAACATTTGGAGTCCTGAGCATCTAATGTCTAATGCCACAGCCCTACAATCTGGGTTTATATATTCTTCCTTTGAATGCTTATGTAAGGGGATAGTATGATTAGAAGCAAATTGTATGTACCGGTTTACTGCAGAATAAAAATCTAAAGAGTTACAACCACTCTTTCCCATGGCCGTTTGTACAAAGAAAATAGGGTAAAAAAAATTCTCATCTTTTAAAACTGGGCTTTTAACAAATTCACTGTTGGGCAACCTTGCTAGCGTTCTCTCGATTGTATTTGTTCCCTAACTTGCAGGTGATTTTCCCCTGAATTGTTCAACAATTTTTATGCATGTGGTCCCATGTGTTATTAGACTCTCATGCACCCTCTTACATTTACTAGTCCATAAATTTAAATTCACAGGAGTTCCTTAATGGCACAAAAAGGCAAGTTTTATATAATCTCCCACATTGAGTAGCGACTTGTCCATTTGTATTGCCGCTTAAAGTGGACCTGTCACCTCGAATTTGTTTGCCTAGCTGAAAACTCCATTCAAAACATATGCGTCAGCAGATGCATAGTTTCTGAGATATTGATTATTTTATCTAAATAAAAAGTGAGTTTCTCTCAGATCTTTTATATGCTTATTAAGATATATGCTGCTCCAAGTACATCGTTGACATAAATTTGCATACAGTACTGTGCTTACAGAGAAAACCGTGGAGAAATACGTTTTTGAATATTTACTTTCGTGTTATATGCCGATCCTTCACTAAGAATGATACATACGGTAGTTTTTAATGAGCATTTTAAAGCTTGAAAATACGTGTCTTACGTATAAAAAGCGGCAGATTCGAAAGAAATTTTTACCCTTTGGAAACCAGAAGCCAGGTAACAGAGCAGACATCTAGTCTGCGCGCCTGAACAGTCAGTTCCGGTCTCCTGTAAAGCATTCCAGCATGCTACATGGTAACCAGAAGGGACTGACGGCGCAGGCGCACAGACTACACGAACCTACCTGTCAGTCTCCAAAGATTAAAGATTTCTTTAGAATGTTACACTTTTTATAGGTAAGACACATGTATTTTAAAGCTAGTCACCATATGCTTAATGAATGCAGGGTGACTTATTAATAGTTGAAAGTTCCACTGTAAAGTGTTAGTAATGTCCAAAAAAAATTTTTTTTTGCATTTAGAAGAGCTTAAAAAGCTGAGCTAAATGCAAAAGACCGTATCTCTCAAACTGCTATGGTTTAAGAGATACAGGCGTTTAAAGTTTGCTGTTTCCTACTGAAAGCTGTAAAGCTGTCACAGGAGATCCGTGTCGGTCGACACGGAGGTGCTTGAGAAGTGCCGAGATCTCTTTACTTACAAGGAATCCCTTCATTGGAATGGTCTAAAACGTGTGCTTGAACATTTTTTGGACATTACTAACACTTTAAGCAATCAAGATTGGATTTAAGATGACAGGTCCACTCTAAATGCCTTTTTTCCCACACTGTTTGATATTCTTCTTTTTCACTTGAAGCATGCAGCTGGACTGGTGTCCTAGGTCTCACTTTGAAATCAACAACCAGTTTTGCAACCCGGCGGCTTTTCTGACAGATTCAAAAACTTGTATGTGTGCTTCTTGGATGATGACCTTTAATTTCTGTCTTTGTTCAGTGCCGCCGGGGGTGAAATATTCAACCAGTGTATCGCTGAAAAGGAAGAGGCCTTCAAAGAGAGAGATGTCCAGAGGCTTATGAGGCAGATCTTAAATGGAGTTGCCTTTCTACACAGGCACAACGTAGTTCATCTTGACCTGAAGGTAAGACGTTGAAGAGTAATTCAATAACAGCCTATGGAACAGGTGTGCTGATGTTGTGACTCTCCAGCTGTTTTTTGGACTACAGCACAATCTTCTTTAGCCAGTTGAAGGATTGCTGTGCATGATAGGAGTTGTAGACCAAAAAAAACCTGAAGATCCCAAAGTAGTACACCCAGCTATTGCCTAAGTAGCCTTTTTGATGATTAAGCTAGTTAATAGTATTCGGGAGATAATATGCCCTCAGATGATGAAGTGACTATTAGTCAATATTTTACTGCCCAAAAGTCATTAACCTATTTGAAGTTCTGAAGCTGTGGTACTGGGAGCATCCATTTTCTCCTTGCAGCTTATTTCAAGAGAGGGTGGGTATTAGAATGGCTTGCTATGCCCATCATTCATGTCTGTGAAGGCTGAAATTAAGGAAACCTTAACACTTGCCTTACAAAGGGGATTTATAAAAGTGGCACAAACATTTAGATCTGTAGCTGTTCTCACAAAATTGACTACTTTTTATGTGTAGAGGTGTTTTGCTTATAAAATCCCTTATGAACCATGTGTGTCAATACAATTTTTATGGCATAATTTGTAAGGATTTTGACTCTGCCTCAGGGCTGTATGCTCAAAAGAAATGTAGAGGATTCCTGGGGCAAACCATTTGCACTCTAGGGTAGAACGGAAAATTTCCATTGATTTAAATGGGAGCTTTAACCCCTTGAATGCTAGAATGTTCTGAAGAGCTTTCTAGCATTCAAGGGGTTAAACCAATGGGAATTTTCTAGAGTGTAAATGCTTTGTTCCAGAATGCCTCCACCTGAAAAACCTGTCAATGGGGGCAGGACTTTCATTGTTCTCAAAGTAAGAAGATTGTCCCTTACTTTGAGCAGTCTGGTCTGTGGACCAGATTCCACATCTGAGGGGAGGTGGCTTTCACTAGGTAAAAGGGGAGGAAGGGGGAAAATTAAATTCTCTTGAACTACAACTCTGACCGTATTCAAATAACACTCTCCATGACTCAAATACCATGAAGATTAATTGGAGCTTCTGTTTTTGAAAAACATTACTATCCTTTTAAGATGCTGAATTCCAATGAGTAGTTCTCACAAATAAAATCGATGCACATGATTGTTGTGTGAAGGACGTTTCCCTAAGTAAATGATTTTGTTAAACACACAAGCCATTTTGTACTAGGCTATAATTTCCTTTTACTACAAAAAGCAGCAGTTTGAGCCATGCTAACTTTGTAATGAAGCATCATACAAGTGGAAATACTACTGTTTTTAATCAGTAGGCAACCCCTAAAATATACTTATTCCCTCCCCCTTATATTAAGTTTACTGCTCCTTTAGTTTTTATTTTATTCAGTGCTGATTCATATTTACAGATATTAATTTTTCATGATGGTGTCCCTTTAATCAGACAACCAGCTTTTTGCCAAATGGCACCATCTTGCTTTAAAGAGGAAAGTGCTTCTATTATTATTCCAATGGTTAACAGATCTCTCATTCTAGTGAAACATGCAACTGCTGATCACAGATCCCTTTGTAATTGTTCAACCGCAGCTGTGAAGCGTCAGCACTAAATGCATTAGCACTTTGTACCAGGAAAATTGCTACATAAAGAGCATTAGGAAAATGGTAGTTCTGTTTAAATCAAACACCTGAAATCCTTAGAGAGCACTTAAAAGGAAAGCTGTAAGGGTTCCTGACTTTTAATATGGCTGTCTTGAATGCCTATATATCTAGTTGCATTTATTATGCGGGGGGGGGGGGGTGTTAGTGTTTGACTTTCAAAACTCAGAGCATCTCGAACTTGGGTGTGTGATTCTGAACATCTTTGGGACTAGAAGAAATAAGACTGCTGGAGTTACTGGTTCTGGTATTGCTTATTAGATTAATTAAAGGGTCTGTATTTGGTTGAGTCTTCTTTATATTAAAACTGAGAGATTGCTCTATATTTAAGTGCTTAATTTTTTTTTAGTTTAAAAGAAATAAAGATCTACCGCCCGCCCCTTTCTTGCACATCACTGCTGCAGCTCTCTAGTCCGGACGGCTGCAGCGAGGGACAAACTTCAGTAAGCAAAGGGAAATCCTGCTCTCCTTCATCAAGGGGGATAGGATTTCCCTTATACTTGAAGTTTGTCCCTCGCTGCAGCCATCATTGCACAACATGAATAGAGAATCCATGGGAGATGGCCAGAAAGGGGCAGGCGGGGGATTTTTATATTTGCATAATTTTTGAACTACACAACAGTAAGCGCTTAAATATAGCACACTCTTAGTTTTAATATAAAGAATACTCCTCCAAATACTTTTAAATCAGTGATTCTCAAGCAGGGTGCCGTGGCACGTTTGTTTTCTATGACGACTAACAAAAATGGACTTTTAATAAAGAGTTATAGAAATCGTTATGCACATTATATTTCATTTTGTTATTATCATTGTAAGACCTAATAACTGTATATTTATGCATTGTACCTTCATTTTGCCCTTAATAAATTACATTAAATATGTTAGGGGTGCCCCGAACAAAAAAGATTGAGAACCACTGTTTTAAGTAGACATTATTATCACTAAGTTATCAGTAAGCTTCCCACTCTGCACTTGTTTGCGGCTGCTTTAAAGATCACTAATACCTAATGCGATCTGGGGTTATGTAAACTTAAATACCCTGTAACACTTGATAGCATTTGTGGGGTGGAGGGGGAATACCTCTGCTTTCTTAGGTCCAAAATCTATCAGTACATATGCTTTGTTAGCAACCATCCCTGCCTTTTCCAGGATTCATAGACCCCATTACTATATAGCAGCCTTGATAGGGTGTCTCAGAAAATAGAATTCTGTTTCTCTATGATAAGGTAACCACCTCACTGGATAGAAGAGGGCTGGGTGATTATCTCAATAAACGAACTGCCTTAACATTTACCAAGGGCACAAACAAAATTAACCAAATGGGGTCTAAGTAGGACAGACTGCGCATGCATTAAAATGCAACTTTTAGATTTGGATTTTATAACTATTTTTACAGATGCTAGTTAGAAAAACATGATATTTAAATATATCATATATACAATTTTATTTTTGGCTGTTGGCACAATACAAATGCCGTTCTACATGGACCTGTCATGGTAGGAGAGAGCCTGCTAGTCATTTTTAAGAGCCATAAATTTTATGATTTGAATTTCAACACTTTTTTTTTTATATATTTAAAAAAAAAAAAAGCCAATTTAATATTCTAAATTATTTAGTGTAAATGAATGTTAATTGCATTTTTTTAATATATAAAAGCCAATTTAATCTAAATTATTTAGTTTAAATGAATGTTAATTGCATATATTTTTTTTTCCTTTTCAACAGCCACAAAATATTTTACTAACTAGTGGTTGCCCGCTAGGAGACATAAAGTTAGTTGACTTTGGCTTATCCAGAATATTGAATAACAATGAGGAACTGAGAGAAATTACGGGGACCCCCGAATATGTTGGTAAGTGACAGTTTCTTCACGAAAGTTTATCTTTATATACACCAGTTCTTAAGAATTTTTTCCCTGCAGACTTAACCATCAACCGACCCAGCGTTAACTGAGATATAAGACCGGCTATACTATGGGGTGGCAGTAGATGGTTATTTTGTCATTTGTTTCTTAGGGTGATACCCTTGTTTCAGCTATAAATAGATTTAAAAAAAAAAACACGTTTTTGTCTTAAAAAATAAAACTTCCTGACCTCTTATTGTAAAGGGTATTAACACAGAATTAAAGCCCCATAATCTGTTCCAGATAATTCCAGTCAAAGTAATGCTATTTCTAAAGGAAAGCTAGGCCATATACTTAAATTACAGGGATAGGAATAGATTTGCAATAAACGGAGCTTATATACATCTTTTTGTATGTTTTGCTGCATGTTCAGCACTATATCAGTCCTGTGCAAGTTAAAGTTCAAGAGTTATAATGCTCTAAAGGATGCACCCCACCCCTATACTTACGACACACTGCCTCTCATGTTGGTCCAGATGGAGCACAGCGAGGGACAATCTTCAATGAGCATTCGGAAAATCCTGCCCTCCTTCATTAAGGAGCAGGGTTTTCCTTAGACTCACTACATGATGTGTGGGCCGGTCAGATCTCGGCAAGGGACCATCATCTGAGGGCAGGAGGCGTAACATGGGTAAAAGGAGCAGGGGGTAGCATTCTTTATAAGGTTATAACTCTTGAACTGCATCTCAGATTGATATAGAGCTGTACATGCTGCAAAAGGTGTACAGATGACTATAAGCTCCGTTTATTTCAATCTATTACTATCTGTTTAACAGGAACTGCTACAGTCAGACCTTTTCACATGAGCTACATTGGAGGTTGTAAAGCTCATCTCTGCCTCAGATAAATGGGGCTACCTACGTGGGTGCCAGCCAGTAGAATTTGGCTATTGCCCACGTGGGTCGGCTGTCAGCCATTTACACTCTATGAAGGAAGCGGCATGGAATGCAGTAGAAACCCTAGATGAGAACATAACCAACAGAAATGTAGTTGGGGGGGAGGGGGCTGCTACATTTGTCATTCACGTGTAAGAGTCCTTAGTGTTGGGGGGTTTACTGCCCTTATAACTCTTTAATGACCAGAGGGGCATGCAACACAGATTGCTTTTGCAATGCATTTTGTAACCCTTTTGGTCTTTAAAGAGTTAATGGTATTAATCCCATCAGCATAGCTGCTATAATTTTATACGTAGAAAATAAATTGCTGTAGTGCACACCACCATATTAAAGCGGAACTTTCACATGTTAATAAGTTGCCGTTCAGTCATTAAGCATATAGAGACTAGCTTGAAAATACGTGTCTTACCTATAAAAAAAAATGGCGGATTCTAATGAAATCTTTACTCTTTGGAGACTGACGGCCTGGATAGTGCAGTCTGCATGCCTGCGCCGTCAGTCCCTTCCGGTTACCATGTAGGACGCTGCAGTGCTTTACAGGAGACTGGGACTGACGGTGTAGACGCGCAGACAAGATGTCTGCGCTGTTACCTGGCTTCTAGTCTCTAAAGGGTAAATATTTCTTTTGAATCTGCCACTTTTTATAGGTAAGACATCTATTTTCAAGCTAGTCGCCATATTCTTAATGATTTAATGGCGACTTAACATGTGAAAGTTCCGCTTTAATAAATTACCCTTAAACTACTAAACTTCTACAACACCTTGGCACGTGCACAAGTGTGACTGTATAATCTTGAAATGTTCAAAAAGGTATAAATGAATAACAAATTGATGCCTAAAATATATTTTATATATTTAACAACTCATTACACTGTTGTAAAATGTATGCCAAAGTCAATGCAATCAATGCTGGAAGAGATATGTTGACCAGGCTATAAATCAAGCTTTTATTACCAGTTCAGTCAGGTTGCATCTCATTGAGCGCCAGAAGAGAACTCAATTCATTGTACACACCTCTGGTTACTCAAAAGATTAAAGTATCAAAAATAGAAGTTACACTATGCCCATGAATCACTAATACAGTATGCCATAGTGCTCATTTTCCATCAATGGCCATGGCCCCAACTGGGCATGTTGAATTAGAAACAGAGTATTCAAAATGGCTGTACTCTTGAGTATTTCTTCCTTTCTTATATAAATTGTATGTCCCCCGACATTGAGCTACTTGGACATTATCTCTCAGTGCTGCATTATCTCTCAGTGCTGCAGAGATAATGTCAGTCTTTCACTGTCCTACTTTAATGGCTGACTTACTAGAAAGCTCTCTGAAAACATGCATACAGGGAGCTTACTATCAGAACATCAGTGTTTAAACAAGAAAAGAAAAATGAAAATTAAAAATAAAAAAGTATAGGCAATTTGACTTTACATATTCTGCAAGGGTATAATATTTAAAGTCAAAATAAAAAGTACCTATCTTTTATTTATTTGAGTGCCAGAGGGGTCTCCAATATATTGCCTTGCAATACGTTGGATATCCCACTGGCACTTAAAAGGTTAACACTAAGGAGTTTGTTTGTGTGTGTTTGTGTGTGTGTTTGTGTGTGTGTTTGTGTGTGTGTTTGTGTGTGTGTTTGTGTGTGTGTTTGTGTGTGTGTTTGTGTGTGTGTTTGTGTGTGTGTTTGTGTGTGTGTTTGTGTGTGTGTTTGTGTGTGTGTTTGTGTGTGTGTTTGTGTGTGTGTTTGTGTGTGTGTTTGTGTGTGTGTGTGTGTGTGTGTGTGTGTGTGTGTGTTTGTTTGTGTGTGTGTGTGTTTGTTTGTGTGTGTGTGTGTTTGTTTGTGTGTGTGTGTGTGTGTGTGTGTGTGTGTGTGTGTAATACTACTGTGACCACAAAAGATTTGATGTATGTAATCTGAATTATGTTATCCATATCTGAATATTTTTCTAATTTCATAATATGGATTTTGTGACAAAAGGTAAATACAATGTGAAGTCTAGTGTCTCCAACCTAAAATCTACCCTTTAGGTTATATTTCTTGCTGCTCTGTGGTTCTGATTTATTTATATATATATATATATATATATATATATATATATATATATATATATATATATATATATATATAATAATTTTTATTTTATTTTTTTTTATTATTTTTTTCATTTTTTTTTTTTTTTCTCCCCCAAAGGAAAGTATGTTTGTAATTTGATATATTGAGGGGAATTTTCACATTTTTTTACACACAAAACCAAAAAAAACAACAACAAAAAAAACACAAATGAAACACCTGTGTAGTGTATATAATACAAAAAAGCTTTCAAATCTCTGCTTGAAATCCACTTATTTTTCAGTATCCTATTAACTTTACTGGAAACTCAGAAAGCCTGATTGGCAGGCTATTGCACATTCAGAATTGAATTGAATACATGATTAACTCTAATGTTAAAATACCACTTGCTATTTTCACCTCACGTTGCAACATTTTATGTGCAAGTTTCCATACCTTGATGGAAATAGTTTGTTATTTCATGCTATTTTTCAGCAGCCTGAGGGAAGCCATTTTCCTTTTACTACTCACTTCCTGCTTTGTCTTGTATAATAGTAGTGTGGTAGCCCTCTGATGGCATTGCACAGTCTACCAGTTTTTAGAAGTGTGAAACGATTACCATCTGTACGTGATGGGTTGTAATTCTGCCTCTGACAATTTTTTTTTTTTTTTTTTTTTTTTTTTTTTAATATCTCATAATTGCAGATTTTCATGGTTTTATTTGCTGATTATCTTACTGGGTAAAACTGATCTGATAAAGCTTTAGTACTGATATATGCAAATTTAGTAAAACAGCCACTTCAAAAATATGCAATAATTTAGCTATGTTATAAATTTAAAACAAAGTATTCACAGTTTCTGTTTTTACTTTTCAGCACCTGAAATTCTTAGTTATGAACCAATCAGCACAGCAACCGATATGTGGTAAGTTATAATGTGTTTATTACTGTACTAGTTGAAGAGCCCGTTACACGGGCAACAGTGCCACTGCCAGCTGGTCGCGGGGCAGTCATGTGCAGTAGAGACTGCCCGCGCTGTGGCTAATACAGAACTGGACACTCCGGAGCGTCCAGCTCTGCATCAGCCGCGGTGTGGGCAGTCTCTACTGCACATGACTACAGCGTGCGCAGCAGTCTCTACTGCGCATGTCTGAGGCGTTACACGCGTTTTAGCGAATTATTATATAGGATATTTTCCATCTACTTATGTATTTTGAAGTTTACATAAAAAATGTGAATACACTGGTAGAATTTTCAAAACCGAATAGGCAGTTTCCATTACAGGTGATTTGAAAGTTGTCACAGATTTTCTCAGATTTCTATTGAAGCCTATGGGCGCTGTGTTTCAAAGAAAAGTGGAGTGATACAGGGCCGAATTAACTGTGCACTGTACAGGGCAAAACAAGTTCCCAACACATTGTGACGCATTAGTTTGGAGACATCTAGCATTAAAGTGGTTGTAAACTCCATTTAAATCAATGTGCATTTTTATTTGTCCCCTACTGTGCAGTTGGTTTGACCCAGAATTACACCATTTTTTTCTTAAAGGGATAGAAATGTTTAAAAAAAAAAAAAAAAAAAAAAGCAGCAGCTCCGGTTAATCTTCACAGTATTTGAGCCATAGTGTGTTCTTTCAATACTGTCAGAGTTGTAGTTCATGAGTAATTGAATGATAAAATATCCCTCTCCCGCCCCTTTTACCTAGTTTAAGCCACCTCCCTTCAGTGTTGCATCAGTAAGAGGGGCAGGTAGGGGATACTTTATCATTCAATTACCCTTGAACTACAACTCTGACAGTACTGAAATAACACTCTATGGCCCAAATACTATGAAGATTAATTGGAGCTGCTGTTTTTGTGAAACATTACTATCCCTTTAAACATAAGCCCCTATGGGTACATTTGGTCTAAAACTTATCAACAGTAGTATAGTAAATATGGTTAGACAGGTATTAGTTTATAAAAATTTATTTTATTAAAGAGCTGCAATTCTTTAGCAAAACTGCACCATGGGGAGAAGTGGAAATTCTTTAACCCTTTGCGTGCCAGAGGGGTACACAACGCATTGCAAAGCAATGTGTTGCCTACCCCTCTGGCACTCAAAGGGTTAATCAAGGCTTTTTAACCCATTGAATTCTAGAAATGTTCCCAACACATTGATTCTCACTGTGCTGGAAACATCTAGCATTCAAGGAGTTAAAGGTCTCAATTTACATATGGTGCAGTGGGTCTGACCAGAATTGCTCATGTTTAGTTTACTCAGTTGTGTCCCTTAATGTAGATTCACTTACAATACATTGTTTGTTTTGTGTTTCCTTCCTGCCAGGAGTATTGGTGTCTTGGCTTATGTAATGCTTACAGGCACCTCCCCTTTCTTGGGGGATGACAAACAGCAAACATTCCTGAATATTTCTCAGATAAACATAAGTTACACCGATGATGACTTTGAGATATCGGAGTCTGCAGTAGACTTCATCAAAGCACTTCTTGTACGAAAACCAGGGTAAGCAGTTTGTCCTAACAATTCATCCTACCATTTCACCACCCTATGCTTTATGCACTTATACACGTTTTATTTCTGTCGATAATTTATTTTATTTCTTACTTTGTCTATTTACTTCCAAATGTGTTCTAAGTGCATTTTTTTTATTTTCTGTCTTTATCTGTTGGGTATAATTAAAGAAACATGAACACCTAAAATAAACTGAAATCCCATGTACTTTATTCTAGCATCTGTAAAAATTCTCTATATGTGTTCTGAGGCCTAAATTCTAGTGTTGCATACTCTGTGGGAGCAGACGTTCCTGCTTTTTCCAAGGCTTCCATCATTTGTCTAAGATTATCTGCAGATGGGCTGAGGTAATGGTCTTTGTGGATAAGAAAGCAGTGGGCACTAAACAGAATCTGTTAAGAGTCTCTTACTCCTCAACACACGCACAGCACAAACATTAACCCTCTGGGTGCCAAAGGGTTAAGTATGCTCTGAACAGGACAATTGCTACACTTGCATTAAAAAGCATATCTAAGTTTGTTTTAGGGATGTAACACTGGTATGTGATGACCAAGTTATGCCATTTCATTTTTTGTTCCTTTAAGGTGGTAACATTATGATTAGTGTACATGTAACCCTGGTATTTCTCACTTTTATTTATTTATTTTATTTGTGGCTTTTTAATACAACCCAAAAATGTCTTGCTGGCTGAATATTGGGAGGAATAATAATCTGTTAAAGGGATAGTAATATTTCACAAAAGCAGCTGCTCCAATTAATCTTCATAGTATTTAGACCATGGAGAATTATTTCAGTACTGTCAGTTGTAGTTCAAGAGTAATTGATTGTCCCCCTCCCTCCCCTTTTACCTAGTGTAAGCCACCTCTGCTCAGATGTGGATCTGGTCCCTTGACCAGACTGTGCTCACCACAAAGGACAATCTTCTTACTGCAAGCGTAAGGAAAACCCTGCCCCGCTTGACAGGTTTTTCCTTATGCTCACTGAAGATTGTCCCTCTCTGCAATCCACTTGGACACCACCCTGCTGCTCTGAGGTGAGCAGTGTTACATCAGTAAAAGGGGCATGAGGAGGATACGTTGTCATTCAATTACTCTTGAACTACATCTCTGACAGTATTGAAATAACACTCTCCATGGCCCACATGCTATGAAGATTAATTTGGAGCTGCTTTTATTGTGAAACATTACTATCCCTTTCAAACTTGGACACTATAAAAGAGAACGAATACCTCCGAATAGCATTACTTTGATCAGAAAATCGTATTGGCCCTTATGAATTTTGTCCTTTTGCCCTTGTTCAAGAGGTGTGTTTAGATGGTCCTCGATGTCAGGTCCGTGAAGGCAGACAGGAAAGTTGCTAGCAGCAACACAGGCCCTCCCTACTCTGCTCCGTGCACATGGTAACCATAACCCTTTAGGAACAAAGGAGAGTGTGCAAGGGAGAGTAATACTTTAAAAAAAAAAAAAAAAAAAGTTTTAGGGTTTATCCCCCTGACTAAAACAAGAGTACTACCACTGCTGAAAGGTGTTTTATTCAAAAGTAATTACAGCTCAAAGCTCAACTTTGAGCTGTAATAACCTTTGAATAAAACACCTTTCAGCAGTGGAGGTACCCTTGTTTTACTCAGGGGGATAAATGCTACCACATATTTACTTATTTATTTTTTTACATTTTAAGCATTACCGTCCCTTTAATATATCCCATACAAAGGCATTAGGATTTTCTGACAGTAGTAGGTTAACGGGAGGTTTATTTGGATGAGTTCTCCTCTGATCAGTTGCTGGTATCCTACTGTACAATGGTTTGTAACTGTATCTCTAAGGTAATATCATAGACACAGTACAGTGTACCCCATACAGCTATGATGCTAATAGGATATCCAAAATCCATTTTTACTAGCAATAAATGTCTGTCTATTCTCAGCCCTCTAGAGAGATGTCATCACTTAATTGTTTAAATTGTTTGTGTAACTCAAATTACATTGTAATGATGAGTCTTTGTTTAAAAAAAAAAAAAAAAAAATACTGTGTTGAAAAAACATTGCTCATAATGGCTGAAGACCTATTTCCAAGCTTGCTAGAAAATAGTTATTTGAAAACTAAAAACACAAAATACTGTATTTTGCAGTCCTCTGTATGATTGTATACTTTTTATTGTACAATATGTGTTTGAGTTATCTGTATATGTATAGTAATGGCAGAAAATTTCTTTCACACAGAAATCGAGCAACAGCTGAGGACTGTCTGCAACATCCATGGTTAGCCCAAGGTGACCTTCCGGATCCATATGCTAGTGCTATGAACATAGTACAAGAAGGCAACCCAGACTCTCCAGAAGATAATGATGAGCTGACCTCGGAAAGCTCTCCAGATGTCAGTTTAGCCCAGCCAGAGGCTGAAGGACAGACTGTAACAGAAGAATTGATACTAATGGCTTCTTATACTTTGGGACAATGCAGACAGACTGAAATTGAGAAACAAACTGAATCTAAGGCTATTACCAAACGCTTTAAGTTTGAGGAGCCTATATTGCAGGATATTCCAGGAGATTTTATCTATTAAGCTGGGACCTTTTCAACTATAGTCAACTTAAAAATATATTTTTTCTTGTTCATAGAAAATATTGAGTCTGATAAACCAGGAGCAAAAAATCAACCTTAACAAGAAATGATTGCAACTGGTAGTCATGGCAAAATGAATGCAATTCAACAGTGCCATGTTAATATCATAGACTGAGCAAGATCTCCATCCTGTCCAACTTGGGTATTTTTTTATTTTTTTGTCTCCATTTATTTGGCTTGGTGCCTCAATAACATTGTGCTATTACCCCATGTTGGATGCAGTGGTTTGAGAGGACCACAGGATGTTCTTTCAGGAAGTCTATTTTGAAAGCGTATGTAGTACAACAAACAATGTAATTGTTTGCAGAGCAGGAGGTAGAACTTTCTCAAGCATATTTGCTGTATTGAAAAATATATTTTTATTATAGGAAAAAAGAAAATGAAGTATGTTCTGTTGAAAGTTGTTGTATAAATTCAACGCATCTTCAAAAAAAAAAAAAAAAATTGTGCCAACTGACAAAGTGGTGGTGATAAAAAAAAAAAAATGCCTCAGAAATTCAGCACACGGGGGCTATTTATTCATTTAAAAAGGTCCCCCAACTCCAAACGCAGGACCTTATTCATCAAGCTAAAAAGGTGCAGTTTTGGAGCAAACAAAGTGCAGCATGGGGTTGAGATTAACATACTACAAGTTTTCATTGATTTAAATGGGGATTTTATTTCCTTGAATGCTGTAGAGGCCTATGAGTTATTGTGAAAAAATGCATTGGAGACTTCCTTGGTACTAAAGTGATAAGAAATCCCATTTAAATCAGTGGGGATTTTTCTTTCAACCTGAGGTGCAGTTGATTTGCTCCAAAATTGCACTGCTTAAGCTTGATGAATATGGCCCTAACTTTTTAGTCTTGTCACAACTGGCAATTGGTAAATAAAGTGTTAAAATATGTGCAAAACTCTATCGCCAATGCAACTAACAGAGTAGGAAATAGCTGATTTATTAGAACAAATACAATTCTAGATTATTCATTTACTAGATCATTCTAAAACGGACATGCACATTAAAGGAACATGTACCCCTCCAAGTAATTAACTGCCACTTCCCTTGACCTGTGCAGGAAAGAATAATGGCCTATAGATCAATTCTATATTGATTGGTTCCCCAAAAACGTAATCTTTAAATTGGTACTGGATATCATGTGCACTGATTCGCACATGATTCCATATTGTAGGACTCCCTAAGAATCCTCAGTGGTAAGATTTTTTTGGGGGTCCTTGAGCCATACAAGAAAGAATCACATCTGCCTCTGTGGACATCTTATCCAATTGCATATTCATTTTGCAGAACCATTCCATATAAGATTGATTTATGTCAGATATTGGCATTTCCTGCACTAATTAAAGTAAACTGGGGCTTATTGGGATGTGTTGGTGGACTGTTAAATCCCAGTGGAGCAGGCAGAAAAATGACAAGCCATAGAGCCATTTAATCACATCCATAATTTTTTTTTTTAATTTAAAAAAAAAAAAAAAAACATGTTACAGAATCAGACATAACTATGTTATAGGTCTGCAGTTCTAGACCAGTGGCAGGCAACATGGGGCACTTCAGCTGTTCAGAACTACTTTCCCCATCATCCCCAGCCAACCTTTGGCAGGCTGGGAATGATGGGAATTGTAGTTCTGAACAGCTGAAGTGCCGCAAGTTCCCCAGAATTTTTGTAGACTTAGCCTTCCAGTTGGTGGACCTTTGAGAGCCTCTTCCATTTGTGTATACCCTTCAAGGTGTGGTGTGTGTGTGTGTGTGCGCGCGCGCGCCCAGAGAGGCTGATGTACAACAAACACCTCAATGGATTCTACAGTAAAGGAAACAAAATACAAAATTCCCATTCTTTCAATCCATAGTTATTTTGGGACATTTATTATTTGTCCTTTGTGGTACAACTGGGTTTTCTCCAGAATTGCCTATGTTCTCAGCCTTACTATGGAATATACAGGCCAGTACTTCAGGATGATCCATTACTTGTTTAATGTTATGGCATGATTATGTCCAAAAGAGCTTTGAGCAGCCAGAAGGAGTAAAAGAAAATGTGCACTTTTTGGCATAATATTACAGTACCTTATTTTGTATTATAAAGTTGCGTTCATTAAATCTAAGGTTTGTCTGTGTAGCCATGGGCAGCAACCTAAATAAAAATAATTCTGTATATGTTGTACAGTAGCACAAATGTAACCGCACACAACCGTGGCATAAACTAAATAGCAGTTTAAATGCTACAGTGAATACTCTTATGGAGGCGTAAGGGTTTTGTGGGAAAAAATGGCCTTGTGCAGAAGTAAAATTAGCATTTTTGGAGCAAACCAATTGAACCATGGGACACCTACCCATTCAACTTAAATGGATTTTTAACCCCTTTAATGCTAGGTGCCAAACGCAGTGCATTGAACGCTTTTCTAGAAGTTGTGGACCCAATGTAACTCATTGGGGAGTTGTAGTAAATGTCGTTTCTTACCTATGGTGCAGTTGGTTTGCTGTAGAATTGCTCATCTTTAGCTTCCTGTATTATGGCCCAGAGTGCCCTCAAACCCACCAAAGGCTTTTCTGTGCCCACTGACATCTTGGTGTTTCTATATTTGTATAGGTGTCATTCATAGTCACTTTGTTTGCCATTTAAGAGACACTATTGTTATAAAAATGCTGGGAAGGAGAGAATCCCAAAAAAGGAAACTCGTGTTTATGGCACTTGTCCAAGTATAAATTTAAATCTTTATTTATTATGTTAAAATTGTCATGTTTAATTCCAGAAGAACACACGGGGGTTAAAATAGAAGTAAAGATCTTGTTACTGGGGGATATGTCAATACCTAAGTGGTTATGTGGGTATCCGGAGAAAAGGATCCACAAATTAGGAGCAATGATATATACTTAAAGGAAGTCCCCTAACACAAAACTCACCTTGTGTTCTTCTGGAATTAAACATGACTATTTTAACATCACAAATAAAGATTTATATTTGGATGACTGCTATAATTGCGGATTTCTTTTTTCGGGATTCTCTTTCCTTCCCAGCATTTTCTATAAATTGTTTTCTCATAGGCACCACCTTTTTAAAGGCTAAATGCTGATATTGGTCTCAACGCGGTTGGTGTAGGACATACCGACTCTCCACAGTACTAATGTTTTAAATTAATTGCTTGTGGGGATGATCTGTTATCTTCCTTGACAGTATACTCCAGTGACAGGAGTAAAGTGACAATTTAAATGGAATGACTGTGTCTGTGCTGGGAACTTGACCTTATGTTCTGTCAAGACTTCCCCTTGGTAACTTAAAGTGCACAGAGATGCAGTGGAGTTTTAAATATCTATCTTCCTCTACTTGGAGAATTTGGAGGAACAATGTATTTCCTATAACCCCTTTGAAACATGCCTTATATGCAATGTATATGGCATGCTGTGAGGGGGGGGTCATTCTATGGAATTGGTGTCACTTATTCACCTCACAGTGCTTGCCACATCCTGAACACTGGCTATACTTTTGTCATCTTTCTTTATCTCAAAATCATGCACCGCAACACGCAGTAAGAGGGGAACATGACAATTTTTAGATGAAAAGGGGTTAAAGACCACTCTTTAACCCCTTTGAGTGCCATATAGGTATCCAACACATAGCAAAGCTATGCTTTGAATACCTCTTGGGCACTCCTAGGGTTAAAGGCTTAATAAAAAAACAACTCTTCAGGGCAGTAACACCGATGTTGTAGTCCGTGCAATTTTATACTTCTAAAATGTTTAAATACTGATGCGGAAAGGTGATTCACCATTTGTTTCCTCATACTCTGATGGAGATCTTTATAAACTGACCATTTTAACATTCCTGTCATTTCTGACCTCAAAGTTTATTCCAGGAGCTGTGCATGTCATATCTACCCTTTCGGGTGCTCATTTAGGTTGTCTAATTTTATAAAGCATTCCTAGTTCATCATGGGCTTCCAGACACCACTAATTACTGTAATCTATCAGCAGCAAACCCATAGAAAGCTAGTACTAGAAAAAAGGCTTATTGACGACATTTGTAAAACTTGTTCTAGTGTTTGAACATTTGTTAAAGTTTATAAATGTTATAAAGATGAAGGTCCCTTAACCCTTTGAGTGCCAGAGGGGTACGCAACGCATTGCAAAGCAATGTGTTATGTACCCCTCTGGCACTCCGAGTTAAAATATATACACAAACTGATTTCAGGCTGAAAGTATACTTGAATTGGTATCCAGATAACGCACTGTTTTCCGAATGTCCGTGGCTGATTAATATTGAGAGTCTAGAAAATATTTTATTTACATTTTATTTATTTTTATATATTTTTCTTCTTTCTAGAAATAATCGCCTACGTATGGTTTTGGATAAAGTGAAAAAGCAGGCTAGCAAAAAAAAATTCTGATTGGTCGTTTAGGTATACACACGGAGTAGGAGCAATTCTGGGACATACCAACTGTACCACTGGGAGAAATTTCCCTTTGATTTTAAATGGAGTTTTTTTTAACCCCTCGAATGCAAAGTCTCACATTTCGAAGCACTACATTCATGGATGTAAAAGCCCCATTTAAGTCAAAGGGAATTTTTAATTGTCCGCTGATGTTTGGTTCCAGAATGGCTCCCCTTGTTTTGTGCATACGGGGCTTTAGGAAATACTTTTTTTTTTTTTTTTTTTTTTTTTTAATCTAGAGCTTCTGTGGCGAACACAATGTTCCAGAACATTTTTTTTTTTTTCCTTAACCCTTTGAGTGCCAGAGTTATCCAATGCATTTCAACAACATGCGTTTGATACCTCTGTGGCACTAAAATAGGTAAGTCTCCTAGCTTTGCAGTTAGAACATTACGATACCATTTCTTAATCTTCCTAAATCCATTCCTTCAAATTGTTTTTATCCACAGTTTTGCAGTCAGGAATATTAACCCCATGGAGTACCTGAGAGGTGAACAGCGCATTGGACATCACTCTAGTCCCCTTTTGTGGTTTACATATTATGCCTCACAATAGCAGCCTAGAAACCATGCACTAAGAGCGGTCATTTTGGGGCAGACCAAGTGCACCTTGGGTGGAGAGGTTAACATTTCCATTAACTTAGAGGGTTTTAAAGGGATAGTAATACTTAAAATGTCAAAAAAAATATGTTGTAGGGTTTATCCCCCTGAGTAAAACAAGAGTACTCCCACTGCTGAAAGGTGTTTCATTCAAAAGTTATTAATTTTTCAAAGTTGAATTTTTTAGGTGCAATATCACAGTGGCCTGAAATTGTACAGTGGCGCTGTTGCTACACGATCCTATGGACAGCTCTGGTCCCAGGACCATAAATCTCCATAGGATGGTGTAGCAACAGCGCCACTGTACAATTTCAGGCCACTGTGATATTGCACCTAAAAAATGCAACTTTGAAAATTAATAACTTTTGAATGAAACACCTTTCAGCAGTGGGAGTACTCTTGTTTTACTCAGGGGGATAAACTCTACAACATATTTTTTTTTACATTTTAAGTATTACTATCCCTTTAACCTCTTGAATGCTAGAGGGGTCTCAAAGTGCATTAAGGGGTTAAAGGACAGATTTAAAATCGGTGGAATTTTTGGAAATCCTGTTTGTCCTCTGTGGTTCAGTTGGTTTGTCCCTGAATCAGTCCATTTTCTGTGTGCATGTAATCCAGGTTGTTGGTTTTCACAAGACAGATGATCTTCTGCGTGGGCTTATTTTAGTTAATTCTGGGCTTTGGCTAGAATGGGTCTTAATTTCTTTATTTAGTCTTCTGTACATTTGCCTCTTTGCATTTTTCATTCCACAGTTCTAATTTTGCTGCCTTTCTCACATCATTTTTTTTTTCTCTCCCCTAACTTTATTGCATTTTTTTCCTGACACACAGGAGCCTGGCCCACTCCACCTTTAAATATGGTGTTATTTATATTTTGTTTTTACTTAATGCCAGCATGATCTAACCTGTTTGAATATAGACCTCTTTGGCACCTAAATTATTAACCTTTTGAGTGCCAGAGAGGTATGCAAAGCAGTGCATTGCGTACCTCTCTGGCACTCAAAGATGTGAGATACAATTGTAAAGTAAGTGTTTTTCTCGTTTTGTGTTTTTATGGCACTTAAATCCTATGACTTTGTATGTTTTCTCCTAATAAGTAAGAGGTCACACTGTTTGGCTGCCATTTTATTGTAGCACTGTAGTGTGAATAAAGAAAGCAAGCAAGCAAAGTGCCTCTCTTGTTAAAACTTCCCTTTTCTCAATATTTGTCCCTTCTCTTCTTTCTCTTTCGTTAATTTATATTTTCCTTTTGTGACTCACTGGCAAGTCATGTGACCAATTTACACATCATGGGAATAGCACCTTTAGTAATAAGTAGCTCTTAATTTGCCTAATAATTTAAGGCTCAGACTGGAATATACCGCATTGCAAAGGGTTATAGCATGACTTTGTTGGTTATGACACTTGCTTCATAGAGCGTGTGTGTGCGTGCGTGTGCGTGTGTGTGTTATCTGGAAATGTCCATTTGTTATTAGTCGTCTCACAGGATGGTTGGGGCAAAGGACTGACTTGCTGTTGATTGGGTTACTTAACCCTTTGCATGCCTCTCTGGCACTGGTATTAAAAGGCAATAAGAACTAAAGCAATTTTGAGGCAAACATAATCTCATCATAAGGAAAAATAATTCCAAAAATTGCTATCTGTTTAAATGGGGCTTTTAAAACCATCCGTGATGCATATCCCAGAAGCATTACTTCACAATGTGTCAGATATCAGTCCCTCAATGGCTTAATTTCATGGGAATTAGTATTTGCCCCTGTGGTGCAGATGATTTGCCCTGGAATTGCTACACTTTTCAATTTATGCATATGGCAATAGATAAATGCAGATTAGGAACGTCAGAGCAACCATACAAAACAAATCTATACATATAGAGGATTATGAAGGACTTCTTCCTAGGCACGTCCTCCTATAAGGCAAAATAACTGGCACATATGCCAATAGGTAGCTTCCCAGCTTGCAGTCTACCAGGCATTAGATGCTGAGGCTTGCTACTGGTAGAATTGGACCAAATCAACTGTACCACAGGGGACAAATAAGAGTTTGCTAAAATTCTATTGATTTAAACACACCCTGGGGGTTATGCATTAAGGTGTGATAAAGAGGAGATAACGTCTCCATTTATATCACTTCTCCAGTTCCTGTGTTAATCTATGGAGCCAATGTACTAAGATTTCTCCAGCTTTGAATATTTTGCTGCATCGGCTCTATAGAAGAACATAGGAATTGGAGAAGTAATATCACTGGAGAAGTCTGCTTCTTGTTATCACACCTTAGTGCATAACCCCCTCGAATGCTAGATGGGTTGGACACCTCTAGCATTCAAATGGTTAAAATCCCTATTTATATCAGATTTTTTTGTCCCAAAGTTGCTCTTGTGCTTACTAGAACAGCCCCAGTGAAGTCCAACACATACATATACATAATACATACACACGTACCTATACATACGTACCATCCTAGTCATTCCAGAGTTACTTTTGCTTTAACAAGCGGCAAAAGCAAAACAAAGTGCATGTGAGGGATGAAGTTGGTTGGAGTTCACAGGGTCCCATGTCTTCATTTTGCTGCTAGCGATTCCAGCTTTTTATATGTATATATTTTATGTAGATGGTAGCTATTTGCCTCCGTGCAAGATGGCATAATATTTACCTTTGAGTGTCAGTGGAATGTGCAGTGAATTCCTCTGCAATGCATCTTGTGCAACCCTCTGGTACTGAATGGGTTAACCTATACTAAGGGGACTGCATACACCTTCTGCAATTTATTACAAAGCCTATATTCTGTTCATCAGCTGCCCCTAGACCTGCAGTGTTTTGCGTTTTTATGTTTTGTTTCTGTTGTGCCTTATGTTTTTGTACAGTAATTTTAAATAAATCGGAACTGTTTTTGTATAGTTCTATTAAAGTTGTGTAAATTATAAGAAGCCTGTTAATAAATGTTGTATAATCTTTATTACTGGAAAAAAAATAAGAATGTGTTTCTACTGATGTATTTTTTGCAGGCGTGAAAAGCCAATTCCACGCGGTTCTGAAGCGGTTTATAATAAAGTTATTCTCCACTCCACTTTTCTGGGATGTTATTGAAAAGTAGCATTGTACATGAAACCATGTACAGTGTGTTATATTCAGTTTCCACATCGGTACTTTGTTGCAGGTACTTTGTCAGTCTAGAGCATTATGATGTTTTCATAAAGCTTGTTTTATAAGGAAACTGGGGGTTGTGCAACACAGACCAACTGCACCATGGGCAATAATTTAAAAGGATCCTTGATCTAAATGGTCATTTTAATGTTCAAGAGGTCACCAACACGCTGCTTCAGAATGCACTGGAGACCTCTCTAGTATTAACCCTTTGAGTACTGCAATGCGTTGCATACCCCTCTGGCACACACAGGGTTAAAGGAATTTAAATCAATGAACATTTAAAGAATTGTCCCAAATGTGCAGTTGGTTTGCTCCAGAAGTGTTCCTCTCTTACTTTGTACATATGATACTTGGAACAAAGTTGGTATGCTTAAAGGGATAGTAAACCCCCCCAGAAAACTGAGCCAAATGCTAGGAATAATAAAAACATACTTAACACCCTCATTCCCATCTCTCAAACCGGTATGGCTTGAGAGATGTAATAAAATAAAGGTCTCTGCTCCCTCCCCGCTGTATAGCAGACGTCATGAGATCCTGCTTCTGGGACCAGACGGCGGCTCTTCAGGAGTGCTGTCATCGGGATGTCTAAAATTACTTTATCGGAATGGTCTACAACGTGTGCTTGCAAGCCAGGCACACGTTGTAGACCATATCGATGAAGTAATTATACTCTGATAGCTAGATGACAGCGCTCCTGAAGAGCGCCTACAGTCGGGTGACCGGATTCTGCCTCTGACAGCTTTACAGCTCATCAGGCAGAAAGGGGAGGGAGCGAAGGTCTTTATTTTCTTATTTCTCTCAAACCATAACTGTTTGAGAAATGGGAATGAGGGCGTTCAGTATCTTTTATTATTCCTAGCATTTGGCTTACAGTTTTTTGGGGGGTTTACTATCCCTTTAAAGCTTGTCAACCTAGACTTGCCATTTCCCTTATTATCCAACTTATTATACATCAGTATGTGTGCTTCTATTGCTACCACTGGGACAAGGCTGTGGAACAGTATGTATGGTTCTATGAACACCATTGCAGTTGCACAAACATGAAGTTACCCTACTGAATCCACATGAGGAAGCTTCCAGTTCCATGGCTGTTCTGGAAGGGGATTTGTTTTAAAGGGACAGTGGGTAAATGAACAGAGATACAGGTGACTCTCCACTCGTGTCTGCCTCCAACTTCTGTGGCTGTATGTCAGGGTATGATTTCTGTACTGCATACCGCTGGGCACATTTTACTCATATTAAAACTTGAATGCTGGCAATCCCCTTACACCTGTCTGTGTAGTACAGTGGTGTAAAATCATACCTTTTCCTTCAGTGTCTCCTGGATTTGCACAGACAAAAGAGAGCGAGAGCAACTCCTTCATATGTAGGAAAGGAACAAGATTAACATTTCCTCCCATCCCCAATGTGTGTTCCTGTTCTCCCAGATCAGAGTGTTATTTTCTCTGTTTTCTATATAGGACCCAGCTAGGTTGCTACCTTGGCAGTCCAAATGATTCCTCTGAGGTAATACCTGGCATGTTCTCTGCCCTTCTTAGCCATTCTGACTTCTAATTTTTGTCATCTTCTTTGGATCATGAGAATCAAGGCCTCTAAATCCACTATTGCAAGATTGTTGCGTTTTGCAATGTCCAAAGTTTGATTACAGAAGATTACTTGTGCTATGGTGGCTTCCTGGGCTGAAGAAGCAGACGTTTCTATAGAACTGACATGTAGAGCTGCCACATGGCAAAATATCTATACCTTCACAAAGCACTACAGATTTGATTTTTCAGGTGTCAGGTGAGGCTACACTTAGGCAGAGTTTTACAGGATGTTGCTTAATTCACCACCTTCCCACTTCCCTGTTTAGCTATGTGATCTGTGTATACTACCAGGAGGCACTGAAGGAAATTCTTTCCTCTGTTACTTCTTTACCTCATAGTGTTAAACAAGGTTTGGAGTAAAAAAACATCCCTGATGTTCTAATAGTCTGTCCCCTTAGGGTTGGGACATCCTTGGCATAATCTCAAACTGTGAAAGATGTTTCCAATGACATTATTTGCAGTGGTATGGCAGAGACTTCAATTAATGTAGGACTCTGATCCTACTTCGCTCCCAGGAGGAAGTGATGTCAGGTCCTGGTGGTGATGCTATCACAACAAGGGAAAGCGGAGATGCAGCAGAGGACAGGGGAGGGTATTTTCCCAAAACAACTTATGTTTTGAAAGAGGGGATTGACCTTTAAAGTAGAAATGTGTAATGTACTTTTCTTATTAATATTTTTAACATTTGACCCCAAGAATTTTAAGTATGATTTAAGCTGCAGATGCTATTCTTGCATCCCCTGTGACCAGCAATTAAGACTGTTGAAACTTTTGCCATCTACAGGAGCTTCATAGTCTCAAATTAAGTTCATATAAACATAAAAGGAGAGGCCATAGGGAAAGAAAACTAAATGGTTTCTACAACAAAGTAGTCTAATAAAGTAAGGCACCCCCCCCCCCCCGAAAGGAATCACAAAATATATAAGAAAACTTTATGAGAAATACAAACTAAGTGGATGGCATAAAAACAAATGCACAAAGAAAAAAAAAAGTATACTCCATTTGTAAATTGGTATTAGGAGACACTGATGGAGCATGAGATCTACCAAGCTTTATACAAGTAAGCGCTATAATTTGCAATTCACAAAAGGATTAATAGCAATTTGGACAATGGAATTGCTATTTCACTGTCGTCCAATACAGGTCACTGGTACTCTGGGAGGCGTAAGTCCCCTTTAATAGGCAGGAACAACTATGCAAATGATTTGCAAGGGGCGGAGCCTCCCCTCTCACTTAAGCCACCTTCTGGCCAGAGCCACTTAGATTGATTTGTTCCTGGGTGCTATGCACACCAGGTAGAGAACATCTATGCTTTCAACTTAGTCATTTGTTATTTTTTTATTCAATATGGAATACCACCATTAGGAGGGTGACCATGGCTGTGAATGCCCTCACCCGAAGTGGCTAGTGCAGCTCCCAGGGATTTCTGTGGACCTTATGCCCTGAAGAGGGGACAGCTTGAGTTAAGCAGCTTCCCTGCTGGGGAATTTGCCTCTGGGTTATTCCTCCTCTATCATGGTCACCTGAAGACAGAAGTCCTGCAAGAGAGGTGAGTCACCCATTGAGTGCTGAAGGTCCACTTGTCCCCACAGTGTCCCTTTGCTGGGCTTGTATTTGGGAGTTTGCAATGCACTCCAGCACTCATAGGGTGTTTTTATTGCATTTCAATGTTTAATGCAATTTCTGTGGTATTCTCTGGGTTTTGGAGCTTTGGGTATTAGTTTACTTATGTTTCTTATGTGTTTTATACTTGTTTGGGCTATTTTTAATGTTTTATTAAATTTCCCGCTCAAACGCTATGGCTCCTTTACTCTCTATGGGAATTCACAGTGTGGGACATATCTCTGGAACCGCTTGTCTCAGCAACTTCAGAGATGGCTCATTTTAATGCTAGGCTCCTGCTCTATCATCCGGAATGTGTTTTATTTATGTGGGGTGTTCAGGGTGGCTTCGGGCACTGTTTGGGGTACTTGTAAAGGGAAAACTACATTTCCCATGAGCGCCTGGTTCGCGCTCGTTTCTGATTGGCTGTCATATCGGCCGCCATTTTGTGGAACTTTTCCTAAGCGAGTACACTACGCAGGGACCGAGTCTTCTCTCTCCTCAACAGATTAACCCTTCGCTGGCCAGATAAGTCCGAATTTAGACATTTCTGGGGTGAAACTTTAATCCTTTGCACTTTTTCTGGGTGATAGTGTCATTAGTGGGGTATATTGACGCTGTGAGCATGTCTACTTCACTGGAGCTAGGGGCTAGACCCAAGTCTAAGGAGGATGGGGGGTCTGCTACCCCCATGGCGTTTTGCTCCTCTTGCCACATTGGGCTGTCTAGCGATAATGTGGGGGATCTATGCCCTAATTGTACTGGTCAAGATAGCAACCCTGGGCCTCCCAGCTACGCTATTGAGCCATCTTGGGTGAGGGAGTTTAAAGCTGCCACTAGGGATCTCAGATCCGCTCTTCAACTCTTTCCCTCTCAGGTACAGGGGGCTCTCCAGGTCTGGCAGACCCCCTCTACCATCAGGACCTCCCTGCCTAAGCCACAGGGGGCTCCTGATGTGACTGATTCTTCTGAGGAAGAACTCTTGCAGGATTCTGATGCTGAGGAACGGACTGTTATTGAATCTACCAGGTCCATTGGGGACCCCTATGAATGTGACCCTGAAGTTTCGGCTGAGGGTCTGATTAGAGCTGTTCTGAATACGCTCAACCTTCCTCTGACTCAGGAATCCACTTCTGATCCTACTGATGTTTTTCAGAAGAAGCCATCTAAGCCTGTTGTTTGTTTTCCAACTAATCCTACTCTTGCCCGTCTAGTCTCTGAGGCATGGAAGAATCCTGATAGATCATCCTCTGTCTCTAAAAAGTTTGCTAAGCTGTACCCTTTTCCTGAGACTGAGCTGGCTAAATGGGTGCATCCTCCCAAGGTGGATGCCCCTGTTTCCAGGCTATCCAAGTCTACCGCTTTGGCTGTATCTGATGCCTCTGCCCTGCAGGATTGGACGGATAAGAAACTGGAACTTTCTCTTAAGTCCATTTTTGCCTCTATTGGCACTGCCATGCGTCCAACCTTTGCAGTGGCGTGGGTTAACAGGGCTATCGCGGCCTGGACTGAACGACTGACTGAAGCAGTTCGCCAGGATGCACCAGTGTCTGAACAGTTGCAGCTTCTTGCTAATATTACTGAAGCTCAGAATTATGTTGCTGACGCTGCTTTTGATGCTGTGCGCATGATGGCGAGGGCCTCCACTTCTTCTGTGGTGGCTAGACGCGCTCTTTGGCTGAAAATTTGGTCTGCTGATACAGCCTCTAAGAAAGCCTTGCTTTCCTTGCCCTTTCAGGGGAATTTGCTTTTTTGGTCTGAACTCAAAGAAATGATCAGTGAGGCTACTGGCGGTAAAAGTACTCTTCTACCCTCAGTCTTTAAGAAAAAGTTTCCAGCCAAACGCAATCGGTCCTTTCGTTCCTTTCAGACTGAGACACGCTCCTCGGCCCAAACGGGTCCTCCCACTACGCGCTCCTCCTCCAAGCCCAAACAGTCCTGGAAGCCCAAAGTTGCCCCCAAGGCCAAGACCTCCAAGACTGCTTCGGCTTGACTCGCCGAACCCGGGTCCGCATCCGGCTGTAGGCGGTCGTCTCCGCATCTTTCGCCGGACTTGGGAGGAGTCAGTGGCGGACCCATGGGTTCTTCAGGTGGTGTCAGAGGGATACAGGATCCCTTTCTCTTCCCTTCCTCCTTTTCGGTTCCATTTTACTCATCCTTCTCAGGAACCCACAAAAAGGCGTCTGTTCGACGACGCTATTCAGGATCTCTTGGACAAAGAGGTCCTGGAGGCGGTTCCTCAAGGGGACACAGGTTCAGGATTTTTTTCCAACCTGTTTGTGGTAGCCAAAAAGGACGGAGGAGCTCGTCCCATTTTGGATCTCAAAGATCTCAATGCCTATGTGGTGACTTCCCACTTCCGCCAGGAGTCCCTGCGTTCTGTGATTGCAGCAATGTCTCCAGGGGAGTTTCTTGCCTCCCTGGACCTTCAGGATGCTTATCTTCACATCCCTATTCATCCAGAGAGCAGGCGGTATCTCAGGATTGCCTGCCACAGGGGACACTTTCAGTTTGCAGCGCTCCCCTTTGGGCTGACTTCAGCCCCTCAGGTCTTCCAGAGGGTGTTAGGCTCCTTGATAGCAGTGCTCCATCAGGATGGGATCAGAGTGACCCCCTACATGGACGATCTCCTACTGAAGGCCTCCTCAGCGGAGCTTCTCCGTCAGCAATTACAGATGTGCATGCACACCCTGAACCGTCATGGCTGGATCCTGAATCTGGACAAGTCGGACTTGATTCCATCTCAGAGGTTTCTGTTCCTGGGTCTCCTGTTCGACACTCGCCAATGCATGGTGTTTCTTCCAGAGGACGTGGCTCACCAGATAGCTGTCAGAGTGGCTGGGATTCTGGACATGGACGAAATTCCAGTACCGAAGTTGTCGTCTTTAGTGGGGAAGTTCATTTCCACGATCGAAGCAGTCCCATTTGCCATGGCCCACTCCAGGGAACTTCAGAGATTTGTGATCCAGATGTGCAAGAATCATCCAGATCATCAACATCTGTCTGTTTCTCTTCCTCCTCATGTCGAGTCGAGTCTGCACTGGTGGTTCGATCTCTCTCATCTCCTGAAAGGGAGATCCTTTCTAGTTCCTCATTGGACCACAGTCACAACGGATGCCAGTCTTCGGGGCTGGGGTGCAGTCTGGGGTCGCTTCAGTGCTCAGGGGAAATGGGGTCTGGAGGAATCCATGCTCTCCATCAATGTTCTGGAACTTCGAGCTGTCTGGCTTGCCCTGAGGCACTGGGAGTCTCAATTGACCGGTCTTCCGATCAGAGTGGAGTCCGACAACGCCACGGCGGTGGCTTACATCAACAGGCAAGGCGGCACAAGAAGCGGTTCCGCCTGGTGGGAGGTCAAGGATATTTTGTCTTGGGCAGAAGATCACGTGCCTGTCTTATCTGCAGTTCATATTCCAGGCGTGGACAACGTCATGGCAGACTTCCTCAGTCGTCACACCGTCGACAGCGGAGAATGGGCTCTTCATCCAGAGGTGTTTCACATGCTCACTCAGCGGTGGGGGATGCCTGTGGTGGACCTGATGGCTACCAGACACAACAGGAAGGTTCCGGTGTTTTGCTCCCGGTTGAGGGACTCCCTTGCTCTAGCAGTGGATGCCTTGTCGATCCCTTGGGACTTCTCCCTGGCTTACATCTTCCCTCCTCTTCCTCTATTGATCAGAGTTATCCAGAAGTTGAAGGGGGAGCGTTGTCCTGTCATCCTGATCGCTCCAAACTGGCCTCGCCAGTCCTGGTATCCGGAGTTGATGGCCATGTCAGTGACGGATCCGATTCCGCTTCCTGCCCGTCCGGACCTACTTCTTCAGGGGTATCTGTGGAAGGAGGGTGTTCACTCTCTCCATTTGATGGCATGGCGGTTGAATCCTCGATTCTAGCAAAGAAAGGATTTTCTCCTTCTGTGGTGTCGACTATGCTCAGTGCTCGTAAGCCTGTGTCTTCCAAGATCTATCATCGCATATGGTCAACTTTTGTGACATGGTGTTCTGATAAGAAGTTATCCCTTGAATTCCATCTTCCCACTGTCCTGGCCTTCTTGCAGGACGGTGTGGATAAGGGGCTCAGTCTGAGTTCCCTCAAAGTTCAGACTTCTGCCTTGTCTGTGTTTTTCCAGGAATGGATTGCTATCCTTCCTGATGTGAAAGTTTTCTTCCAAGGTGTGACTCATGTTCGACCTGCCTTCAGGAGTCCTGCTCCCCAGTGGGACCTCAATTTGGTGCTGGGAGTTCTCCAGCGGCCACCGTTTGAATCCTTGGCTTCCATTCCATTACGTCTCTTGACTTGGAAGATGGCCTTCCTTTTGGCTGTTGTTTCAGTGCGCCGGGTAGCAGAGTTACAGGCTTTGTCTTGTAAACCTCCTTACCTGGTGTTCCACAAGGATAAGGCTGTGCTTCGCACTACCAAGGAATTCTTACCCAAGGTTGTGTCCGAGTTTCACATCAATCAGGAGATTGTGGTTCCCTCTTTCTGCCCTAATCCTTCATCTGACAAGGAAAGAGATCTCCATCTGTTGGATGTGGTGCGTTGCCTCAAGTTTTATGTTCATCGCACCGAGTCTATCAGGAAGTCTGACGCTCTATTCGTCATTCCTGAGGGGCCTAGGGCAGGGAGACCGGCTTCCAAAGTTACCATTGCCTCTTGGATTAAGGCTACTATCCGTGAAGCCTATAAGTTGAGGAATAAGCATGTTCCCTTTCGGGTGACTGCCCATTCCACCAGATCTATTGGGGCCTCTTGGGCCTATAAGAATCAAGCTTCTGCTGATCAACTGTGCAGAGCGGCCACTTGGTCCTCTGTGCACACTTTTTCTAAGCACTATCGAGTTGATGTACTGGCTTCGGCTGATGCCAGTTTTGGAAGGAAGGTCCTGGAGGCAGTCTTGCCTGTGTAGGTCTTCCGCTCTGTGATCCTTAGTGCTTCCTTACTGTTGAGCCCTGTTGGCTCTAGTTTCGTGTGCTGTGTTAGTTCAGGGATTGTTCCCTTGGTTGGTGTCCGTTGACACTTACAGTTTGGGCTATGTGATTAACTGGGTCATAGCAGTTCTAGTGACTTGGGCCTTGCGCCTGGTCCTTGCCTTACTTCCCGCCTCTGGATCAGCTCAATGTTTGTACATCCCAGAGTACCAGTGACCTGTATTGGACGACAGTGAAAATAGGATTTTAGTCTTACCTGTTAAATCCTTTTCACTTAGTCCATACAGGTCACTGGTCTCCCACCCTGTCAAGGGACCAGTCTTGGCTCTCCTGTGGCATTCAGTGGGAGACCGTCAGGGCATGCTCACAGGAGTCTTTCTTTTTGCTTACCTGTGGTCAGTTTTTAGGGTCTCAAATCAATCTAAGTGGCTCTGGCCAGAAGGTGGCTTAAGTGAGAGGGGAGGCTCCGCCCCTTGCAAATCATTTGCATAGTTGTTCCTGCCTATTAAAGGGGACTTACGCCTCCCAGAGTACCAGTGACCTGTATGGACTAAGTGAAAAGGATTTAACAGGTAAGACTAAAATCCTATTTTATGTAGTGTACCAGGATTTTACAAAAACCTCTTCCACTGTTCTTCACAACCATTTACTGGAAAAAATAAAAGGCTTTGGTTTGGGAAGATCATATTTTTGCATGAATAGAGAACTGGTTAATTGATTGCTGAGAGTTGTTGCAAGTGAACATTTTTCAGGTTGGTCTAAAGTTGTCAGTGGGTTTCTCAGAGTTTAGTCCTGAAGCCCAATGCTTTTTAATTTATTAAAGATCTAGAAGACTAAGCGGTGTAAGGAAATACATACTGCATAGTATGTTATTTCTGTGCAGAAAGATTTGGACTGGGTGGAAAAGTGGCAGATGAAGTTTAATATTGATAAATATAAGGTTATGCATTTTTACCTGCTGAAACAGCTTCATGTACACAAAATAAAAAATTACTTGGGGAACCCTTGTTGGAGGAAGATTTAAGAGTACTGACAGACCTACTTTACAGCAGCGTCACTCAGCTACTTAAAAATGCAAGAGGGTACTATCATATATAAAATGGGTATAGATGAACGGAATGGGAATATAAGGATTTTAGTCTTACCTGTTAAATCCTTTTCTCTTAGTCCATACAGGATACTGGTAACTCTGGGAGGCGATCTGCCCCTTAGTAGGCAGGAACAAATTTTCAAAGTGTATGCAGGGGGTGGAGCCTCCCTTCCCTCCTTGGCTGCAGCTAGCCAATCCGCTCCAGAAAGAGTTGAGACATTAAGATGACTAGATAGTAGAAGGGAAGAAGACTCCTGTGAGCATGACCCCAAAGGACCCCCACAGGAGAGCCAAGCATGGTCCCTTGACAGGGTGGGAGACCAGTAACCTGTATGGACTAAGAGAAAAGGATTTAACAGGTAAGACTAAAATCCTCTCTTTCTCTGTCGTCCAATACAGGTTACTGGTAACTCTGGGATGTCCAACCATTAAGTTTCCCAGAGGTGGGAAGAAGGCAAGGACCAGGTGCAAGGCCCCCAAAGTCACCAGAACATACATGAACCATCAGATCAGAGATAGCCCAACAAGAACTGAAGTGTCAACGGACATAAAACAGGGGTAACGGCACCCCAGGAACGTTACACAGCACACTGAACTAAAACCAACAGGGTTCAACAGAGAAGGAAGCACTAAGAACCAAGGAAAATCCTAGACAGTCAATACTGCCTCCAGTATTTTCCTCCCAAAGCTGGCATCAGCCGATGCCAACACATCCACACGGTAGTGCTTCGAAAAGGTATGCACAGACGACCAGGTGGCCGCCTTGCAAAAGTGATCAACGGAGGCCTAATTCTTGTAAGCCCAAGAGGCCCCAATTTCGAGTAGAATGAGCCGTGACCCTGAAAGGGACAGGCTTCTTCCTCAACGCATAAGCCTTGCGAATGCTGGACTTGATCCAAGAGGCGGTAGTCACCTTGGATGCAGGTCTTCCTGCCCTAGGACCCTCAGGAATGACGAACAGAGCGTCAGATTTCCTGATAGACTCAGTGCGATGCACATAAAACTTGAGACAACGCACCACATCTAACAAGTGGAGATCCCTCTCCTTGTCAGAGGTTGGGTCAGGGCAGAAAGAGGGCACCACAATCTCCTGATTAATGTGGAACTCAGAGTCCACATTCGGTAGAAACTCCTTAGAAATGCGAAGCACCGCCTTGTCCTTGTGAAACACCAAATAAGGAGGTTTACAGGACAGAGCATGTGACTCCGCGACACAGCAAACAGAGACAATCGCCAGGAGAAAAGCCATTTTCCACATCAACAGATGTAGAGGAATAGTAGCCAAAGACTCAAAGGGAGGGCGCTGAAGGACGCCCAAAACCAAGTTAAGATCCCACATGAATATGAGCAACGCCCTGGAAGAAAATCTTGACATCAGGAAGGATGGCAATGCGCCTCTGAAAGAAAACAGAGAGAGCAGAAGTCTGAACCTTAAGGGAACTCAAACTGAGGCCCTTATCCACACCATCCTGCAAAAAGGCCAGGACCATAGGTAAATCAAAATCCTGAGACAGGTCCCTGTCAGCGCACCAGGACAGAAAGGTCGACCAGACAGGATGGTAGATCTTGGAAGAAACAGGCTTGCGGGCACTGAGCATAGTAACCACCACACCAGAAGAAAAGCCCTTCTTCTTCAATATTGAGGTTTCAATTTCAAGGCCGTCAAAGCTAGCCGATGCACATCCTCCTTCCACAAGTAACCCTGTAGAAGAAGGTCCGGACGGTAGGGAAGCCAAAAGCTGCCACTGACAGATCCACAAGCTCCGGAAACAAGACTGGTGAGGCCAGTATGGAGCAATCCGTATGACTGGGCAACGCTCCAGTCGTAATTTCTGTAACACCCTGTGCAACATGGGAAGGGGAGGAAAGATGTAAGCCAGAGGAAAGGTCCAAGGAATGGACATTGCATCCACCACTATAGCCAAAGGGTCTCTCCACCGACAGCAAAACACTGGAACCTTCCTGTTATGTCTCATCGCCATCAGGTCGATGTAAGGGGTACCCATCGCTGAACAATGAGTTGAAACACCTGAGGATGCAACTCCCACTCTCCGCTGTCCACTGTGTGTCAACTGAGGAAGTCTGCCATGACGTTGTCTACACCTGGATGGTGCACTGCGGATATAGCAGGTACGTGTTCTTCTGCCCAGGACAAAATAGCCTTGACCTCTAACCAAGCAGCGAGACTTCTTGTTCCCCCTTGCTTGTTGATGTAAGCCACAGCCCTAGCGTTGTCGGACTCCACTCGGACTGGACAGTCTTCTAGCTGAGAAGCCCAATGTCTCAGGGCATGAAATATCGCCTGAAACTCCAGAATGTTTATCTGAAGGAGAGACTCATTTGGAGACCACCGACCCTGAGCGCTCAAGTGACCCAGGACCACACCCCAGCCGGAGAGGCTGGCATCTGTCGTCACCTTGGTCCAAAAGTTCACCAGAAAGGACTTGCTCTTCAGCAGGTTGGAAAGATACGTCCCAAACAGTCTAGTTCCATAGAAGTGAATGGAGCAATGGCGTCTATGCAGTAAGGCACGGCTTAAAGGTGCAGTACTCAATGTTCACAAATATCTAAGTAAAACCTAAAAATGTGTAAATCAACAACAGAACATGTGTGGATACCCAGAAAACACTAATCCAGTAGGAAAAGTGCCATAAACCCCCCCCCCCAATAAAGTGCCAAACCAGCAGTTAAAGGGTTAAGTTACCACATAAACTTACTCCAAACAGACATACAGATATACCCAATGAGTGCAGGAGTGTGCAATAGGAACTCCATAAATACACCCCTGTGAGGAGTAGCACTGTGGGACAAATGGACCTGCAGCACTCAAAGGGTAGCTCACCTTTTCTGCAGATCTTCTGTCTTCAGATTACCATGGGAGAAGAAGTACCTCAGTGGGTAACTCCTGGGGAAGCACTTGAAATCAAGATTTTCCCCCTCAGGGCTTAAGGTCCACAAAAAGGCACCTTGATACTGAGCTAGCCACAAGGGCATTTGTCAGTCATGGTAATCCGCCTAATGGTGGTATTCCATATCTAACAGAAAAATAAAAAAGATTCTAAAACTATAGCAGAACTGTTGTTCAGCCTGGTGTTGTCTTCACCGAGGAACCAATCTTTCTGGAGCTGATTGGCTAGCTGCAGCCAAGGAGGGAAGGGAGGCTCCACTCCCTGCATACACTTTGAGAATTTGTTCCTGCCTACTAAGGGGTGGATTGCCTCCCAGAGTTACCAGTAACCTGTATTGGACAACAGAGAAAATTCTACTTCTAACTCAATGCTTGGTATAGAATTCGGAGTTTATTTTTGGGCACCAGTTCTTAAAGACCTCATTGGATTAGAAAAAAATGACAGGCATGCAACAAAATTGATAAAGGGAGTGGAGTATCTTAGTTATAAAGAGAGACTAGTCAAACTGAGTTGTTTACAATAGAGAAAGGTCTAAGAGGTGATGTATTGACCTGAAATCCTATATAATAATTCGCTAAAACGTGTGTAACGACGCAGTCGTGAGCAGTAGAGGCTGCCCTTAACAAGGCTGATGCAGAGTGGGGTGCTCTGAACGAGCGTCACGCTCTGTATCAGCCGCAGTGCGGGCATCTCTACTGAGCATGACTGCACCATGACCGGCTGGCACTGTATCAGCCATGGCGTGGCCAGTCTCTACTGTGCATGACTGCCCCACGACCGGCTGGCACTGTATCAGCTGCGGCGTGGGCAATCTCTAGGGAGCATGACTGCCCCGTGACCAGCTGGCAGTGGCACTGTGGCCCGTGTAACGGGCTCTTCAACTAGTATATTTATAAATTGTAATCATAAGGAACTCTCTGAGGAGCTGAGCAAAAAAACAAGTGGTCATCTATTGTCTACAGAAAAAAAATGCCATTTTACGGTAAGGACAGTAAAGTTTTGGCTTTTTTAAACATTTTTTGTATTTTTTTTTTTATTACCTTGGGATGCTGTTTTTGCAGATACTGTGTAGATGGGTGCAGGACCAGCGCAGGTAAGGATATCATTCTCCAAGCCAAGTGAATTATTATTATTATGAATGCCCTAGTCTCTAATGGTGACTTTCACAAGGGTGTCTGTTGTCTTGTGTGACTATACCAGAATGCACCTTCACTGCATTCATTCATGAAAAATAAAGATACAGCAAGAAAGGTTTGCATAGGATGTTGTAAGATATTTCACACAAGAGATGTTGGATGCCAAACGCTAATGAAGGATGCCTCATGGGAGACAACCAGGAATATTCGTCTGGAGCAGACACGGGCCTGTTGTCAGCCACATCCGCTCCTGCACTGGAATAAGTGGGGGAAAGCAGAAGAAAAGTGAGTCCAGAACACAGGGAGATGCAACAGTTCTGTAGCCTGGGTGAAAGAGCCTTGACTGGCATAATGAAAAGGAGGAATTTTGAGTTGGTATCCTCTGCTACATGTTAGAACTTACTGTCACATAGAGCAAAAAGGAGCAGCATGCCCCAGTAACGCTCATACGCTGCCCTTCCATTGTTGCAAGCTGGAAAAAGAATCAATTTAAATGTGCAGATAGGTTTACACTGTAGATGATGTTTGAGGGTTTAATCTAGAAATGTCTTAATGGACTTCAATGGGAATCTGTTAGATAAAATCAGTTTTAAACATTTAACAACTGCAATTTAATCTAAGTCGAAGACAAATGTAGACAACACAAGAAAAGTAAATAGTATTTATTTACAAGTGAATCAAAAGTAAAGACAATGCTACTACAATAAGTTCTCAGATATGAAATACTCTTAAAAATAATATCGACAGAAGGAATCAATGGGGTCAGGACCAAAGACAAGCATATATATATAAAACAAATAAACAAATGTACTTGCACTTAGTGTAAAATATGCAGATTAAAATACCCTAAAGTTATTCTTATAAAATGAATGTGAGAAAAAAGGCTTTCTTGTCAGTGTCAGAATGGGAAAGGACTACCCCAGCTACGCTCTGAAGCAGCACTTCAGCAGCAGCCTGCGGAGTTTCCTCTCTTTGCTTACCCCTGACTACCCAGCCAATCTATTCCATTCCGGCGTGTAAGTGGTTTTCATAAGCTTTCATCTCCAGTCCTGAACCCAGTAGTGGACAGTTTTCCAGTGTCTTTTCTACATTTACCACTACTTGCCAGTTGAGGCCCCGGGTCATCAGGTTGGTACCGAGAAGTCCTGGTCTGACAGGATGCATGTCTGTCTCCTGTCCGGTCATTCAGCATGACAATGTGGTCCAGCCATCCCTACTGTCATACACCTTCCCCTACAATCTGCATAAATCTTCCATTTGAAATGGTAATACCAATCAACCCGTTATGAAACACGGGTACCATGGAGATCTACCAACGCTAAGCTCCCAGAGGTGGGAAAAAAGAAGCAAGGACCTCACAAAAGTCCCCGTGATACCGAAGTTCCCCAGGACTATCCAATATCTGAATAAACCAAGCAGTAAGTGTCAACAAACACTGAACTTCCACAGCAAACAAGAACAAAAGCCAACAGGGCTCAAAAACTACTGAACAGCAGTATGAAAAAACAAAGTGTGCAGGCCCTTAAACAGGCAGGACCTTCCGGAGTTTATAAGTGGGGAGGGTTTAGCTGGAGGAGGATGGAGTCTCCACCCATAAGACTCAGTCTTTTGAGATGACATTTTGAAGGGTTAAAAAAAAAAACAACCTTTTGTCGTCTTGTTTTTTTAACATAAGGCAGATGGATCAACTAACATTACAACATTTATCTTTTGCTCTATGTCTGTAGTTCTTAATTTTGGTAATATATGTGTTTTTCAGGTCTCTAAGATTGGTGAGACAAAAATGTATCCATACTATAAATATGTATTTTGTTAGAGGGGACCTATCACCCCAACTAAAGTCCACCCCACTTAATTAGGCATCTAGAGATAAGCTTAACAATCAAACGGATATGTAGAATAAAATCTTACCTAGGCCAACACTGATGGCCAGGCAACAGAGCAGCTACCTTTGCTTACAGATGTCTACACGTCTGCGCTGTCAGTCCCGGTCTCCTCTAGGAGGCGTTACATGGTACCTTAAGGTACCGGAAGGGACTAATGGTGCAGGCATGCAGATGCCTCTAGAGCGCTGTTGCCTGGCTGTCAGTGTTGGCTGAGGAAGGATTTCTGACTAACGCGGTCTTAATTCTGCATAACAGTTTGATTGTTAAAGGGATAGTAATACTTTGTTTTATCTTTATTTTATTTTGTAGGCATTAAAAAAACATGAAGAACGATATAAGTCTTGTCTCTCAAACCTTTATGGTTTAAGAGATATTCACAAGCAAAGTTTCCCCTCCCCGCCCCTTTTACTTAGTGTAAGCCATCTCTTCTCAGATGTGGAATGCAGTCCATAGCCCAAACAGATAACAGCAGGGGACAATCTTCTTCCTATGAGAACAATGAAAGCCCTGCCCCCCTTCACAAGTTTTTCAGCTTTTTCCCTTATCTTAATTGAAGATTGTCCCTCTCTGCAGTCTACCTGGGCACCTCCCTTCTGATCTGGCTGAACAGTGTTACATCAGTAAAAGGGGCGGGAGGGGGATACTTTGTCATTGAACTACAACTCTGACAGAATTGAAATAACACTCTCCAAAGTCCAAATACTATGATGATTGCTTTTATTATGAAACATTACTATCCCTTTAAGCTTATAGCTAGATGCCTAATAAGGTGCGGTGGACTTCAGTTGGGTTGATAGTTCTACTTTAAGTTATGTGTTGTCTCTTGCTTGTGCTATTATTATGCACTTGGAGGTTGAATTACATAACTTTTGTCTCTGCTTTACTTCGCATTTTAATGTGTGATACCTCCCCTCAAAGTTGGAACTAGAAGCGAAGAAATGCACTAGAGACTTCTAGCATTCAAAAGTCCCATTTAAATCAAAGATGATTTGACTTTATTTGTTCATTTTGGTTTTCTCCAGGATAGCTACTGGTCTTCTTAGTACATCAGCCTCTGTTGCCTGTGTATAATAGACAGAGACATGGGCAGGTTGAAAGAGCCTAAGAAAGAAGCATGGTGAGAGCGAGAGTATGAGACAGGCACTGTGTGATGTATGTGTATAATAGTGTGCATGCGATGCTAGGGGTCGATGCTAGGTCATTTATGCTAGTATATTATATAGTGTAAACAATGAGTACAGAGTAGGGGAGACAATGTATTTATTTTGTCTGTTACCATTTCAGAAACTTCCTCAGCTGGTATAATCATCAGGGATAGCTAAGGTTAGCTCAGTTAAAGGGAATGTAAGACTTATGAAAATAATATATTTTGAGAGGCATTTCCTGGTGAGTAAAACAAAGGTCCTGCTGGGAAGTACATCATTCAACAGCTATGATACCTTGAGATTACATTTTTGTTGGAGAATAAGTGCAATGAAGTCTTTTCCATTTTATGCCATTTTTTCCTCTCTTTATTAAGAGTTTTTAAATACAAATAAAAATATAGCACAGAATAACATAGGCTTGCACAGTTAGTCACTGTAATAAACACTGAGTGTCATTGGCATAATAATAGGGGTCGCACCTGCGACTGGACCCGTCACTCCAGGGGCCCGGCCACCCCCTGCAAACTCATTGCCAATCACCCGCAGCCCGTGCCCGCAGCAGCTCAGCTGATCTCCCAGCGCTCTAGTAATGCAGAGCACTGGGAGATGACATCATCTCGCAGTGCTCTGCATTACTGAGAACCGAGCGGGAGCGGGTCATGGAGGTAGGAGATGGACATGGGGCAATGTGAACATGGGAGGGTATGGCAATTTCTCCACCAGGGCCCGGTGGCTTCTAGTTACGCCACTGCTGAGTGTAGGATAACATTAACTAAAATGAACAAAATTAACTATGTGCAGTGGTGGTGGTGGTGCGGATCCAAAAGGAGAAAGGGGATGAAAAAAGGTACAGAATAGGTAGAAATGTTCATTGGGGAGCATACATTTTTATAGTTCAAGAGGTAAGTCTATTGATGGGTGTTGAAATGCAGACCAGGGCTCCCAAACTTTTAAATATTATCAGTCTCCCAAAGGTACAGACTGTCCCCCAATATAAAATATAAAGCATGGAAATCTATATGAGGTTTAAGCTACTAGGAAGCAATATCCATTTGGCACCTAAAGTAAAATACTTTTTTCCTGTACATTCAGAGAAAATGGTGGGAGCCTGTTACGGAAAGAACATCATGTATCTGGGGAGCAATCAGTATGAAACACTTGATTAATTTAATGTTACACAATGTTCCATAATTACAGGATACACTCTTCCCCATTATCCACAATTACAAAAGCACAGTGGTAATGTTATGGGTTACATTGGTGAATGCTGTCTGGGGTTGCGTAACATCGAATAAATAATTTAAAGATAGATTTCAAGCTGTTCGGTTCCTCCAAAAGATGTCCAGTTCCTCCAAACATACTGTTTCATATCATAATAATATATGCCATATTTGCCATATAATAATATTTTCATTGCAAATCATAATTTCTTATATAAGTGTTGGAGTACTCATGTGACATTCATTTCGAGGATAATGTAAGAGTTAGGAGGACAGCAGTATCGCTCATTAGTTTCTAGCCTGGAGTGCTAACCACTGCAATAATGAGGAGAAGCAGATACAGGAACATATGCCACCAGCTGAGCTGGTAGCACACAAGAACAAGAACAATTGGTTGGGCTGTGAGGAACAAACAGCCCTGGATGAGCTGGTAGCAAACAGGGCTAGTCATTACAGTGGAATCGTATCAGAGAGGTATATACAGTAGAACGCTAACACGATTAAGTGGTAAAATGAAGGGGATAGCACAAGCAACCTCTGGAATAAACACTAGTGCGGAAAGCAGACAGCTGGAATGCTGTCGCTGTAGGTGGCAGAGAAACACTGGACAAAGCAAAGAAATAAAGGATACAGACACAGAAGCATTGAATCACTGTACTGGAACTCAGGTACATATTCTGAATTAATATAGATAAATGGACATCAGCAAACACACTTAGCAGCTGAATCTAAGAACAGACTCTAGAAGAGTGGTTCTCAATTTGTTTGGGGCACCCCAACAAGTTATCTAGAACATTCGGGGCATCCCTACCATATTTATTGTACTTTATGAAGGGCATAATCAAGGTACAATACATAAATATACAGTTATTATTAGGTCTTACAATCATAATAACAAAACTAAATCTATTGTGCATAACAATTTCTATAAATCTTTATTTAAAAGTCCCTTTCTGTTAGTATTCATAGAAAACATGGGGCACCCTAAGCTGATATCCGTGGCACACCAAAGTGCCACATCACCCTGGTTGAGAATCACTGCTCTAGAACCACAAACTATGAAAGAGCATAGTCTATGCTACAGGTTTATAAAGTTCAGGAGGGTGAAGGCAGGTGAGAAAGAACATTGCAGGTAATTTGAGAAGTGGATCACGGGAAAGGAATCCTCATAGAATCAGAGACACTGATCTTTATTACATACAGTGAGTTAAGATAAGAATAGAACATTGGTACGCTATAAAAAAGAGGAAAGTGAGATTTGAGTAAGTTTCCTGTAGCAACATTTTTCTGAATGTCATGAGGGAATGGCACCTGATAGTAGGATATCATTGGATAAAAGAGGAGGTAATAGTATTTAACAATATTAGAACAGAACGCTGACAGCAGGGGAGAGGAAACTTTGAAAGCGGCTATCTCTTAAACCATAAAGGTTTGAGAGATGCCGCTGGTGTCATTTAACTCAGTTTATTAAGGGCTACAATATGAGGGATAGTAATTTTGAAGTAATACTATCCCTTTAAATTACAAACCATTAGATGTTCGGATAGGATTGGTTTCTTCTTTGTAAAGATTAGTATCATTTAAAATTGCAATCTGGTTTCCAAGTTTGGTGGCTACTGTAAACATGATCCATCTGAACTGATTTTGAATACTAACAGGGAAGGGAGAGAGTATGAAAAATTGATTTGACACTGTCTGATACACATATAGGTGCATTATTGCTAAAATGTGTGCATTAAGACAGGGCTCAAATTTTCCACTCGCCATTAGCCAATGGAGAGTGAAAATTCAGCCCTGGCGAGTAGAAATTCAGCCCTGGAGGGTATGTTATGGCTTGCAGTGGTGAGTAACTTTTCAGGTCTGGCTAGTAGCAAAGGACTTCCAATTTTAAGCCCTGCATTAAGGTATACTCATTTTACAGGCATGCGTGAGGTACTTGGTAGAGAATAGTGAATAAACGGTTATATAATGAATATAAGCTGACAGTGTACATGTATTAAATAGGATTCAGGAATCCATTACTGATAGCACCATTACCAACATGGTTTTTGTATCTCATTAAGGTACGTTTACAGTGGTTTTATATTGCTGCATCAAGGAACCACATCTTCACCCCATAATGACCAAAGGGACGAACCACACATTGAGAAGAAACACTCTGCACACCCATCTGGTCCTCATTTGTTTAAAGGGGGACTGTGATCACATGATATACATGGTCTAAATACTTCTCCTATCTTGTACAGATAAGTAGCCATCCGGACAAGAACAATCACTTTTCTTGAAGTCTGGTTGGTTAAGACAGTAAACAGAACAACAGTTTTGAAAAACAGCCTGTTCCTTATGAAAATTAACTTTACAATAGTTTTACTTCTCCATAGATGACAACAATATGTTATTTTCATTTGACTATTCCTGACTGACCTGCCATAAATGAAAAGGATTGATTTGCTATAATACATGTTTGACTGCTTAATGTTTTGACTCCTTTACATCTGTAATGTTTATCTTGGTGCTGTTTGGGGGATACCCAGTTACTTCCACGGTATATTAGAGGGAGTCCTATACAGTTTTCTCCAGCTGAGTACTGTGACCAAATAGCCATATTCTGGAACCATCCTGTCTTTGTATCAATACCGTAAAGGAGATCTACCACTAGAAAATGAAAAGCATTATTTGGTCAGCAGGCTATGAAATATGTCAGGATATTATTATACATTTTAATTTTTTTTTAATTAAATAAATAAGATTTTATTTTTATTGGTTCGCGTGTATCCAGTCCTTTTTGCAGACAAGTGCCCATCGACTTATGTTGTCTAATTGTGGGGAGGACCGACAATTGTTCCCCGCTGGCTTTTTCACCAGCTTTTGATACATACAGGCTGGTGGGATCACTTGATGTAAGTAAAATCCATTAATTGTATTCTTTGAGAACATCATCAATATATACTGTGCGAAGCTCTCCTCCTATGTGTGTGTATACTTTGGATTGTCTCCCTCCATTGTTTCCAGTGACTGAGCTTTTCCGGAGTGACTTACTGCCCTTACAAAGGCTATCTGTGTGGAGGCAGTGAGACTATCCTCCACAGGCTAATATGCTACTCAATAATTGATTGTAGCATTGGTAAAATGTGAATTTCCTCATTTTCGTTTTGTGATACACTATGATGCTCTACCCCTTTTTGTTTTTTGGCTTTATTATTTTATTGTAACTAATTAGTTACCCAGGAGGCTTAGCCCCTAAATGTTTTCTCCTGGTGCGTACATTCTCAACATTTTATCTAGATTTATGCACATGCACCCCTTAACTAGCTCCTACAAATTCTGTCTGTTGTATTTTTATGCAACCTTGAATTAGTCTCGTCTACTAACTATGTATTGAAATATGATCTTGAATAAAATGTCCTCCCCTAACTTTCAATGACATGTGTCACCCGGATTCTCCATGCTTGCAGCATGTTCCCACAAAGGTTGTCATCTGACTTATCCTGTGCTTAAACCAAGCAAAGTAGAAAATTCTAGGACAAACCAAGTACACCACAGGGAACAAATTTAACCCTTTAAGTGCCAGAGGGGTACAGAATGCATTGCTTTGTAATGCATTCCGTACCCCTCTGGCACTCAAAGGGATAAAATTCCCAGAATTCCCATTCATTTATATAGGACTTTTAACTACTTGAATGCTAGAAAGCTCTTGAAAGCATTGCTGGTACTAAGATGGGTGTAAACCAACTGCTCCTTAGGGGACAAATAAAAATGTCCATGAATGAAATAGGTGCTTTTAACCCCTTAAATGCTGGAGAGGTCTTTAAGACATTGCTTTGCAATGCACTGCAGATCTCTCTAGCATCCATGGGGTTAAAAGCCCAGTTTAAATCAAGGGGAATTTTATTTGCCCCCTGTGGTGCAGTTAGTTTGCCCTAGAGTTGTCCCACATTGCCTTTATACATAATGCCCACTGAGGCACATTTATCAACTGTGTGAATATTGTAAAAAAAAAAAAAAAAAAAAAGACATTTTTAATCTTTCTGCATCTCATTTTGCATATTTATAAAACAAAACAGCAATATAATAATAATTTTGCAAGTACTAAGACGTTTTGCTTTCATTTGAAATTTTAAAGGGATAGTAATGTTTCACAAAAACAGCAGCTCCTATTAATCTTCATAGTATTTGAGCCACAGAGAGTGTTATTTCAATACTGCCAGAGCTGTAGTTCAAGAGTAATTGAAGGATAAAGTTTCCCCCTCCCGCCCCTTTTACCTAGTGTAAGCAATCTCTTCTCAGATGTGGAATCTGGTTGCTAGACCAGACAGACAACAGCAGGAGACAATCTTCTTCCTATGAGAACAATGAAAGCCCTGCCCCCCTTGACAAGTTTTTCAGGTTTTTCCCTTATCTTAATTGAAGATTGTCCCTCTCTGCAGTCTACCTGGGCACCTCGCTTCTGCTCTGGCTGAGCAGTGTTACATCATTAAAAGGGGCAGGAGGGGGATACTTTGTCATTGAATTACTCTTGAACTACAACTGACAGAATTGAAATAACACTCTCCAATGTCCAAATACTATGATGATTAATTAGAGCCGCTTTTATTATGAAACATTACTATCCCTTTAAAGATGAGACATTTTGTACGTATGTATTAAAAAAAAAAAACTAGTAGCAACATAAAACAGCCTGTTTACCTGTCTCTCTGAAGCTCTTGTTAAAGATAGCTGCCCTAGTAGTCTACTCTTTGATTGGTGTATGCCCCCCAATCTACTTTGGCGCAGCTGAGTTATTATCATAAACTAGATTAAAATGGTGAACATAACCTAAAACCAGCTTGTTAGCTGGCAAATGGAAGTTGCAAATTAGGAATTCAAATGTTCCATGAATGTGAGGGAAGTTTTAGTATACAATTTTATGGCTATGGCAACTTATATTCAAAGATACAGTAGTCAAAGACATAGGCCCTTATGTTTAAAGGGATAGTAATACTTCATTTTAACTTTATTTTATTTTGTAGGCATTAAAAAAACATGAAGAATGATATAAGTCTTATCTCTCAAACCTTTATGTTTTAAGAGATATTCACAAGCAAAGTTTTCCCCTCCCGCCCCTTTTTCCTAGTGTAAGCCATCTCTTCTCAGATGTGGAATCTGGTTGTAAGACCAGACAGATAACAGAAGGGGACAATCTGCTTCCTATTAAATCAATGAAAGCCCTGTCCCCCTTGACAAGCTTTTCAGGTTTTTCCCTTATCTTAACTGAAGATTGTCCCTCTCTGCAGTCTACCTGGGCACCTCCCTTCTGATCTGGCTGAGCAGTGTTATATCAGTAAAAGGGGCGGGAGGGGGATACTTTGTCATTGAATTACTCTTGAATTACAACTCTGACAGAATTGAAATAACACTCTCCAAAGTCCAAATACTATGATGGCTAATTAGAGCTGCTTTTATTATGAAACATTTCTATCCCTTTAAAAGCAAACAAAAGATTTATGGGGTAAACCAACTGCACAGTGGTGACACATATCAATTTCCTAAATTACAACTGATTACATGGGGTTTTTAACCCCCTTGAATGTTAGAGACTGCTCCAGCTTTCAGGGGCTAAGGTCCCCATTTAAACCAATGGGATGTTTTATACTCCTCACCACTGTGCAGTTGGTTTGGCCCAGTTTCTCTTATAACATAAGGCCAACAGATTATTATGCAAAGTACACTACTCAAGGCTGTGTTTAAAGAGAAAAGGGATTATAAGAAAAGAAATGTTAATTTCCCGTTTCACTTTAAAAGAAAATTATGAATAGAATATTTTTATGGTCCGCTAAAATGTAAAAAAACCACCCAAACAAACAAAAAGAAACTATTCACCAACTCTATTGTGTTTTCATATCTCTGTTTGTCTGTGTTTCTTCAGGAAAGAAATACATTTTGCATTTGATAAAAGACTGAAATTACTCAAAACAACAAAAATGTTTCTCTTATAAAGGTTAAAAAAAAAAAAAAAAAACTATTCAAGAATTGTTCAATACATGTTATACAGTAGCACTGAACCACAACATTACTTCAGTAAACCTTTGTTTCACTTATGTGTTTTCCACATATTTTTGAAGATTTCTGGATGTTAACTCCTTCCGGCTGATGTACTAAGCAGAACTTGCAGTCAGGTACTGTAACTGCTCTCAAAAAGTAATGGATACCCATCTAGCAAAGAACAATATTGAGTATTACCTGCTTTGAAACCAACTGTCGTAAGTTGTTGATCCAAGGAAATGTCTGACTGCCATTTGGAGTCAGGAAGGAATTTTTAACCCACTTGGGGCTAAATTGAAAATGGCTTCCATGGGTTTTTGTTTTTGTTGCCTTCCTCTGGATCACCAGGGGTAATTTGGTATGGGCCGGACTTGATAGATGCATGTCTTTATTTCAGCCTTATCAACTATGTTACTATTGGCGCGATGCAAGAAACGTTCACATTGGATAAAGGAACTTTTGTGCACAGATACATTTTGCGCATATTCTAATCCAGGAAGCTAAATACCGAACGCTTCTTGAATTGTGCTTGAAAAATTCCATTTTACGACAATAGTACACAGACGTATAAATTAATTCTCAATAGCAGTTCTTGCATTAAGCACATTCGCTATTCCACTCACACAGATTAGTTACTTAGTTACACACCCACAAAAAAATAAATATATACACAGCCTTTCACTAATCTTGATTTTTTCATGGTCAATTCAACAAAATCATGTGCAAATCTATTCCCTAGTGGTTTTCACACAGGAAATAACGATTGTGCACGTTTCCTGCATCGAGATACAAATAACTGGAGCAATTCTGAAGAAAATCACCATTTGTACTGATTTAATATTCTCGTTTATTTAACATTTGAGTGAGGTATGGAACACATTGCAAAGCACTCAAAGGGTTAAATGGTTCTTTTAAACTCCTGGAATGCTAGAAAGGTGAGCAATGCATTAAAAACAAACAACCTTTAACCATTTGAGTGCTATAGGGATACACAACACATTACTCTGCACTCAAAGGGTTATGTGAATGTAAAGAGTCTTAATTTGTCCCCTCTGGTGCAGCTGTATTGCTCCTGATTTGCTGTGGTTCTGCTTAGTACTTGAGCCAATCACAATGGTCAATGATTTACATCAGTCACTTGCAGTGCGAAAAATGAGTTGTAATAAAAAAAGTACATAATAAGAAATGTATTATTTCAATGAATTATGGATCTTGGAGTAGACGACATAGAATGCATTAATTACTATTAAGAAATATTAGACAAATCTGTTTGTTCTTTCCCATCTTCACCAGCCACAACTGAATTGTAAATTGGAATACGTTGGCCGTTATTCAGTTGTAAGATAACTTCCTGTAGTTGCCACCTATGGAATGAACAGACAACACTGAATGTGTGTTATCCATCAAATGCCCTGGAGTGCCACAGGGGCTGTCCAACATATTGCACAGCAATGTACTGCATACCCCTCTGGCACTAAAAAGAGTTCAAAAACAGCAAATTCCTCTAACTATATACTAATATATCACCTTCTGCAATAGAGCTGCCATTGTCTAATGTATCATATTTAATCCCTTGATTGACAGGGGTGGTTAAGTTGCTCACCCTATTGGGACTTAAAGGGATAGTAATACTTCATTTTAACTTTATTTTATTTTGTAGGCATTAAAAAAACATGAAGAATGATATAAGTCTTATCTCTGAAACCTTTATGGTTTAAGAGATATTCACAAACAAAGTATCCCCCCCCTGTTCAACCAAATCAAAAGGGAGATGCCCAGGTAGACTGCAGAGAGGGACAATCTTCAATTAAGATAATGGAAAAAGCTGAAAAACTTATCAAGGGGGGATGGGCTTTCATTGTTTTTATACAAAGAAAATTGTCCCCTTCTGTTATCTGTACTGTCATACAACCAGACTCACATCTGAGAAGAGATTGTTTACACTAGGTAAAAGGGGCGGGGAGGGGAACTTTGCTTGTGAATATCTCATAAACCATAAAGGTTTGAGCGATAAGACTTATATCGTTCTTCATTTTTTTTTAATGCCTACAAAATAAAATAAAGTTAAAACGAAGTGTTACTATCCCTTTAAGTATTACTACCCCTTTAACGATTTAACATGTAAAAAAAGAAATATTGTAGAGTTTATCCTCCTTAGTAAAACAATGGTACTCCCACTGCTGAGAGGTGTTTTCCTCAAACGTTACTGCAACTCAAAGTTACATTTTTGTAGGTGTAATATCTCAATGGCCTGAAATTTACTGTGGTACTATTGCTACACCATACTATGGAAGTTTATGGTCAGCTGACCAGAGCTGTCCATAGGATGGTATAGCAACAGTGCCACAGTTAAATTTCAGGCCATTGAGATACTGTGCGTAAAAAAATAAAATCTGAACTCTAGTAACTTTTTAATAAAACACCTCTCAGCAGTGGGGGTATTTTTGATTTACTCAGGAGGGTAAATCATACAATATATATATTTTTTAAGTATTACTATTCCTTTAATGAAGGGAATGCATTGTATTATTTGACAGGGTTAGAAATGAAAGCAGTTATTAAAGGCTGAAAAACTTTAATTTTAATGGTCTATTCCAAAGGCGCGTAAGTACTTATATCCATTCTAGAGTGCTGGGCCTTTAGGGAACAGTCTCCATGTTGGTCCCTGGAACAGATGTGAGGAACACCATGGGTCCCTGCAAAGTGATAGATTGGTGGTTTTCTGCACTTGACTTAATCTATATATTTAGCTATATTATGTTATACCTCAAATTTCTAATAATGGAAGTTAAGTTTATTTATTATGTTATGTGGACTGGTAGCCTGTTTTAAAGTCAATGTTTCTAAACTTCATCTTCAATGCATCTGACACTACATGTTTTAAAGTGGATTTATCACTATACAACTTTTAGTTTCAATAAAGTTATCTACTGAAACTACCTATATGTTGTGTTTTTTGGTTTTCAACTAATTCAATGGTTCTAGAGTTTTTTGTTTTAGTAATTAGGGACTCTAATCTCTACAGAGCAGAGTTTGGCATGTATGGCACAGCCTTCACAATCCAATTATTCACTTACCCTCAGGGCCGGATTTACATCTCAGGAGCCTGTAGGCACAAAAATCTGAAGTGCCCCCCCCCCCCAATTGGCCATCTCCACAATGCTCCAAATCTCCACATTACCCCCATATCCATATTGCCCTCACATTGCCCCCATCAGCTCCAACGGTCTTGCCCCATCAACTCCAACTTGCCCCCATCAGCTCCACATTGCCCCCATCAGCTCCAAGCTCCAACTTGCCCCCATCAGCTCCAAGCTCCAACTTGCCCCATCAGCTCCAACTGTCTTGCCCCATCAGCTCCAACTGTCTTGCCCCCATCAGCTCCAAGCTCCACATTGTCCCCATCAGCATCAGCTCCAACTTGCCCTCACATTGCCATCAGCTCCACATTGTCCCCCGCATATCCATTTCCTACCTCCCTGGTGGTCCAGCAGCAGGAGATGTCTGTGCCGCCTTCTGCACAGACCTGCACCTTCTGTTGCACCCTGCACGGTCTTCTCTTTAGGAATGAAGAGCGCTGGGAGATGATGTCATCTCCCAGCACTCTGCATTAGAGCCGACGAGGGGGAGCAACAACAGCTACAACCTTCGGCACAGACCTTAGCAAGTGAGGGGCGGGCCGGGCGGCAGTTACTGTGCACGGCGCGGAAGTGCTGTAAATCTATATATATATATATATATATATATATATATAAATGATTTCAATGACAGGCGCCCCTCTGTGGGGTGCTCCTGTAGGCAGGTGCCTACTCTGCCTTATGGCACATCCGACCCTGCTTACCCTGCAATTGCCTCACTCCTCCTTCAAAGGCAGCCAGAACACATCCACTTTTAGCAAAATGATTGCATGATTATTCCTCCCCAATAATTTAAGCTAAGATGGATGCTACCTCTGAAGTGAGGACTTGGAAAGCTGATAGATCCTCTTTAAGGCTATTCCTAGACTACATTTCTGTCTCAGCCACTTAGTCTTGTTCACTTTTCCTCAAACAGGTATATCCTTAAAATATAGAATGTTAAGGGCTGAAGAAACCCTGCTCTAAGCGTAACACCTTTACTAAAAGAGAGCTTTACAGTGCTTGAGCCTTCTACCTCTAACACAAAAGCATGACCTATTACTTCCAATGTATCCTTACTGTGTTACCATGCTGTTTTGTACATCTGCAGACAAGCCTATAAACATATAGATTAATATGCTTTTATAGAGGTGACTCATGGTGGAATTTTGAAACACTGCTATTACATGACAGCTGAGAGGAAACTGCCAACTAAGGGCGATATGCACAATGAAAAAGCAGAGAAATTCTTGGGCAAATCAACTGCATAATACGGAACAAATAAAAATGTCAAAAAGTAGCATTGATTTGAATGGGGCTATTTTAACTCCTTGAAAGGTAATGAATTCTCCAATTAATTTAGAAGCAATGGATCAGATCACTCTAGGCCCATTTAAATCACAGGGATTTTTATTTGCCCTCTATGAACAGCTGGTTATTCACAATAAAGGCCTAGAAAAGGCCTAGGTTACATTGTAGGTCATACATGTAATAACTGGGTTTATCTTACAGATTCCTGTTGAAATTTATAGAAATAAGTTGTGATAAAAATATCAACTGAAATTGAATCTGGGCCAAAATGTGCTCCAAACATTACAAATTAATGGGATTTTTATTACAAAAAGTAAACCACCCTCACCCTGTAAAATACCTTTTCACGGGTTCCATATACACACCTGTTGTTCATGCTGTCTCTGACAGACTTGGTGTAGAGGTACCCAGCTGATAAGGCTCCAGAAACTGGTATCTTGATCTGCAAACATATTAGTACAAATCAAGGCCAAGAGATTGTTTTACTGAGCATGTTGCAAGGTTGTTCAGAAGTTTCCGAGATATGACATCAGATGATTTTTTGAGAGCTGCCTATCTGGAATGTAACAGAAATGTAATGTAGTCATTTGCTAGAGGTGACTCACAAGAAGCAGGGTGGACTGCACCCACAAGCAATCCACTAACTGCTAAGATATAGCAAGAAACCTGCATTCTACTTATTGTTATAACAAACCTTCCAAGAATTGAGTGTGAAATTGCCTAAAGAACAATTACTGCTCTCTACTTTAATATGTCAGCATTGGCTGTTCCAATGTTTTAGCAAATGTGGGCCCTAAGTTACCATGAGGCCTGTGTTTCCAGACCATTACTCAGCTCAAGACCTGCACAGGCTTTATTCAGGAAGTTAAAGGGGTGCAAGACTGAGGCAAACCAATTGCACCATAAGAGACACATACAAATTCCCACAGATTTAAATTATGATTTTAACCCATTCGATGCTAGCAGTCTCCAATGCCTTTCTTGCTAGCATTCAATGGTTTAAAAACCACATTTAAATCAAAGGAAATGTATATCTGTCCCCTATGGGTGTAGTTGGTATCTCCAGAAGAGGTCCCGTTTAGCTTCCTGAATACCGCCCTACAGGTATAGAGTGTGCAAGGAAAAAATAGAGGTACTGTGAAATCCTAGGACAAAAATTAGATGATTACTGTAAAACGCTAATAGTAGGGGTATATATATATATAAAAAAAAGATTTTTAATTTTGACTTATTCACACACATTATATATATATATATATATATATATATATATATATATATATATATATATATATATATATATATATATATATATATACACACACACACACATATATACATCAGGGCTCAAAATTTCCACTTGCCACTAGCCAATGGCGAGTGAAAATTTAGCCCTGGTGAGTAGAAATTCAGCCCTGGTGGGTATGTTGTGGCTTGCAGTGGCGAGTAACTTTTCAGGTCTGGCTAGTAGCAAAGGACTTCACATTTTAAGCCCTGTATGCACATAAACAAAAAGATGCCCTGCGCTACTCCACACAATAGTGCTATAATGTACCCTGTGCTAAGAATCTATAATAACTCTATATAAATAAAATTGAGGATTTAGTTATGTTTTGGCCAAAAGATATAAGCTCACCAACCCCGTCACAGTACCTCAATATGTGGTGAGTACCTACACTAATATACTGAACAAATCTAAGTTAAAAGTGGAATTAAAAACAAGCCCTGAAGGAGTATCACAAAACTAGTTGGTATGGACCCTATAAGTATGATCTATGTATGTCTTGTAGGTTCTCTGAACATGTATAAAATGTACACAATGTGTGCAATTAAAAACAAGCATAAAGTGGGACTCACCTAACATATAGAAAGCTTGTTCTTTCTCTACAGCTCTTTATAGCAGCTTCTAACCTTTCTATCTTATTATGAACACATTCATTATATTTTTCACTTATTTTTTCACATATTCTGTATCACATTGCCTTTAAATTCATATCCCTTTAAGTTGGCGTCAATTTGATTTTTCAGCTCACATTTCCCTGTCTACTTGTGAATAGTAATTCCTCTATAGGCCTGGGGGTGGGAACAATTTGCCTATATAGGAGGGCTGGAGTGTACACAGTCCTTCTGGGTGGGCACCCACATCCTAGGCCCGCAACAAGCTATCTATATGTTAGGTGAGTCCCAGTTTATACTTGTTTTTAATTGCACTTCTAGTCTTTGCAGCCTTCTATACACTAGTTATTAATTACTTGCACTATATGTATCACATGGATATATTAAGGTTAGTTAGCGCTTGGAGCTTTTTTCTTTTTTATATTATATATATATATATATACACACACATATATATATATATATATATATATATATATATATATATATATATATATAATTTTTCTTCTTTTTTTCCAAACTGTTCCTGGTTCACTAGCCGTACTGTCCTGGGGAGGCAAGGGGAGAGGAGATTGGTGGCAGACAGCGGATCAGGGGTGGCAATTTCCACAGGTGTGGGCAGGGGTGAAGCCCCCTGCCAATTCCTGTGATAACCACTGCAGTAAGACTCACCTCTGCAGCAGTTCAGCAGGTGCATTAACTACACACCTTGCCCAATAGTACTGGCATCATTTGCTAATACGTATTAGTTCAACAAGCTTCTTGTGTTGCTATGGCTATGGGCAGATTATTTTCTCTCAAGTTCCTTTATTCTGGTCATGTCAACTGTTTAAATCCCAGCTAGACCTCTCAGCTCAACTGCTCTTTCATATTTCCATCAATAGGAGTGGCTTCTGTTAATCAATAGAAGGTTTAAAGGGATAAAAGGACAGTAGGAAGAGGAAACCGGTACTTAAAGGGTGCAGAAGAATCCAGAAAACAGCAAAAAAAAAACAAAAAAACTAAGTGTACATTTTTTAAACATATGCGTGTCAAAGATACACTCTCAGTATTGTAATCATTAAGAAACATTATTTATTTTAAGCTTCGATTTTGTTTACATTTAACTTACAAAAGTCTGGGCTGTAGCCACTTCAGTATAGACTGTAGCCCAAAGCTCTGCCTCTGCTCTCTTCCCTCCTCCGATGACAAAGGCTTCTGTCTGGAACCTGGAGCGTTCTCATTGGCTAGATATTGATCTCTGCCAATGAGACCGATTCAGCTTACAGGCAGAAGCCTCCGTCATCGGAGGAGGGAGGAGAGCAGAGGCAGAGCTTTGGGCTATAGTCTATACTGAAGTGGCTACAGCCCAGACTTTTGTAAGTTAAATGTAAACAAAATCGAAGCTTAAAATAAATAATGTTTTTATGGTATTGGCTATGTCACCTAACTATTTATGGGATGTTGTCTGTAGGTGACATCCACTTTAACTTGCCTCTCATTGACTGTTGGACTCTATAATTTGATTGTAAGCTGTATGGAGCATTAAAACTGCTGTTGTTGAAGATGTCTAAAGTTAGAGTAACCAAACATTTATAGACCCATCCACCCTTCACTTTGGATAAGGGAGCAACATAATGGCTGTATGGCATAGAGAAATGGAAAAGGCTGTGAAGTCTACATCTACAAACCCAAAAACCCAAAGCAGATACTAGTTTTCACAGTCAGCAACATTGATCCCAGTTTGCTTTGCATTATACCAGAATCCTTCTTCTAAAAACATCAGTGCAGAGGAGAGACACTTATCTTATAATGCTTTGGTGGGTCGGAAAGGTGGTTCAGGTTCCATGTTAGAAGATAAGCAGGAGACCAAAGATAGTCTCAGTACAGCTGATGAGCAGAGAAGAAATGGATCATTTCTGGCCTAAACCAGCTTCATGACAGGACAAGTACAAATTCCCCAAATTCCTATTGATGTAAATGAGGCTTTTAATGCTAGATATGTCTTCAATGAATTGCTTCTCAATGTGTTAGAGATCTATTTAGCATTCAACGGGTTAAAAGCTAAATTTAAATCAATCAGAATTTTTATTTCTCTTCTAGGTGCAGTTGGTTTGTCTCAGAATTGCTTCAAGTGGAACTGTCAATGGTCCACATTCACCTCAGTGGAAGTATCCATCTTGATAGAATTTCCATGATTGACAGTTTCTGCGAATTAGCTAATACTGACAGGCACTGAGAGGCATGTGGGAGGGAAAGGCTAGTGGAAAGTTAAATCTCACTGGCATTCCAGCCATTACTGTCCAGTTTTTTAACTGACAACTAAATAAATCTAAATAGTTCATATACTAAGTTTAAAACAAAACATACTAACATAAATACATATATTTAAGTTCTTCTCATTACATCAGCCTTAATATATGCTCATCTATGGAAGAATGGGGCGCTCAGTTGAGACAATCTCAGTTCCTCTGCTTATTATCAGACATGGAACCTCAACCCCCTTTCTCTCTCCCACCAGATCACTGTAAGATAAAACAAAGGTATGATTTTTTTACAGTAAGGGCAGTAAAGTTACGGAATTCTTTGCCTTGGAATATACTGTAACTGCTTTAAAAAAGTAATGGATACCCATCTAGCACAGAACAATATTGAGAATTATGACACATGGCTTCAAAGCAGATAGGATGTTGATCAAGGGAAATATCCGACTGCCATTTTGAGTCATGAGTATCATAGGTCTGCGATCCTCATTGAGATGGCTGGTTCTGGTTCTTAGAGATGGCTCTGTTGCTTGAACCTTGCTGCTATTTACCTGTGCTAAGTATTTTCTCTTCTGCATTTTTCCACTATATTTGTTTGTTCTTGTTTATATTTCATCTAACACGTCATTATAATGGGTATATTAGTAATTGTATAGTTTTTTGTTGCACTTTCATGCGGAAGCAATTGTCCTTACTTTTTGAATATTTGTTTACTGTGGGTACGTGCACCTCTCTAGTCATTGGATTGGGATTAGCATATGGGAATACTAACATCCAAATTATGTACATTTATTGTTGGACGAATTACATTTGCATGTCATATGGGTAAATTCCACAGTATTTCTAAGTTACTGCAGCATCCCTCTCTGTAAGTGTTTTTACATATTTTTAATTTTATCCATTCTTGATATTTTGACTACCAATAAATTGATTGTGTAGATTCAATTACTCCTGAGTTTGGGTACCTCATTTGTAGAGACCTACTGTGTGGAAGAGTGGCTACCCTTTAGCCTTTCTCCGTGTTTTGGACCTAGTTATGCTTTTGGGTCCTGAGTGCAACACACTGTTTATGTGGGTCTAATCCAGGGGTGTATGTACATACCAGTGCCAGCCCTATCTGACTCTGTGCCTCCACTGACTAAGCCAAGCCAATCACTCCAACGGCAACGCTCTATGCTCACTCAGCCGACAACCGCCAAATATACAGCGTAGGCTGCTTCCCATGGCTTTTATGCACTTCAGGGTAGCTTGCAGGGCTGCCATTGAATGTCACAGGAGGTCCCAAGGTGACCAATGAGAACGGAGGCAGTGACACGCAGGCGCAGCAGTGAGTCACATGGGGCAGCCCCGGCAGCACAGGCACAGCCACTGGTACAAAATACAATGCAACCAACAGGGTCGGGAAGGAAGTGGAACATTACAGCACACTACTGTGTCTGTTACTGTACAAGCGCCCTCGAGGGTGAGCGAGCACAGGCACGCAACGCACAGCATAATTATCAAATTAAGAGGCAGTGTGGGGCATAGGTTTTTTATGCACCCTGGGAAGGAATGGTGGGTGTGACAAGGCCATTGCCAGGCGCCCCTGAAAATCGGGTGCCCTAGGCAAGTGCCTTGTCTGCCTATTGACAGTCATGTGGACATATGTCTTTTTTTTAGTCTTATTAACTATGTTACTATGTAGACAAAAGAAGGGAGAATTTAAAGGGATAGTAATGTTTCATAATAAAAACAGCTCTAATTAATCACCATAGTATTTGGACTTTGGAGAGTGTTATTTCAATTCTGTCAGAGTTGTAGTTCCAGAGTAATTCAATGACAAAGTGTCCCCCTCCCTCCCCTTTTACTGATGTCACACTGTTCAGCTAGAGCAGAAGGGAGGTGCCCAGGTAGACTGCAGAGAGGGACAATCTTCAATTAAGATAAGGGAAAAACCTGAAAAGCTTGTCAAGCGGGGCAGGGATTTCATTGTTTTCATAGGAAAAAGAGTGTCCCCTTCTGTTATCTGTCTGGTCTATGGACTGCATTCCACATCTGAGAAGAGATTGCTTACACTAGGTAAAAGGGGCGGGAGGGGGAAACTTTGCTTGTGAATATCTCGTAAACCATAAAGGTTTGAGAGATAAAACATATATCATTCTTCATGTTTTTTTAATGCCTACAAAATAAAATAAAGTTAAAACGAAGTATTACTATCCCTTTAAGTACTGTATACCAATATAGGATATTCTTTTATTCTATTTACTGTGAATTTTTCTGTTCTTCACACTGAAATATTTTAACCAAATAAACTGAATAAGAGACCCAGCTCTAACATTTAACCCAGGTTGTTAAACAAATTAGGACAATTTGAGTAAATAGCAATAATCTGTAATACAACTCATAATAACCCTGTTTATTTCAACACGACCATAGGTCAGATTAAGTTTATTGGAGAACAGTTGTTCTTGATAAAAGGTTCTGTGCAAATACAGTGATGAATAATTTTACAGTTAATTATTTTAGCTTTTTATTATTTTAATAAATTGCATAAGCAGTGACTGCAATAGCTAAAATAGGTCAGGTTTAATAGTGCTTAGTGCTTTCTGACCTCAATTAATGAACAGAGAATTAAAGGGATAGTAATACTTAAGTATGACTAATCCCTATATTAAAGTCCTTTTAAAAATACATATATTGTCCCCAGTATCATCTCTCAAACCTTTATGGTTTGAGAGATGATCGCTCCTAAAGTTCCCCTCTCCCTCCCCCTTCCCCATAGTCAGTGTTCTAGCTGACTGCAGGGAAGCTAGTCGTACGACTTTCAGGCGGCTCTGCAGCACAGCCGCGATCGCGTTAATAAAAAAGAAAACTTTCACTGAAATAGTCTTCTACGTGTGCTTGGTTTTCAAGCACACATAGAAGACCGTTTTAGTGAAAGATTTTTTTTTAATTAACGTGATCGCGGCTCTGCTGCAGAGCCGCCTGATGATCTATGACCGGATTTCCCTTCAGTCAGCTACAACACTGACTTCAGGGAAGGGGGAGGGGGGGACTTTAGGAGCGATCATCTCTCAAACCTTAAAGGTTTGAGAGATGACACTGAGGGCAAGGACTTTAATATAGGGATTAGTAATACTGATGTATTACTATCCCTTTAAATAGTTAAGCAGAGTGTTTGGATCTTTATGTGTCTATCTACAAAGCCACTCAGACTATTTGCTTTGGATCCCCTTCTGTCAACCAGAGGTTTCGGTGCTACGTTTTATTTAATAAAAGTAAAATGACTACCTTTGGGCCATATTCAACAAACTCTTTCTTGAGCAATCCAGGTGTACCATAGAAGCAAATGATATAAAGCAGTGATATAAAGTAAACCTGCCAATGTGGATTTTTTGACATACTGAAAATCTTGATTAAGGGGTTAGTAATATCTTTATATAAAAAAAAAATGTATTATTACAGCTATTACAAAAATAAACTAAGCAATCCCTTACCTCCCAAGTGTCCCTCTTTAGGAGGGACAGTCCCTCTTTGAGACCTAAACCCCTCTGTCCCTCTTTCCCACCCTGGTGTCCCTGTGTTTAGGAGATCAGACTGTGTGGTATGTTTATAAGTGTATTGCTCTACGGCAATAAAACTCACATTAGTATTTGTTTAAACTACAATATATAAGTTTATACATTAGTGTATATAAATAAAACACTTTGGTCTTGTTCTAAATCATTTATTCATTTATGTAAATTAGTGTTAATAAGTCATGACATAACCTAAAAATTCTAGGTAATGCCCTGCCCACCAACCACACCCCCTAAAACAGAAGTGTCCCTCTTTGTCCATTTGAAATGTTGGCAGGTATGCAATCTCAGTCCCATCTCTCACACCTTTATGGTTTGAGAGGTATACAATACTTAAATCCTCCCCTCCCTCCCTTTTTACTGACATCAGCTGGTCTAAAAAGTGTGCTTGCAAACCAGGCACACTTTGTAGATTCTTAAAATTAAAGGGATAGTAACACTTCGTTTTTTCTTTATTTTCTTTTGTAGGCATTAAACAAACATGAATAATGATATAAGTCTCCTATGAGAACAATCAAAGCCCTGCCCCCCTTGACAAGCTTTTCAGGTTTTTCCCTTATCTTAATTGAAGATTGTCCCTCTCTGCAATCTACCTGGGCACCTCCCTTCTGCTCTGGCTGAACAGTGTTACATCAGTAAAAGGGGCAGGAGGGGGATACTTTATCATTGAATTACTCTTGAACTACAACTCTGACAGAATTGAAATAACACTCTCCAAAGTCCAGATACTATGATGATTAATTAGAGCTGCTTTTATTATGAAACACTACTATCCCTTTAAGTATTTCTTTTTAGATTGCGGTATTTCGGCTCTGCTGAAGAGCCGCCTCAAGTTGGCCGACATGCATCTCCTGCTGTCAGCTTTATAGCTGACATCAGGGAAAGAGGAGGGAACTTTAGCATCGTATATCTCTCAAACCATAAAGGTGAAAAGGGGAGAGACTGTGTAAAAAGGGGAGATAATGTGAGAAAAGGGAGAGACTGTAAAAAGGGGAGACACTGTGTAAAAAGGGGAGAGAAAGAAAAGGGGATATCCTGTGAGAAAAGGGGAGAAGACTGTGTGAAAAGAGGAGAGACTGTATGAAAAGGGGAGAGACTGTGTGAAAAGGGGAAATCCTGTGAGAAAAGGGGAGAAGACTGTGTGAAAAGAGGAGAGACTGTATGAAAAGGGGAGAGACTGTGTAAAAAGGGGAGAGACTGTGAAAAGGGGAGAAGACTGTATAAAAAGGGGAGAGACTATGAAAAGGGGAGAGACTGTGTGAAAAGGGGAGAGACTATGTGAAAAGGGGAGAGACTGTGTGAAAAGGGGAGACACTATGTGAAAAGGGGAGAGACTGTATGAAAAGGGGAGAGACTGTATGAAAAGGGGAGAGACTGTGTAAAAAGGGGAGAGACTGTGAAAAGGGGAGAGACTGTGTGAAAAGGGGAGAGACTGTGTGAAAAGGGGAGAGACTGTATGAAAAGGGGAGAGACTGTGAAAAGGGGAGAGACTGTGAAAAGGGGAGAGACTGTGTGAAAAGGGGAGAGACTGTATGAAAAGGGGAGAAGACTGAATGAAAAGGGGAGAGACTGTATGAAAAGGGGAGAGACTGTATGAAAAGGGGAGAGACTGTGTAAAAAGGGGAGAGACTGTGAAAAGGGGAGAGACTGTGTGAAAAGGGGAGAGACTGTATGAAAAGGGGAGAGACTGTGAAAAGGGGAGAGACTGTGAAAAGGGGAGAGACTGTGTGAAAAGGGGAGAGACTGTATGAAAAGGGGAGAAGACTGAATGAAAAGGGGAGAGACTGTATGAAAAGGGGAGAGACTGTATGAAAAGGGGAGAGACTGTGAAAAGGGGAGAGACTGTATGAAAAGGGGAGAGACTGTGAAAAGGGGAGAGACTGTATGAAAAGGGGAGAGACTGTGTAAAAAGGGGAGAGAAAGAAAAGGGGAGAGACTGTGTAAAAAGGGGAGAGACTGTGAAAAGGGGAAAGACTGTATGAAAAGGGGAGAGACTGTGTAAAAAGGGGAGAGAAAGAAAAGGGGAGAGACTGTGTAAAAAGGGGAGATACTGTGAGAAAAGGGGAGATCCTGTGTGAAAAGGGGAGAGACTGTGTGAAAAGGGGAGAGAAAGAAAAGGGGAGAGAAAGAAAAGGGGAGAAGACTGAGTGAAAAGGGGAGAAAGTATAAAGGGGGGATAAGACCAGGGGCGGATTGTGGTCAGATACTTTTTTGTGAAGGAGAGATACATAAGGGGTAATTCAAAAAGCCAGAGAGTAAACCACCTGCTTTATAGGGGACAAATCATAATTTCCAAATGATTTAACCCTTTGAATGCCTTGCAAAGGGTTAAATGGGGCTATATATATATATATATATATATATATATATATATATATATATATATAAAACATATGGATGTGGGCGTGTTTTGCTGGGCATGGTTTTGGTGGCGGGGGGGCAGCATTTCATCCATGGACCCAGGCAGTACAATGTCTTGGGCCGGGGCCGGTCTGGGCGTTTTAAAAAAAAAAAAATAACGAAAGGCCGCCGCCCCCCCCCCCCCCAATGGGCTGCTCAGAAAATAAAAATGGGCTGCTCAGCCTTAAATGCCCGGGCCTATTTTTTGTCCCAGTCCGGGCCTGGATACACGGACCAATTTAATGACGATTTCATATATCCAAACTTGAATTCAAGGGACAGTAATGTCCCAGAAAAATATTTATCATTTTATAGGGCTTAAAAAGTTGAACTAGATGCAAAAAAAACCCTAGCTCTCAAACCGCTATGGTTCGAGAGATATTCCCTGTCAAAGTTGGACCGACACAAGGAGGCTCTGCAACAGAGCCGCAATTGTGTTATTTAAAACTAGTTGAACAGCCCGTTACACGGGCCACAATGCCACTGCCACCCGGTCGCGGGGCAGTCACACGCAGTAGAGACTGCCCGCACCACGGCTGATACAGAGCTGGGAGCTCCGAAGCACACGCAGCAGTGTGTACTGCGCATGTCGCGGCGTTACACACGATTTAGCGAATTATTATATAGGATGATTTACTTCATTGGAATGGTCTACAAAGTGTGCTTGCAAACCAGGCACACTTTGTAGATCTTTCCAATTAAGTCATCATTTTTAAATGACGCAATTGCGGCTCTGCTGCAGAGCCGCCAGTTGGTCCCCAGACAGGATTCCCTTGCAGTCAGCACAGCACTGACATCAGGGAAAGGGGAGAGAGGGGGGAACTTTGACAGTGAATATTTCACAAACCATAGCGGAATGAGAGATTGTTTTTTTTGCATCTAGTTCAACATTTTAAGCCCTATAAAATGATAAATATTTTTTCTGGGACATTACTGTCCCTTTCAAGATGACATCTACTTTAAATGGGAATTTTAACTTCTGCACTGCTAGAGAGGTATCCAATATACAGAAATGAAATTAACTGGAGACCTCTCTAGCATTCTTGGGGTTGAAAGCACCATTTAAATCATTGTGAATTTTTGTCCTACATGGTGTCATTGGTTTGCTCTATAATTGTACCTCTTTAGCTGAACAGTGGTCTATAAACCTTTATTTTGTTTTGTACAGTTTAGAATTTATGACCTGGATCTGTCTAAATGATGGCATTTAAAGCATTTGTATGTCTTCAATCCAGTCTCTGCTTCCTTTTGTTGCCAACTACAGCCTCACTTTACAACTGTAACATTCTGATAGTTGGAAGCTATACTGCAGTGATGTCTGTAGGGGAGAAGTATAAAAGTGGTGATGGGTCAAGTTAGCACCTAAAATGGCACAAATGCATTTCACAAGACGGTGTAAGCAATATATTAAAAAAAAAAGAAAAAGAAAAAAAAAAAAGACGCAAATTCCTCCATAAATAATATCCTCCAACATTTAAAATTGCCAAAGAGGGACACTTGTTTAGGTGGTGTTTCTGAAGTAGCAGATGGTGGGCTGGTTATTATCAAGAAATTTTAGGTTATTTCATGACATACTGCTCATTGTGTAACTGAGTAAATGGTTTAGGGGAAGACCAAAGTACTTTATTTACATACATATCCTGAAGTTTAAACAGATAGTAATACTTCGTTTTATCTTTATTTTATTTTGTAGGCATTAAAAAAACATGAAGAACGATATAAGTCTTATCTATCAAACCTTTATGGTTTAAGAGATATTCACAAGCAAAGTTTCCCCTCCCGCCCCTTTTACCTAGTGTAAGCAACCTCTTCTCAGATGTGGAATGCAGTCTATAGACCAGACAGATAACAGAAGGGTACACTCTTATTCCTATGAAAACAATGAAAGCCCTGCCCCCCTTGACAAGTTTTTCAGGTTTTTCCCTTATCTTAATTGAAGATTGTCCCTCTCTGCAATCTACCTGGGCACCTCCCTTCTGATCTGGCTGAACAGTGTTACATCAGTAAAAGGGGCAGGAGGAGGATACTCTGTCATTGAATTACTCTTGAACTACAACTCTGGGTGGGAAAGAGCAACATAGGGATTTGGGTCTCAAGGAGGGACTGCCCTTCCAAATGAGGGACACTTGGGAGGTATGCGTAAATTATAGCAAATTTGTACACAAACTGCACACCAAGGCAACATGGTCTAAAGTTTGGTGCATCAAAACTAGTATATAAAAATTACGCAGTCAATTTAGTGATTCACCCTGTAGCAGTCACTCTGATAACTACATTGCCATCTTTTTTTAACCCCTTAACGACCCTTGACGGTCATAGTACGTCATGGGTAGATCTGAGTTAACGACCCATGACGTACTATGCCCATCATGGAATTCCAGGCTGCATGCCGTTCGGGGTGTCCGAAACCGGAAACTGCAAAAAAAAATGCTCCGTGGTCCTTAAGTGACCACGTCATTAAGGGGTTAAATACATTTTAGATCACTTTTATACATTCAGGTATGTGTCTAAGCCTGTGTCAGAAACAGCCGGGTATAGAGGCAGGAATCTTGTGATTTTAGCCTGCGTTCCTGAGTCACCAGGTGCTCTAATCTGAATCTTCTGATTATCCTATGAATTGCTAACTTGGGAGTTCTTATTATGTCCCAGATATACCTGCTTTCTGCTTACAGCTGTTAGCACTGATGCCACTTCTCCTCAGTCAACCTGCTACTCCCAACTCCTTTAATCTCTCGAGGACCAGACGTTTGTCAGCTTAATCTAGACTCCCTGCTGCTATCTGTACCCTTGTGGTCTCTGTTTGTGTCTTTGTAGCACCTGTACTGTGTTCCTGTTTCTCTGTTCCAGTGTTTGTTTGTTTAGACCAGTCTACTTTCCTTTGTGCCCAATCCTGCATTTCTGTTCTTCTAATCCCATCCAGCATTTCCCCCTTTTCTTATGCACCTCCTGGCTTGAAGTTTGGCTTTCATTCTGATTTTGCTAGTCCTGTGTCTGTCTTGACCTTGCCTTTTGGTGATTATCTGCAAGCCCCCACTCTTCATGACCAGTCCTGTTCCACCTCCTGTTTCTAGCTCCAGCCACTAGGCTCCTGCCTATTTATATAGTTCCTGTGGTTGACCAAGTCCTGGCCTATACCTTATGCCAGTCTGACTGAGACTTTCATACAAAGAGGCAAGAGTGTTTTGTGCTGTGACAGTTCAGTACATTAACAATCACACAAATCAAAGAAATATGGGGGCACAGTTTATGTCAGAAAAAGGTGACAAAATTATACTTTCAAAATAGAAAATAAAGGTCCATACATAGTCTTATATTTGAGAAACAAAGATTAAATAGTTAGATACATTTTGTTACAAATTTAAAATATTAAGAAGTAAGAGTTTTCCTTTAATAGTCCCATATTATGCCTGGAATTCATCAAGAAGTGATAAGAGCAGGGTATCAGATGCCCTGCTCTTCATCACAATCATCAATGGTTACCTTTGGGTATTCAAAGATACATTTTATTTCCCTTCCTTCCATATGAGAGGCAGGGATAAAAGATAAAAAATAGTGAAAGTGCAGCCATTCCATCATATACACACTCACAAAGCATGTGTGTGTGTGTACGTATTCCCCACTACAAATTTGAGTGGGATCCACCAGCCCGAAGCTGACAGATAAAAATGTCTGAATGTACAAGGAAATTAAACGATTTCCTTGTAATTCAGCTATTTGGCATTTGATGAATTTCAGCCTGTGTGTTGCAAAGTACATGTACATTTTGAGTATTAAATAAAGAAAAGAAAATGCATAAATAGCAGCATCTTAAGAAGAGAAGGTCAACTGTTAGACTTCCAACAGTAGGGGGACTACAACTCATTATCCCCAACCAGCTCTTTGCTGTGTGGGTATGATGGGAGCCGTCCCAACAGCTGCAAAAATTGACAACCCATGATCTTAAGAAGGGCTTAAAAGTTTAAATCCTTTACTTCTAGCCAGACCTGAAAAGTTACTCGCCACTGCAAGCATAACATACCCACCAGGGCTGAATTTCTACTCGCCAGGGCTAAATTTTCACTCGCCATTGGCTAGTTTACGAGTGGAAAATTTGAGCCCTGATCTAAAGCATATCGATCATTATTATACGTTATACCTATGTTTACTAGACTCTTTCTGCTCTCTCAGATTTTCACTCCTGTGCTATATTACAGTTGTATTCACACCAGTCCTCAAGACCCTGCTTCATTACAGCTGGGTCCATCAAAATGACTGAGAACTGTGTGAACCAATATGATTAAGCAGATATTTTCCAAATCTTGGTCTGCTGGCAGCTCTTGAAGACTGGTATGAATTTCATTGCTAAGTTATTATTTAAAATATCTAAAATAAGCCTCAGAATGGTGTGTAAAAAGAAGGATATTGCAAATTTATGTCCCTGAAGTGAGACTAAGACAAACCAAAATGTACTAGATTTATGAAAAGAAATGTTACACTTTGGCAGAAATTCAATTTCAATAACAATATATTGAAAAATTGAGCTGAGCATATCAATAGTGGGACTTACTTGAGCTGTTGATTGGTTGACACGATTCATCTGGTCTGTGAGTCGGAGATAGTGAACTTTAAGGGGTGGAGCTCCTAGTATTTCTAAAGCTTGGGATTGTGAATTGAGCTTTTCAAGGGCAGCCAAATAATACTCTTTCTTAGCAAAAGTTTCTAAAAAAAAATACATAAAAATAGTGAAGAATTGTAGTGAATATATATATATATATATATGTATATATATATATATATATATATATATATATATATAAATACAGTTTGTTTACATAAAAAGAATGTCAATACTGCTTATCTCCCTGGAAACTACAAACTGCCAGAGCTGAGCCACTACATCAAAACCCCTACCTCGCAAATACTAAGTCTCTCACTCCACCCAACAGCATATCTATGCTGGGATGAGAACAAATCCCTTGATGATAAAATTAGAAATGCAATATGTGCTGAAGTTGACAGAACATCTTCTGTAGTATAGAGCTGTATGCTCATCATACTACCTTGGTCACCTCAAGATGATGTTGCTCAGAAACAGAAAATACACAGAAATGAAATTGGATGATGAGATGATATTGTCTAGGGGTGAAGGCAGTCTCCAGCAATGGATCGCCTGCAAAGGGCATCAGTTTTAGGAGTGTGCAGTGTAATGAAGGTATATTTAGTAACTGAGCCAGACATGTTGATTTGAGAAATGGCAAATGTATGGTCTTGTGAAGTTAAAGGGATAGTAATGTTTCATAATAAAAGCAGCTCTAATTAATTATCATAGTATTTGGACTTTGGAGAGTGTTATTTCAATTCTGTCAAAGTTGTAGTTCAAGAGTAATTCAATGACAAAGTATCCCCCTCCCGCCCCTTCTACTGATGTAACACTGCTCAGCCAGATCAGAAGGGAGGTGCCCAGGTAGACTGCAGAGAGGGACAATCTTCAACTAAGATAAGGGAAATGCCTGAAAAACTTGTCAATGGGGGCAGGGCCTTCATTGTTCTCATAGGAAGAAGATTGCCCCCTTCTGTTATCTGTCTGGTCTTACAACCAGATTCCACATCTGAGAAGAGATGGCTTACACTAGGTAAAAGGGGCAACTTTGCTTGTGAATATCTCTCAAACCATAAAGGTTTGAGAGATAAGACTTATATCGTTCTTAATGTTTTTTGAATGCATACAAAATAAAATAAAAATAAAATGAAGTATTACTATCCCTTTAATATTGGAGTGGGGTGGAAGAGGGAGAGTGAGGAAAAAAATCCCCAAACTGCCATTGATTAAAATAGAGATTTATATCTCAATGAATGCTAGATACGTTTCCAACTCATTGTGAGGCATTTTGTGAGCACACTCACTGAATTCTATGAAAATCACAGAGGTCTAATTATAAATCTTGTTAATGAGGCATAGACTAGCTCAGATCCTTTTTCTTATACAAGGAAAAAATATTCTGAAGGTTGTCATATAACAGGAGAAATTAACTGTGTTCCTGCTGTTGCATCTCTAGCACTTCATATTCAACACCGCAAGTCTACTTCATATGTGTCAGTTGTCCCAGATTTCCAGGGCCAGTCCCTGGTTTCGTCTCCAAGTCCCTGCATCCTCCAGTCTCTGGTTTTAAAACTTATTTTTAAACCATATTCTGTGTGTTTTTTCGAAAAAAGGTTAATAGGTTATTTTAACAATGTGTTAAACCTGTTTATATGATTTCATAGTATGGATAGTATCTGTTCTGCTGTAGAAGTGCAGCTTAAAGACTGCTGTAGAAGGTTGTATGTTAGTGTTGTGCTAAACAGAACTATAGACCAGTAGTGAAATATGACTGTCTGGGGGAAACGTGTCCATAGGAATTTCTTTAAATGTTGACAAGTATGCTATCTGGCAACTAAACTGTCTTCTATAAATCCTCTGGTTCCTCTTCCTGCAGTCAGACAATTGATGCAGCATCCCTGTGTACAGCTTGTATCCTGTATGAGTTGTCAAGACGTATCTTCCTTAGCCCTTCCACATTCCTCCCCACCCTTGTATCCTGCCAGCACTGAACCTATCCTTAAACGTCTGTCTTCCCTTGTTTTTGCCCTATAGTCTGTCTGTTAGATGTGTTGGCTATATCTTATGAGTGTACTATCCTTGTGACCAACAATTAGACCATGCTACTCCCACCACATCCCTGCACAGTGTGTCCATTTTAGTTTTGTTCTGTGTTCTTGACTAACCTCTGAACTTTGGATATTTGCCTTATTTTCATGCCTAATCTTAGCATCTGCCTGCCCAGACCTTAGTGACTGTGCACCCTCTCCCTCCAGCACAATATGTGAAGTCAACCAACCCCCAAGCAAGTGACTACCATGGCAAAAGGCCCTGAAGGTCTGTTTCAGCCATTGGGCCCCCCTGTTCTTCTATGAACATGAGCTCCCACTTACAAATGCTGAATATTGTTTTAGGTTGTTACATACACATGTAATGCATTGCTGATGGCTTGTGAATTTCCCAACAAATACAACAACCATATCTCCATCCTTAAAATTAGAGGACAGAAATGAAGAGCTTTTAATGAGATAGTAATGAGTAATATTTTAAATGCATTGTAAACAATTAAAGAATGTGTTTGATGTCAGTCACTACTTGATGCTCATAAGTTTCAGATTTAATTTTTAACATCCTCCTCCTTTTTTCTTCTACATCAGCTGAGAACTGGCTGAATGGCCAGCCTATAAGTTGTCCTGGCAACCCACACAGCTTTCACTCACACAGAGCCACTCATCTCTGTGTGATTATATTTAAAGGGATAGTAATACTTAACATGTACAAAAATCTAAATTATGGGGCTTATCCTCCTGAATAAAACAAGGGTACACCCACTGTTGAGAGGTATTTTGTTCAAATACTAGTTGAAGAGCCCATAGACACGGGCCACAGTGCCACCCAGCAACTGCCGTGGTGAAGTCACGCACAATAGAGACTGCCAGCGCTGCGGCTGATAAGGAGCGGGGCCCTCCAAATTCAGACCGTAGTCGGTGCACAGAGAGGACTATGGTCTGAATTCGGAGCGCCCCACTCCTTATCAGCCGTGGTGCGGGAAGTCTGTAGTGCACATGACTGCAGCGAGTGCAGCCATCTCTACTGCACATGACGGCTTCTGACAAACACACATTTAGCGAATTATTATATAGGATTATTGCAGCTCAAACTCAAATTATTTAGGTGCATTATCTCAATGGCCTGAAAATTTACAGTGACACTGTTGCTACGTTTTGTAATGAGGTGTATGGTCAACTGACTCGAACATTCCATAGCATGGGGTAGCAACTGTGGCACTGCACCTAAAAAAGTTGAGTTTGAGCTGCAATAACATTTGGAGAAAACACCTCACAGCAGTGTTAGTGCCCTTGTTTTACTCAGGAAAATCCAACCTATATACTATCCCTGTAATGCGTACTATGAATTGACTGAGGTTTAGTTAGTGTCAGGATGCATTAAAAACTACTCACATGGAAACAAATATCTCTGAGTGATTCTCCCCCACCCTTTCCCTAATGTCAGCCAGTTCACCAGAGAACAGGCTAAATTGTTAGCTGACCTGTTGTCAATGCAACCCGCAAAACTTTCATTCACACAGAGCCACAGATCTCTGAGTGATTAGATTTAATAGCTCTGGTCCACTTAGCCTTAGTCAGTGCTCAGGATACATTAAAACTACCCAGATGGAGAGAAATGTCAATATATGTGTGATCTCCCTGAGGGATGTCCTGGAAACTGGTTTGATGACCATTCTGCTGGTTCTCAGAAGAACGTGAAAATTTCAGGAAAAGGGGAGAGATGGAATCTTAAAAACAAAATTACTCTGAAGCTAGTGATTATTAAAGGATGTGATTACATCACTCACACTCTTTAATGCTATACAATGTAATGCAATAAAAAAAAAATGAAACAGGACTATCTCTTCAAACTATTGAATTCACTGCCTAGGGATCTGGTGATGGCAGATGCAATAGCTATATTTAAGGAAAGGTTAAAGGGATAGTAATACTTCGTTTTAACTTTATTTTATTTTGTAGGCATTAAAAAACATGAAGAACGATATAAGTCTTATCTCTCAAACCTTTATGGTTTATGAGATATTCACAAGCAATGTTTCCCCCTCCCGCCCCTTTTACCTAGTGTAAGCCATCTCTTCTCATATGTGGAATGCAGTCCATAGACTGGACAGATAACAGAAGGGGACAATCTTATTCCTATGAAAACAATGAAATCCCTGCTCCCCTTGACAAGCTTTTCAGGTTTTTCCCTTATCTTAATTGAAGATTGTCCCTCTCTGCAATCTACCTGGGCACCTCCCTTCTGCTCTGGTTGAGCAATGTTATATCAGTAAAAGGGGCAGGAGGGGGATACTTTGTCATTGAATTACTCTTGAACTACAACTCTGACAGAATTGAAATAACACTCTCCAAAGTCCAAATACTATTATGATTAATTAGAGATGCTTTTATTATGAAACATTACTATCCCTTTAAATGCTTTTCTAACAGAAAAAGGAATATAGGGTTACTGTGTATGTCAGCTGATGAAATTGAAGATTCATCTGCATAAAGTGAAATGTACATCTTTACTTATTTTCCTTTTCTGGGATACATTGTGGCAAAGACTGAATTTGATAGTCCTTTTAATCCTAACAAACTATGTAAATGTGTATGTAATTTGAAAAATATTATGACTTTTTTGAAAGTTCTGTATTAGTTTAGTACCGATGTAAAAATACAAGTGTGCGTATGGCCTATAGGCGAATGGCCTATTTTTTAACCTTGAAAACTTTACATATTGATGTTTTAAAACCTAGAATTTCTGTGCCCCACAGATACCCAAGTTATATTCAAGGGAGCACAGGGAATGTAAAGTATAAAGGTACCAAAACACAGGCCCATTTGATTTTTTGCAAGCTGTCCAGTTTGATAACTGATCAATCTGGTTGTTTTCCATCACCTTGTGTATGGGCCTCATTGGTCGGCTGAGCTGATTGAGCAGATTAGAACATTTTTATTGGCCAGTGAGCAGATTTCTGTGTTCGTGGGCTCAACAGATCAAACCACAGACATTCATCTACGCGGCTGTGAGATCAGGTCATTCTGGTATGATCTTCACAGCCCCACACATAGACCAGCAATATGGCTGCTGAGGTGTGTGTGTATGTTACGCCTCACCAATTAGACTGCTGGTCTGTTCTGAACAAGATTTCCCTTTACATGGGCACCTTTACAGTATGGCATTTTCTGTAAAGGTGCCTGCCATACTGTAAAGGTGCTCATGCACAGGGCAATCAATCAGGTGGAAAATCCAGTCAGTTGAAAATTACCACATTGGATGGTTCTCTCCCTATATATGGTCCAACTAAATCAGGCCCAACCAACCAAATTGGTAACTTTGATTGGTTGGCCCGGTTAGAAATTTTTGATCTCCTGTCAGACATATTGAAATCATGTGAGATATCTGATCTAACATATTGAGCTAAAATTTATTATTGAGTTCTAAATTCTGACACTTGAAATTTTATTTCATCCTGTAACACTGAAGATTAGAGCATAACACCAACTTTTGTCTATATTTTTTACTATCCACTGTGTATAACCCATGATTACTCCTGTAGAGCTGTTTACAGCCCATCCACATCTCATCATTCATATATTCTGATTGGTTATTTCTGATTGGCCAGCTCATCTAAACTCCAAGCTTGTTGTTCTTTGCTGACAACCTGATGAAGGGGTAAGCAGCTACCTCTGCCTCACTTATCTGAGAAAAATCTCAGAGGGACCAATACGAAAGCAGGGAAACACTGATGATAGAGGCTGTTGGAGGAGACAAGATGGAATAGCAAGTCCAGAACTTAGAACAGCAACTATGAGCCATAATAAATTTCTGTCACCAAAAAAGTCTACAGGACACATCTAGATACATCTAGATGTGTCCCGTGGAGTTTTTTGGTCATTGTTTTTGTATAGCCCCTGAGAGCACCACACTATTTCAGTGCTTATATATTCAGTTTTGTGTTATATGCCAGGGTGAGCCACACCTTTTGTGCATTATACCATAATGAGGTTCCACACATTAAGAATATGAATAAGTGGCTAGATATGAGTGGGTCTGATGAATGATATCACAAGCTATTATTTTGTAAGCTTTTAGGGACTTTGGGGAGAAGGGGTGTTCACTATCTAACTAAGCGCTACATAAGTGATCTGCTTTTCTGTCTTTAAAGGGATAATAATGCCAGAAATAAACTTTATTCAGTATGGTACAAAAATAAAGTATTTGGAGAAAGTCCTATCTCTCAAACCTTTACGGTTTGAGAGATATTTTCCGCTAAAGTTCCCTCTCTCCTGATGTCAGCTATAAAGCTTACAGCAGGAGATTCGAGTTGAGCTACTTCATTGGAACGGTCTACAAAGTATACTTGCAAACCAATGAAGTAATTATTTTTAAAGATCGCTATTTCGGCTCTGCTGAAGAGCCTCCAGCTGGTCCCAGGACCGAGATCTCCTGCTGTCAGCAGAGCTCTAATGTCTTTTGAGAGATTGGACTTTCTCCAAATACTTTATTTTTGTAAATTCTACCATGCTGAATAAAGTTTATTTCTGGCATTACTAACTAACTTTAACTAGAGTCTGTCATTGTCCATTTCATATTTTGTCTTCTATTCACAATTTTTGGCCCATCTAGAACTTTAATGACCTATTTCTTTAGCGCTTGATTTGTCACCCCATCCAAATTTTCCACCAGCTCAAATCCCTGCATGTCCATGATTGTAACTGCCCAAACCCTTTTACACATTACATTCTAGAAATGCTTTTAATGTTTATTAGGTTTTTTTTAGTTTATTTATTTTGTTTGTATGGTGTTAAAAAATTGACTTATGTCTTTGGTTGCATTGTTCTTTTGCCTATTTTTTTTCTATCCAGAAGCGATTATGTCAGCCATTTGCCTAGATTGAGTGTCTAATGGAGTAGTTATTGACAGAGGGAGATCCGTTTCTTCTATCATTCATCCCATTTCTTTTGCATCAGTTAAGCATCCACGCCTACATTTCATCCATTCCGACACCACAGCCTCTGATTAACATGCAACATATCAGCATATGTATCAAGTGGGCGGTCAATTAGACCACATGGGTAAAAGGGTATTCTGATTAACCTGACCCACATATATTTGCCCTTGACTATCCTTTACCTGGTGGTCACACAATAAGACAATTCACACCTCTCTTTGTCATTGTTGGAGATAAATCCACTTATCAAACTCAGATCTATGTGAACACAAACATAGAGGACAGTGTCTTAAAGGAACATTAACACCAAAAAAATTATACTGGGTTATGTAATTTTCAATATCATGCACTGCACTTCTAAGCAGCATCTGTACAATTTATATGTTTTATGTTAGATCCCTAAAATCCAATCCTAAACTTGCATTTTTAATGCACGTGTAGACTGTTCTATATACTAAACTATTTGGTTAATTGTGTTTATGTACTGAGCTTAGCACCTACTGCTCTTCTATGCAGAGTGATATCTTATCTCAGGCCCATTAACAAGTGATCAAACAATATCACTTCTGAGACACCTATCAAGGTAGCCATTTCAATGAGAGCCCAAGTAAAAGCTTAGGAATATCAGCTCCCATAGAGCATATATATGACTAGATTTTAGGTCTCAGAAAAATAGATATTTTTTGCAGATGCTAGTATGGAGTACATGGTAATTAATTGTGTGTATAGGTGTTACTGTTCCTTTAAGAATACACACTGATTGTTTACTTACATCCCATTCTCATTCTATATTTCTCATGTTGTACGTTTACTGACAATTAAAATTTACTATCATAATTTCTCATTTCCATGGTGTACATTTAGATGCTTTATTTTCATTAGTAGAAGTACAGTACATTTTCCAGCCAGAATTTTTCAAGGGACCAAGATCACTCAACACTTTCATTTTTCAAATTCTGCTTTCTTAGTATCATCAGCATGTAATGTGTTTTTACATATCTGTGTGAATGATCACCATTTTATATTCGTTTTTAGGCAAAGGTCTGTGACGGGATTGGGTCTCTTGGGTCACTCTTCTTTATTTTTCAAAAAAGCAATGGATGCCTATCTAGCACAGAACAATATTGACAGTTATGACAGATGGCTTCAAAGCAAATAGGATATTGATCCGGGGAACTATTTGTCACACACCTACACACCTACATTGCAAATTGCTCCAGAGGGCTTTTTTGTTGCCTTCTTCTGGATCAACAGGGGTGTTATTGGCATGGGCTGGACTTGATGGATGCATGTCTTTTTTCAGCCTTATCTACTATATTACTATAGGGCTTTTTTCATTTTATCCTATAACCTGTTTGTATTTCTACTCCACAGGGTGTCATCATACTTCAGTTTCTTATGGCATTTATGCTAGCTATCGGACATCTACATTATTCATTGCTTTTCCTCAGGTGATTTTTATTTTATCATTTCTTTATTAGCACAAAATGTTGTAACCACCCAAGGGATTATTTAACCCTTTATGTGCCAAAGAGGTATCCAATGTAATGCAGACCAATGCTTTGGATACCTCCCTGGCACTCAGAGGAATAAGAGTGGGTGTTGAGTCACCAGCAATCAGATACTTTGGTGATTTGATTGCCGATCAGTTGCAACTGAAATCACCCTGTGTATGGCCACTTCAATTACTGTAGGAATTAAATAGGAGATGGACGTTTACATTACAAGTTCAATAAGTATTCATGTGCATACCTGGGAACTTTCAGTTGAGGGTTACCCGGAGGGTAGTCCTCTGTTCAGCAGGGGGTAACAAAAATGACGCTAATCGTGTCAAAAAGGGGCAGGGCTTAACTCGAGTGTGTGTGGGGGATTTAACCCTTTGAGTGCCAGAGTGGTACGGAATGCATTGCAAAGCAATGCATTCCGTACTACTCTGGTACTCAGAGGGTTAAATGTGTCACACAGAAGGCTGGGGACGGAGGCACAACGGGAGAAAAAGCAGATGTGGCAGAGTTTCAATAGAAACTCTCCACATCTGGAGGAATCTGCCTCTGCCCCAGAGACCCGGTAAAGCTCTGTCAGAACCGGAGTCTCCGGGGCAAATCCGGAGAGTTCCCAGGTATGTTCATGTGTTCTTATTGTGGTAAGGTACAAGTTTGTGAATTGTTGTCTAACCCTTTTTGAGGTTAGAAAAGTCTCTAGTACCAAACAAAACAAGGCATTGCAGACCTCTCTGCAACCCACTCTATCAAATTCAAAAATGGCACATACCACTTTAAAATTAGCGTGAGTGCCACAGATGAAACTCATGCCGAAATTCACTTCCTGCCTGATTAAACAAGGAAAGCCCATAAATATGATCATGCAGGGATAGAGTGGAAGAGACAAAAAGCATCTTACAGCCAAAACACTCCACTTATCTACACAGTGAACTGGGAAGTAGGAGCCACAGAACCAATATCCAAATGCACATCCTGCTGCCACTAGTGAACCACCTCTTCAATATCCAACAAAGTAGGAAAAGAGTAAATGACAAATTTCAGGAGGGAGAACTCCCTTTGCTGAAGTATGTCCATAGTATCTGAGGAGGCCATGGGAAGAGTGTTCCATTTATGTTCTATTGGTCCTACCAGCTTGGGGTGGGGAGTAAGCCCATTCCTCACTGCTGTGGAGTGGACATGAATGAAATACCTGATTGCTGTATAAAGGATACAAACCTTTGTAAATTAATCTGCTCAATAAAGTAAGAGACAGTTACTTCTAGGTTATTGTTCCCTTTTAAGAACATAAGCAATATTCTGGAATCTTAAGATGTGCAGTTCTACAGAAAATCAGCTGCCCACAGGAAGCACATTCAACTTCCCGTTGATTTCATTATGGTAGTTTTACTTGTCTCCTTGAGCTGCAGATGTCTTTTGCTCCATCTCTAGTTTGCTAAATACGGCTCATGTTCTTTATTTTCATTATCTGTCACACATACTCCTTCCTTCCTATCCCAGTCTCTTATCTAGTACACTGTCTGCCAGACATCTTATCCCTCACTGATTTACATGCCCTATCTTTATAATGTGCCTTAATATCTCACAATGAAAAGCCTGTTAACTCTGCTCTAAACAGTAACATAGATAGTACATCCTAAAATTAAGTTAAGCATAATTAAGTTAAAACAACATGATTTTTTCATTTAGCTATAGTGTTTGTTTTGAAGAATTACAATAAACAAAATTTATTTTGTTTGGTAACGTTATGGAGGTTTCTTTTGTTTTCTTAAATACATCACTGAAATAAAGGGGCAATCACGTGAGTGTTATCTCAACTGATCTGTATATCAGTTGGGATACAATTGATTGCACCTTGCTGGATACATCAGGAAGATGACAATTTAACTCCTTCTGTTGACACTGATTTCCTAATGATTGCTGAATAATTTACTAGTAGGCAGTAAATATAATCAATGTTTCTAGAAGCTTAACCCCTTAGTGACGAGGGTTTTTTTTATACCAGAGGACAAGAGTAATTTTAGCCTTCTGGGAATGCTGTTGTTCAACCATATTTTCCCTTTAATTTATTTAGTCCACACACACAAATTCTATACTTTTTTATGAGGATAAGTAGGGCTTTCTTTTTCTTTCCCACATTTATATTGATAACCCACCATTTAATTTGATAATGGTATACAAAAAAATAGCAAAATTGGGCAGAAAAAACATTTTTATAGGTTTTCCTGTGAAAAATTGTACTCATTTGGTTCATTTTTAACAGGGACTGGATAAACGGTTGTTCATACCTCCCAAGTGTCCATTTTTAGGGACATACTGTACATCTGAAACAAAATTCATATGCCTCTCTTTCCCATCCTAGTGTCCAGGGCCGGACCTTACGTGGGTCCCGGTGGGTCCACGGACCCAGGTGGCACTCTGACAGGGGCGGCAATTTGCCGCCCCAAGGCATGTTATTTCGTGTGCGGCTTCTGCCAACTGCCACGCATTGATGACAGCTGAGACCACATCACACGCGGAGACGCCATGTAGAGCATGCCGGCGTTTTCTTCCTCTGTTCGGAGGCCAGGGCAATTTTAAAAATGGAGCCCAGACTGACGAAGAAAATCCCAGCATGCACCACGCGGTGTCTCGCATGTGACACGGTCCCGGCTGTCATCAGTACGGAGCAGTGGGGAGACTGAGTAAAAAAAAGTGGAAGAGACAGCGAAGGAGAAGAGAAACAGGCAAGGGGGGGGAAATAGTCACAATGGGTGAAAAGAGGGGAAAAAAAGAGGCACAAGGGGTGAAAAGAGGGTGAAAAACAGGCACAAGGAGTGAAAAGAGGTGAAAAAAGAGACACAAGGGGTGAAAAGAGGGGAACAAGAGGCACAAGGGGGGGAGAAAGAGGTACAAGGGTGTAAAGGTAAGGGGGGGAGATAGAGGTACAAGGGGTATAAACAAAAAAACATGACAGTTCTATGTGGTTTTAGGGGCAGGAGAGGGGTTAATATAATTAAGGATGTGGTGTATTTTGGTGGGTGTGGTTTTGGTGTGCGGAGGGGGGGCAGCATTTCATCCTTGGACCTAGGCAGCACAATGTCTTGGGCCGGCCCTGCTAGTGTCCCTCTATAAGGAGATCAGACTATGTGATGTGTATATAAGATTGTCACAACATTGCTCCACAGTAATAAAACTCACATTAATGTTTGTTTAAACTTCAGTATATGTGTTTATAAATTAGTCTGTGTAAATAAAATACTTTGGCCTTGCTTTAAATTATTTATTCAGTAACACAAAGAAGGGTCAAACTCTCAACCCTTTTTTTTCTTTTAAAGGGATAGCAATACTTGAATTAAGCTCAAGGTTCGAGTCTTCTTTATATGTTTTTAAACACATAGTGCTATATTTCAACACTTACAGATTTGTAGTCCAGGCACAATTCAATTGGAAAGGATCCCCTCCTGCCTCTTTCCCCTGTGTCACTCTGCCTCAAGTCTGGTCTGGATGGTGTGCGGAGAGGGACAATCTTCAGTGATCAAAAGGAAAATCCTGCCCTCCTTCATCAAGGGGGCAGGGTTTTCCTTATACTGTGTGAAGATTGTCACTCGCTGCATCAGTCCGGTCCCACCGCTGTAGTAGCGATCACATGTGCTGAGCCACCAGGGAAAGGCTGAAATTGACCGTTCCAGTCCTGGAGTAGTGTTACCTCCTCCCTGGCATGATCACAACATTATCTTTTTTGTTTTTATCCTCGATTACACTTCTTGAGAAATAGAATCATTTTTTTGCTTATATTCTCTAAATAGATTGCACAATTCTTATTTTATTGTATTTTTCTGTTTTTTTCTCTGTGAAAATAAGCTAATACTACCCTTAGAGATATTTTTGTGCTGTCCCCCCATCCCTTCTATTTTCGTTTGTTTTGCATATATGATACACCAATGGATTGTCTTTATATCCATTTCTTCTGAGGACACGCTGCAAGAGAGGGGATCTGAACTGATACAAACTGACTCACATTTAGGGAAAGCTTTTTACTTTTATTTATTATTGCATGTATATTGCTTTAATCTAGTAGTACATACTCAGTGTTTCTGTGGACCTAGCTGGGATTGTACCTGCCCCAGAGCTTCCACTCTGCTTTGATTTGGAGTCTCTGGGACAGTGTTCTCTTCCTACTTCTTCCTCTGAACCTACTTCCACTGCTCCATCCCACCAACGGTGCAATCTCGTTTTGTTCTGGCGCTACAGTTCATCTTTCTTACAATGATCACAGCACACCCTGAGGCTCACTGCGTTCGTTTTACCTGTGACATGCCAGGACTGTCACTTGACCTTAAAGGGTTAGTAATGGCTCAATATAAGCTAAGGTTTGATCAGTTCTTATAATGTGTACTAACGCTCTCTGCCGCTGGCAACGTTTATATCACCCTAGTTTCTATTAAATTATATTATAAAGTCCCCCCCCCCCGTCCCTTTTCAATAAGTCAATCTTCTGTTTTCAGAGCTGAAAGCCGGTGTGGTCTGATTGCGGAGAGGAAAATCTTCTGTCAGTATAAGGAAAAACCTGCCTTTCTTTGTCAAGGGGGGCAGGGCTTTCCTTAAAGTGATGTACAGAAGATTGCCCAGATCAGATCTGAGGGGAGGAAAAGGGGCAGGAGGGGGAAACTTTATAATATAATTTCATATAAACTAGAGCGATATGAATATTGCTGACAGAAAGAATGGTGAACTTTAGGTTATGTGGAGTCATTACTAATCCTTTAAAGTGATAGTAATGTTTCATATTAAAAGCAGCTCTAATTAATCTTCATAGTATTTGGGCCATGGAGAGTGTTATTTCAATTCTGTCAGAGTTGTAGTTTAGGCGTAATTAACCCCTTAAGGACCGGAGGTTATGGGACATTTCCGTCCCATAACGTCCGCATAGGGGCACTTTGACAAGCCGGTACACGTGACCTGTCACGTGTATCGGCGCGTCACTATGGGGCTTGAAACAGATCGCTCCGATCTTGGAGCGGTCTATTTCATGCCCTATTTTTACTTACAGCGCTCCCGGTAGAGCGCTGTAAGTAAAAAGTACGTGACATACCAGGACCGTCAAGGGTCTTTCGAGCAAATTTACCCTTGACGGTCCTGGTACGTCAAGGGTCCCTAAGGGGTTAAATGATAAAGTATCCACATCCCACCCCTTTTACTGATGTAACACTGTTCAGCCAGAGCAGAAGGAAGGTGCCCAGGCAGACTGCAGAGAGGGACAATCTTCAATTAAGATAAGGGAAAAACCTGAAAAACTTGTCAAGGGGGGGGGGGGTTTCATTGTTCTAATAGAAAGAAGCTTGTCCCCTGTTATCTGTCTGGTCTATGGACTGTATTCCACATCTGAGAAGAGATGGCTTACACTAGGTAAAAGGGGCGGGAGGGGGAAACTTTGCTTGTGAATATCTCTTAAACATAAAGGTTTGAGAGATAAGACTTATATCGTTCTTCATGTTTTTTTAATGCCTACAAAATAAAATAAAGATAAAACGAAGTATTACTATCCCTTTAAAGGATGGAAATGCCTGACAAACTTCATGGGTAGCACTTGCAACTCCTATTGCGTTCAAGTGTCAGGCTTGGAAGACCTTCAAAAGACCTTATGGAACTGCAGGAACAGCCAGACGAGACTGAACTGCAAGACTTGCAGTTTGGTCTCTAAACTTTTCTCCTCCCCTCATTGATCCACTGGGGCTCACAATAAAACATTGGCTTCATCGACAAGCTTGCACCCAGAACAGCAGATCTGCCTATAGGGCACTATCTGTGTGATAGCTATATATTAAGTAACTGTAATTTAAAGTGTAATATAATGGAAACTTCCCTTTATGCACTTTTTAACCACCATAACATGGCTTCCTGTTCCGAATGTGTGTGTGTGTGTGTGTATATAATATATATATATTTGAAGATGGATAACAGTCCTGGCATATCATAGGTTAGTGATCAAAGCGTGCCTCGAGTTGCACTGTGATCGCACTGGGGAGGCTGTTATTGACTGCTCCAGGACAGGAACAGTCAGTTCTAGACATTCCCCGCAGGTTCTGCACATGTGATTATCTCTACAGTGATCACATGTGCCAATGGAGCCACATGACAAAGGAAATGTTTGTAAACAATGTCTTTGTCACTGTTCTCTGCCTCTCTCCTCCTCACTCTGATCATGAGGCTGAGAGAGACAGAGAACATACCTCTCAAAGCTTCAAAGGGCCAAAGATGGGAGTACTTTTGTTTTAGGTTGTGGTGCAGGGGGCAGGACTGGTGGATACAACAGTAAAGAGCTATTTAAGTTTACTTCATGACCTACTGACAACTAATTGTGTAGCTGAACATATGATTTAGAGAAAGGTCAAAGTATTTATAAACACATACACTGAACTTTAAACACACATTAACGTGAGCTTTATTGCTGTGGAGTAATGTGATACACTTACGTACACATACACAGGCTGGTCTCCTAAAAGAGGGACAGCAGGGTAGGAAACATGGGAGGTATGAACAAATGTCCATACTTTTTATCCAGTCCCTGTTAAAAAAAATGCAATGAGTACAGATCATTTCATGAATGTTGCTTTTTTTTTTTAACGTTCCACTTTTTTATATTATCATCAAACAAAATTATGTGTATATATATATATATATATATATATATATATATATATAGAGAGAGAGAGAGAGAGAGAGAGAGAGAGAGAGAGAGAGAGAGAGAGAGAGAGAGAGAGAGAGAGAGAGAGAGAGAGAGAGAGAGAGAGAGAGAGAGAGAGAGAGGGAGAGAACAAACTGAAAAGGTTATGGTGGGGAAAAATGTGAATGAAAACCCCTTCCACCTGAATTTGGTGGGTGGTAGATACAATGTTAAACAAAAATTTGACACACCAGTCCCCACCATAATCTTTTCAGTTTGTGCTCCACATGTGCACCAAGCCTCAACAGCAAGCCAGTAAAACCAACCTCATGCTGACGAGTTACATTACAACGAAACAGCCGTCCATGAGTGGTTCACTGGCTTTGCATCTCTTCCTGAGTTGTGTCTTAAAGCTGTTGCTCAGCATACACATACTCTAAGGGATCCATGTATAAAGTGGAATTTGAGGCAAAAAGGTGATTCCTTGTTAAACTTATTTGCATATGCCTACCCAGAATCCTTTGCAGTTGTAACAACATTGCAAATGTGAGATTTCTGTGGGAAAAACAAGTCTTATGGCTTGACTGGTGTATCAAATTTTTGTTTAACATTGTATCTACCACCCACTATATATATATATATATATATATATAATGCCAGTGTACACGGGCCATGGTCCAGTGAGGTAAGAGGCCTGTCCTCCTCTGCGTATTGCCGCCGCCTCACTGGCGGTGCCTGCGATTCAGTCATGCAAGAGTAGAGACTACTCGAACGTGCAAAATGCTCCCAGCAATTCTGTGCGTTCAGGGCAGTCTCTACTGAGCATGACTGCATCGGACAAACATTCTGGTTATGTGACTTTAAATAGGTCTTGTAACACTTTGGATACTACGGCAGTCTCCAGCCGGTATGAAAACGCATAGTTTAAAACATGTCTGGAGTCTCTATAGACATCCTTTTTCTTCTCCTTCTGCCTTTTCCTATCCTTTAGTCATTTCCTTATTCCCCCCCACACACAGTTGCTTCACACTACCATTTGTTTATTTCTCTCTACGACATATCTGAAATCCCCCCCTGCTCCGTTTCTTCTCTCCCTTTTTCTCTTCCCTTCCCTTTTTTTTTTTTTTTTGCAACCAGGAGTGTAAAACAACAGCTGTAATAAGCATGTTTTATATATACATATATCCACCTTAAAGGGATAGTAATGTTTCATAATGAAAGCAGCTCTAATTAATCATCATAGTATTTGGACTTTGGAGAGTGTTATTTCAATTCTGTCAGAGTTGTAGTTCCAGAGTAATTCAATGACAAAGTGTCCCCCTCCCGCCCCTTTTACTGATGTCACATTGTTCAGCCAAAGCAGAAGTGAGGTGCTCAGGTAGACTGCAGAGAGGGACAATCTTCAATTAAGATAAGGGAAAAACCTGAAAAGCTTGTCAAGGGGGGCAGGGCTTTCATTGTTCTCATAGGAAGAAGATTGTCCCCTTCTGTTATCTGTCTGGTCTATGGACTGCATTTTACATCTGAGAAGAGATGGCTTACACTAGGTAAAAGGGGCGGGAGGGGGAAACTTTGCTTGTGAATATCTCATAAACCATAAAGGTTTGAGACATAAGACTTATATCATTCTTCATGTTTTTTTAATGCCTACAAAATAAAATAAAGTTAAAACGAAGTATTACTATCCCTTTAATCCCTTGAATGCTCAATATATCTTCTGTGCATTGCAAAGCCATGCTTTCAAGAGATCTCTAGCATTTGGGGGTTAAACTTCACAGACAAGAATACCAATATTATCCATGTGTCCGACACCAAGACTATGAAGCTTGCATAACTGGACTATCTGCACTAAAATATACCTTCAGAGCTTGCAATCTATGGAACTAAACCAGAATTTACAGTGGAGAAAAAGGTTGGGTCACAGTACTTTCAATCAACAGGCAAATCAAATCATAGAGCTTGTAATATAGAGAACTAACATGAACAGAGGAAGGGAGTAAAGTGTGGAAAAAGAAAGAAACTGCACATAATCCAAAGTTTTCCACCTCATCTTTGAAGCATGTTGTAGGTAGTGTTATTGCTTGGGCATGTATCGCTTCCACTGGAAATGGCTAACTTGCTTTTATTGATTGCTAGTTGAACAGCCCGTGTACATGGGCCACAGTGCCAGGCAGCAACGGCTGCGGTGCAGTCATGCACAGTAGAGACTGCCCGCACTGGATAATGGGGCGGGGAGCTCCGAATTCAGACCGTAGTCCTCTCTGCGCACCCTTCGGTGCACAGAGAGGACTACAGTCTGAATTAGGAGCGCCCCGCTCTGTTATCAGCCGTGGCGCGGGCAGCCTGTACTGCGCATGACTTCTTGTCTTCTTGTATTTAACCAAATACCTCAAAACTCATTGGAAGGTGCTTCACCTTACAGCAGAACAATGACCACAAGCTAAATAAGAAGATTTTATTCAAGATTATGTTATTTGTCCAATTACTTTTGGTCCCCTAAAATGGAGGGACAATGCATAAAAAAGGTTGTAATTCCTACACAGGTTATGCATGTGTATACCCTCAAATTAAAGGTGACAGTCTTCTCTTTATCTTATTACCATAAAATCTTGAGTATAATAAGAACAATTTTACACTTCTTCACCTAATGTGCATGGGGAGGTGCGTATTATACACGAGGGGAAAAAAACATAAAAATACATGTCATCTTGCCGCTCTGATTCCCTCCCTCCTTCCTTATCCTCATCCTTCTCACGCCCAATGGAGAACAATCCGACAGTCTGACAGTGTCTCAAACGCAAGCATGCCACTCCCTTCCGGCAATGCCCTGTCAGGACCTCTTCCTTTAAGCCAATGGTAATGCCCTGCAAGGACCTAGCAGTCCTCACAGGGCAATACCATTGGCTTAAAGGAAGAAGTCCTGACAGGGTATTGCTGGAAGTTGGCGGCAAATGCAGGCATGTCGCCCGCTGGGACCCTGTCAGGCTGTCAGATTGGACTCTGCTGGGGGGTGAGAAAGACGAGGGTAAGTGGGGAGGGAGGAAATCTGAGAGGCAAGATGATATTTATTTTAGTGAAATGGGGAATACAAGGGTGCGTATTTTAAATAAGCTCTCTTGTTTATATTATACACAGGTGCGTAATATAACTCAGATTTTACAATAGTCATGGTTTCAATTCAAATGTAAAGTGTCGTAGTAGAGATCCAAAACAACAAAAAAAAGTGTGTCACTGTCCAAATACTTATGGACTATATATGATATATATAGAAATATATACACACACTCCTGCACAATGATCATCCATTAATCAGTTCCTCTACTGAGTGGTATCAGAACTCAGTAGATAGTAGTAACAGCTGCATATGCTCTCTCTCCAAGTTCTGCAAATCAGCTGTAAAACACCCATATCCACAGTCTAATTCTGTTTGATAAGTCAAAGGACAAATAAATTAGACTGGAATGGAATTAAGGATGTCAAAAATTGTCATTATGAAACTCCCTTGTTCACTAAACATATCAAGACTTTCCCCTATGTATAAAGTATTCAGATGGCATGTTAACCCAGTTTGTTTAAAAACAGCTTTCAAATTTTAGAGTCACTTACTTAGGGTGAACTTGGGCAACCAGAGGCCCCTCAGTTACGGAGGACTACAATTACCATCACCCTCAGCCAGATGACAGGAGTTGTAGTCCACAGCAGCTGGCGGCCATACGTTGTTAATCACTAAGGATGTTTGTCAGAAGCCGTCATGCACAGTAGAGACGGCTGCGCGCGCTGCAGTCATGAGCAGTACAAACTGACTGCGCTGTGGCTGATATGGAGCGGGCGCACCGAATTCAGACTGGAGTCCTCTCTGCGCACCTAGCGGTCCCAGGAAGGTGCACATTGAGGACTACGGTCTGAATTTGGAACGCCCTGCTCCGTATCGGCCACAAATCATTCGGGCAGTCAGTAATGCATATGACTGCAGCTCCTCCAGTGTTGGCCCGTGTACACAGGCTTTAAAACTAGTCATATAATAATACCCCATCATTTATCAAATTCTGGACAGAAAATCCTAATGTCCTCTAAGCTTCAATTCTGCATGGACTGGTTTCCCAAATCGAACATGTAATTAGCAATGGATATTATGTCCATGGAGACATGATTGATTGTTGCAGGACTCAAGGAATCTATAATCCACACTTCAGTGGGAAGCGTTTGAGGTCCATTAGTCCTGAAAAAAAAATCATATCTGCTTCCTTGGACAGGATACCCAGTACTGATTAACCTTTTGAGTGCCAGAGAGGTACGCAACACATTGCAAATTCATGCGTGTGTTGCGCACACCCTCTGGAACACAAAGGGTTAAATATTTATTTTGGAGAACCGACCCACAAAGAAATTATTCTTAGGATTTTCTGCCCAGATTAAAATAAGTGGAGATTTATTACTAGAGAGTGTTAAGTGTTCATTTCCAAATGAAAAAACTAGAATATTTGCATAAAATTGGGTCTGTAATTGCCAATGGCAGGCTAAGAACATAGGCATTTGTAGTATATATATATATATATATATATATATATATATATATATATATAGAGAGAGGGAGAGAGAGAGAGCATGCCGCTCCTGACATAGATACAATCTTAGTTCACATCAGATTCCAAATAGAACTGCATGCAAGTAATAACATAACATTTGAAACTTTATCACAAAAGGTAATTGATGTACAATCTGGTCCTCAGCATGCACAGGCTTGTGTTTCAGTAATTCAGAATTTGAGTGCCAGAGGGGCATGCAACACTTTGCAGATCAATACATTGTGCACCCTTCTGGCATTCAATGATCAGTAATGTTTAATAAAGAAAAAAAATTGGGGGGAGGGGAATGACGTGGCTTGGGCCATCCTGATGCTTTATCAGTAAGCAGCACTGCCCAGTTGCACCTATCAGAAGATCAGTAGGTTATTATACCAATGAATGTTCCATAAAAGCAAAAAGATTTGGGGTCCTAAAAATGATTATCTGGGGTTTAGTTCACTGCAGGGAGATGTTAATTTGGGTTGTTACTTTCTTAACCATTTGAGTGTCAAAGGGGTGCACAATGCATTGCAGAGCAATGACACTTAAGACAACAGCTGCGGATATTATACAAAACAAGTATCAACTGTAATAAATTTACAATCACGTATATATGTATATATATATATATATATATATATATATATATATATATATATATATATGCACAAGACACATTTATATATATATCTATATTATATTGTTTCACAAAAAAAGCAGCTCCAATTAATATTCAGAGTATTTAGGCAGTTAATTATTATTTCAATACTGTCAGAGTTGTAGTTCTAGAAGAAATGAATGCTAAAGTTTCCCCCTCCCGCCCCTTTTACCAAGTATTCCCCTCTTGACAGGTTTTTCCTGATGCTCACTGAAGATTGTCCCTTGCTGCGATCCATCCGGACAGTCTTGCTGCTCTGAGATAAGTAGTGTTACACCAGTAAAAGGGGCTGGAGGGGGATACCTTATCACTCAATTACTCTTGAACTACAACTCTGACAGTACTGAAATAACGCTCTCCACAGACCAAATACTATGAAGATTAATCTGAGCTGCTTTTTTTTGTGAAACATTACTATCCCTTTAACCCTTTAAAGACAAGGCGTGTGCACACCCCTCTGGTACTTAAAATGTTAAAAGATGGATGCAAAATATATAGATACCTTTAGACTGTTGCTTCACATTTGCCAGTGGAAATAAACTGCAGTGGCTATTATACTGTATGTTCTATACTGTGCCAAACCACTGACGCTCAAAAGGTTAAAGCAACATCATCAAAGGTTTATTGATTCGTGGTTCAGCCATTTTGAATGGCTCATCTGTGCTCAGTCAGGGATAGCCATAAATCCTAGTCTGCTGTTTTGTTGTTTTACCCTTTATGTGAACAATTGTCACTGGAAAGCGGTTATGCAATCATTACTACAGGAAGCTGCACAGAAAGAGCACTGGGTGAAAAGTGAAGGTGAGAACCAGTTAACCTAGTGGTGTGCATGGACATCTGCCCTGGTAAATTGAGTATGAGCCAAATCCAAGTTGACATTATAAAAGAAAAAAAATGATTACAATTCAGTCAAATTTCCACTGTGTTTTTTCTGTTTAAAAAGACACTCCATTTTAGTTTAAATTCTCCTACGATCTAGCCCTCTTTTTGCAAAACAAGTTAAAGTGGAAATATCACCTTTCCAAATCATTCCCTCACTGGTAGGGTCCATCTTGACAGAATCTGCATAATTTTTCTTCCCCATTAGTTTAACCCAGCCCATTGATCTATGTCTCAGAATGAGAAGGAGTAAGACAGTCTCAGGACAGGTGGGTGATTAATTGTGCAGGCTGCAACACATAGGTCAAGCAGGCAGTTCTGCTTAGGTCAAAGAGTTCCTAACTACTAATCTAATAATCTCTATAACCACTACACTGATAAAAAAATAAAAACACAATGTGTACATAAATATGCAGTTTAACCTCTTAAGAACCGGCCGCGCACACACTTGGCCGGCACTTAAAGGGATAGTAATGCTTAAGATGTAAAAAAATATATGTTGTAGGGCAGGGCTTAAAATGTGAAGTCCTTTGCTACTAGCCAGACCTGAAAAGTTACTCGCCACTGCAAGACATAACATACCCACCAGGGCTGAATTTCTACTCGCCATGGCTGAATTTTCGTTCGCCATTGGCTAGTGGCGAGTGGAAATTTTGAGCCCTGTTGTAGGGTTTATGTCCCCGAATAAAACAAGGGTACTCCCACTGCTGAGAGATATTTTATTAAAAAATAATAACAGCTGAAGCTTGAATTTTTTTAGGTGCAATATCACAGTGGCCTGAAAACGTACAGTGGCGCTGTTGCTACACCATCCTATGGAGATTTATGGTCTACAGACCAGAGCAGTCCATAGGATGGTGTAGCCACAGCACCACTGTATTTTCAGGCCACTGTGATATTGCACCTAAAAAATTCATGTTTCAGCTGTTACAATTTTTTTTAATAAAATATCTCTCAGCAGTGGGAGTACCCTTGTTTTACGCAGGGGGATAAACCCTACAACATATATTTTTTTACATTTTAAGTATTACTATCCCTTTAAGGACCAGGGACCATGTTTTTTTTTAATTTGCGATCCCAGTTCAGGGCTCCCCGTACTGCGTACAGCCGAGCAGGAAGGCCTGAAGTCCATGATGGTCCTGGCACGTCACGGGTCCTTATCGCATGTCACACCCATTACGTGCCAGGACCGTCATGGGTCCTTAAAGCAGGGTGACCAGACCTCACCTTTAACCGCGGACACATATGCTTTGATTTTAGCGCAGTCCTGAAATATGTATATTTCTTATGTGTCCCCAGTTAAAGGTGAGGTCTGGTCAACCTACCTTAAAGGGATAGTAATACTCACATTAGAGAGCCTCTCTGGATGATGCACAATTGACATTAATTACTGAGAAACATAATCTGGAGGTAAGACAGCAGAGAGGCGGCCATGGGTAAGCCGGAAGCATAAGGAAAACCCTGCCCCTCTTAACAGGTTTTTCCTTATGCTCACTGAAGCTTGTCCCTCGCTGTGATCCATACGGACAGTCTTGCTGCTCTGAGGTGAGCAATGTACTAATGTTACATCAGTAAAAGGGGTGGGAGGGGGATACTTTATTATTCAATTACTCTTAAATTACAACTCTTGACAGTGTTGAAATAACACTCTCCACAGCCCAAATACTATGAAGGTTAATTGGAGCTGCTTTTATTATGAAACATTACTATCCCTTTAATTACCTCAATGAACTAGAAACCTCTCTAGCATCTAGGAGATTAAAACCATACACCACTTGACAGTTAATGAGCGTGTTGTGTGTGAGAAAGGAAATAAATCCTGCAATGTATATACAGTGTTATACATTCCTGTTTACTTACTCTGCATAAAGTAATACATCAGGGCGCATCCACCTCCAGACACCACACCCAGATAAAGGGCCATTTGCTGCAGATTTTTCAAAGGGATTGGCATCTTTTCTGGGGAAACAACGACACAGCTGTTCATTCCTCGTTTGTCAACAAAGTTGAAGGTGGTTTGTATGAAATTTTCTGTAAAAATTTGTTTTTGTATGTATTTTATTTTTTTTCAAAAGAGCACGCAATAAGGGTGTTTTACCTTAAGCGGCTTGTTTTAATGCCTTAACCCCTTGTATGCTAAAGATGTCAAACCACACATACACACAAGAAAACACAGGGCAGTATGTTCAAAAGAAAAGTGGTGATGTTCTGGGGCAGACCATTTGCACTATAGGGGAGAACTAAAAATTCCTATTAATTTAAAAGGGGAATATTTAACCCCTTGAATGCTAGAGAGGTCACCATCGCCATATTCCAGAAACAAAAGATTAGTTCTGGACTAAACCAACTGCAGCAGAGGGAACAAAAGAAAATTTGCAGTGCTTTAAATTGGAATTTTAACCCCTTGGGTGCTAGAAATATTTCCGAAGCATTGCCTTGCAGTGCCTTGGAGACCTCGCTAATATTCAAGGGGTTAAAAGCCCAATTTAAATCAATGTGATCTTAAGAGTTTTTATTTGGTTGTTGTGGTGCCATTGGTTTGCCCCAGAATGGCACCATATCAATGTTCTACAATGAATGTTGATTTAAATGGAGCTTTTAACCCCATGAATGCTAAAGAGGTCTTTTAATGCATTTCTTTGTATTGCACTGGATTAAAATCCCAGTTTAAATCTATGGGAATTTAGGGAATTTTCATTTGGCCCTTGCGGCAACCTCAGTATAATGCTAACCGGAGCTTGATATAACGATTCTTCATTCACAGCACACCGAACGCGCTCGCTGGGGCAGCTGGGAAGGAGGTGGGAGGAGAAGAAGAGCTGTGCTGTGCACATTATGTGGAAGTGCACAGCACAGAAGACAGAATATCTTTTAAAGTACATTACATTAAATATAAAAAAACAAAAACACCTTTCCTATTACTACTTTATTAACAAATGCTATGGTATACATCCTATACAATAATTAGCTGATGTATGTTTGTCAGAAGTAGTCATGCGAAGTACAGATGGCCGCACGTGTATACTGTGGCTCTTCAGCACAGCTGAAATAGCGCAATATAGAAATAAACACTTCACTGGAACAGTCTATAAAGTGTACCTGGTTGGCAAGCACACTTTGTAGACTGTTCCAATAAAGTGTATATTTCTATATTGTGCTATTTTAGCTCTGCTGAAGAGCCGCAGGATGGTCCCGGGACCAGAATCTGCTTCTCTCAGCTGGAGGGCAGACTTCGGTGAAAAGGCAGGGAGGGGGGAACTTTCAAACCATTGGAGTGGCCTCAATTACTTTAATTTTTTACTATTTACAATATTAAATGTCTTTAATACAATCCATTACTATCCCTATAAAGGATTAAAGGGACAGTGAACCTCTTTTTCCCTACATTCTGTACATGCAGAATATGTAAAGGCACATTTCCTATACTTTTTAGTTATTTATTTTTTTTTATATATATTTGTTTATATTTTATGTCCTTAACAGGGAGCTCCCAGGATTTCTGTTTCTAGGGAGCTTTCTGTCAGCGAATGGGAAAGTAGGGTGAGTAATACAATGTAACAGTCACTGCTCCAGTCATCATACAAAACACTCAGTGCTACAGGGATAATGTTACATTGTATCACTTCTTTTGCAGTCTGACAGAAAGCTCTTTGGAAAAGAATTTGAGGAGCTTAGTGTTAGGGACTTAACACTTTGAGAGCCAGAACAATGCACTGGCTAGCCTTCAAAGGATTAAAACTGTAAAAAAATAAAGCTGAAAATAAAATAAGTATAGAAAATTAGACTTTAGATATTATGAATTTGAAGAATATGTAAAGACAAAAAGAAAGTTGCCTGTCACTTCAAGGGACCTATGTTCCTAGGATGAGAGAAAGGTCTCCTATTCATTGAGGAGTTTTTTCCCCAAATATGTTAACTTGAAAAGATGGCTCCTATGGGAGTTGGATGGATTTCTCTCACTGGAGAAACGTTTCTCATCTTAAAGCACATCTGAGTTAAAGGAACACTGTCACTCCTAACAACAACCCCTATTTACTTTACTAAGGCAAGAAAATCGTAATGACAACTATGAGCAAGCAGTCCTGGATCATTCATGACAGTTGTTACCAGGACTGCAGTACTTAAAACTCTGCCCACTGCACATCTTTGACTAATGAACTCTGTCTGCTTCAGTTTCGGGGAGGTAGAGGATCCAGTGGGTGGAGTCTAAAGTCCAGTAATCCTACTAGCAACTGTCATGTCCACCACACGGACATGACATTCAGGATGAATTGAAGAGGTTATTTAGTGATCAACGGAGCAAGGGCAAGATTCACAGAGGTCACTAGAATTTTGTGGTTATAATGTGTGTGGATATTATTATAAAGTGGTAATGTAGTGATTTCTTGAGAATCACTGTGTTAGAGTTCCTTTAACCTGTCAAGCACAAGATGTGTGTGCAAAGCTTTACAAATCAATGTGTTGCACACCATTCTGGTTCTCAAAGTGTTAAATGTGAAACACTATTAAGAGCTCTTGTTCTCTTTGAAAGCAGAGCCAGGAAGAAATAAAACATTACTGAATCAGCACTCAAAGTCTAATATTTCAAACAGCTGGACTCATTAAAGGGATAGTTATGTTTCACAATAAAAGCAGCTCCAATTAATCTTCATAGTATTTGGGCCATGGAGAGATTAATTTCTTTACTCTCAGAGTTGCAGTTCAAGAGTAATTGAATGATAAAATATCCCCCGCCCGTCCCTTTTACTGATGTAACACTGTTCACCTCAGAGCAGCAAGTCTGTCCGGATGTATCACAGAGAGGGACAATTAAGGGAAAAACCTGTCATGGGTGGGGGGCAGGGTTTTCATTGTTCTCACTGTAAGAAGATTGTCCTTTGCTGGGAGCTGTCTGGTCTAAAGACCAGATTCCACATCTGAGGGAAGGTGGCTTACACTAGGTAAAAGGGGTCGGGAGGGGGACACTTTATCATTCAATTACTCTTGAACTACAACTCTGACAGTATTGAAATTACACTCTCTATGGCTCAAGTACTATGAAGATTAATTAGAGTTGCTGTATTTGTGAAACATTACTATTCCTTTAACCCGTTAACGTCCACTGACGTGCCAGGACCTTCACGGCTGTCCGGCACTTAAGGACCAGTGACGTTCCTGGCATGTCATGGAATTGAGGGCACGCCGCACGGGGAGCCCTGAATCTGTGTGCAAAAAAAATGCCCCATGGCCCTCAAGTGCCGACCGCACGTGTGTGCACCGGTCATTAAGGGGTTAAACAAGTTAACCAGAATATTATGTACAGAGGGATATGTCTTAAGCCCTTAAAGTGTACTTCCTTTTGGCAAGGTCATAAAAGGGTGGCACTTGTTCAGCAAATATAGAAAGAGCATACTGGACTGAGTGGCACAAGGATACTGCAGCATTAACCCTCTGAGTGCCACAAAAGTGACCAATGCATTGTTCTGCAATGATTCTGATACCCCTCTGGCATTCAATTAAAGGAGGCAGAGGATCTTGACATACAGAACTTTTAGGAGAGATAGTTTCCATTGTAAAGTGGTGCAGAATATGCTGGTTCTTAAGGAAAAAATAATGCTATATTAATAATTACATGATGGATCCAATATGCATCATAGAACCATACAGCATTAATTCCATCTATTGTATATATCAGTGGTTCTTAACCAGGGAGCCTCTGCACTTTGTTATGCCCTGGGCACCAGCTTAAGGTGCCTCATTTTTCTATGAAGACTTTTAACACTTTGAGTGCCAGAGGGGTACGGAGCGCATTGCAGAGCAATGCGTTGCATACCCCTCGGGCACTCAAAGGGTTAACAAACATGCTAAGTTGCCAATGTAGATTCAAAATATCATTTAAATCTACAAGGGTTTGGTGGAATTTTATGGTGCCATTGTTTCGATCAAGAATTGTTCCTCTTTTCTATCTATTTTTATATTAATTATGTTTATTAAAGAGTTTGTAAGGCTAGAGAAAAATGAAACTGGGTGGCAGGTTGACTGTGGAAGGTTGCGAGTTATAATCCTATTAACCCTTTGAGTGCCAGAGTTGTGTACCCCTCTGGCACTCAAAGAATTAAACAACAAGGCACAATTCCACAGATAATGGAGAAGAGGAAACAAAATCTATAGCCAAGCCGAAATGTAAAAGTGTTAGGATAGAGGGTGAGGTTCTGGGTGTACTCCTGTCATCATATTCATTTTATAGTGGTCCCATACCTTTGTTTTGATCCTCTCTATACCTGATACCTTGAGAGATTTCCAAACTTCAGCTAGAGCCCAGCAAGCCGACAGGGTGATCAACGTGCTCATTTTATTTTTGTGTGGTGAACAAGAATGGAGCCTAAATTAATGGCTAAACTGGCCAGACGTATGAAAATGTGTACTAATTGCTTTCCTGAATTAGGCACAATCACAAATCCTCTCACAAAATGGCTGACATTTTAGCCATACTCCGTTTTTGAAAAAACCCACAAACATTCGCTAATTCAGAAAAAACGTGCAATTCAGTAAAATTTCTGTGCCAGTCAGTTAGCCATCAAAAGAACACTGTAATTAGGGACTGTGCATGTTTCTTGCATTCCACCTAAAAGTCACTAATTCACTAACTACACAGGTATCAAATAAAAGTTACCAAACATCCACTGATTTATATAGGGTTAAAGGGATAGTAATGTTTCATAATAAAAGCAGCTCTAATTAAGCATCATAGTATTTGGACTTTAGAGAGTGTTATTTCAATTCTGTCAGAGTTGTAGTTCAAGAGTAATTCAATGACAAAGTGTCCCCCTCCCGCCCCTTTTACTGAGTAACATTGCCCAGGTAGACTGCAGAGAGGGACAATCTTCAATTAAGATATGGGAAAAACCTGAAAAACTTGTCAAGGGGGCAGGGCTTTCATTGTTGTCATAGGAAGAAGATTGTCCCCTGCTGTTATCTGTCTGGTCTATGGACTGCATTCCACATCTGAGAAGAGATGGCTTACACTAGGTAAAAGGGGCGGGAGGGGAAACGTTGCTTGTGAATATCTCTCAAACCATAAAGGTTTGAGAGATAAGAATTATATCGTTCTTCATGTTTTTTTTAAGGCCTACAAAATAAAATAAAGATAAAACGAAGTATTACTATCCCTTTAAACCTTTTGAATGCTAGAGAGGTTTCCATTACTTAATTGCTTTGCAATGCGTTGGAGTCCTCTCCAGCATTCAAGGGGTTAAACATCACATTTAAATGAACAGAAGTGTTTATTTGTCCCTGTGACAGAAGCTGCAGTTAGTCTGCTCCAAAACTGGCACACTCTTCCTATATACATAAGGCCTATTTCTGCCTTTAATATGGCTATTCACAAACTATTAACAAGATATTAGGGGTGTCTTGAAAATTCCAAACTGTGTTAGGGGCGTCTTTGGAACAAAAAAAATGACTGAGAACCACGGTTTTGATTTTACTGTTTTCTTTGAACTACCTCCTCCCCCGCAAGGTGTTTAGTTGCATTACTAAACTATTAGATGGGATTAACACATTTGCATGTCTTCTTCAGTAATTAGACTAGATTATGATAAAGCCATGACCTCTTCATATCCCTTCAACAATGTAGCAACTCACACTGGACCAGATTGCACAAATAATAATAGAAATGATAAAAATGTGTTCAGGGTGGGTTTTCAATGTTTGCTTTAAAGGGATAGTAATACTTTATTATTACTATCCCCCGTATTGTAGGTATTTCCAAAATAATTTAATAGCCCCCAGGTTCATCTCTCAAACCTTTATGGTTTGAGAGATAACTAAAGGCAAAGTTTCCCCCTCCCTCCCCCTTCCCTGAAGTCAGCGTTGTGATGACTGCAGGGATATCCAGTATTACTTTCATCATGCGGCTCTGCAGCAGAGCCGCGATCGAGTTAGTAACAAAGAATTATTTCACTGAAACTGTCTTCTACATTTTCTTGCAAACCAAGCACATGTATAAGACCGTTTCAGTGAAATAATTCTTTGTCACTAACAGGATCTAGGCGCAGCTGCAGAGCCGCAAGCCTGTCATACAACAGACTTCCCCTGCAGTCAGTACAAAAGGGAAGGGGGAGGGAGGGGGGAACTTTGCCTTCGGATATCTCTCAAACCATAAAGGTTTGAGAGATGAACCTGGGGGCTATTAAAGTATTTTACAAATACCTACAATATGGGGGATAGTAATAATAAACTATTACTATCCCTTTAAAGCGGAACTTTCATCTGCTATAAAGTATCCCTGCAATAATTAAGCAGGTAGTGACTAGCTTCTCAATATATATTGTACCTTTCAAAAGTACCCTGATGTAAATAAACCCATAATGAAAGGAGACTGACGGACAGGTTAGCGCAGTCTGCACGCCTGCGCCTTCAGTCCCTGCCGGTAACCATATGGTGCACTGCAATCTACACAATGGAGACCGGGACTGACAGCTCAGGAGTGCAGACAAGATATCTTCGCTGTCGCCTGGGTTCCGGTCTCCTTCAATGATGGATTTCTTTGCATCGGGCTACTTTTAAAAGGTAAAATATACATTCAGAAGCTAGTCGTTACCTGCTTAATTATAGCAGGACGACTTTATAGCGGATGAAAGTTCCGCTTTCATTTCTCAGAAGATTTACTTCAATAATTATTGAAACCTTTTTTATTATTATTATTATTATTATTATAAAACATCAATATATTAATGAACATATTTCATTTGGATGGTGCAGTCAATCTTTGGATCTCCTGCTTTTGGGGACTATACCTCACATTATCCCCAACCAACCGTTGGTGATGATAAGACTTGTAGTCACCAACACATGCTGATCCAATGATTATGTTTTTTGATCACACTGAGGCTCATATACTACAAAGAACTGGGGAGAATGATGGAAGCGTGATAAAGGGGTGATAAACTGGAGATTGCTTCTCCAGTTCCTATGTTACTCTGTGGATCCAATGCACTAATGTCTCTTCTATCTGACAAATCTTAGTGCATTGGCTACATATATGAACTGGGGAAGTGATATCAATGGAGAAATCATCTCCACTTTATCACCTCTTTATAACACTTTAGTGCATAACCCCCTTGAGTTTCGGTGCAAACCAACTACACCATAGGGATAAATAAAACTTCACAAAATGTCTATAGATTACAAAGCAACTTATTGCAGTACAGTGTCAACACTTCCCGGATGTTTTCAACTTTTACAATGAGCACCAGCAAAGCGGCACCTAGCCCTTTCATTGGTTGTGGCCACAAGCCAATCAAAAGCTGTGCTAGCTGGTGAATAGGATCACAGGTGTGGCCTACTGATTTGCTGCCTGATGCAGCCAGGCAGGTGACTTAGACAATGACTCTTCTAAGGAATCAACAGCTGGGTAAGAAAAGGCAAAGTGAGAGGTTAGGACTCACTCACTATTCAGGCTTTAGTTGCACTAAGGTAGAGCAACTCATAGAGGTTGTGCAGTGGCAAAATGGTGGGGAGGGGAGGCTTTTTCTCCTGAAAGCTTGACGTGTGTCACACAAAGGTTGCCAACTTCTAGCTGTTCACTTCTTTCTGGATCATGGAAAGTGAAGTTCATTACAGCTGGATAGCCAAAGGTTGCTCTCCCTTACTAAAGTGTCAGTCATTCTTCAAACAGTAAAATGTATTTTATTTTTTGTGATGGCAGGAAGTATAAAGGCCCCTTAATTGGACATCTCACATACTCCATAGCATTTTTTTGTCCCCTGCTTTAATTAAGCAGTGGAAAGACAACAGAGTTTGTGTAATAAAAGCAGGATATTTGTGAAAAATATATATACTAATGTGTTGCTATATGTTTTACTGAGTTTGGTACAGTGAAGAGTGAAGGCACTGTGATTTTATAGTTTGTCTGCTCTGTTGACTGCACGCTCTGAGGAATCAGTCTCCTTACTGATTGGAAACTGTTGTCTATGACCAGTGTGGACAAAGAAAAAACAATTCAGCTTCTCTTCTCCAGGGAACTGAGGAATAATAGGAGGGTGGGGAATATATGAGTGTCTCCCATTTAAAAAAAGGCCAGCTAAGAAAAATGTGTACTGCAGATAATTGGTCCCAGTGTAGCACCAAATAATGCATTTCTCATTAGCCACACATATATTATTACTAGCCGACTTGGCATAGCATTGTCCATGCGTTAAACCTTTGAGTGGCAGAAGGGTATGCAAGGCATTATTTTGCAATGCATTGGATACCCCCTATGGCAGTGAAAGGTTTACCCCCCAAAAAAACAGAACACACACGCAGGCCCAAACACAGAGAAACACCCTGTTTATAATGTAAGAAAGACAATAAACCTATGTCAACCATTAACCCTTTGAGTGGCAGAGGGATGTGCAGGGCATTGCTTTGCAATGTATTGCAAACCCCTCTGGCAACCCAAGGGTTAAAGAGAACATAATACTGTTTTTTGTTGTATGAGAGTAAAGGCAGACTTTTCTGCACTGTCTGGCCATATAACACTGTGAAGTGATTCTTTAACTCTCTGAATGCCAGAGGGGTGCATAAAACATTGCTTTGCAATGCACTGCATCCTTCCCTTGCACTCAAAGGGGTTAATCTCTTGTGTCTTACTGTGTAAAATACGAACTGACAGCAGTCTGTGTGAAACACAGCTGCCTAGTGCAGGAGGATTGTAGGAGGTGTTGAATTACAGAAAAGTGACGGTGAGGAGGCAAGAAGCGAAATGCAATTGACCCCTTAAAAGTAAGAGCATGTGCTTGCTATGTTTGCCGTCGGTGCTTGCATGTGCGATGGCGTGCTTGGCTCCTTTACTTACAGTGGGTGAAGAGAGGAAGTACAGTACAGCTCCTGCTAGTGTCCAGTGAAAGGGGAGGTGATGGAGGCGGAAGCAGAAGAGCCGATAGGGTGGTGAGACAAGCCTTGACTATTAGATATGAAATAAGGGGGAGGGAGGAGGAAGTGTCGTTCTTGCTCTGTTCTCCCTGCATCTGCCGCAGAGGTCATCACTATGTCTGAAAGTACATAACTCGCATGTGGTAGTGACAGACATAGAGATATAGTCCACGGCAGATGCTGGAGCAGCATGTGGAGAGACAGACAGTGTGTGTGTGCAGGTGGTGAGCTGGATAATTACAAGACCAACTTCCTAAAGCAGTTCCTATTAATAAATAAAAAGAGCAGGCACACATCGCTCCTAGGATACCCGGCCTGACGCCATTGGCATTAACCCTTTGAGTGCCATACCCATCCAGGTTTAATACCTGGGCATTCAGAGCATTTTAAGGGGGTAAATCTATGCACATGTTTGCAAATATGGGATAGCTTTCCTCCCAGTAGAGGAACAGCATAGAAGATGGTGAAATGTTTATGGAGGGTGCTAGTGCAGATTTGTTTTATGAAGGTGCATGGAGCGGATTAGTGGTCTGTGCAGTGTTTGAAGTTGCCCTTTTCTTTACACTTGCAACATACTGCAACTGAGCTGAAATTAGTAACAATGCACTCTGTGGGACTTCCAGGTTGGCTATTGTTGCTCTTCACAACCTCTCTATTGAGAAGAACCACCCTCCCCCAAGAAGGTACAAAAATCAGGGGCAAAGGGGATCTCCACAATGTAAGAAACAAAGAGAGAATCAGTATAGTGTATTATCCTCCAGAAACCTTCCTAAATGACAAACTTGAACAGTAAAACAGAAGCAAAGGAAGAAGTACTTTGCTTGTGTGCAAAAAGGAAGTTCAAGGGACAGTAATGTTTCATAATAAAAGCAGCTCCAATTAATCATCATAGTATTTGGACTTTGGAGAGTGTTATTTCAGTTCTGTCAGAGTTGTAGTTCAAGAGTAATTCAATGACAAAGTGTCCCCCTCCCGCCCCTTTTACTGATGTAACACTGCTCAGCCAGAGCAGAAGGGAGGTGCCCAGGTAGACTGCAGGGAGGGACAATCTTCAATTAAGATAAGGGAAAAAGCTGAAAAGCTTGTCAAGGGGGACAGGGCTTTCATTGTTTTCATATAAAGAAGATTGTCCCCTTCTGTTATCTGTCTGGTCTTACAACCAGATTCACATCTGAGAAGAGATGGCTTACACTAGGTAAAAGGGGCGGGGAGGGGAAACTTTGCTTGTGAATATTTCATAAACCATAAAGGTTTGAGAGATAAGACTTATATCATTCTTCATGTTTTTTAATGCCTACAAAAAAAAAAATAAAGTTAAAACGAAGTATTACTATCCCTTTAAAGGGATAGTATTACTTCAAAATTACTATACCTCATATTGTAGCCCTTAATAAACTGAGTTAAATGACACCAGCGGCATCTCTCAAACCTTTATGGTTTAAGAGATAGCTGCTTTAAAAGTTTCCTCTCCCCTGCTGTCAGCGTTCTGCTGCCAGCAGGGGAATCCGGTCCCGGGACAGGCGGAGGCTCTTCAACAGAGCCGATATCTCGTTATGGAAGGAAAAATGATTCACTGAAACAGTCTTCTACGTGTGCTTGGTTACCAAGCACACGTAGAAGACTGTTTCAATGAATCATTTTTCCTTCCATAACGAGATATCAGCTCTGCTGAAGAGCCTCCTCTTGATTCAGAGACCGGATTCTCCCGCTAGAAGCAAAACTCTGACAGCAGGGGAGAGGAAACTTTGAAAGCGGCTATCTTTTAAACCATAAAGGTTTGAGAGATGCTGCTGGTGTCATTTAACTCAGTTTATTAAGGGCTACAATATGAGGGATAGTAATTTTGAAGTAATACTATCCCTTTAAGCCATACAGACCAGGACAGTGTAAGATGAAAGTCTGCCCCCGGTACATAGAAGGAGGCTTCCACCCCCATCAGCAGTACAGTGGTGTCCCAATGCGAAGCTGCCCCTATATGTGTGTATCCTGTCAACATATGGTGGTAGGATATACATACAGTCTTCACTTTGCACTGGGACAGCACTGCACTGGTTAAGTGCTAAGCATGTCATTTGTTACTTCCAGCAAATACATGGACCCCAGAAAGGCAGTTTTCAGAGACAGCTAAAAAATTTTTAGAGGCCACTGGGAGTGAGTGAGTGAGAGTGTGTAGTATGTATGTGTGTGTCTGTGTTGGTCAGGGTTTTTTTTTTCTTCAGGCGGATGTTGAGGGAGGGAAAACTCCTTGCAGAGATTTTGACAAGAGTGTGCAGGAGGCCCAATTACACCCTCCTGTATCTCCAGGACTGGCAGTATGGAGGAAATTTGAATAGCTCCTCCTTACTGCCACCCCTGGGTGTGTTTGTCCATGGACCCAGACTTTTGGTCACATTATGCTTCCTCTTATATATATTGCAATGTCAAGCAAAAATGTGTATGCATCCTGGGAGAGTTGCACCCTAATTTTTCAGGCCTATTGTAATCACAGATTTCAGAGTACAAAAGAGTGTATGAAATATCACCTAAACTGCTTTATGGTAAAGCATTGGAACAACAGATGATTAAATGAGCAACCAGAATTAGCAAACATCAAAGTGGTGAATATAAATATCACGGTGCCCGTGATCCGGGCCTATGGCTCTGCCTGTCTGTTCCTTGTATGCTCGACAGCAGCATTGCGGATCAATGACTTCCTGGTTGCTACGCGCGTCATTCGGCATGCTCGCTATTTTTATAGGCTAGGCTGATTTGGCCGAGCGTGGCCAAGCCTCTCTGATAGGCCTTATATGCTGCATTCTGTCTTAGCCTCAGTGACCTTTAGTGGTGTAACTGAGCGCTCTTAGTTTTCCATTGTGATTCGTTCCTGGCTGCTGGTTATGTATGACCCTTGGCTCCGTCTGACTACTCGATTTGTACTGGTACCTCTGGCCTTGCCTGACTATCTGCTCCGTGCTTGACTCCTGGCTCTGTCTGACTGCTGATCCATATATGACCTTTGGCCTAGCTGACTACCTGCTCCGTGCTACACTGCGGCTTTATCTGACTACCCAAATAGTGTATGACCTTGGCTTATTGCCATCTTGATTGCATTTGTTCTTAAATAAAATTATTAATTGTACCTGTACCTGTCAGAATCTTTATTTGTCTAGTCACTCTGTGACAGTACAAAAGGGCCATGACATTTGAAGGTACAGGTAGCCCACAGATACCTAGCATTCTAACCAGAATGAAGATCCAAGATCAACGTATTGATCAGCTTTCCTTGGTGATGCAAACACTCCTTAATCTCGCAGCACACCTTGATAGGGCTGCGCAACAACCAGTGGCCTCTCCTGACCCGGCAGTAACCGCTAATGTTGGAAACGCTATGTTCCGAGGGTTGTCTGGATCCGCTTCACTCCCTCAGCGATATGATGGGGAACCTGGTTTATTAACCAGTTGGGCATATTTCTGGAACTAGTACAGAATGCTTTTACGAGCAAGGTTGGCTTCATGATTTCCCTCCTGTCTAATAGAGCATTGGTATGGGCCAATCCGTTACGGGAAACAGAGAAACCCATAATCTCGAATTTCACAGAATTCGCGTCCGCTTTCCGTAGGGTCTTTGACATTCCAGCCCAGGCAATATCTGCTGCTAAACAACTCCTGACAATCCACCAGGGCGCACGTACGGAGCCAAGTACGCAATTAAATTTCGTACTTTGGCAGCAGAGGTGGGCTGGAACAATGAGGCTCTAGTAGCTGCGTTCTTGCAGGGGATAGACGATATGATTAAAGATGAGGTGGCAGCCCGTGAGCTGCCGGAGGACCTAGATGAACTCATCTCCTTTGCTATCTTAATTGATACTAGGATCAGAGAAAGATCCCCATTCAAGGAACGGATGCGGAGGCCTCCCTCCCAACTGGCACCAAATTTTGCACTCCTACCCATTCCTCCCTTGCCTCCCATGCCTCCTAGTGCTGAGATGGGCAGAGTCGAGCCTATGAAGCTAGGGTTTACGCGCCTGTCAGGGGAGGAGAGGGCCTTCTGTCACAGAGAGGGTCTATGTCTTTACTATGGTAAATCTGTCACCTATTGCGTTCTTGCCCCGCGCTACTGGGAAACCCCTGCACCTAGGGCTGTGTCGGGGACAGACCCTGGGTGGCATTTCACAGTCCCCAAATCAGATGCAAACAAGACCGATTCTGGAAGTGATTATATCATGGGCTACATCTTGGGTCATGGCTCCGGTTTTGATTGACTCCGGAGCCTCAGGATATTTCATGGATGCAGATTTCACTAACCGGCATGCTATCCCATTGTCACCTAGTGCTTCTCCTCTTGCTGTTGAGGCCATTGATGGGAGACTGTTGCAACCATCACATGTGACGCATGAGATCTGTCCACTGTCTCAAAGGGTGGGGCCCTCCACGTGGAGACCCTACAATTTCAGGTCATAAAATCTCCACACTATGCTATCATTCTGTGGTTTCCTTGGCTTCAGACACACAACCCCAGAATAAATTGGGAGATGTGTGACATTGTGTTGTGGTCGTTCTATTGTACTAAGTCTTGTCTCCAACAGCCGACTAAGATCCTTTGTACCTCCTCCTCATTACCCTCAGCATATCAGTTTTTCGGTGAGGTATTCAGTAAGGTGGAGGCTAGTACTTTACCTAAGGCAAATATAGTTTTGATACCTTTTATTGGCTAAGCAGATTTAAATGCAAGCTTTCAAGACCTTAGGTCTCTTCCTCAGGCATGTTATACACCCACAATTACTTCAAGTTTGGACAGGACCTCTACCTTCAGAAAATGGGGACTGCAGTTGGTACCCGAATGGCACCACAATATGCCAACCTGTTTATGGCAAAATTGGAAGAGGACTTCCTGTCCACCTGCCAGATAAAACCCCTGGTTTATCTCCGCTACATAGATGATATTCTTATCATCTGGACCGCCAGTGAAGAGGAACTTCTCAAATTCCACGAGAATTACAATACATTCCACCCCAATATCAACCTAACACTCAGTCACTCACGCACAAGCATTAACTTCCTTGACACAACTATCAGTATTCAGAACAACTCCATCCACACATCCCTATACCGCAAACCAACAGACAGACCAACATACCTGAAAAGCAATAGCTTCCATCCAAAACACACAAAGAACTCCATCATATACAGCCAGGTCATCAGATACCACCACATCTGTTCTGACATGATGGACCATGACAAGCACCTCCAGAAACTCAGAGGAGATTTTATAAAACACGGTTACAGCAAAACTATTATTGACAGTCAGAACAGAAGGCTACCCAAATACCAAGAAAAAATCTGTTGCACTACAAAGAACAACATAAGGGAAACCGGGTGCCACTGGTGGTCACTTACCACCCCAGGTTGAAGTGCTACGCAAAATTTCAAGAGAACTTCAAAAGAAATTACATACAGATGAAAGACTTAAGAACATATTCCCACAGCCTCCCTTACTCTCCTTCAGACAGCCTCCCAGTTTGAAACAACTGATGGTGAGGAGTGCCCTGAATAAAAATTTACACCACAGACAACATACCAATTCCAAACACCCAGTTACACCATAAGATCAATGGTACCTTCACCTGTAAATCATCCAATGTAATATACCTTATCATGTGTGCAAAATGCCCAACAGCTCTGTATGTGGGAGAAACGGGACAAGCACTACATAGGAGATTTAATTCCCACAGATCCAGTGTTAATAACAAAAAGACAGAGACACCAGTGGGAGAACATTTTTGCCAAAATGGGCACAGTGTCAAGGATATTAAGTTAACTGTATTGATGGGACTGTTCCGCACTCAGAGGGACAGAAAGGTATGGGAGGTAAAATTAATGTTAAAATTTAATGCAATTTGTAGTGGTTTGAACAGGGATAAAGAATTTCTATCAAAATACAATTTAGTTCATTGACCTTTCCAACAGACCCAAGAGCATCGTAAATACCTCTAAAGCCTCAGAGGAAGAGTGCAATTTACCATTGACTGATCAAAGATATCTGGATCTGGACTGCATTCTGTTATCTGATTTCCATGCTGAACAATGTGATGTGTACTTGTATTTAAGATAGATGTTTTCATATTTATTTGTATAACATGCCTGAGGAAGAGACCTAAGGTCTTGAAAGCTTGCATTTAATTCTGCTTAGTTAGCCAATAAAAGGTATCAAAAACTATATTTGCCTCCTGTATTTCTACGGCTAACACGGTACCAACTCTCATCTGTTATCAGTACTTTACCTATGCATAGGGCATACGACTGTACTATTAATCTCATGCCAGGTGCTCCACCTCCTAAGGGGAGTACTTATCCTCTATCAATAGAGGAGAATCGAGCTAATGAGGAGTATGTGGCCGATGCCTTAGCCAGAGGAATTATTCTAAAGTCTTCCTCACCCGCTGGTGAAGGATTTTTTTTTTTTCCGTAATAATGAAGGATGGGGAGTTAAGACCTTGCATTGACTATAGAGGACTGAATAAAATTATGATCAAGAATCTTACCAAATACCTCTGATCACTGAGTTGTTCAACTGAATCAAAGGTTCCTCTGTGTTCACTAAGCTTGACTTAAGGGCAGTCTACAACCTGGTAAGAATCAAAGAGCGAGACGAATGGAAGTCTGCCGTTAATACTCGTAATAGTCACTACGAATACTTGGTCATGCCATTTGGGTTGTGTAATGCTCCGGCAGTATTTATTAACGATGTACTGAGAGATTTGTTACAAACTTGTGTAGTAGTCTACCTGGACGATATCCTTATCCACTCCCCGAACTTAGCGGCACATCGGAAGGATGTTGCAAATGTACTACAGCTTTTGAGAGAGAACAGACTGTTCTGCAAGTTGGGAAAGTGTGAGTTCCATAAGCCACAGGTGACATTCTTGGGCCATGTAATCTCTGCTGATGGTATAGCAATGGACCCACAAAAACTCTCAGCTGTTCTGCAATGGCCCCATCCGGTGGGGTTGAAGGCCATACAGAGATTTTTGGGGTACGCTAACTACTATTGGAGATTTATACAAAACTTTTCTACTGTGGTTAAGCCACTAACTGACTTGACACATAAAGGGGCTAACCCGTCTGAATGGTCCCCTAGTGCTATCAGGGCTTTTAAGGATTTGAAGTCTGTCGCATCCCAACCCCGCCCTGCCTTTTACTCTGGAGATGGATGCGTCCAAATCAGGAGTAGGTGCTCTCCTGTCCCAGCGATCCGGGCCTGGTAAAACCCTTCTGCCCTGTGGGTTCTTTTCTAAGAAATTGTCCAAAGCCCAAACTCTGTATAATATTGGTGATCGCAAGCTTTTGGCTATTAGCCTTGCTGTCCGAGAGTGGAGTCACCTACTTGAAGGGACAAGCTCCCCAATCCTGATTTTGACGGATCATAAGAACTTGACATATCTGTCCGAGGCTAAGAGGCCAGGTGGGCGTTGTTCCTGTCCAGATTCAATTTTGTGGCCTCGTATCTTCCCGGTTCCAAGAATGTTAGAGCCAATGCTCTGTCCAGACAGCACAGAACCGATCGGGAGGTGGAGAGTACACCTGTGCCTATCATTCCTACAGATCGGATTCTGGCTACTATATGTACCAGTATCACGTCTCCTCTGGGCGAAGAGATTCTGGTCTCTCAAGCCGATGCTCCTGCGGACAAACCTAGCTGCAAATGTTTTGTACCTGAGTCCATTCTTACCAAATTGATGGAGACCTACCACTCCTCAAAGGCCGCTGGACATATTGGCCGCGATCAATTGATTTGGTCAGTCTCCCAGCTCTTTTGGTGGCCCAGCCTTAGGGCAGATTACTCGGACTTCGTGGTGGCATGCTGTACTTGTGCCCATGCTAGGACCCAAAGACATCTTCCGGTGGGTCTACTCCAAACAGTTTCCAATGGCGAGCGTCCCTGGTCTCAAGTATCCGTAGATTAAAATCTATGGATTTTACGTATCCATAGATTAAAATCTATGCCAGCATTCAAGGGTTGCACTGTCATACTGTTCCTCTTCAGGGACTTCCTTCCTTCAGGGAATTGGCCTGGGTATTCACTAGAGAGGTGTTTTGACTCCACTGAGTGCCCAAGGTGTTGGTTTCTGATCGAGGGAGCCAGTTTGTGTCCTGGTTTTGGAGGTCCTTCTGTAATCAGATGGATATCCAACTCTTGTTCTCTTCTGCCTATCACCCCCAGTCGAACGGTGCTACTGAGAGATCCAACCAGGGGTTGCAACAGTTTTTACGTTGCTTCATTTCGGACCATCATGATAATTGGGTGACCTTGTTACCGTGGGCCGAGTTTTCCAGGAACTGTGCCTTGAATTCTCTAAGAACTCTCTGTTCTTGATAAACTATGGCTTCCAGCCATCCTTGCTTCCTGATTCCTTTCGGGCACAAGACATTACGGCTCTGAATGAGCATCTTAGGCAGCTCCACTCCACTTGGGTACAGGTCCAGAGCCCTAAAAAGGTCCACGCAGCAATATCAGAAACATGCAGACCGAAGGAGACTTCCGGCTCCTGTTTTTCAAGTTAGGGAGAGGGTATGGTTATCCTCCCGTAATCTGAACCTTCAAGTACCTTGTAGGAAGCTGGCACCTCGTTTTGTGGTCCATACCGGATGCTTCATAGAGTCAACCCTGTCACATACTCTCTGGACCTACCTGCGGGGATGCGCATTCACAATGTGTTTCATGTCTCTTTACTCAAGCCATTGATCTGTAACCGCTACATTTTGGTGCCGGTGGTACCAGGGCCTGTGCAGGTGGAGGACCATGAGGAATATGAGATACAGAGCATTTTGGATTCTCGCAGAGTCAGAGGTCACCTCCAATATTTCATACACTGGAAAAGTTATGGTCCGGAGGAACACTCCTCGGTGACCAGTGCCAATGTCCATGCTCCTACTCTGCTTTGCAAATTCCACTCCCTATTTCCAGGTAAGCCTGGTCCTTTTCCACAGGTGGGAGGTCATTAAACGGGGGGTACTATCACGGTGCCCAGGATCCGGGCCTATGGCTCTGGCTGTCTGTTCATTGTATGCTCGGCAGCCTTGCCAATCTCTGACTTCCTGGTTGCTACGCACGTTATTCTGCGCACTCACTATTTTTATAGGCTAGGCTGATTTGGCCGAGCGTGGCTCCACCTCTCCGATAGGCCTTATATGCTGCATTCTGTCCTAGCCTCAGTGCCCTTTCGTGTTGTACCTGAACGCTCTTAGTTTTCCGTTGTGATCCATTCCTGGCTGACAAGTTGTGTATGACCCTTGGCTCTGTCTGACTACCCAATTTGTGCTCGTACCTCTGGCCTTTTCTGACTATCCGCTACATGCTTGACTCCTGGCTCTGACTCCCAATCTGTGTATGACCTTTGGCCTGGCTGACTACCTGCTCCGTGCTCTACTGTGGCTTTATCTGAGTACCCGAATAGTGTATGACTTTGGCTTAGTCTGTCCCTATCTGTTCTTCCTTGGGCCTGGTTCGCTCCGTACAGACTCAGGGGCCTGGTTGCTTCTGGGTGTGTTCACTCTGTAGTCCAGCAGCGCTTGGTCCTATCTGTTGCTTGTAGTCCTAGCGTTCTAGGATGTGTAGCAGTTCCTGTGTCCCCTAGCATTCTAGGGTATTGTTCGGTTGACCCAAGTGTTCTAGGGTTATTGGGCTTCCAGTCTCTGCACACCAGTCAGAGCTCGTACGCTTACCACTCTGCGCTATTCCAGTGGTTCTGCTTTCTGTCCTGGTTCACTTCCTATACTCTGGACGCATTGTCTGGCTAAGTTCAGTGCTAATCCTGGTAGTGGACTGTGCAGTGTCCTCACGCCTTTACCTGGGGAGGTTGGGAAAGTGCTTATTGCCATCTTGATTGCATTTGTTCTTAAATAAAATTATTAATTGTACCTGTACCTGTCAGAGTCTTTATTTGTCTAGTCACTCCGTGACAATAAATTCCAATGAAGAGTGTTAGCTAATTAGGAATTTTATGAATCACCTTGTATTTACAGGCAAATGTCAGCATTTGATACAGAAGAAACACCACCTAATAATAACCCATGTACCTAATGGCCCCTAGCAAATGTGTCATTGCGCCTTTGTTCAAGAGATAACATCTTCAAACAGCCCTGGATGTCATGTCCATGGAGACGGACGTGACAGCTGCTTGTAGGACTGCTGGACCTGAAACTATGCTCACTACGCATGGTAGTCATAAGCCTTAAAGGACCGGCATGATGTACATCCCTTTGGTTCTTAAAAAGTTAACCCTTTGGGTGCCAGACTGGTACACAACACATTGCTTTGCAATGCGTTGCATACTACTCTGGCACTCAAAGGGTTAAATAACCTCCTTCAGACATCCAGGAATGATTAACTCTTGTAAAGGCAGAATGACCAAAATCATAGGGCCATTCGGTTTTTCTCACCATAATCAGGTAAGTTTGGGTTATTTTTAGGAGGTGTAACTTCTCAATTAAGAAAATATACTACTATGTTAGCATTTTTCTCAGTTGTGATTTCTGTATTAAGGTAATAGTTATTTAAAGGGTCATTAATGTCCCCAAAAAAATACTTACAGTTTTGTAGAGCTTCAAAAAATAAACTCTATGGCACAAATCCTATCTCTCAAACAGCTATGGTTTGAGAGATATAGGCATTCAAAGTTCCCTCCCCTTCTCCTGATGTCAGCTGTAAAGCTGACAGCAGGAGATTCAAGTTGTGCAGCTCGAGGAGGCTCTTCAGCAGAGCCGAAGTCACTTTAGTTGAAAAGAATTACTTCATTGGAACTGTCTACAAAGTGTGCTTGCAAACCAGGCACACTTTGTAGACCTTTCCAATGAAGTAATTGTTTTCCAATAACACTATTTCTGCTCTGCTGCAGAGCCGCCATCTGGTCCCCAGACCGGGATCTACTGCTGTCAACACAGCGCTGACATCAGGAGAATGGGAGGGAGGGGGAGCTTTTAACGCCTATATCTTTCAAACCATAGCTGTTTGAGAGATAGGGTTTTTTGCCATACAGTTTATTTTTTTGAAGCTCTACAAAACTCTAAGATTTTTTTTGGTGACATTACTGAACCTTTAAACTATTTGATACTAGATAGGTCTTCAACTAGGTTTACAGCAAGGTCATTGGCCTATACCTCGTATTTCATGATACCAACATAAGTAATAAACAATTACATGGCATCAGCAGATCAAAATACCATTGCCAACTGAGGTGATCTGATACCATTCTTATTTGAAAACTGAACTTGGCTTCAACACATTGTGAAGCAAGGCATGGAGACTTGTTGAGTATCCTAAGCAGTGGTACCCAAACTGGAAGGTATGCCCCACTTAGGACATAAAGTTTTTTCTGGGGGAGGTTGTAAGGCTCTTATTCAACATCAATCATTGGAAATGCTAAGCAACATAACCTAAATGAAACAGGTTCAATGGTTGGTTCAGACAATGGTTATGAATACCACAGGCTGCCATGTTTATACTCCAGATATGTGTACGTTTGGCTCTGAGCCTAAATATTGACTTTTCAAAATATCTGCAGCAAAGTATAAGATTTTTAATGAGTTGGAATCTTTAAATTATGTGACAAAATAAATAAATGCAAATGAATAATAATATAAATATGTGTATAAACAATTACATTTATATTTCAATAAAAAGGAGGAGAGACAGGAGGGTTTGGTGAAAACCAAAAAGGGATACCATGTCAAAAAGTTTGGTAACTAATGATCCAAAGGGTTAAAATGAAAAAAAAAATATATATAAGTAAAATAATTTCCTGAAATGTTTCTGTTATTCTTGTTCACAATGAGAGCTCTGACGTTGTGAAACTGTCAGTCTTTTTTGCCTCAGTTTGGTGATAAGGAAAAACGTATACATTCCTTTCTGTTCACGAAGACAAATCATCTATGACATGAAGCAAGTTATGTTAGGAGCCAACAGAAAGTGAGATAAAATGGTGGGGAGCCCACCCTAACTTTAAAATCACAATTTTCACCAACATTTCTTATAAATAACAAAAAATGCTACTTGTGTGATACTTTTATTGGACAAACTAATATCAGCATCACAGTTTGGGTTTTGTATGTTATTAGAAACTGAAGTACTCTAACCAGATCATCTGCTTTCATAAAATGTGAGGCGGGTGTACACTAGAGCACTGCAAGAACAGGTACAATCACCCATTTCTACTGCAGCACTGGAAGTAATTGGCCATATGTACAATAGCAAAAGTGCATCAGTGAAAGGGCAAACCAACTGCATGATATGGAAAAAGGCAAATTCCCATTCAGTTAACCCCTTAAGGACTCATGACGTGCCAGGACCGTCATGGGAAAACTTCCCTTAAGGACCCACGACGGTCCTGAATCTGTTGGGCAGATAAAAAAGAAAAGTGCTGGCTTAGGGGTCCTTAAGGGGTTAACCAGAATCTGAAACTGCACATATTATAGTATCCTTGTTTTACACAGCTTCCTGCTGGGAGATGCTTTGTTTAAAAATTATTACAGCACAGTTCAGGCCTATGAGTGGACTAATATTTCTTTTAACCCTTTAAGCGTGTTTTATAGCCCTTGAGCACTCAAAGAATTAAATTGTCCAAAACCTATATAATAGTGATCCATGTGGCCTTCTGCACATACAACCCATTACTATACCATTTACAATATAGCGTCTACAGTTCATTCTGTCTTTGGAGCAGAAATATTAATTCTACTCATGTAGGCACCCACCATGTTTCTACCCTACACTGCTACTGTTTACTTACAAAATTAAGTAATAAGAACCAGGATCAAGATCTTAGAGAGGTACTTGATTAGCAGAAGAACCCTCCTTTTTCATGTTGGTGATCCTTTTAACTTATCTTTACGCCAAATCAGAACAAACAGGCAATGGCATTGATGCAGGATGAATTTTGTTCAAATATAAGTAATTAAACCCATATAATTTTTAGGAGTTCCTTTCCCTTTAATTACAGTAAAGATTGCTCTTTGTAAGCGTCTCCTTTGCATTCAAGAGGTTAAAAGTCCCATTTAAATCAACTGGAAGTTTTGTTTCTTTGCTCCATCATTTCCTCAGTTCTTCTTAGTAGATCAACCTTGTTCTGCAGTACAGTGAAAATAGCTGTAAAGATTAACTGACACAAAATTGGAAGGAATGCTATCTTTAGAGCTGGCTCAGGATGGTAGAAATTGTAATCCATCAGCAAGCTGAGAGTTCCAGATGGATCATATCTGCTGCTAAGGTACATTTTCACTAACAATTAAGGCTGCTCATATGAGATAATTCTTGTATTCATTATTTATATTCATTCAGAGACCCTTATTGATATACAAATATGAAGCATTTTCTATTTACAAGAATGATGGCCCAGTAATAGACCTGAGGCTCCAATTATTTTTTTTGTAGAAGTGACTTTTTTGTGTTAGGCATCTCTAAAATATGATCAGTAGAGAAGCCCTAGTAGGGGAAAGCTATCAACAGTGACTTGGGCTGCACATCCACTCATCACCAGAGGCTAAACCTCTTGGTAATTGAGGCCATGGAACAGGTGCACGGGGAGTCCAAAGCATTAAAACCAAATCTCCAAGCCAAAGAGGATTCAATGAGTCAAGGTCAAGACAAAAGGCAACTTAGTATAACAGGTAGAATAGGCCAAAGTTGGGGCAGGCAGTACTCAGAAAAGTAGTCCAAATGTAAAGCAGAGGTTAAATCAGTGGAAAAGTCCTAACAGGTCCATAAGCGAAGCCAAAGGTCAAGATCAGGAACAAGAGAAATAAAAGCAGATCGCCAAGTACCAAGGGTGAACCAAGACAACTGAGCATAGACAGGAAGTCTAAACAGCATTAAGGACATGCACACACTCACTGACTCAAACCAGTGGAAGGTGGTGGGTTTACTGTCAGAAGAAAATTAGCAGGAATAAGCATCTGCCTTGCCTTTCTTTCTGCCTGGTCTATTAGTAACATGGAAGTTAACACTAGAAAAAACGAGAACCACCAGGCCTATCTTGGGAGTAACCACTTAACACTTTGAGAAGTCCTCAGTGTTTCTCCTTTAACTCTGGAAATACAGACATCCTATCCAATTGCACCATGGCCAAAGCTGCAGTACAAGTCAGTGCCTTCACAAAATAATTTTATGCTACATGACCTTTATCATGTGGATGGCACCCATCCTGTTTTTAGGCATTGCTTACTATTTAAGAAATGATTTACTGTAACCGAAAGAGTGATGGAAGACCAACCTATTCCTACAATCATCGGACAACATTAAGAACCACTGGGCTTAATGGATACAGAAGAATCATCTATCCTGTTTTCTGAACTGAGCGTCAGACTGGGAAGGCAACTACTGATCATTTTAATTATTTGCTTAAACGGAAACAGCACAAAGCAGATTTACATTTACATGGTCTCTGTCTATCAGATTACTACCGTAATATACAGATACAGTTTTAAACAGGGGAAAGAATGAAAGAGAAAGGGAACAAAATATGGTGTAGTATGTTTGATCACTGTATCTCCTATAATATTAATGCGAGTTGTACTCATATTTTAGATTGGCTGCTGTAACAATAGAGTAGTAATAGTGGCTTGTGGAGGATACTATATTACCTCCGCACAGGTTTTCAGTAGGTTTCTCAGTCCTTGACTCCAAGGTCCTCTCCCAAAGGACAATGCGAGAAACAAAGAGAAACACACAACCAGGAGATTGCTTATATATTATTGTATATACCAATGATAATGACTGGAACAAAGTAGTTGACGTGGACACTTGTGTGAGAAATGACTGGTGATAAATGATGATCTACCTATCTAAGACCTTGTGGGGAAAATTTTGCTGGTCCAAAGAGAGAATGGCACAAAGTTGTGTTCGTAGATAACTGTGACCAAGCAAACCACGATGATAGTAAAAAATTATAAAAAATGCTTTATGTTAAAAATAAATGTAAAAAATTGGCATATATTGATATATATATATCTATATATATATATTAAAAGTAAAATACGAATCCCTCAAAGTGTTCCATGATCTGTCTGACCATTTCATCAAGATACAGTTGTAGTATGCACAACATTCCAACAATAGGACACACTAATTCTGTATTTGGTCACCACTGGTGATGTATTTTAAACAATTATTGTTATTCACAGTGGAGGTGCCATGGCTGCTTATGAAACATTGATAGACTAAAAGAAGACAAATAGACTGATGGGCCTGCAAACAAACACTCTAGATGAACAGTATAAAGAAATTTACACAATGTCAATAAAGTCAAGACAGACAAGGTTAAAACTGACTATAAAGATATTCTTGTACACAACTGTTTAACTGGTATACTGAAAGGAAAATGAGACAGCGCAAAGAGTAATATTCCAATATACCTCTGAATGTATATTGCAAATGACCTCTGGAGACACCTCTCTCCTTTGGATAAATCACTCACGTATGTGTGAGAATATCTTGCCTCTTGATTAATATATTATAGTTAATTCAAAACACTTCACTGTAGTATAGTTTCTGCTTGCACTCTACTGCATTTAAAGTAATAGTTGTTGTTTCTAGTTTTTATCACACCTTATTGTGTTAATGTGTGCTGTACACCAGAAACTGATGATTTATTTTTATGGCAAACATATAAACAATCTGCATATAGAAGTCCCAATATTTAATCAGTAATTGTAATCAGAAAAGATCAGCATATAAATAAGACAGTTTTAATATGATAATTCACTTTAAAATCTAAATAAAAATATAGTAGCCAACATAATAAAAACGCTGTATAACACTGCTCAGCAGATTGAGACTACTGTCCCCTAAGCTTTTAAGCGTTAAACTGAATATTAAAAGCTGTTACTAAAATCTTTCAAAACTGCATCACTATGAATCTGCAGACACGTAGTACCTTAAATCTGTTCTTGTTATCGCTCAACGCGTTTCGTGACTCAAAACAATTGCCACTTCGTCAGGAGCAAATATAAAGTAAGTACTAACCTTATACCGGCCTTTTTATTCTCCGTTCAAATGACGCTCCATTCACACTGACCGCCCCGCCAACTTCCGGAAGTTGCCCGCCGTTTGCGTTCCACCTGTGGAGCGCTCCACTTCCGCCCGCCATGTTGGGACTCCCCGGGCATTGCGGTGATGCTCTGCCGGCCGGCCCCCGCCACTCTTGCAGCCAAATAAATGGTGGCCTCCCCCACAGCATCCCACACGCCTAAAAATCAAATCTCCAGCAGGCAAAAGTAAAAAGTCCCACAGCAGACTCCAACTGACGGGCCTTGCGGTCAAAGTGTAGACACGGAAGCCAGTATTATGGAGAAAAAAAAAAAAAAAAAAAAAAAAAAAAAGGCTCGGTGGTTTCTAAACACATGGAAGCTCTTGTTGCATCTATATATACATAATAATAAAAAATAAATAAAAAAATAAATAAAAATAATACAAAACGGGAGATAGAAAGGAGGAGACTGGCTTTGTCTGACTTCTTCTGCTCTTGGATATGCGTTAAATTAAAATGCATATCATATTTCAAAAATAAGGTAGTATAAAATGGATCAATCCTATAGCTAAAAGATCTTCCAAAATTGAAATTTCAGATTAAAAAATCCAGGAAAATTCTTTAAAAAACCTTTTTTGGAAAAAACTGCAAAGAATTCTCCAAAAAGATACCCTTAAAAGCAGGAGGCTATGTCTATCTCTGCATTTATGCCTCCTGCCTCCATAGTGTTGAGCGTGAAAATCCAAAATGCTTCTTGTTTACAAAGCTTCTTATATCTTCCTCCAATCCCTGTGGGGATATGTTCTAGTCCTACAACTTTAAAATTGTTCATTCCACCTTTTTCACAGTAAATGAAGTGTTTTGGTACCCCATGATTCTCTTCCTTTCTTCTTATTTTGCCTCTATGTTCTGATATTCTTGTTTTGAGGGGTCTAATAGTTCGACCAACATATTTAATTCCACAACCACAAATAATCATATATATTACATAAGTGGAGTTACAATTTATATGTTGTTTAATTTGATATTTTGTTTTATTTTCTGCATCATGAAAAGAAGTGGTACCATCACACATGTATTGACAATTATTGCATCTCGGAAGTTTACATCTATAAGTCCCATATGGTCCGTTAGTCTTATTCAGTTTCTTCACATTATCTTCTATGTTTTTAGGACGACTTGGGGCGATATAAGATCTAATATTACGATTTTTTCTATAGATGATTTTTGGGCGCTCTTCCAAAGCGCTTCCCAAAATTGCATCCTGTTTTAATATTCTCCAATGTTTTTGTAGTATCTTTTCTATCTTATATCCATATGTATTGAATTGAGTAGTGAAGGCTACTGTATATGTATCTTACTCCCGTTTATTCTTTATTTTTTTCTCCAAGATGTGAGTACGATCTAGACCCTTGGCTCTCTCAAATGCTGTGTTCAATAATTTATCACTGTATCCTTTTTCTTTAAATTGTTGTAAGAGCTCTTTTCCTTTTACTTCAAAATCTTGTAACTGACTACAATTTCGGCGTAGTCTATGTAGTTGACTAAATGGTACATTCGTGGAGGAATGCTCCCTAACACTGATAAGACATCTATTGGAATATAGACATAAACGTCTACAAGAGATGGAGAAAGATATACATGGGATCAATATGGAACTGCAAAAAGTCAGTGATTGTATAGGCTTTAAAGAATTAGATCAGAAAGTTAATAATAACATCAATAAAATAGAAAGGGAGTTAAAAAATAGAAAAGAAAATAAATTAAATAGAGATTTGGGGGATTATAATTTCACATCGAATCAGAATAAATATATGAACAGAAACAAACCACGATTAAACAAATATAAACTTCAACACAATAGAAGCCAACATGGAAAACAACCCTATTTGAAACAACAAGAAGAAATACAAACAAATGTTATCAAAAAAGATGCAGACATGGATACAACACAACAAAACACAGATCAATTAATAGCGTCATCTATTAATAGTATAAATAGTCATCAAATAGTGATACCTACAAGTAATAAATATAAACCTTTGGAAAAAGAATTGCAAGAAATAGAACAACTAATTAATTTGAAAGAAACCGAATTAGGGGTTATGTCGAAGGAGGGAAGAAAATCTGCGAATACCTCAAAATCTTCAGATTCTAGAAAAGAGAGGGATTTGGGAGCCAAACCCAAAGAAAAAGATCACCTTAAGAATCCGCAAAAGAATATGAGTAAACATGCAATGAAATCACCAACAATCAATACTTTATCAGCACGTGAAAATTTGTCGAAGCCTTTTTTGGGAGAAAGCAAAGGCTTGGAACGCTTTGCGGGGTGGACGATGACCTCCACAACACCAAGAAGAAAACGATACGAGGATGTAGAGGGGGCACTAAAAGAACAAAGTCCACACAATACTCCAAAAAAGATGAAGACTTGACCATCCCAGCTTATAGTTCTGCCTCAGGAATATATAATCTGTCAGATATAGACCTTGACCCCCAATATGTCACCATTTTAAAAAAGGGCTTAAAATTTGCACCAGCAGCCGAACCGAATGATTTCGGCTTTTTTATGGACCTACAACAATTTATACGCAAATTGACTCTCAAGAGGTTCTATGAGGATAAGAAACAATCAGGTATATCTTCTTATGTTGAAGACAAAAAAATACTCAGAATTCTAGAAGAACTAAAAGAAGAAAGCATGGAAGAGTCCTGTGTAAGGACAGATTTTAAACCAAAATCTAATTTTTATCCCATACAGAAAAAAGGTCCGAATATTGAGAGTTTTTACCAACTAGTCCTTAATGATTATAATCGGGAGATCAAAGGTTGCAAAATTAAGAGGGACAATTTGTCAAAACAGGAAAGAAGAGCCCTACATCGCTTAGCAAAAGAAAAATATCTAACAATTAGAGAAGCGGACAAAGGAGGGTCAATAGTGATACAAAGGACAGAGGACTATATCAAAGAAGGTTTTAGACTTTTAAGTGACAGGGAAGCATATCAAGAACTGAAAGAAAATCCTAGCAATATATATCTACTGCGGATGAAAGGACTTCTGCAAGATGCCCTCAAACAGAAGATTATAAGCACACAAGAATATAAATACATCTTAATAGAACAACCAGATCCAGCGTTCTTATACCATGCCCCCAAAATACATAAGGATATTAAGAACCCCCCTGGAAGGCCGATTATAGCAGGAATTAACTGTATGACTTCAAATCTATCGGCATTCCTGGATCATTTTCTACAAAAATATGTGACTAGTCTGCCCAGCTATATTAGAGATACACAAGATGTGCTGCAGAAATTACAGTCTATAAAATGTGAAGAAGATTATGTATGGGTGACTATGGATGTGGAGGCACTATACACCAATATAAAACATGAGTATGGTCTGGAAGCTTTAGCTTTCTTCTTTGAGAAAGACCAAGATATTCCGAAGAAGCAAAAGCAGTTCTTATTAAATTGTGCTAGGTTTATGTTAACTCACAATTTTTTTACTTATCAAAATAAATGGTTCTTACAAACCAAAGGAACGGCCATGGGCACGAGGTTTGCGCCCTCCTACGCAAATCTCTTCATGGGGCATTGGGAGGCCCAGGAGATATGGCTTAATGGTGGGGGGGCAGATAACCTCGTGTACTATGGCCGTTATATTGATGACATTTTAATAATATGGAAGGGAGATTTAAAAAAGTTGGAGGAAATGATAGCCACTTTTAACAGTAATAATAAGGGTCTGAGATTTACTACGAATATACAAAAAAATCAAATTGAATTTCTGGACTTGACTTTATCCTTCGAAAAAAATCAAAATATAAAAAGTACAGTATATCGTAAGCCAGTAACATCTAACCAATATATCAGGAGTGATAGTGGACATCATCATAAATGGCTCACGAATGTACCATTTAGTCAACTACATAGACTACGCCGAAATTGTAGTCAGTTACAAGATTTCGAAGTAAAAGGAAAAGAGCTCTTACAACAATTTAAAGAAAAAGGATACAGTGATAAATTATTGAACACAGCATTTGAGAGAGCCAAGGGTCTAGATCGTACTCACATCTTGGAGAAAAAAATAAAGAATAAACGGGAGGAAGATACATATACAGTAGCCTTCACTACTCAATTCAATACATATGGATATAAGATAGAAAAGATACTACAAAAACATTGGAGAATATTAAAACAGGATGCAATTTTGGGAAGCGCTTTGGAAGAGCGCCCAAAAATCATCTATAGAAAAAATCGTAATATTAGATCTTATATCGCCCCAAGTCGTCCTAAAAACATAGAAGATAATGTGAAGAAACTGAATAAGACTAACGGACCATATGGGACTTATAGATGTAAACTTCCGAGATGTAATAATTGTCAATACATGTGTGATGGTACCACTTCTTTTCATGATGCAGAAAATAAAACAAAATATCAAATTAAACAACATATAAATTGTAACCCCACTTATGTAATATATATGATTATTTGTGGTTGTGGAATTAAATATGTTGGTCGAACTATTAGACCCCTCAAAACAAGAATATCAGAACATAGAGGCAAAATAAGAAGAAAGGAAGAGAATCATGGGGTACCAAAACACTTCATTTACTGTGAAAAAGGTGGAATGAACAATTTTAAAGTTGTAGGACTAGAACATATCCCCACAGGGATTGGAGGAAGATATAAGAAGCTTTGTAAACAAGAAGCATTTTGGATTTTCACGCTCAACACTATGGAGGCAGGAGGCATAAATGCAGAGATAGACATAGCCTCCTGCTTTTAAGGGTATCTTTTTGGAGAATTCTTTGCAGTTTTTTCCAAAAAAGGTTTTTTAAAGAATTTTCCTTGATTTTTTAATCTGAAATTTCAATTTTGGAAGATCTTTTAGCTATAGGATTGATCCATTTTATACTACCTTATTTTTGAAATATGATATGCTTTTTAATTTAACGCATATCCAAGAGCAGAAGAAGTCAGACAAAGCCAGTCTCCTCCTTTCTATCTCCCGTTTTGTATTATTTTTATTTATTTTTTTATTTATTTTTTATTATTATGTATATATAGATGCAACAAGAGCTTCCATGTGTTTAGAAACCACCGAGCCTTTTTTTTTTTTTTTTTCTTTTCTCCATAATACTGGCTTCCGTGTCTACACTTTGACCGCAAGGCCCGTCAGTTGGAGTCCGCTGTGGGACTTTTTACTTTTGCCTGCTGGAGATTTGATTTTTAGGCGTGTGGGATGCTGTGGGGGAGGCCACCATTTATTTGGCTGCAAGAGCGGCGGGGGCCGGCCGGCAGAGCATCACCGCAATGCCCGGGGAGTCCCAACATGGCGGGCGGAAGTGGAGCGCTCCACAGGTGGAACGCAAACGGCGGGCAACTTCCGGAAGTTGGCGGGGCGGTCAGTGTGAATGGAGCGTCATTTGAACGGAGAATAAAAAGGCCGGTATAAGGTTAGTACTTACTTTATATTTGCTCCTGACGAAGTGGCAATTGTTTTGAGTCACGAAACGCGTTGAGCGATAACAAGAACAGATTTAAGGTACTACGTGTCTGCAGATTCATAGTGATGCAGTTTTGAAAGATTTTAGTAACAGCTTTTAATATTCAGTTTAACGCTTAAAAGCTTAGGGGACAGTAGTCTCAATCTGCTGAGCAGTGTTATACAGCGTTTTTATTATGTTGGCTACTATATTTTTATTTAGATTTTAAAGTGAATTATCATATTAAAACTGTCTTATTTATATGCTGATCTTTTCTGATTACAATTACTGATTAAATATTGGGACTTCTATATGCAGATTGTTTATATGTTTGCCATAAAAATAAATCATCAGTTTCTGGTGTACAGCACACATTAACACAATAAGGTGTGATAAAAACTAGAAACAACAACTATTACTTTAAATGCAGTAGAGTGCAAGCAGAAACTATACTACAGTGAAGTGTTTTGAATGAACTATAATATATTAATCAAGAGGCAAGATATTCTCACACATACGTGAGTGATTTATCCAAAGGAGAGAGGTGTCTCCAGGGGTCATTTGCAATATACATTCAGAGGTATATTGGAATATTACTCTTTGCGCTGTCTCATTTTCCTTTTTTTATACACTTATTGTGACGTGGACTGTGAGTTGTGAAGTCCACAATAGATGGCAGCAAAGAAAATTTAAATGAAAAGTGAAAAAGACGTATAAGATAACAAATAATAATAATAATAAAGAAGAAAAAAGTGAGTAAGAATCTCTGGAGAACTACATTTTCACTACAATAATAGTCCCACTACACAGAGCGCTATAGTAAAATTCTTGTTTTTGGACTAACTGGTATACTGGACAGAACCAGAAACGCACTTAGGTTTACTGGATGCAAACAGTGTAAGAAAACTAATTTACTGACTGTAGACTGCTCTGCAAAATCGACTGGATCCTAGCACATCAGAGAAGACACAACAAAAACACAGAAGACCTCACACCAGGAGGGGTGGCAAAGACAAACACAAAGATAACAAAGTCTAACAGTCCAATCTTAGTAAATATACTTTAACTAAAGACAAGATGACAGTATTATCAAAGGGTCTATCATTTACCCCAACGGTTATATGCAATGACTATTTTGAGATTAAATTGTGCAAGTTCCAACATATAATGAAACTTAAATATAACTTTGAGGATACTGATTCTATACTATGCCCCTCCAAACCTAAAAGCACGTATGAACCTGTTAATATAAATATTTGCATAAAAACACTCAAACATATGGTTGAAAAAGAATCCAACCAATCTGAAAAAACAATGCCCACCTACTAAATATAACTTAGAAACAGAAGGGTATAACAATCTAGCTAATAATCATACAGTTATGGGTAGTTGTTCCTTGGGAGGTAGAAACTTGGAGGTGGGGGGAGTTTACTGGCACCTGGGTGGCAGAAGGAAAGGAACCTAGTTCACTGGTACCTGGATGGCCCCAGCAATATGAATGGAAGAGGTATACTGTTCCTAGAGAAACTTAGTGCAGACCAGTGTTAAATCTGGATTGATGAAGCCATCGTCCTCATCGAAGTAATCAGAAGTGTCTTCCACCAAGTCAGGCCCTGACATAGACCTAGCAGAGGACTTCATGAGTCTTGACCAAGTGCCTGTGTATATAGGTGTAAAAGTCTTCAAACTTTACATCTGACTAATGGAAAGCAAGCGGGTGGCTGCTCTTCCAACTTCGCAGGTCAGTGAAACTACTACTTTAGTGAGGTCTGCTCCTCTACGACAGAAGCAGCAGGAGGACTAGAAACCAGGTTTTAGATCACATGGGTAACCGCAACAGTAGGAGGACTGGAAGCTGGAGTCACTGGCACCTGATCAGCAGCAGCAGGTGGAGGACTGAGTAAAGGTGTTGCTGATACCGGGTAGCTACAGCAACATGAGGACTGGTAGATGGAATTTTCAGCATCTGATCATCAGAGGACTAGGTACAGTGTCACTGGTCTATGGGTGGCTACAAAGGCAGCAGGACTGGACGTTTTGCATCACCTGCACTTGGGAGGTAACAGCAGCAGGAGTACTGGAACCCAGGGTTACTGGGACTGGGGAGGCCACATTAGCAGAAGGACTGGATGCAGCAGTAGGAATGGACACTAGGGTTATTGGAATCTGGGTGGCTACAGTAGCAGCACTGCAAGAAGTAATCACTGGGAGTTAACAGCAGCAGTACTCTATTGGGGAAACTGGTACCAGGAGGCCACAGCAACAGAAGGACTAGAAAATGGAGGACTAAGTTTAGGTGTTGCTTGTGTTTGGGTAGTGGTAGTAACATCAAGACCCAAAGCAGGAATTGCTGTAAACAGGGCAGCAATGGCAGTATGAGTACTGGAATCCAGGAACCTCCTACCTGGGTTACCACAGCAGCATGATGACTAGAAGCCAAGGTTACTAGCACCTGAGCAGCAACAGCACCTGGAGAACTGGATGTAGTTTTATATTGAGAGGATGCTACAGGAACAAATGAGGCTCTAAAGGAAGAGATCACACAGGCACAAAGGTGATGTGGAAAGTCTAGTTCAGGGTAGCTGAGAGAGACCACTATGAACCCAACACCAGAACACACAAGTCATAGTGGACAGGAGTATATGAATTGTCCAGGTTTGCTGCAGATGAAGCAAAGAAACTGGGATCTTCTCTGGTTCTTTCTTTCTGGTTAAACCAATGCCTTCTTAATGTCACTTCATGTGGATCTTGACTTGGCCTCTGTAGGAGATGCCTTCTTAGGTATCAGGGGCATAGATGGTGTGAGTTATTTAGCAGATGCAACCAGTATGGAATGTAACCCTTGTAGTTCTTCCTTGATTTTGGTATATCCCTACTACACTTTCCAAACAGACTGGGACAAGAGTGACCACCCATCATCCAGTTTTTCTCTGCAAGTGAGTGGTACTTTTGATTTCTGTTTCCAGTTCCTCACTGACTGTTCTTGATTGTTGTTTCTGCATCTGTTATGCCTAGTAACCCCCCCTTTCTACCCTGTGGGTCAACCCCATTGTAACAACTTGAGAGAAGTAAATTGGCTACAGTGTTACATCTTAACCCCTTGGACGTAGAATATGCATGCAGCATCTAAGTGATTAACGGACAAAACTTATAGCTCCTCATAAATATGTACACAATTGAAGATTAATCCTTTGTATGTTGAAATCTCAGTACGATGACAGCTTGGAAAATGTAAAAATATAAACACTTAATATCTAAATAATAGGTGGATTGTTCTCCTCATCTCCCTAATACTCTACAACTACGGCACTTCCTACACAATTAAATATGAAGATTGCATTCACTTGGTAATTTTTCTTTAGTAAGTTATTTCCAAACTGTTAGTCATGTTCTAATTAACCTGAGAAAGTTATATTGCCAGAGGGTGGGGTAGATACATTTGTGTCAGTTTATTAACGTGGTTGGTACAGTAACATCTTTGCACTTGAACTCATCCTGTAATTGCAGGTTAATCCCCTGTATGTTTTTTCCCCGTCCACTTGGAAACAAGGTCATAACAATGCAAGCAATGTACAGTCATGAAAGCAGCTATTGCACAAGTCACCATTTCAGGACTGTCTAGTTTAACTAGCTTGAACATAAGTAATTAAGTCAGAGCTTCACTTCTACTATCTCTTGTATCTGAAAAAATTAGAATGACTTCTTTGTTTTTATTTTAGACCCACAATTCCTACAAATCAAGGTGGGCAACCAGTTCTGCTGGAAACTGTCTAAGGATGACGGGAGTTGTAGTCCAACAATTGAAGAGCACACCCTCATACATATGGATAATTATTTTAGGGTCTTATGCAGAAAGCTTAAGATGAGCAATTCTGGAGCTTAAAAACTGCTTCAGGGTGAACAAATGATATACAAAGAGATCCCTGTAGCTCTGACAATTGCATTATGATATCTTGTATGATAATAGAATTTCGCAGAAATCAGTATATGCAGGAAGACACAAAAGGAGGCTAAATGTCTCCAATATACCAAAAATAAAACATCATTGACATTAAATTGTACAAACATCACATGGCACCACATGTAGTAATGGCAGTCATGACCTTATGTAAGCAGTAGCATATACTTTGTTAGTAATCAGTGGAAGAAAGATGATGAATAACAACACTACTTGACACATGCTCGCCAAGCCTGGAGTTGCTGTTATATTGTGATATATTTTAATAAAAGCAAACGTAAGTGGACTTTTCCTTCAGTACTTGAAGGTTGCCTCCTGTGTTTTTCCCTCTGGATGGGAAGTTTTTTCAATTGCCACCTCCTCATTGGGCTTTGTGATCAGCTAGCCCAAATGCATGTTTTTTTTATGTCTCTATACAACAAGGAGATGTAAAGTGAACTCACAATCAGGCATGTGCACACATAGACACCAAGGGGGGCTTGAGCACCTGCCCTTTTTGTCCAAAGTGCCCTTGTGCCCTTTTAACAACAACAAAAAAAGTTGCCTCGCCACCAGAATTACCCCCCCCCAACGCCCAATCAGGTCTATGCCTCCTTCAGGACAGACCTGTAGATGCTGCGCTCCCTCGTTGGCTCTTTAGTATTACAGATCGCTGAGAGATGACATCATCTCCCAGCTCTCTGCGTGAAGAGAAGACTGTGTGGGAGCTCCAGCAGCTACAGGTCTGTGCCAATGGAGGCACATACAGACCTCTTCTGCCTCTGGACCACCAGGACAGAGGTAGGAAACAGACACTGCGGGGCAATGTGTAAATGATGGGGCAATATGGATTTGATGGGGGGCAAGATGGAGATGCTGGAAATGTAGAGATGATGGGGCAATGTATGTGAGGGTAAGTTGGGGCTGATGGCAATATGGAGCTGATGGGGGCAATATGGAGCTGACAGTGGACAATGTAAGGGCAATATGGAGATGATGGGGGGCAATGTGGAGATTAGGAGCATTGTGGAGGAGTCCAGTGGAGATGGCCAGTGGGGGGGGGGGCGCTTCAGATTTCTGCGCCTACAGGCTCCTGAGATGTAAATTCTTTTCTTTTTTTTAAATATATATTTTGAATAAATAATTATGAGAAGTGCCCTTTTTTCATTTGAGCCCCTGCCCCCCAAAATGTCTGTGCACATCCCTGCTCACAATTATGAGGTTTAATAAAGTGTTATTGATGTAATTAAAACTTGACAATAAACTCATCATTAATGCATGTATTGAAAGATTCACAAGTGATATTCTTCATTTTTAACAGCATAATTTACCCTACATTTCACTGATTCTCAATAGGTTTAAAGGGTACAGCTGGAAAGGAATAAAATGTTACAGCTCAATCTTAAAAGCCAATCACCATAACTGTAAAGGTCTTCTCAAACTTCTTATTCCCGCAGCAACTAAAGTAGTCAAGGACAGCCTTATTCCAATAGTTGTCCATTTGTCTCCACCTAACTTTAGCTATATTTTTTTTCTTCATGCCTAATCAACACAAATGTAAACACTATAAATGACCAATTCATAGCAACAACTGCACCCATATTGTTCTGAAGAACCATATGAGAAGGTGATCAAGCTGTGAAATTAAGGTATCCAGTTATTGAATACCACATCTTGATAATGTAAAATAAATTAAATGTACATCATTTACTGCTGTATTAAAGGGGAACTACCACCCCGCAATAACTTAAGCTTGATTGATTGCTCATCTGGCGACTAGCTGCTTAGTAGCGCTAGTCGCCAGAAATATTACCCGGTTCTGAAGATATCGGCGTTTTACCGATGGTGACATTAGCAGGAAGCAGGGACGTCTCTTCACAGTGATGTCCGTGCGCCTGCGCTTTCAGTCCCTTTTGAGCCGACTAGCGCTACTAAGCAGCTAGTCACCAGATGAGCAATCAATCAAGCTTAAGTTATTGCGGGGTGGTAGTTCCCCTTTAAGGAATTCTACCTACTTAAGTACTTAGAAATAAAGAACCATTTATTTGCATAGTTAATATATAATTTATAATAAAATGTATCCCCCAGATAGCAAGTAATCCCTATTTTTTTAATTACATATAATATTTTGTATTTTCAAATTAAATTATTTTTCTAGTGAATTATAAAATCAACAGAATACCAAGGTTTATGCAGATTAGAAAACTTTCCTGGTATCATAAGTAGTTGACTCTTGGTGGGCAAACAGGTTGGTTTAAATGAAATAGATACTGTACAATGTACATCATATTCCGACTGTGTCAAATGTATTGTTCCAGTTGGTGTAATATTCTAATCTTATTATGGTCATTGAATCATAAAGAAGTTCTGTAGCTATAATTTCAAAGGTTGTGTTATATAAGATTCGGCATTTATACTTAAACCCAAGGAAGGAGTTTCTTTATAAATACACAAATTATTTATATTTTCATATACAGTACTGTGCAAAAGTCTTAGGCAGGTGTGAAAAAATGCTGTAAAGTAAGAATGCTTTCAAAAATAGACATGCTAATAGTTTATATTTATCAATTAACAAACTGATAGTAAACAAAAAAAAATCTATATCAAATCAATATTTGGTGTGACTACCCTTTGCCTTCAAAACAGCATCAATTCTCCTAGGTACACTTGTACAGTCAGGGATTTTGTAGGCATATGGTCAGGTTTATGATTAAACAATTATATCAAACAGGTGCTAATGATCATCTGTGTAGGAGGAATAAAACTGGGTGAGGAACAGCTAAACTTAGCTAACAAGGGGAGGTTGCCGAAGACAGTTTAAAGTCAAAAGTCATACACCATGGCAAGACTGAGCATAGCAACAAGGCATAAGGTAGTTATACTGCATCAGCATTTTCTCACCCAGACAGAAATTTTAAAGCAGACAGGGGTTTCCAGATGTGCTGTCCAAGCTCTTTTGAAGAAGCACAAAGAAACAGGCAACATTGAGGACCATAGACGCAGTGGTCGGCCAAAGACACTTAGTGCAGCAGATGAAACACACATCATGCTTACTTCCCTTTGCAATCAGAAGATGTCCAGCAGTGCCATCAGCTCAGAATTGGCATAAAACAGTGGGATCCTGGTAAACCCATCTGTCTGGAAAAGTCTGGTCAGAAGTGGTCTTCATGGAAGACTTGCGTCCAAAAAAGTCATGCCCCCAACATGGAAACAAGGCCAAGCGACTCAAATATGCACAAAAACACATGAACTGGGGTGCAAAAAATGGCAGCAGGCACTCTTGACTGAGGAGTCATAATTTGAAATATTTGGCTGTAGTAGAAGGCAATTTGTTCCCAAAAGGCTGGAGAGTGGTACAGTAATGAGTGTCTGCAGGCAACAGTGAAGCATGTATGTACATGTGTAGGTCTAGGCGCCAATTATTTAAATATTAAAAAGTCCTTTTAACCCAATTAATAACTCAGGCCAAACAAGGTAGGATGTGGTATAATAAATAGACAAAAATGCAGTTATACAAGGTAAAAATCCTGTATATATTAATAATATATATACTCTTCAATTTTTTGAGAGGATATAGATAGTTCTCCAATTGCAGTTGACAGCTCCATGCAGGTTGCAGCTCCCTTAAATACCCGTGGTGGGTAGAGTCATATGAAAACTAAAGCAAAAAAAAAAAAAAAGAGAAAGACAGGGGCGCAAGCCCATCTAAGAACATATCTGCATATAATAAGTCGATTGTAGTAATAGAGTATTCCCCCCTTATAACAAATGCTTACCAGACTTCACCAAGGTAACCCTTTTTAATGTTTATGCCGATACAATACTATAATATGTTGAAGAAGCCGCTGATGAAGTATTTATAGTAAATACGAAATGCGTTGGGTACTGGTATTATATATCTGTTTTACCTGTTTTAGTGGCTTGGGCCATTTGTTTGTACATTTTCGTTCTAATACATTTTGGAATTGTTTACTACTGCACATTGGATTCCTGAAGAGTATCCTGGAAGTATGTTGTGGAACTTCGGAGACACCATTGAAGGTTTATCTATATGCTGTTAACTTGGCGAAGTCTGGTGAGCATTTACTATACAGGGGAACATCCTATTACTACATTATCCTTATTATATGCAAATACACTCTTAGATGGGCTTGCATCCCTCTCTTTCTCTTTTTTGCAACAGTGAAGCATGGTGGAGGTTCCTTGCAAGTTTGGGGCTGCATTTCTGCAAATGGAGTTGGGAATTTGATCAGAATTGATGGTCTCCTCAATGCAGAGAACAGACAGATACTTATCTATCTTGTAACACCATCAAGGAGGCATTTGATTGGCCCCAAACTTATCCTGTAGCATGACATAGCATTCTTACTTTACAGCATATTTGTCACACCTTTCTAAGACTTTTGTACAGTACTGTATATATCTATATATCTATAAATATATATTTATATATGATTCCTTGAAAACAACCACACTCACAGGTTGAATCAAGTGCATATTAATTATATCAAAGTTTCAGCCCTACCTTAGGCTTTTAAATATTAGTAAATACTAACCTAACCAAACTCCATATTGCTTTAACAATGAATATGTGGCATCTGCACATAATATATAGCAGCTTATTTTTTTACATTATATATTTTGTTCATTATAATTTCTGTTAACTACTATAAGGTGAGGTGTGTAATTGTTGCTTCACAATGGGTTTGAGATCCCTCAAGCATTCATGACGGTAAGTTTAACGTGATAGTAATGTTTTACAAAAAAAGCAGCTCCAATTAATCTTCATAGTATTTGGGCCATGGAGAGTGTTATTTCAATATTATCAGAGTTGTAATTCAAGAGTAATTAAATGATAAAGTATCACCCTCCTTCCCTTTTAACTAGTGAAAGCCACCTCCCCTCAGATGTGGAATCTGGTCTCTTGAACGGACAGGTCGCAACAAGGGGCAATCTTCTTACCATGATCATAAGGAAAACCCTGCTCCCCTTGACAGGTTTTTCCTTATGCTCACTGAAGATTGTCCCTTGCTGAGATCTATCCGGACAGTCTTGCTGCTCTGAGGTGAGCAGTGTTACATCAGTAAAAGGGGAGGGAGGGGGGGTATCCTTTTGAAATGTCACCCACTAATGGGTGACCAGCAAAACAACACATTAAAAATGCCACCTGGTTGAAAAGGATGACATTTTGATCTTGCAGGCTTAAGTGTCAAGAAATCAGAATGCCGTCCACATAAGGATTGCAGGGAGCCGGTGTCTGGCATGCATAGAGTGAGAAATGGGACTCAGCAGGGCTTTTCCTCTGCCCCACATTCTGATGTCTCAACACTTAAGCCTGCAACATCAGAATGCCGCACTTTTCAACAAGGTAACATTTTTAATTTGCTGTGTTGTTGGTCACCAAATAGATGCCGATATTTTAATGGTGAACCAGTAGGGTGATACTTTATCGTTCAATTACTTTTGAACTACAGCTCGGACAGTAATGAAATAATGCTCTCCACGGCCCAAATACTATGAAGATTAATTGGAGCTGCTTTTTTCTAAAACAATACTATCCCTTTAAATTAAAGAAAATGTTCATTTGTACACTATGGTGCTTAGATTCCTATTGAAAATTTATGGGGGAATATGCAGACAAACTGGCATTAAAGTTATGAAGTGCAATGCAATCCAGCCCTAAATCAACCTATAAAAAAAAGTACCATTTAGCTTTAGAGATAGAAAATAAGCAAGTAAATCAGCTGACATCTGTTAACCCTTTGAGTGCCAGAGGGGTACGCAACGCATTGCTTTGCAATGCGTTGCGTACCCCTCTGGCACTCAAAGGGTTAAAGAAAAAAAATCTCAGCTTTTTAACTCTTGGAAAACCCTTTATATTTAGATTAGTGTACTTACTGCACTAGACATAATATGTATACAGTTATACTTGTAAGGAGGATACCACAAAGCTGTGTTACTTTACCCAGACCAAGAAGCAGTTCATTTTCCTTGGCCCATGAAAGGATTTTTCCTGCTTGGAAAACTATACACCGCATGCTCCATAACTTAATTACAGATTTACTCAAACAGAGATTCCCTCTGTGGTCATACTTTGAGCCTTGAAAACTATCTCTTTCAGTATTTCACCATGTGCATCACCATTTGTTAAACAGAGCCCTGAAGGTCTCTAAATGTATGGAGCCCGCTGTTGTACTTAGCAGAGCAACCAAATGGAATTCAGTTTCACAGTTAAACTGTATTATGTGTGATTAGATTTTCTTCTAAGTCTTTGAAAAACAAAACAAGAAGTGTTTGAAAGAATGAAAAAAAAATCAATGCTTTCTAATTCTGGTATAAAATTACTGGGTTGGTTAAAACAGGCGGGTGTGTCCTGGAATCCATTTTCATTTGGTTCTATCCCTGAGCTACTAGTAAAATCTAAGTTACTCCTTTGAATATGGACTGATTTGTTAATTAATATATAAATATAATAGACTGCAGAGGGTGCTGGCTTTGTTACTCCTGTGTGACAGGAAAGCAAGCAAGAAAGAATAATATAGAATGGAAAGTGCCACAGTTAAAGGAACAGTAATGTTTCACAAAAACATTTATTTATTTATTTATTTAGAAAATGTTTTACCAGGAAGAATACATTGAGATTTCTCTTGTTTTCAAGTATGTCCTGGATCATCAGCTCCAATTAATCTTCATAGTATTTGGGCCATGCAGAGTGTTATTTCAATACTGTCAGAGTGGTAGATCAAGAGTAACTGAATGATAAAGTATCCCCCTCCCATCCCTTTTACTGATGTAACACTGCTCACCTCAGAGCAGCAAGACTGTCTGGATGGATCGCAGAGAGGGACAATCTTCAGTGAGCATAAGGAAAAACCTTAAAACCTGTCAAGTGGGCAGGGTTTTCCTTATGCTCACAGTGAGAACATTGTCCCTTAATGTGAGCTGTCTGGTCCCAGGACCAGATTCCACATCTGAGGGGAGGTGGCTTACACTAGGTAAAAGGGGCAGGGGGGATACTTTATTATTTCATTACTCTTGAACTACAACTATGACAGTATTGAAATAACACTCTCCATGGCCCAAATTCTATGAAGATAAATTGGAGCTGCTGGTTTTGTGAAACATTACTATCCCTTTAATGGAAAAAAATAAATTAGTGCACTATAAAGTCGCTGGTATAATATTGAGAAAACAAAAGGGAGAAACATGGGGGGCATTCCTACTGCAGGATAACAAAGGGACATTTTACTTACAAATGACGTTGCTGAGGAATTGTATATAATCTTCAGCATAAAACACTTGTCAAGAAAGTTAGCTTGTATAAAACAATTGATTGAAATGCAGCCCCTCCCACAAACTTGCTCTTCAAAGCAGTGCATAAACAAGAAAAGAGAGAGCGTGCCCAATGGTATTGCATCACCAAACAATTAAATATATAATACTGAAGTAATTAGTGCATTCTCATTCTGGGATGGTCAGAAAATCTAACAGACTAGCAATCAGAGATCATTCCTAGTCTCCTTTCAGAGCTAAACACATCTGTTTTAAAAAAAAGGTGTCTGATCATTCATTGGCTCATATTAGAGAGCCTCTCTGGATGATGCACAATTGACATCAGACATAAATCTGGAGCTAACACAGCAAATAGCTATCAAAATGGGAACCCTAAAAATATAATAAGGATTGCTCATATGTGTCAAAAGGTAAGGCTTGGCAACACAAAATATGATGTTACAGCAAGCAACAATTTAATAAATTATCATTGTCCTCTATCTGCTGATCTATCTTCCATCTAAATATAACTATGATTCTGAGAAAATCCTCCAAATATGTGACTAAATATCTAAATAGATCCTGTAAATAAGTAAATTAATATCTAAATAGACCATGGATGGGATGAAGACTACTGACGAAAAACAGTAAAGAAAAAAATGGTCACAAAATAAAAGCAATAGTATCAAATACAATGCATTAAACATAAAGTGAAACTTTTTTTAATCCAAAAAGATACAAATTAATCCTATGGCAACTTGAATGAACCGTAAATTATCTTAATATAGCACAAAATTTGGATGAATAAATGAAAAATTATATCTAACTATAAAAGTTAGTTGATGAAATTAATATATTGAAATGGAAATAAAAAGTTTAAAAATTAAAAAACAGAAAATTAAAGGGATAGTAATACTTCTAAATTACTATCCCTTATATTGAAGCCCTTTAAAAACTGAATTAAATGCCACCAGCGGCATCTCTCAGACCTTTATGGTTTGCGAGATAGCCGCTTTTAAAGTTCTCTCTCCCCTGTCTTTCGCCTGACGTCAGGCGGGGAAATCCGGTCCCGGGACCGGCGGAGGCTTTTCAGCAGAGCCAAGATCTCGTTATGGAAGACAAGATCCTTCACTAAAACGGTCTTCTATGTGTGCTTGGTTACCAAGCACACGTAGAAGACTGTTTTAGTGAAGGATTGTTTCTTCTGTAACGAGATCTGGCTCTGCTGAAGAGCTTCCGCTTCATTCAATTAACGGATTCCCCTGCTGCAGCAAGAACGCTGATGTCAGGGGAGAGGCAGGGGAGATCAACGTTTAAAAGCGGCTATGTCTCAACCATAAAGGTTTGAGAGATGCCGCTGGTGGCATTTAATTCAGTTTTTTAAGGGCTTCAATATAAGGGATAGTAATTTTGAAGTATCACTATCCCTTTAAATAATAAAAGCAGCTCTAATTAATCATCATAGTATTTGGACTTTGGAGAGTGTTATTTCAATTCTGTCAGAGTTGTAGTTCCAGAGTAATTCAATGACAAAGTGTCCCCCTCCTGCCCCTTTTACTGATGTAACACTGTTCAGCCAGAGCAGAAGGGAGGTGCACAGGTAGACTGCAGAGAGGGACAATCTTCAGTTAAGATAAGGGAAAAACCTGAAAAGCTTGTCAAGGGGGGCAGGGATTTCATTGTTTTCATAGGAATAAGAGTGTCCCCTTCTGTTATCTGTCTGGTCTATGGACTGGATTCCACATCTGAGAAGAGATGACTTACACTAGGTAAAAGGGGCGGGAGGAGAAACTTTGCTTGTGAATATCTCATAAACCATAAAGGTTTGAGAGATAAGACTTATATCATTCTTCATGTTTTTTAATAACTACAAAATAAAATAAAGTTAAAACGAAGTATTACTATCCCTTTAATAATGTGAAATGAGTGTAATGTGTGTTGATTGATGATGATGGATGAAATATAAATGTTAAAATTGGTGAGTGAAAATATGCTAAAGACAAGTGTATACTATCATTTCCCCAGAGTTCACAAGTCTTTCTCGGCCCCCAGGTAGACCAATTATTTTGGGTATTGGTTCCCTCACTGCAAATCATTCTTCCTATACAGACTTTCATTTGCAGAGACATTTTATTGCCTTAATTTCAGATCTACAAGATTCATAACATCTATTGTCTCTGTTGAAGGATGTTGTATGGGAGAGGGATATGTACTGGGTTACTCAATATTTCACACGGTGGAGTTTTTTTTAGCTACTAGAAACTTTTACTAAAAGATAATCTTATGCCAATAAAGCAGATAGAGCTTATTTTGTCTTGATGCCACTGAGTTCATTTTGATGCACCAAGTATTCAACAAGTTATACAAACCTTTTTATGTTTTTTTAATGGAAGAAGACACACTTTATGGTTCCAACCTGTTACAGCTTACCTTGACTTCAGCATCATCTGCAGGTGCGAGGCTTCAAGCATGCTGCAGGCCTCTGTTTTATCTGTTTGCTTCCTGTAGCCTCCTCCTACCAACTTCCTACTTCCTCCCTCTTAGCAGCTCCTCCTATTTCCTGTGAAGGGGTTTAAAGGGCAGACTGAGGCCTGACTCAGTTGCCCTTGCATTGTTGTTCATAGCAGCTCTGTTACCTTGGGCTCCGTGTATGACCTGGCTAGTCTTCCATCCATTCTAGTGCTGACCTGTGGCTCTGTCTGACTATTCTTTTGCCTAACCCCTAACAGTGGACATCTAATGTGGGGCAGACTTGTGGCTCTGGCTGACTACCTGAACTGTGTATGACCCGGCTTGTCTGACTACCCCCTCTGGTGCTGATTTGTGGCTCTTTCTGTCTATACTTTCGTCTTTTCCCCTGGTGATCAGACACCCAATATAGTGCGGGCCTGGGGTTCTGGTAGACTTGCATAGCTGACTGCAGGCATGAGTCAGTTTTCACCTTACTTCATCTGACTGCTGCGTGAGTCAGAAGGTTCAGTACCTGTGTCCTATAGCCTAGGAGTTCCCACCTGGCGGCAGGTGTGGTTCTGAGGGTTCTTACTGTCTGCAGGTGCGTACCTGAGACTCACTCTTACTACCACTACTAGTGGCTTCTCTTCGGTTCCTGAGCATCCTGGTTTCCTGTTCATCGGATCAAGATTGCCGCTCCGGTTGCTGCTGTATCACTTGACCTTGTATGTGAGACTACCAGTGCCTTTGGCCTAGTCTCCAGCAGGGTGGTCTAGGACCCAGCCTATTATTTCTGGGAATAGTGCTTGCTGACTAGTACCGCCTTCTTGCCTATTCTTTTGTTTGTTGTTTTCAATAAACTCCATCAACTATACCGTACAGACTCTGAGCCTCCTTAGTATCCGTGACACAACCCTTTTGGTGCGAACTTGGAGCTCTACAGTCGCTTTTATTGATGACATAATTATGATCTGGAAAAGAGACCTTAAAAGGTGTCTCCAACTTAGTAGAGCATATGAACAATAACATTTGGGGTAAGGAATTCACTAGTAACATGCATTATACTGTAATACAGTTTTTGGATTTAGAGCAAATCGGTATCCCTGGTTATCACACAGTCTCTTGAATGTTCTTCAAAAATAGTTATTTGTATTTTCACAGCTGCCATTATAAAAATTGTCTTACACATTTCTGTACAGACAATTCCAACATTTCAAAAGGAATTGTTCTAATAATGAAGATTAAGATAAACAGTCCCTTATCCTGTGGGAGATATTTTGTGAGAAGTCATAGCTGGAGGATTTAATTAGCGACTCCTATCGCAAAGTGAGAATATATAACACTAAGAGAATTAATACTGATCAAAGAAAACAATGTTTGTTACTAAATATAATAGATCTACAAGATTTCTAAGTTCATAAGAAAATATTCTGCAATCTTACAGAGTGATCACCCTCAGAAAGATCAAAAACTTTGAAAAATATTGTAGCACCTAGCGCACAGTCTGACGGCACGGACTCAGTATCAGTAGGAAAAGAACACTCCTGCAACTAGGGTTATTAGGGCAAGTAGCTAGAGGGCAAGGCTAGTGGTCTGGCTAGAAGGCATAGGCCAACTGTGGCTGAGTGTGCTGCAGCCGAGGCCGGATAAAGGTAGCTATGAAGCTAGATACCCCCCTTCGGTGAAGCTGAAGGTGACTCTGGATAAAGAACCAAGGTTGGACTATACCCTAATAACCCCAGGGGTAACAGGAACCTGGCAAGCAGGATAACAAATAATGAAAGGAAGTAACTCACCAGACTGGTAAATTCTGACTGATGCAGCAGACAGAGAGAGGTGGTGAAGGGATATCAGGTAATGCAGGTTCAGTAGGCAGTGAAAGATGGTCAAGGGACAAAGCCAGGGTCAGCAATGGATATCAGGTAATGCAAGTTCCAAAGGCAGAGAGAGGTGGTCAAGATACAAGGCCAGGGTCAGCAACAGATACCAAGTAATGAAAGATCAGCAGGCAGAGAGTGTTGGTCAAGGGATAAGGCCAAGGTCAGCAACGGATATTCAGGTAGTACAAATCGGCAGGCAAGAGGCATAGTCAAGACGCTATGCAGGAGATCACAACGGAGGATACAGCACTAAAAACAAGGCTTGGCACACAACACTTAGCTAGTGTGTAGTTCATAGCATAGAAGTATCTTAAGTAGTCCAGGAGAGGATGACAGAGAAGGAAGGTGGGCCCAAGCAAATGTATGCACTGGCCACCAGGAAAGAGAACAGGAGACTAGATGGCAGATCGGCACGTACGTGACACCTAGTAATTTTACGAAAATTAATCCATATCAGAAATCAGTTCTTGGTAAAGATAGAAAGGGTTTTCTTTATTTTAGTTCCAAGCCCAATAAGTTCCAAGGGTCTTTTAGGTATTTAGGAGATAAATGTTTAACTTGACCTTTCACTGTGGACAAAACCACATTGTTTCATGGTTTGTTACTTCAGACATTTTCCAGCTCAAACATTTTATGAACTGTTGTTCTAAGTATGTTGTTTATTTCTTGACGTGTTCTTGTGGAATCCAGTATGCTGCCGGACAACACATCTGTGGACTCCTTTCAGCCAACATAAAAGCAACATACTCAGGGGATGTCAATGGAATACTTTCTCTAATCACAAAATCCAGCGCTAAGGTGCTCCCTTTTATTCCATACTAGTTGAACAGCCCGTTACACGGGCCACAGTGCCTCTGGCAGCCGGTCGCGGGTCTCCCGCGCCTCGGCTGATACAGAGCCTCTGGCAGCCGGTCGCGGGGCAGTCACACGCAGTGGAGACTGCCCGCGCCTCGGCTGATATAGAGCTGGCCGCTCCTGCGTATGACTGCCGCACGCGCAGCAGTGTCTACTGCGCATGTCAGGCGTTACACACAACTTGGCGAATTATTATATAGGATGATCAGGTCTATATTGGTTGATTCCTCTCTTTATGATCTTTGTAAAGTGCTATTAATTATACAACAAAGGAAACCCACTGCAAAAAAAAGAGCTTAGAAGTTCAAATACACAAAAGGGAATTAATAAACCTTAAAATAGTGGGTAGTGTTCTGAAGGAACATTTGATCAAAACTATTGTTAGTCCTTATTTATAATTAAATCAGCATTGATGTTATCAGTAATCTTTAAGGAGTCTGATTAATTAGAATTCTCTTTCTTCCAAGTCTGCAGCTTCTCCGCTAGGTTGTTGGATACACCCTTCACACAGATGTATAGACTAGAAATGTACAAGAAGAAAAAGGGACAGCGCAAGAAACTCCTCTAAGTGCAGTCAGAATAATTTTACGTAAAAGCCAGAATATCCCTCCAGTTCCCCCCAGCAATGGGTTCTCACAATTTTCAGAGGCTACTGCCATCTCTAGGTGAAAGGCCTTGACTGCCTTTGACCTCCAATCTTGGTCTGTTGTCCTCCCATTGGTTCTTATTGCTTTTCCTGCTGCCTTTTACCTCTCCAAAATGTATCCAAGGGTATTCCTTCTTCTTACCTCATACTCCTTCTGGATTTCATAGGTTAAAGGGCATGTATCACCTTAAACATTTTTGTGCCCATATATTTTGTTATTAAATTTTGTAATGTAACTAGTATTTAAGATATTCTATATTTAAGTCAGATAGAGCTGTGCCAAAGAATCAGCATATTGCATTATGCTGATCGGCACAGCTCTATCTGACTGCCTAATTCTCCTCCCACCTCAGTTTAATGTGAACTGGAGCTTGATATAATGATAGAAGTCGTTCACAGCGCACTGAAGGGAAGCGTGAACGAGCTCCCTGGGGCAGCTGTGAGGGAGGTGGGAGGAGAAGACAAGCTGTGCTGTGCACATTATGCGGAAGTGCATAGCACAGCACATTAAATATCTTCAAAATTACTTACAGTAAAAAAACAAACAAACAGCTTCCCTAGTAATACTTTAATAACAAAACCTATGGGCAAATTTTTTTAAGGCGATACATCCCCTTTAAGGATTGTTAGGTATGTATGGGCCAACAGGTTATAAAAAAACATGGGGCAACTACTACCAAATAAATATTGGTACAATATTGTTAAAATAGATAAATGTACCCAACGCATTTCACAATTAGTATCACTTCCTCAGGGGCATCATCCTTCATCTTTCTAGCTATGTAGTTTATCTCTTGATTTGTTCTTGTGGATTCCAATATTTTGCCTGGACAACACAATTGCGGACTAATTTCAGCCAACATAAAAGCAACATTATCAGAGGATGTCAATGGAATAGTTTCTCATAATTTTCCCATCCACAATAATAAAGATCTTCCCACTGGTTAAAGATTCAGTCCAACAGAGCGCAACGATAAAATGAGTAATGATTAGTAATGATTTTCCATCTACATCTTTTCCATCTGGCCTCAGTGAGGCGATAGTAACTACCCAAATGATGTTTTAGTGGTATATTTCTGCTTTCCATCATATAATATATCTCATACTAACACAAATTATAATATAAGAGTGCTATATGTTGAAAAAAAAATAAAGAAGAGAGGAACAATTTTGGAGCATACTAACTGCATTATACGGGACTAATAAAACTTCTTGCAATGCGTTGCATACCCCTCTGGAACTCAAAGGGTTAAGAATCCAGTCCTGCTCTGCGTCCTGCCACCAACGCAGTCATGCACTATAGAGACTGCCCGAAAGCACAGAACTCCCAGCATTCTGTACTCCCAGCATGCTCCCAGCATTCTGTGCTCCAAGCATTCCATGCTCCCAGCATTCCGTGCGTTCAGGCAGTCTCTACTGCGCATGACTGCTTCTGACAAACATTCTAGCGGATAATTATATAGGATTGTTGTTGAGTTAAAAATATACGTATGCGTGCTAACTTACTTGAGCTACATACGGAAAAGCAACTGAAATGCCTGAAAACAAATGAAATTTCAACTTAGATTTTCCTGCTCAAATTCTTCATAAATATGATATGCACTCCGAACAATCCTGTAAGACAAACACACTGTAGGGAAGGTCCTCTTTGTTGGTTTTATATATTATATTAGATGGGTTTTACCAAACAATAACACTAAAATAACAAAAACAATACTGCAAAGGTGCAGAATCTATGGCAAATTCCTTTAAAATGTGGAATTCATTCTCTTAATGAAGTTACAAGTCATTGCAGGTACAACAAATACAGACACACATTATTTACATAAGCATAACAGGTGCACATTCATTTTGTGTAACATATGTAACTTTACAGCTCTTATGGTATACTTTTGTTTTAGAAAACACACACACATCTACCAAACGCACAATTTTGCCCCTCTTCAACTTATGTGAAGTGGACGTGCGTATTATACATGAGAAAAATATTATAAAAAAAAAAAAAAGCCAATTTTAACTTCTTCCCTCACTCCTCGCTTACCCATAGCCACCTCTCCCCCTCCGTAGTCGACTTTCAGCATCCTGACAGGGTCCCAGCAGGTGGAATGCTTGCATCCGCCGCCCACTTACAGTACGACCCTGTCAGGACCTCCTCTGCCCAGCCAATGGTAGTGTCTTGCAAAGGATCGTAAAGTCATTGCAGGGCAATACCATAGCTCCAATGTACATAGCTACACTACCATTGGCTGGGCAGAGGAGGACCTGACGAGGTCATGCTAGAAGCGGGTAGCAGATGCAAGCATGCCGTCTGCTGGGACCCTGTCAGGATGCTGAAAGTGGACTACGGAGGGGGAGAGGTGGCCATGGGTAAGCGCAGAGGGAGGGAAGAAGTGAAAATTGGCATTTTTTTGTCTGTGTGTCACAGAGGAAAACAAGGGGGTGTATTATACATAGGTACTCCTGTTTTCCCCTAAAATCTTGGGTATAATATACACCTGCATATTATACACAGGTGCGTATTATACCTTTGATTTTACGGTATCTATCTATCTAATATATATATATATATATATATATATATATATATATATATATATAACACAAAGAGCAGGCAGTGGCACTCAAATTAAAATTAAGCAAAAACCTGGTGCACGTCCCATATTGATTCACAAATACAATCAGTCTGGACTCACCAAGGGGAGACAGCATGTTTCATGAAAACATGCTTCACAAAGCCGCCAAACGTTTTCGGTCCTTCACTGGACCTTCATCAGGGTAATCTCTATAGGGTTTGCCCTGATGAAGGTCCAGTGAAGGACCGAAAACGTTTGCCGGCTTTGTGAAGCATGTTTTCATGAAATAAATTTTCAAGATTATTTGAACTGTGTGCTGTCTCCCCTTGGTGAGTCCAGGCTGATTGTATTTGTATATATATATATATATATATATATATATACACATACACACACATACATATATGCACACACACATACATATAATCTAGACCAGTGCTTATCAAGTGCGGTCAACATGGCCACCTGCTGCCACCAGGAATGTTGTGTGTGGCCACCATGACAAATGTGCTCATAGTGGCCACATGCAGGCATCAACTTGGTTGTGGACAGCTACCCCAAAACTTTTTTGTATGTGCTGATTGGAATGGGGCCTGAATAATAGCAGCATTAAAGCAGCTGGGGTGGGTTTAACCTCAGCTGTGTCTAGACTGGCTGTCAGGAGTGGTGATGCGTTTCTCCCACCAGCTAATCCATATACAATTTGACTTTCAGCCTGCCCTCATTGGCAGTCCCAAGAACATGTCTGTGGTCGTATTAGCGGCCACCAGAAAAAGTCCTTTAAGAATCACTGATCTAGAGACAGTTTAAACTTGTAAGACTGTGATCTTAGGCTTTTCCCCAGTAGGGGGCAAGCAGTTGACACCACTCTCCCCTTACTTCGGCTCTGACCCACTCTCCTGATGTGAGGGCTTCACTCATTACTGTGGACAGAAGGTTGGCTCAGACAGTCTGACTATAAGTCTAACTATATATCCTTTAATTTTTCTTATCACTAATATACCAAAACAAAGTTTTGTGACCCATTTTTACTAACTAGGGTATTTTCTCTACTGCCTGCTTAGCTTATGCCTGCCTATACGTGTTATACATTATCTTTTTGCCTTTACAAAACTTGCTACATTCCTAAAGAACTAGAGTGGAATTTCTTCCTTTTACTTTTATTAACATGCCTAACGCAGAGTTTGGCTGGATTTAATATTGCACGCTTTGATTGTTCCCACTGTTCCTGCACTAACGCATGTATTTTCCCAAACATCAAAAAATCAGCTCCCCTAAAATCTAAGACACTTTTATTTTATGGAAAAGAGCTCACAACGCTACCTCATCATGACATTTACATATAATAAGTAAAATAAGAAAAAGTCCAAATGAATAAAGTATAGATAGCAGCAAGAAATGAGTGGGTTCTCCAGACCCCTAAATATTAGGCCAAAACGTAAACTGCAAACGCAAAACAAAAAACAAACCTGAGCTCCCCCATACAAATTGTGCAAATGTGCACCCTGTCTAAAGCATATATTATTCCATTATGTTAATAAATATGCGGTTTTCGTTCTATAGTTTGGCCAAAGTATGTTTAAGCTTGCCCACCACATCACAGTACCCCAATATCACGCAAGTCCTAGCTAATATACATATTTAACCCTATCTAAATTAAAAACATTCCCTGATGATCTCTTGTAAATGAAAGCATTGGAAGTAATATTATGTGCCTATAGAGGGTGTTTTAGTGTGATTACACTTCTCCTTTACCTGCCTCCGAAGACACATTATTTGTGATCACTGGATCAAAAATTTTCTCCCAACACTACATCGCTCTACCACAATTTGTAAATTATATATAGTATTGCTTCCTTGCAAGTTGGCTCAGTAACCAGCTGTCTAAGTGCTGCCCCTGGCAAAGAATCTAAAATATCCCTGCACCCAGTTGATTTTGCAACAGAAACCTCCCCATCCACAAATAGCATATAAAAATCACCCATTGCTATGCCTTCACCATTTGCTGGCATTTTAAATATTTCCTCCATCAATTCTCTAATTCTGCATCTTTTACTGGATACCAATATATTACAACAGCTCTGTCTCCAGATTCAGTTTCTAACTATATGTTGTTCTTCAAATGAAGAACAACTAGCTACACTATTCTATATTTACTGTTTTATTGATTAGACTGTAACCTGGAATGACTACATCCCAGTCACTGTTTTCAATATGCCAACATTGCTATGTTATAGCCATCAAGTCTAAGTCACCCAAAGAAAGGAAGAACATTATTGCTTTGACTGCATACGATAATTGATTGGTCTGCAGAGTATGTGAAGGATAAAGGTAATTTCTGTGAACGCCTATAGCATAGTTGTGTGAATAACAGAGAAAGGATGACATTTAATTGCTGTGAATCCTGTAGAATGTGTTTGTGAGCGAGTGAAAGAGTAAGCTAGGGAGTATTTGTTTGAATTGGAAATGGGATGGTAGGAGATAATAATGATGACCAGAGCATGAATGTGTGTGTTTGAGAGAAAGGGAGGCAGATTATCATAGTGAGTGACTATAGATAATAAGCATGTGTGACAGAATGGGAGCAACAGGAACATAGTGAGTGACTGCAGAGTGTGTATGTTGAAAAAGGGTTGCATATTATCATTACGAATGCCTGCCGACTATGATTTTATGTAACTGAACAAGGATTGATGTTTGTGAGTGTCTATAGTGTGAGTGATGGTAAGAGCTGGATGCCTACAGAATGTGTGAGTGGGAAAGGGAAGTGGTCACTATTGAAGATAACTGACTACACAATAGACCCATAACAACCAGGAAAACAGAGGTGAGTGCTTGCCAGGTTCCCGTAAAAACACATGTGTTTCTCATATTATGCAACAGATTAGTCAAAGCTTGGGTGGGGTGCATACTATGCGTCTTCCTGATGCCTTAACTGACTTGCTGAGCTTAATCCTGAATATTAATGATACAGCCAAATTAACATTGCAGGCGGGTGCATAGCATCCATTCATGAGGCTTAGGGGTCCACCAGAACCTGATTTTATCTGAGTGACTGAGCTATACATAAAACATATAAGCATACAGTCTCAACAGTTACAGAACACATAGACAGGAAGGATGTGAGAAGGATGTGAGGTTTTCAGGTGAGCAAGTAAAGTAATAAAGAGAAGTGGTTTATTGAAGTGGTGGTTCTCACTTTGTTAAACACTGCTCTGAAGAATAAAGGGAAGAGGAGTTAGATTGGTCTTCTTGTGTGTATATATATATATATATATATATATATTTATTTCTACTTGCATCTGTTTTTAAAGGGATAGTAATGTTTCATAATAAAAGCAGCTCTAATTAATCATTATAGTATTTGGACTTTGGAGAGTGTTATTTCAATTCTGTCAGAGTTGTAGTTCAAGAGTAATTCAATGACAAAGTATCCCCATCCCGCCACTTTTACCGATGTAACACTGCTCAGCCAGAGCAGAAGGGAGGTGCCCAGGTAGACTGCAGAGAGGGACAATCTTCAATTAAGATAAGGGAAAAACCTGAAAAGCTTGTCAAGGAGGGCAGGGCTTTCATTGTTCTCATAGGAAGAAGATTGTCCCCTGCTGTTATCTGTCTGGTCTATGGACTGGATTCCACATCTGAGGAGAGATTGCTTACACTAGGTAAAAGGGGCGGGAGGGGGAAACTTTGCTAGTGAATATCTCATAAACCATAAAGGTTTGAGAGATAAAACATAGCATTCTTCATGTTTTTTTAATGCCTACAAAATAAAATAAAGTTAAAATGAAGTATTACTATCCCTTTAAGTACTGCAGCTCATAATTCTGTGAGTGGTTTGTTCTTACTTGATGACAAAAGACTTTGAACAGGTGCATACATTATTATGTCAGGAAGCAGACAGCAACACGCAAAGCATTCGACACGGTTGAAGAGAGGGATGTTAAGGATATAAGCAGGGGATTATGAACTGACCACACCCCAGACATAACCCAAAGTCAGCAAGTTCAGAAATTCTGGGCAGACAAGGTGCTGTACAAAGCAAGAGGAGCTGGTGTGCAGAGTACAAAGGCTGTTTACTATTACACAGGATAAATTGCAACATCTGCGATCACCTCCTTAGTAATAAGCATTTACCGAATTGATTTTAGTCTTCAGGAAATGCAGGATGGTATGAGAGAACATACGTTACTTCACATTGAAAAAGCAAAGTATGTGAGCCAAAATTATAGTCTTATGCTTTTAAAGGGATAGTAATACTTTGTTTTATCTTTATTTTATTTTGTAATCATTAAAAAACATGAAGAATGATAAAAGTCTCATCACTCAAACCTTTATGGTTTGAGAGATATTCACAAGCAAAGTTTCCCCTCCCGCCCCTTTTACCTAGTGTAAGACATCTCTTCTCAGATGTGGAATCTGGTTGTAAGACCAGACAGATAACAGAAGGGGACAATCTTCTTCCTATGAGAACAATGAAAGCCCTGCCCCCCTTGACAAGTTTTTCAGGTTTTTCCCTTATTTTAATTGAAGATTGTCCCTCTATGCAGTCTACCTGGGCACCTACCTTCTGATCTGACTGAGCAGTGTTACATCAGTAAAAGGGACGGGAGGGGGAGACTTTATTATTGAATTACTGTTGAACTACAACTCTGACAGAATTGAAATAACACTCTCCAAAGTCCAAATACTATGATGATTAATTAGAGCTGCTTTAATTATGAAACATTACTATCCCTTTAATGTTACTATAAGCTATAATATGAAGAGCTAAGAGTGTGTCCAGCATTTAGAAATAATCCCCTTGCTAGAAAGGTCTCTATCCAAAATACCAAGGGTAATTGTGCTGGAAATCTCTGTCTAGCATCCAATGGGTTAAAAGTAAGGCCTACATTTATTTTTATCAGGGCCAGAAATGGCATCTTCTAGAAGCACTTCATTTATATGCTGTGATCCCAAAGATATATTAGTGTCCCTAAGTTCAAAAGGAGGCTAGAGTAATTATTTGACAAAACCATTGCTCCATATGGGACAAATACAAATTCCCACTAGGTTGTTAAAGACATAGTAATGTTTAACAAAAAATGCAGCTCTGATTAATCTTCATAGTATTTGGGCTATGCAGAACGTTATTTCAATACTATCAGAGTTGTAGTTCAAGAGTAATTGAATGATAAAGTATCCCCCTCCCGCCCCTTCTACTGATGTAACACTGCTCACCACAGATTAGCAATGTCCGGATGGATCACAGAGAGGCACAGTCTTCAGTAAGCATAAGGAAAAACCTGTCACGGGGGCAAAGATTTTCCTTATGCTCACAGTAAGAAGATTGTCCCTTACTGCGACCTGTAAGGTCAAGTGACCAGATTCCACATCTGAGGGGAGGTGGCTTACACTAGGTAAAAGTGGCAGGAGAGGGAAACTTTATCATTCAATTACTCTTGAACTACAACTCTGACATTATTGAAATAACAGTCTCCATGGCCCTTATACTATGAAGAATAATCTGTGCTGCTTTTTTTGTGAAACCTTATTTATTACTTTAAACTGTTGAATGTTAAAGATCTTCTGTAGCATTCCCTGGGTTAAAACTCCCATTTAAATCAATGGTAATTTGGGGGGATTCTTAAACATATATTTCTTAAGGTGCAGCTGGTTTTCCCCAAAATGACTAATTATATATATAGCAAAGGTATATTAAAGCTTTGAATGCCAGAGAGGAATCTATTGGATACCTGCCTGGTACACAGGAATTAATGAAGTCCAAACTCTGGGTGGTCAGTTCCAGCCAAGGAGTGGCAAGGACAGCCACAGGACAGAGCTGTGGTTTTCCAAATGTTTTGCTGTGGTAGAACCCTTTAATCTCAAATCACATTTTTGTTTAACCAGAAAACACAAGCCATTTAACCCTTTCAATGCTAGAAAGGTCTTCAACTCATCACTCAACAAAATACCGAAGTCCTTGCTAGTCAAGATACAAATGGGTTAGCATATTATCAACATCAAATATATTTAAAAGCAATGTAGAACAGGTAACAAAACTCCAAGCCACAAGCATATAACTAAAACCTCACTTATTGATAAAAGTTGGGATCTGCTGAGCAGACATTCATTTGTTTACTTTCTATATCTGTAGCAAAAACATAGTTTCTGATGCTCTCCTAACTATACACCTATGTATCGAAAACTATACTGAGAAGCAAGGCAGAGCTCAGAAGGTCTACTGTGCAATTTTTATATGTATTTTGGGAGGTTTTTGGTTCCTCCCACCTCCTTGGTTAGTAGCTCCTTGTACAAATGTGCTTTTGCATTCAGGGAAAATATAAATACCTCTCTTATGCCCTTCACTAGGATTTTTCTCTAAACTGAAGTAGGATAGTCTAGTTGCTTTTTAATTGTATTATACTAAATTCATGTTAAATTCTAATTTGTTGAACATAGGGACTTGCCCAGCCTGATGTGGTTTGATGACGGCGAGCAAGCTACACATGCTTTTACCAATGAACATGTAACTAAAACCTCACTGTTTGTTAACTGTAATAAATCACATGCTTTATTGGTAAAAGTTGGGATCTGATGCACAGCCTCTCTTTTTATGAACATCTGTATATGTAAATATATGTAAAAATATAGTCTTTGTTGCTCTCCTACATATACATATATATATGTAACTATCTGGACACTATTGAGATGCAAGGTAGACCCCCCCCCCCCGAGGGAGATGCACTAAGGTGTGATAAAGAGGTGATAAACAAGTGATGAATTCCCCAGTGTTCTAAACTCTCCAACTCCTATGTTATTCTATGGAGCCAATGCACTAAGATTTCTTCAGCTTTGTAGATCTTAGTGCATTGGCTCCATAGAAAAACAACTGGAGAACTGGAGAAGTGATATCATTCATTAGTGAATAACCCTGCAAACCTTTTTGTATATTGAGCTGAATCCTCATTGACTCTGGAGCTACAAGTAATTTGTTGGACCTTCAGCTTGCCAGTTTTCTTCAACTGCCACTGGTATATATCCAAGATGCTGCCTCTACAGATCCAAGTTTTAATAAATCACTGAACCAGTTACTCTTAAAACATTGCCTGTTCTTGTAATGGTTAATAAACACTGCGAGACGGTATATTTGATGTTGTCCAGTCTCATTATACCCTGTTGTCTTGGATTTACCCTGTCTGCAACTATACAACCAAAGCAATAACTGGTCATCTGGTCAGATCATGTTCTCTTTTGTCTTCTGCTATCAGAACAGTTTCTTTTAAAATATCAAGCTCTAACTGAGGATTTAGCGAGTTTATTGATGTCTTCAGCAACAAGGAGGAGGAAGACAAGCTTTCACTGCATCTTATCTATGATGGCCCAAATTTAGCTATTTTGGGGTCTAAAATTCCATTTTGACACATTTTTACCTTGTCTGAGCCTGAATAAAGTGTTTATGGGAATACCTCCAGGAAAACTTGAACAAAGGGTTTATTTTACACTCTAAATCTCCTGCCGGAGTAGGAAAAAATTTGGGGAAAAAAAAAACAAAAAACAAAATCCCATAGACTCAGCACAGATTACAGGGAATAAGACATCCATAAAACATCAGGATCTTCCTCCCCTAATCTCAGAGGTGTTAATTTTCAGTCCGCAACCACATTTCAAAAATTGGATCTCCAAGAGACTTAGGCCTTGATTCAATTGAGGCCGTTAAAGGGTTAGAAATGTCAAAAAAAGTGTTTGCATTTAGAAGAGCTTAAAAAGTTGAGCTAAATGCAAACGACCATATCTCTCAAACCACTATGGTTTGAGAGATACAGACATTTAAAGTTCGCTGTCAGCAGGAGATCCGTGTCGGTCGACATGGAGGCTCTGCAGCATAGACGCAATTGCGTTATTGACAATGAGTCCCTTCACTGGAATGGTCTAAACTGTGTGCTTGCAAACCAGGGTTCAATGCAGTGTTGCATATCCTTTAAATATAATATCCAGCCAGTCCTTTTAAAATAAATAATATCTGTTTTCCAAAAATAAAAAGGCATTCCCATGCTTAAAGAAACTTCTGTTGGCAGCGGCAGCAATGTCTACTGGCACAGTCCCCCTCCATTTATAATGGGCCATTGCCCGGGTCCCACTGAGAGAATTTTGAAAAGAGACTGTTTTTTTATATGGACAGTCTCTGTTCAAAATGATGCCAGCCTCCAAATGGCTGGGATGTCTGCTTAAGCACACATCCCAGCCAATCAGCTTCTAGGGGGCTGACAAAACCCACTACCAGCTGATTTGCTGGGAGGTGCATAAGCACACATTTCAGCCAACTGGAGGCTGGCATCCATTTTGAACAGAGACTGGCCATACAAAAAGTCAGCCTCCGGTCAAAATTCCCTCATTGGAACTTGGCCAACAGCCTGGAGGTGGGGTCTGTGCCAGTAGCTGGATTAACTCCTGTGAGTGCCAGTGGGGTAAGCATACCCCACTCATAGGGTTAATTCTACTAATGTGCACACATTTTTTGAGTACTTTGGATGTATTGATATGGGGCTTATAGCCCCAAATCAGTGCATCCACTGGTGACTTTTTTTCCACTTTCAATTTCTGCGTAGACACTTTCTTTACCCGGTATTTTTTCACAGCACAGGTAATTGAATAGCTTACCATGCTTGAAAAAATACAGTTGGCTGTTTTCTGGGGGTTTTTTGCGTCGGGGGATTGATTTGAGGCCTTAGTTAGGTCATTTGGCTTATGCAGTGCCCAGGGGACTTATCAGCATGTTTGTAATAACATTTACCAAGATTCGTAGTGGTCTGATCTTTTTCTTTATCTTTGGAGAAATATCATGACCATGCCAAAAAGGTTCTCTTGTATCTAGCGTTATAAAGACACTAAACCAAGCCTGAGGAATGTTCCATTTAGGTTACAACTACTGAATTCCTGGGCTTTAATTTTTCTTTAGCAGGTATTAGAATGGCTCATCAAAAGATGTTGGCACTTACTGACTAGCATATCCCTATAGACCACAAGGCTGTCGAAAGCTTTCTTGGACTCAACAAATTCTACAGGAGGTTTAGCAACAACTTTTCCAAGCTGTTATCTCCTCTTACTCACCAATCAACAAGGTTTGCTTTTCCTGGTCTGAATCTACTCAGAAGGCTTTGAGAATCTAAAGAAGGGTTTCTCAAAGGCTCCTATTCTTAAGCATTTGGGTGCCTCTCTATCATACATTCTGGAAATAGATGTTTATAAAAATGCTGTTGGAGTTGTATATTCAAAGAATAGAGGACCTAAGGATATATTACTTCCCGCTGCTTTGTTTTTTCTTCCACAAGCTTTCATTTTCAGAGAAGAATTACAATGTCAGTGACAGGAAGCCTCTGGAGATAAATAAACAGGACTTTCCCGATACTGAGCAGGGATGTTCTTATAAAATTGAGTTCCACCAAAAAGAAAAAAGAAGCACACACAATCTGAGTGTAGACTGTAATAACCAATTTCCTTATTTTTCTGGACCCTTCACCGAGTGGGTTTTTACTGTTCTCCCCTCCTTCACTGCGGAAATCACCTTACAAATAGGGAAAGGTGTTTGACTCACAGTTAATAGAGGCAGTCCAGCCTCTTTGTGTAATCACCTCCACTGGATAACTCCCAATAATGGTACCTTTGCGTCAGCTCCCTTCTTCTTTCCAGTTATTTTTGGCCTCTTCTTACACTGTTCTCTCTTAAGATAACCACAGATGTCTCCAGTCCTCTATCTAGGACTCTATATGTGGCCCAGAACCTGTCTAAGGGACCTAACTGGAATAATATTCTAGGGCTTGGGCAAGCTTTTAATATTCAAATATTTATTGTAAAAACAAAATAGAACATATATCTGCACAGATACAAAAAGTTCCTAAAAACAAAGATCTTAATAGTTCTATAGTTAATGGCCCAATGCGTTTCCCAGCTCATGCTGCTTCATCAGAAACATAATCGTTAGTCTCTTTAATGTTGACAAAAGGACCAACAGATCCTCCTTGGAAACCTCGGCACAGACTGCCTCCATAAATTGTTCACCCCACATGGCAACAACCCTGTTAACCCAGGCAAAGACAAAAATAGGTCTCAGTGCTGCTCCAGTGGCCTCAAAGTTGGCCCTGAGGATAGAAACCAGCTTCTTGTCTGCTGGGTCCTTCAATCAGCTGGATCTGCCAAAGGGCAAAAGATTTAGCCAACATGGATACAGGGGAAGCCCACTGCACCAAAACTGCCTCCGAAAGGGATACTGCTTAGAGAACCTCTTGGAGATAGACAGCTGCTTGTCTGGGGTCTTCCACTCATTCAGAAGGATCTGCTCAAGAGTGGCATTAGGGGAAAAATGGTGGTGATTTCTTATGCCTCTGGAAGACATCTGTAGAGGAAGACACCTCATCAGATGTGTCCGACACTTGAAGGGTCTCCAAACAGCTCTAATGAGCCAATGGAAGAGGGGCATTCTCATAAGAGTCCCCATAGGAATAGGAAAAGTCCATATCCTCATCCTAATCCTACATCCCGAAAGTAAAAGTGTCTCACATTAGTATAAATAACCAGTAACAATTAACCAGACTAATAATTCACCCTAGAAAGACCAGAAAATCACTTATCTTGCAGGTGAAGGGTTAATCTGGAGAAGGAGAGCAAGGAGAGTCTGCCTCTGCATAGGATAAGCAAGAGTGAAATAAAATGGTGACTGCAAAACTGACAACTAATCGGAAGAAAGCCCGCAAGACAGGCATTTGGGGAAAAGTAGTCTTCTCTTTTGCCATTGCCTAGCAATGCCTACACCCCATTCATGGAAATGCCATGGCCCCCCAAAACACTTAAAATGTGAACCGGATGAAAGGGTATAAGGAGACAAGAAGAAAGAGCCCACTCTGACTTCTGTATGTCAAACAGGTGCAGAGATTTATCCCAATGAAGTTTGCCCATACAAGTCAATGGAGCAAAGATGGTGGCAGCACAGGCACCCATTCTTAAACGGGCCGCAGCACTAAATCAGGCAATATGACCAAGGCACCCAAGGACCCAAAAGACCAATGAGACCATGTGAGGGGAACCCAAAAATGCAGTTCAAGAGAGGGAAAAGGCCCATAGACGACCCATAGAACCCCAACCCGGTGAGAACAGTAGGGAAAGGTTTAAGATATACAAACTGCAGCCATCCTTGCTCCATAGCTCAGTGAAAAGTCATATATGATAATAAGGATACCCAACATGAGTGCAGGAGCCCAAAGGCTCAGAGAAAACCTCTGTAAGGAAACGCACAAGGTAGGGACAATGTGGACTAAGGAACTCAAAGGGTTACTTACTAGTCTTCAGGTTACCATTGTAGGTTGAAAGTAAGCAGAGCTCCAAGAGACTCTGCTGGGAGGAAAAGTTGACCTGCAAGATTGCAAGGGTCCACACAGCACCTGAACATTGGTCAATCCACTCCAGGGGAAGCTCAGTAATGGGGGAATTTTGACAGCCCCATAAAAGAAAAATAATTTAAAAAAAGCTAAAAACTAACTGTATGTCTGCTCCATCCTTTCACCACAGAGTGTCTGGAAGTCCCCATCTATAAGACTCTGTCTTTTGAAAAGGAGGGACTCAGCCCCATTGTACCTGTGTTTCATATGGGATGTAAGAGAAAAAAGCATGTGAAAACAGGATTCTGGGAAATGTAGTTTTTTCTTCATATCATATCCAACAACTAAATAAAGAGGTGAAATAAAGGTTTCTCATCATGAAACATGCTGATCATACAATAGAGCATGGTCAGTGATTACATTTGAGCTCCCTCTTACCTTTGTATGTCAAATGGGTGCAGGAAGATAGTCACCCATTTAAAAGGCACCACAGTGCAACATGTTACCTACCTACAACATAGCATTGTTTGAAAGTGGAATTAAAGTGTGAAAAAGCATCAGTTCTTGTGAATTAGGTTCAACTGGGTAACGTGAAATAGATATATTTATAATATATAAACGTATAATTTTTCCACAGCCAGATTGTAACTTTAAAATTGTATATTGAATCCAGAAAACGTGCAAGAAGTTACAGTTAAAGGAATGGTTACTAGAAGTCAAGTAATTGCGTGACTAGCAAAAATATTTCTTACCTGTAGACTAATTAGGCAACACGGCTAGGCAGAATCAGATAAGCTAGGCGATACTAAGAACATGGATGTGTATATTAGATACAGTGTGTAGACAAATGTATGACCACAAAAGGAAAGAAACAATGCAGATAACCCAGATTAAAACTAGGCTGTAAGCAAACTGAAATGCCACACGTAAATGTTAAATCCTGTTAAACTTTTATTTCTCCTAGGCATAATAATCAAACATTGATGCAAAACAGATTTTCCATCAGCACACCATACAAACTCTGACTGGCGAGAGGGTCTGAGAATCAATTTGGGGAATGTAATGTCAGTATACTGGATTGACAACTGTACCCTAATTAATTCCTAAAGAATACCTTAAAAGACACATGACAGAATATTGCCAATAATGACAAATCAATTCTAACAATGATATAACTTTCCTGGAGATCCTTCAGCATGGGAGTCCAACATGCAGCCTGTAGACCACATTTGGCCTGCCTGACCCAGGGTACGGCACACCTGATATTTTTAGCAAAACATTTTTTTACCTAATTAGCTAGCACATATGAACTAGTAGGCCAGTAAGCTACAAAACTGTCTGTATATATCAGTATTCTCAATGACTCGATGAACTACTAGCACTAGGCCTATAACTGCACTTTTATATGAATACATTTTATGAAATCTTTTCATACTGCTTTTGTATTCCTGCTAAAAAAATAAATATTTTTGAATATTTAACATGCTATTAATCACCAATAAACAAATTAATGCTGCCCTCACATATATGGATTTCTGATTATGAGGCTCATAATTGAAAAACCTTGGCACCCCTGTGCTATAGTAAACATCTTCGCTATAGAGATCACATTTCCAAAGGCTTGAGTTCTGGGTAAACCTGGAACTTTGGCAAACCTATAAATGATCTATGAGCAGGGAAGGGCTGGCCTGTGGAGAAGTGGGGCCACTGCCTCTCTCAGTTTCCCACTTCCTGCAATAAGTGGAGTAAATAGAATTTTCTGAGCTACACAAGTATTGTAAACTTTGTGGTTTTACTAGTTTAGCTCCATTTCAATTGTAAGATCTGTGACAGCAATACTGTACCACCATTTCAAGTATAAGCTCTGTGGTATCACAGTAGACCAGTGATTCTCAACCAGGGTGCGGTGGCACTTTGGTGAGCCACAGACATTATTTTAGGATGCCCCACATTTTCTATGAAGACTAACAAAAATGTACTTTTAAATAAAGATTAATAGAAATTGTTCTGCACAACATGTTTAGTTTTGTTACTATGATTGTAAGACCTAATAATAACTGTATATTTATGTATTGTACCCTTCATTATGACCTTGATAAAGTACATTAAATATGTTAGGGGTGCTCAGAATGTTCTAGATTATGTGTTAGGGGTGCTACGAACAAAAAAAGATTGAGAACCACCGCAGTAGACAGTAGAAATAGGCTGCTTGATTGTAGTTGCCCCCCCAGGCCAAAAGTTCTTAGCCCTCTCCTGTCCATGAGTCCAGGTATCAAATGCATATTGAGAAAGGGAGGAGGGAAATAAAGAAAAAAAAAGGTGAGGCGTTCTGTAAGTATAGCAAATGCTAATAAAACAGGTGTGCCACACGGTGGACTAACAACTATCTCTTATTGTCCAATGGCCTTATACACAAAGAAAAGTAGAGCAATTCTGGGGCAAAACAAATGTACAATATTTATTAAATTGTCCCTCTAGAGAGGTCCCCAATATATTGCTTTGCATTTGCTTAAAGGGCAATTATCACAAGTATTCCCAAAAGGGAGTAAAAAAATCCTGGGACTGCTCTATGCAACACAAAATGGATCCTATCAGTTATTCAAGTACCAGAAAACTGCCAACATTGGCTGGAACACACACAGAAAGTCTATAGCTCATTCACAAACACCATGGTTGACTGCATATTTCCAGAAGACTCTCTAGGTCAGGCTTTCAAGCCCAATACAGTGGGTCTACAGGGAACTGTATCACGCAGGACAGAAATTGACCTGCATGATGCAGCACAGGGAAGCATTGGTGGTATCCTTTCAGTTGCTGTGGTGGGGCTCACAATGAAGTCCCAACTCAATTTGCAGGTCTACTCTCAGGAAAGAAGTTCTGCCAACAGGGCAATTATCAAATCATAGTTGCTCTTTAAAACAGTAATTAAAAAACTGCTCTGCTTTGTGGTGCACCAGTTATTCCAATGCAGGCCTCTTTACCTATTTCCCTGCTGGGCTGCTCAACTGATAGGGAACAATGGGGGAGATTTATAAAATGTGTTCTTGTTCATTTTGTGAATGGATCCTTAAAATGACCTCATTCCTTAATGTGAATATTGGTATTTATAAAGTATTCTAGTTAGGGTGACCACATTTCAGTTCTGCCATTCAGGGACATTGTGGAGAGAAAAGTGCACTACAGAGGGAGAAATGCCCATTGACTGCTGTGACAGAAAGTGATGTCTGTGGTGGGCTACAAGGAAATGTACATCACACCCAAAGCCTTAGACTAGCATTGCTCTATAACACAAAATGCACTGCAGTTCCCGATTGATGCCAAGATCAAGGCTCAGTTCTCTAATGTGTAGAGCTCTGTCTTTAAAGGGATAGTAATACTTGAAAATAATTTTATATTATATTGTAGCCCTTAAAAACATTAAAAATTATATAAGTCTTATCTCCCAAACCTTTATGGTTTGGGAGATATTAACAAGTAAAGTTTCTCCTGGAGTGACATCACTGCTCTAGCTGTCAGATTTGAAATCCGGTCTATAGACGCGGCTCTTCAGCAGTGCCGAGATCACGATCTTTAAAAATTATTTATTCATTGGAATGGTCTACAAAGTGTGCTTGCAAGCCCTGCACACTTTGTAGACAGTTCCAATGAAACAGTTCTTTTTAAAGATTGTGATCTTGGCACTGCTAAAGAGCTGCCGGCTGATCTGTGGACCGGATTCCAAATCTGTCCACTAGATGGCAGACTTGGCTAAAACTTTATTTTACTTTACTTGCTAATATCTCCCAAACCATAAAGGTTTGGGAGATAAGACTTATATAATTTTTAATGTTTTTTTAAGGGCTACAACATAAAATAAAATTATTTTCAAGTATTACTATCCCTTTAAGCCATTTTCTTGTAGCCCAGCAGAGACATCAGTCACAGTAGGCAATGGGCCGTTCTCCTTCTAATGTTTTGAACTCTGTGCTCTGTACTTTTCATTCCAGGACTTTGTATTGTCCCAGAAGGGGGCTGCCCGGGACAAGGGACACAAACTTAAAATCCGTGATTGTCCCAGGCAATCCGGGACACATGGCCACCCTAATTCTAGTTAAATTTATAAATGTGGTGACCGTAAAAAAATAAGAACAGGTCAGACACGGCCTTAAATATTTGGTGAAAATTCTGTTGTTAAAGGGATAGTAATACTTAGTTTTATCTTTATTTTATTTTGTAGGCATTAAAAAACATGAAGAATCTTTATGGTTTAAGAGATATTCACAAGCAAAGTTTCCCCCTCCCGCCCCTTTTTCCTAGTGTAAGCCATCTCTTCTTAGATGTGAATCTGGTTGTAAGACCAGACAGATAACAGAAGGGGACAATCTTCTTTGTATGAAAAGAATGAAAGCCCTACCCCCCTTGACAAGTTTTTCAGGTTTTTCCCTTATCTTAATTGAAGATTGTCCCTCTCTGCAGTCTACCTGGGCACCTCCCTTCTGAACTGGCTGAATGGGGGTGGGATACTTTGCTTGTGAATATCTCTTAAACCATAAAGGTTTGAGAGATAAGACTTATATCGTTCTTCATGTTTTTTTAATGCCTACAAAATAAAATAAAGATAAAACGAAGTATTACTATCCCTTTAAATTGTCCCAAATAGTGACATTTCTTTATAAATTCGCTGAGCCACTTTTTACAAACTTCATTACTCCATTTTTGAAAAAACTGTACTATACGGAGTTATGCCCTCCTAAACTGTCCTTACTACTTTTATAACTCATAAATTGCCTCAAATGTTTTTGTCTTTTGCAGCTCAAAATCCCGTTGAGAGTCAGAGAAGTATCTAGCCATACCTGGGAACTTTTTCTTCTGTAGTCCCCAGGGCTGGACTCATGTGATGCCGGTGGGAAGATATAAATTACTTGATTAGTGTCACAAAGGGGTGGGGTACTTAACGGCTGTCTAATAAAGTGGGTGGGAAGTGGGCAAAACTGTGTGGGGAATGAGGAGAAGTGGGAGGAACAGGCTGGGAAGGAGGGGAAGTGGGAGAAACAGGCTGGGAAGGAGGAGAAGTGGGAGGAACAGGCTGGAAGGAGGAGAAGTGGGAGGAACAGGCTGGGAAGGAAGAGAAGTGGGAGGAACAGGCAAGGAAGGAGAAAAAGTGGGAGGAACAGGCTGGAAGGAGGAAGAGTGGGGGAAGTGTCATAAGAAACTCACCACTACCGGAGATTCAGCCTCTGTCCCGGAGATACGGTAATTCACTACAAAAAACGGAGTCTCCGGGGCAAAATCCGAAGAGTTCCCATGGGTACCCATGAGTTGGATACCTCTCTGGCACTCAGATGGTTAAGGATTTTATGCAGAAAGCAAATGATGTGCAATTGTGGAGAAAACCAGCTGAACAGATGGTAAATAAAATTTCTCAGTGATTTAAAAGGGGTTTTAAACCTGTCAAACCTAGATACCCATCTGGCATTCAAGGGGTTAAAAGCCCAATTTAAATCAATGTGAATTTTGGACATTTTTACTGGTCTCTTATGATGCAGTTTGTCGCAGTATTGCTCCACTTTTTACTTTGTGTATATGGTCCTACATGGCAGTGTTTTTTGTTGTGCAACAGTGCAAAGTTGCACAGATATCATATTGCATTGATATTGAAAGAGCTTTTTGATAGCTATTTTTATTTCATCCAGTAGTCTGAGATATTTAGCATAATTTGTCAGTTTATGTAAATTAGCTTGTACTTCCTGGTAGGAAGTGGCAGTTGGGATGGGAGCAATATGGCAATGCTAACAGATTTTCACTTTCACTAAGTGACAGTTCCACTTTAAATCAGAATAAATAGTAAACAAAATGTTTCAGAACATGAAGTGTATATGATTTGGTAGAGGAGGAAGTGCAGTGTTTGAAATGAGATACTGTTTTCATATTACACTGTTGCTATATTTAAAAGGTGCTCTTTTAGTTTGGATTTAAAGGGATAGTAATGTTTCATAATAAAAGCAGCTCCAATTAATCATCATAGTATTTGGACTTTGGAGAGTGTTATTTCAATTCTGTCAGAGTTGTAGTTCAAGAGTAATTCAAAGACAAAGTGTCCCCCTCCCGCCCCTTTTACTGATGTAGCACTGCTCAGCCAGATCAGAAGGGAGGTGCCCAGGTAGATTGCAGAGAGGGACAATCTTCAATTAAGATAAGGGAAAAACCTGAAAAACTTGTGAAGGGGGGCAGGGCTTTCATTGTTCTCATAGGAAGAAGATTGTCCCCTGCTGCTATCTGTCTGGTCTATGGACTGGATTCCACATCTGAGAAGAGATGGCTTACACTAGGTAAAAGGGGTGGGAGGGGAAACTTTGCTTGTGAATATCTCTCAAACCATAAAGGTTTGAGAGATAAGACTTATATTGTTCTTCATGTTTTTTAATGCCTAAAAATAAAATAAAGATAAAATGAAGTATTACTATCCCTTTACAGTTGTTGAGGGTTGATGCTTGGTGAATACTGGGTGGTAGGGCGTTCCAGAGGTAGGGAGCAGCAAGGGAGAAAGCCCACAGTGTGTTCTGAATCCCACAGTATCAGCAATTTGGAAGCAGAAACTATTCTGTCTTATCTGTACATCCAGATATGTCCTATTCTTTGGTTCACCTCTCCAGCTGAGCAAATGTCAATTTAGCAATTCTAGGCAAAATACATGCACAACAGTTATAAAATTAATCCCTTGGATGCTCTCTTACAGATCCAAATTACTATAGCAAACACTCTACAAATATAATCTGTTTTGACCTGGTCCCACTCTTATTGTAAGTCAGTAAATAAAATATAAATGGCAAGGGGTGGCAAAGACAAAATGCAGGCTCGAGAGAAGATATATTTATTTGATTTTCCAATATGTTCTGTATAGCTATTGTGCCTCTCCATAGATACACAGAAATGCAAGTTTTTTAATATTTGAAACAATAAGTACTACAGATTCAGTTTAATGGTAAGAGGAGACTGCACCTTAGTTTATCAATGTACTGAAATTTGTTTGCAGTGCTAACACATTACCTTACTCTTCCAGTGAATGAGGACCTGGCTTTACGACCTTATAGAGATAGTAAGGTTTCAAAATAAAAGCAGCTCCAGTTAATATTCATAGTATTTGGGCCATGGAGAGTGTTATTTCAATACTGTCAGAGTTGTAGTTCAAGAGTAATTGAATGATAAACTATCCCCCTCCCGCCCCTTTTACTGATGTAAAACTATTCACCTCAGAACAGAAAGGTGGTGTCCAGATGGCTTGCAGAGAGTGACAATCTTCAATTAGATTAAGGGAAAAACCTGTCAAGGGGGTCAGGGTCTCACAGTAAGAAGATTGTCCCTTACTGTGAGCTGTCTGGTCTTAAGACCAGATTCCACATCTGAGGGGAGTTGGCTTACACTAGGTAAAAGGGACAGAAGGGGGATACTTTATCATTCAATTACTCTTTAACTACAACTCTGACAGTACTGAAATAACACTATCCTGTCGCAAATACTATGAAGATTAATTGGAGCTGCTTTTATTTTTAAACATTACTATCCCTTTAAGCACAAAATAAAAAGTGGTGCCATTCTGGAGCATACCAACTGCACCACAGGGAAAAAATAAAAAGTCTTCCATTGATTAGGATTTTAACCCTCTGAATGCTAGAGATTTCTCCAATGCATTGTGAAGCATTTAAGAGGTTAAAATCCCCATGTAAATCAGTGGGAGTTTTGGGAGTTTTTTATTGCTTGCCTAGGATGCATTTGGTTTGTTCTGTAATTGGTCCTTTTGTCTTTTGTGCATACGGACCATTGTAAGAGAGTCCTCATAGCAACTTCAGATAAAGGCCCCTATACTGGGTTTTACAAATGTTCACTTGTAGTTTTAATGCTTCAAACTATTTTTAAAAGACACGCGCAAACCAGTTTGTGCTTGAGCTCAATGCCTAAATAGCACAAAGGTCACTGATAAAAGACAGCCAAAAAAAAGGGTTGGGACTGTGATAAAGGCCTGTGATAAAGGCCTCGAGGCATTGATCCATTTGATCAATACACAGGAAAATCAGAGGATTTCTCTGATGATGAAAAAAAGGTAACTCAATGTAAAATCAGAGGATTTCTCTGTGTATTAACCATTCGCACATTCAACAACTTTCGGATTGTATCTGGCTATCGCTTATTCTTCAATAAGCGATGGCCAGATAGATCCGCAAATGTGATCCGCTATATTCAAGCTGGTGTATCCCATTTGAATGCACGGGGCGAACAAACGCATACACATTTTCGCGTATACGTGTGTTTTTCACCATGACTGACCAATTTACACAAGTTTCTCTGCTTTGCATACGCAAAGCAAGGAAACATGCAAAATCAATGATGAATACCTGAAGGTGTCCATCAATTATCGTGGCGAAGAGCAGCGTATTTGATACACTGCTCTTCCCGCAGTTTGATGAATTCGGGCCTTAGTGTTCCAGATCTGGCACCAAACCTATAGACTGATCCCATTTCTCTGCATTTTCTCCAGAGGCTTTATTATTTTCTAGTAAGGCTGCAGGATAGTGTATGAACCTGTAACTAACTAACTACTATTTGTGTTATTAAGACAGCACTGCCATCTTAAAGGGGTAAAATCGGGTCTATAAAAGGCCCTTTTAATCCTTGACTGTGTCCTAAGAGTTCCCATAATTCAACATAATTGTGTGCTTTGATTTGACTTGATCTTCACGGTTATAAGCAAGGCTGGGTGATGTTGACACCTTAATTGATGCTCAAGGGAGATTGCTCTACTTACTATATAAACCCACTGACAGCGGATTATATGACTCTGGGCTTCTCTAGCCTTTTAAAGCGAGGAGAGATTTCTCCCATGATCCCGGACATCACCCACCCTTGCAGATTACCGTGATCTGCAAGGAAAATCAAATGGAGGGGTTTTGAGCTATATGAACTCAATACACATACATCTTTGAACACAGCCAAGGATTTAAAAAAGGGTCTTGGTCTGATCTTATACAGCATCTCTATAGAGTTCTATGTTAAATTATTTTTCATCTGTAAGTTAACAAAGGGATTATTAAAAAAACACACACATATATTACACATGAAACCCTGCACGTCTACTATACTCTAGATTCTTAGCATGTGGTACAAGTACCCCTTGGAGTATAAAGCACACAGACAGAGGGTATTTGCCACAGGGAGAACATATTTACAGTACAGCAGTGGTGCTCTGGTCAGGCCAGCATTTCTATATTGCAGGGAGAGCCTTCTGTTCAAGGCTAGTGTAGTGAAGAGTGCTCATCTCAAAAAGCCTGATGATGAAAAAAGGTAACGCCATCCTACCAATATGACTATTTGCATATGCTTGGAGGCTGCTAAGACAGTGCAGTGGGAAGCAGCTAGAGTATATACATCAGTTTAGAGAGTACCTCAGATTTATCCACCATCCATGTTTCTTTGTTATGGAACAAACTTTCTCCATCCTCAGTGTCAACCTTTCTTCCCAGTGTTTATCTGCCTCTGTGTATGCTTTGTGCCTGTTTGTGACAATGACTATGTATGTGAATGTTTGTGTGTGTGTGTGTGTGTGTGTGAGAGAGAGAGAGTGAGCTTGTCGGGGGTTGTTTGGGTGAGAATGCAGGAACATCGGTGTGTAAGTGTGCATGTCTATGTTTTAATATTATCTGCTCTTTTCCTAATCATACAATGGTGTTAACTAGTTTGCACATATTAACTAAATTGAGTGCTGGGGTACTTATGATATTTTTATATCTATAAGGCTACTTGAAACTAAGAGGGTTGAGAAACATTGTACTATTACCATCCATCAATGACTCATTTACCATAATGGGTCTCAAGGCATTGCAATGTAATCTGTTGCTACAGCATGGCAACAGAGGGGATAGAAATATACAAACATTAAATCCCACAAACCCTCACACATCCTTTATACTATGCATTAATCCATTCCATTGACATAATAAACTACAGCACTTTGCGGAGCCATTGCAGTATAGGTTAACCATTTCAGTGCCATAGGGGCGAACAATTCATAAATAAACATGTAAATAAATTCCCCACACACATCTACTATATTATAAATCAACCTCACCACTGTCATAATAGCCATCGTGCATTGAAATCCAATGACAGATTCACTTAAAAATGTACTTTAACTTTATATATTTTCATTTTAAAAAATGATAAAAATTAATGTATTAAAATCAAAGAAGTAAACAGTTTAAGTAAAAAAAATGAATAAACTCAAAAGTTGAATTTATGAAAAAAAGAATTAGGTTATATAATTATAAACATCATGTACTTCCACCCATCTGTAAAATGTAATTATATTCTGTTAGATCCCTAAATCTAATCCTAAACTTGCAAATTGAATGCATGTGTAAATTATCCTATATATACATAGTTATGTTAATTGTGTGTACAGAGATATTGCTGTTAATGTACTGAGATTATTGTATTTTATCTCATGAACATGAAAAAGTATATTCGCAAAATGGCTGTAAATCATGGCTTAAAAATTAAGTTTACTGCAAAATTAAAAACCTGAAGTTTGCTAAAGTAGTATCAAAAGTGTAAACAGAGCACAGATAGGAAGCACCCAACGCATTTCTGAACTAACTGGTCTTGGAGTCAGTCTTGAAGTGGTCAGTTTTAAACTCCGGAAGTGCTCACAGTGCTCCTACAGAGAAGCTATGAGAAAAAACCCATGATGTGCTAGGACCATCATCTGTCCTCAAATCAAATTCACTGATGACAGTCCTAGTACGGCATCAGTCCTTAAAGGGTTAAGCCACAATTTACAGCCATGTTGCAGATATACTTTTTCATACAATACATGATTTGGAAGGGGGAGCAACCGTGTTCCAGCACCGGCGTTCCAATTTACTCTTCATTGAATTTTGGATTCATGTGGTTATGGACGACCACCATTGGGCAAATTAAGTTTCCTTCATGTCACTGTGATACAATATTACATTTATGCAGCACTCGATATGATTACTGCATATGCATCTGGAGAGGTTTCTTTGTTTTCTTGTGGTATTGTATCTCAGCCTACTTACATACAACACACACTATCACTTCTATAAAGATTGCTGTGGTAATGGAAGCCCTGGAAAAAGCAGGAATGGAAGCCTCCACAGAGCATATGTAAGACTAGATTTTAGGCCATGGAACACAAATAGAGAAATTCGCAGATGTTAGTATGGAGTACAGGGTGTTTAATTGTGCATAATCCCAGGTCATTTTAGGTGTTTGTGTTCCTTTCAACTAATGAAAGTTATATTTTAATAGCAAGAGTGTACTCTTTCATTAGACTCTGTAAGGGGCCTCTAAGATTTTTCTCTGGCATCTTCCTACTGCTTTCTGACAGTAATTGTGAGAATGGCCTCTGTACACGTATACTGTAAATGAAAAACAAGATAAAAATATACAAATAAAATTTTGAATATTACTATCCCTTTAACGGGATGGCAATGGTTAATTTCACCTTGATGTAATATTGTAGGCATTGTAAAAAGATGTAGATCCATGTTAGTCCTATCCCTACAACCCTCATGTGACAGCTGGAGATATCTGTCATTTGACCACACGTCTTTGGAATGGTCTACAAAGTGTGCCTGGTTTGCAAGCACACTGTGTGAACCATTTCAATACAGTATTCATCTCCAAATGGGGCAATTTTGGCTCTGCTGAAGAGCCTCCGTGTGGTCAAATGACAGATATCTCCAGCTGACACATACAGCAATATCTGTCTAACCATGAGGGTAGGAGGGATAGGACTAACATGGATCCACAGCTTTTTACAATGCCTACAATATTACATCAAGGTGAAATTAACCATTGACAACCCCGTGCAAGGTACACAGAAAGAAATATGGTCTGATATGTATGTGGATATGTAACTTTCATATGGGTACAAACATCCTTACTAGATATGAACCCAGAGATCCGTTCAGTACATGTGATTTTCTTACTGCCTATATTTGTGCAATCATTACAAACAAACTTTTATTGATTTCATGAATGCAAACATACTTCGTATTTCCCCTCTAATTAAGGTGGGATATACTAGGTATGTGTATTTTGATGATATCAATAAGAGTTAGTTTGTGATGGGTACACATATATGGGCAGTAAGGAAATCACTGAAGTGATCTCTGGGTTCACATCTGGTTGGGACATTTTTGTACCCATTTGAAAGGTACATATCCACATACATATCTGACTGTTTTTCTCTGTGTACATATCTTTTTGGAACAGATCTGCAGCGGTATTCAAGTGGTATTCATCCCTATGTTATCAGTTAATCCCATACAATGCAAGATTTTTTATTATTTTACATGTCACTCTCTGGTTGTCATGATGGTATCCTGTGCATTGCATTTTGATGCATGGGATACAACCCTGGCAATCAGAGATCGATGTACTTGACAGGATCCTGTCCATGAGGTCTGTTCCAGTTGAATCCTGAAGGCCAACAATCAAGCCAGTACTAAAGGATATCTTTTTTTGTCTGGATGAGCCCATCCATCCTTCTGAGTGAGGAAGTCATACTCAGTCATAGATATCCATAATTCATGGTCTGTTGTTGATCAAACTACAGCGGTTCATATTTGGTTCACATATGTATCCTGCAAATAGTGGCTGGTGTACCATCCATCCATGGTATCAGCACTCCTGAGGATCCATGTGTGAATCAAATGTGTGATATATAATTTCAAGTTAGAGTGAATGATTCCATACACAACATCAATGCCTACTTTTTCACCTTTAATGCTGTGGAGTTGTTTTAGGTCTGTGTGTTGCACATACAACCAATTATTCTCAGTGGCACTGTGATTTGTGATCTGCTCCATCCTTTTTATGATTCAGTAAGTGGTGAAGTAGACCTGGTGAAGTGAACATGATGCTAACTTCTCCAGTGATTTCATTCCCCATTTGCAATGTTTTCTATGGAGTCTATCCAATGTGACCTTAGCAACTTGATTCGTTATTGACTATTCTCCCTAGACTAACATTGGGATTGGTAAAGTGAGAGTATGTAAGTGTTCATTTCTCTCCATCATCTCTTTTTCACTGCTTAATGAATGTCCCCTGTGTAGCATGCAAGCCTATCGACTTGTGTTTTTTTTCTGGTTAACCCTTTGAGTACCGGAGGGGTTGCCAATGCATTGTTGAGCGATGCATTGATAATCCTCTAGCACTCAAGGGGTTATGTTCTGGTTTCCCTGTGGTTACATGGGTGACATTGTGTTGGAGCAGTTTTGATGTTTAACATACAACAATTTTATGAGCATGGTTTGTGTGGAGTGTGTGTGATCAGCACAGCAACATGAGGATGGACAGGTTTGGGCCTTGTTGAACCTTGACATTTGTCATTGTCTTGCATCCTGTTTTAATCTTCAGGGTGCTGTGTTGGTGCAGTTGTGTGGATGAATTATGGGCATATGTTGGGATATGACTGTGTTTGTGTGTGATGGTTGTGTGGTTTGATGTGTTGTGTAGTTATGAGATGATGCACTTACTGGTAGTGTGGAGGCTCCTCTCATCCCCAGTGTCAGATCCTCCAGGGACTCCCTCAATCAGCGTAGACGACAAGGTCTGCCGCAGCCTCTCCTCCCATCTGCTGAAGGTGATAGGGACAGGGGGACCATCTCCAGTGCCTCGGGCGTGCAGGGCGGCATCCCCCATCTTCTTCTTGACCTGCCTTTTGCAGTCACCCCATCTCTTTTTCACTGAGTCCACGTCCCGCCTGCAGGTGGCCACCGCATTGACCTGGCTGCAGATTTGGTTCTAGGCAGCCTTCCTCCTTGCAGCCAGGCCAGGGACCCTCTCCCTCAGGAACAGGATGGTTTCACTCTCCAGCACAGCCTCCACGAGGGCCCTGTTCTCCTCCTCAGTATAACGGGGATCCCTGATCCCCTCCTCCTCACCTCCGGCCTGAGAGGAGTCTGAACCAGACTGCCCTGCCTGCGTTGCCCCTACCTGTGTATGGTGGTCCCCACCATGTATCCCTTGTCCCACTGCAGGTTCTATCCCTGTCCTTTGTGTGCCTGCTCTTCTGGGCCGGCTCCACCTGCACCCTGCGGATCTCCCTCTCCCACCCCTACTCTCAACAGGGATGTCCTGCTCTCCTTCCTCCTCCTCCAGTACTCTCCCCATCCCTCTCTCCTGTCCTCCTCTCCTATCCATCATTCACCGACTCACACCCAGGCACTCGCACTGGCCCTCACAGACACACTCGATCCACTCACTCTCTCTCACACTCTTTCACTCACAGATTCACACTGAGAAAATAAAGTTTAAAAAATGTGTTAGGTGTTATAAAAAATGACTATATGTGTATGTGTTTGTATGGGTGTATGTGATATGTTCAAAAGTGTGCTATGTGTATATTTAGGTGCAACTCCAATTCTCTCTCCGCTCCAAAAATGCTTTATACCTCCAAAGACAGCTCCTCTCTCCCTTCCTCTTGACACTATCCTCCACTCCTGGGTCCTGTGATCTAGCTCGCCAAAACATGAAACACAGACAGGGTGTGACCATTATTTTGGGGGTATATATAGGTGTATTTGAACATTTTTGCTACTTTGGGGCCTTGGGATTGGCTGTAGGTTTGAATTTTGTTTGTGCATCTATCAGTGTTGCTAGACAATGCCAGCCGTAATGTTATATTTTGACTTAAATTGTGTTTTATCGGGTGTTTGGGATGCACAGTGATGCGAAAACAGGTGCGACGCAGTTTTTTGTGTTACGTGTTTTTGTTGTTCCTACGCTCGATAGCTATTCTTGTACTCATACCTTTAAATCTGCCGTAAGTCATGTGTTATTTGCGGCCGATGTGCCTTTTTTACTAGGGATTAATGATATCTAGGACCCTTGAATGTGACGATCCAATTGCTGCAGATGCCATGGTCTTATAACATATGAACTCCTATCTATCTCCCTTCCAGAGTCAGTAACATATTCATTGTATGAAGCTGCAGTAACTTAATTGGGTAGCTACAAAAAGACTTCATCTAACTAGGAGTCAGGTAATTGATATTCCACTCTGTCTATGTCCCTCATGGAGTAAGCCGCATTGTACAATTCACAAAATTAGTTTCAACGCTGTAAAGGCTCAGAGTTCAATCAGTGTTAGTATAATTTAAGGCAACATTAATTTGTGCCTATAATCATTCGCTGCACCGCCCGGGCGTATAGTTAATCAAGGAAGCATAGAGTATATTTTGAATTACACCGAATGGCTCTGCTGCTGGCCTTCATTCTTCCATAACCCATAGGGATGTATGAAATCTCAAAACAACCAAATGTGGATAACACAAACACCAGTTATCTAAGTGTAGAACTGCAGATTATGCTTTATTTCATAAATATAAGAACACACAAAAAAAAGAATGATAAAAGCAATTCTGGAGAACAATAGGTAACAATAAAACATTGCAAAACCAAATTAACCTATATCAGATAAATAATCTTGGGTTTCAAGAGTGGCACTCAAAAAAAAAAAAAAAAAAAAGGGTACCAAACAATGAGAACCTAAAGAGCGGGTAATAATAAATACCTAACCTGTTTGTGCTAACTACATTCTGAAAAGATGAGAAAAACAATAAAAGAAACAAATCATTAATATAAGTAAGGAAAAAAAGGATTCTATACAAAGGAAGCAAGTATAGTCAAGTTGATACCTTTATTGGCTAACTAAACAGATTTAGGTTTCAAGCTTTCAAGACCTCTCAGGTATGTTATACAGATAAATATGAAAACATCTCTCCTAACCCCTTAAGGACCACTTGGCACTTGGTGTCCATGGGCTTTTTTTTTTTTTTTTAAATTTCCGGTTCAGGGCTTCCAGAGCGGTGTGCAGTCGCGCTGGGAGCCCTGAACTCCATGAGGTGCCAGGACCATCACTGGTCCTTAAGTGCCGGACCCCCGTGATGGTCCTGGCACGTCAGTGGTCGCGAAGGGGTTAAATACATTTTAAGAAAGAACTGGAGGGTAAAATGTAGATATAAAATCAACACAGGGGGCTACTAAGGTAATAACTTGTCAAATTGGAAGAACTGAAGTTTATCTGTGGATCTGGGGTCCCAGTCTCCTTCTGGCCTGCCACATGATTTTGATGTGTCCAGTGTTTTGTTTCTTCAGTCCCTCTAGTGCTAGGTACACTGTGTACAATAAAGGTGTTTCTAGGTCCTTGTTTAAACCTCTTTGTCAGAAGCAAGCTTCAGCAGACTCCCGTGATCAGGGTATAAAAATGGCTCTATAAGCAGATACAAAGGTTTCAGTATCCTTTAAGATAGGAGATAGTCTGTCTAAAATAGGGGATACCAAAGCTAGGGCTAGACCACAAAAAAGTGCTATAATAAATGTTATGTTAATATGATGTGAAAAATATACCTCTGGCTGATTGTGTATATAAAGAATGCAATGGTTAAAAAATCCTCTAAGTTCCTGTGGGTGGCCATCGAAACAATCAGGAAAATGAAATTTAGGAGCAGTACCAAGGACAGGAAAAGGTTAAGAAATGGAAGAAGCCCCCAGGCCAGGTGATGCTATATGGTCTCTGAATATTATACTAAATTCCAAGAGGCTAAGGATACAGCCTCCACGATATAAGTGCTTCCCTGGTATAAACCCAGGATGGTTCCTCTAAATGTCCTCCTTTCTTTCCATCAAAGGAATCTGAGGGTCAACTAAGCCACACTCAATGTACCTCAAGCCTGAATATAAGCCTGCTAATGTGTGTCACCTAAGCTAGGAGCTAACAAAATGGGAGTGTACGATACAAATAAAAAATAAGGAGCTTCTGATCAAGTGATAGGTATAACAAAATGCGTAGAGCATTGTGAATGGGTATTTTAACATTTTAATGTAACTTTTAACTCATATTTTTTATAAATATGTTCACATCATACCCTGTATACTCTCATTTGGTACTTTTAGTACTCCTTATATAAAACATATTTTTATTGGTATCTAGCACTTCCCTTTGTTTAGCTACTAGCTTAGGTGAGGGCCATTAGCTGGCTTACATTCAGGGTTGAGATACCTTGAGTGTAGATTATTTGAGCCCCAGATTCAGCTGATGTGAAGAAAGGTCATTTGGAGTTCACTGGAGGAACTGTCCTAGGGGTTTATACCAGGGAAGCACCGCACTATATACTTAAGGCTGTATCCTTAGCTTCTTGGAAATGTGAGACTAACATTTGGAGAGCATTTGTGTGAAGGGGAAGGTCTAGAAACCTCCTAAAAATATACACTCAGAGACTCTCTGCATTGCTGCTTTGTTACTTTTTGTTGCTCCAGGAAAGTAGCATCATACTGCTTTGAAGATAATGCAACAAACCAGAGATGTAACCCAATCTCTGATCTAGTTTGTGAAGTTGGCTGGCATGTTGTTCTAGCAGAGTCCCTTGCTGCAGGACACCCTTTGAGACCTCAGTAGGATCCATAGTCTATTTTGTATTACTCTAAATCTGTCACAATGCCTGGCTTTAATGACATAGTCACAAGATGCTTGGGAATGGTGCTAGAATGCGATGCTTGAAAATGTAGACAGACCACTGCATGGTCTTCCTGTTGCCTAAGCCAGGTAGAGGTGTCAACCTCAAGGTTGTCTAGCACCGACCAGTTAAGCAAGACTATTCTTAGGATGACTGGCCAGGGACTGTAGAAATGATCACAAGGGAAGGGAGTACATATAAAATGGAAATTAACTGCTTGTGTTGGTACATCTTAGGTTAAAAATTCCCAGTCAGCATGTGCAGTACTCCTCTTCTAGGTTTCAGGTGATAAAGTAAATTTAAAATGGGAGTGAATTAAACATGCTCATTTATTTCTTACTTTGGCCAAAGGTAGCTAGCCAGTATTTATAATGGTTGGTCATTAAGGAAAATGGATGAATATGGGCTTTGGATGTAACATATATAAGCCATACAGTGGCGCTATACATATCACAAAGAAGTATTATACACACTACTCAGTGGTATTACACCCACCACACTGTATTATATATACCAAACAGTAGAATTTTACACATAAACCTGCAAGTCCATTCTAAATCACCTGTTATTTCAGGTGACAGGGTACTGTCACCATGCAAAACCAAAAAACAAATATCATTTAAATCATTCTTAAAAACAAGGGAAAAAGTGTACCAGAAATTCAACCAGCCTTCATTTTTTCATAGAACACTCTGATTAAATAATTTGCTTTATAGTCTACAGCGCCAGTCTGTTTTTAACCAGTCCAGTGCTAGACTCTTTAATGCATTGCTTTGCAATCTGAATACATCTCTAGCTTTCTTGGGGGTTAATGTAGGCATTCTGCATTATTGGCTAGCTGGGAATGATTGGCTTTATTGTCCCCAACAGCTGAAGGTCCTAAATTTGACTATCCTTGGGTTAATGTTTCAGATGGCATTCGTGTGATATGTGTGTGTGGGAAGAGGTGACCCTGGCATTTAAAACACACATTCTAGCTGCAGTACAATTTGACAGACAAGCAACAGTAGGACAATCCCTGCATGTTATCATGACTTTAACATTTATTTTTACATACCTGGTAATATTTAATTTTAGATTCTAAGAAGTTTTGGGATTACTAGGTAGGGAGTGAACAGAGCTACATGGGATCTCTTTGACCCTGGGCAGATCCAGTGGTTTCACACTGATGTAGTGCAGTTATGCATAGAATAGTGTAAGTATATTCAAAAAGGTTTATATTAAATAGACAGTAATGCTAAAATATGTCTTGTCCTTATATTGAAGGGTATGTTACATTAATAGACACACACTTAAAAATGTTAATACCATAGTTAGGGTTTGGAAAATGCCTCCCTTAGTCTGTGGCTACAAAAAAAAAAATCCAGCAGATATGTAAGAAATGATTCTGTTCTCTGGACTAACAAATACTCACTGCAGGACTAGTAACGTTTTCCTCTGACTGGAGAGCCTCGCTGATATTTTTCCAACTTCACCAAGGTAGATCTTAAGTTATATGACCAATCCTGTGCTGTTTTTCTTTAATATAGCAAATTAGGTTTTAGATTATAAATTAGTGTTCCTTAAAGGGATAGTAATACTTAACATGTAAAAAAACTATATATGTAGTGTTTATCCCCCTGAGTAAAAAAAAAATGGTGTAACAACAGCGCCACTGTACAATTTCCGGCCACTGTGATATTGCTCCTAAATTCAACTTTGAGCTGTAATAACTTTTGAATAAAACATCTTTCAGCAGTGGAAGTTCTCTTGTTTTACTCAGGGGGATATACCCTACACATATTTTTTTTTACATTTTAAGTGTTACTATCCTTTTAAAGTGGACAAGTCATCTTTCTATATATATATATATATATATATATATATATATATATATATATATATATATATATGTTTGTGCATTGTCTACATATGAAGGTGATGAATGAATAGATGGTGTGCAAATATCCTCCTCTGATATGGTGCATAATTTTGCCCTTCTGTCTCTTTAAATGAATGTCAGGAACTGGACAGAACAAAGGAAAGTAATCTAGCAAAGTTTAAAAAGGTGCTTAACTGATAGGATTGTGAGAGACTGCAGCCACACCTCTGTTTGTGTAATAATGAAATCCACCCTCCATTCATTAATGCAGTTGCAACTGCTTCATGTGCAGTTTCAGTATTTAATTTTGTAGTCTTGATTATTACTTTGAAGTATAATGTCCAGCTAATAAAACCTAGAACTGATTGATCATGCTTGATAATAACTCAGGATGCCAATGTTTAACAACATACTCCCACACATATATACACAAAAATGCCATCTGAAGCACTAGCCCACAGATAATCAAATGTAGGACCTCAGCTGCAGTGGAAATGAACTCCAGTGGTCCCCAACCAGCAAAAAGAGGGAGGTCCAACAATTCACTATGCCTACATTAGGGTGACCACATTTCCATTCTGCCATTCCAGGACATGTGGTCACCCTAGTCCCGCGGCTGAGGCTTCCGCCGGCTCTGACCATCTTTCTGAGGCTGACAGAGTAAGAGTTCCCAATGGGAACTCTGTGTCAGCCTCAGAAAGATGGTCAGCTCCGGCAGGAGCTTCAGCCACGGGTCTCACTTGCAGCACCAGCATACCTGCCCCACCCCAGCTGTCTCGCACGTAACAGTCCAGCCAGCCAATGAGGACCATATAGCAAATACATTTAATTGGCTGGCTGGACTGGTGCATGTTGCTCAATTCCGGGACTCTATGTTGTCCCGGTGGGGGGTGACCCAGGACGCGGGACACAGACCCCCAATAAGGGACAGTCCCAGGCATTCCGGGATGTGTGGTCACACTAGCCTACATTAACCCCTTGAATGCTAGAGGTGTGTTTAATAAATTGCTTTTGTGTAGCAATGGACTGATTAAAAACAGACTGGAGCTGTAGACTCCTAAAGCAAATTATTTAATCAGAGTATTCTATGAAAAAATGAAGCCTGGTTTAATTCCTGTGTTGCCTTTTTGTAAACTTTCCAAGTCACTTTATCTCCCTGTGGTTCAGGCACCAAAATTTGAGATTGTAAGCTTTATAGAATAGTTTGTGTGTACAGAGCTGAGCACAAACTCATATCACTATTTAAGAACATTATTAATACGAGTCATATAGAAAAAGGTTAAGCATTACACTCACAAAATTATGTTCTAAAGCAAGATAGTCTTAACCCCTTAACGACCAGCTGTGACAATGGCGTGCAGCCACGCAGGGATCCCGGAATTCCATGATGTGCCGGGACTGTCACTGCTCCCTAAATGGCAAACTGGCGTGGCGGTCCTGGCATGTCAAGGGTTATTAAGGGGTTAGAGGACAGTGTGTGTGTATGTGTTATACACATACACACACACTCTAGAAGTGGTGTGGCGTGGGTTTGTCTGCGGGGTGAAACTTTTTTTTTTTGTTTAAATTGTATTAAAAGTCAGATCTTATTTTGGGCATCAGGACACCTCCTAATCCCCCCCCCCCCCAGCTACCGATCTCTCAGCCGATTCCTTCCTAGTACTACTCAAAGTACTAGAAAGGAATGGGCAGGATCGGGAAACCCTTGCACATCAGTGAGAGAGACTTTCAATCATTGATGCAAGATAGTATCTCGATCCTGCACACTGTTATATGGATACCCTGGGTAGAATGGTAGCAGGGGAGCTCACTTGCTCCCCTGCATCGCCACTATTGACATCCCAGCCTAATCAGTACCTGGGTGGCATCAGGAGGGGTCCTCATGTCCCACAATGAGGCCTGACTTTTTTTTTCTCTTGTAAGTGGTTGCCTGAGGAGGCTTTACCCACTGCCTTCTCCTAAGCCAGCGAGTAACTTTTTTTAATCAGTGGCAGTGGTTGCTAGTTGAGGAGGCAGGGGGTCATGTCCCCTCCTCAAACAATTAGTGTTTTACAGCCATGCCATCTGTGAACAAACCAGATTCAGACACACACAAATATATATATATATATATATATATATATATATATATATATATATATATATATATATATATATATATATGGCCTTCCAGAGGAGCAGAACAAGGGTACTTTCTTTGCTGGAACATTTTGTCAGCATCAGAGCCATTGTTTTATAATCCATTCTGTGGAAGAGCTTGAGTCATAGACTTCTGTTCTCCATGATGGGATGAACAGCACCACCTGCTAAACATGTAAAAATTGCAGTTTACCCATTTAAGGGCCAAAGAGGTGTGGAACGCATTGCTTTGTTAGCAATAATAAAAAAACAACTCATTTGAGCTGTAATAACATTTAAAAGAAAAATCTCCCAGAAGTTGAAGAAGCCTTCAGCAGGGAGAGACCTATAGCAGGAAGAATCCAAACCTGTAGCTATGGCCAATAAAATGTGGCTGCCTGAAAAAATAATAATCCTGAGCAATGAACCAATAATTTATTGTTCAGCATGTAAGTGTATGTGGCAAAATGCAATGTAAGTTCTTAGCCTTGCTATAGATGGCATACAACAGTCCATATAAGCTTTCATTTAGTGTCCATGGGAATGTCTGCTTTAACATCATTACATATAGAGTAATATCTGGACCTCAATTCACTGTTCTTGCTTAAATTTGGTCAATGAGGGGAAAAAGTTGTGACACATCTGATCTATTGCATACATTTTTTAATTTAAAAATTACTGTTCCTTTAAGTAAAAGCACACAAAGATTTTAACCATTCAGAAGGAGCTGCAACACTCTTCCATGGGAAATGTGAGCTAATACCTAAATAAATATGGTTCTTAAAAGATTACACTTAGTAAAGTGCAAGTATGTATGCCTACTTTGATTTTTATTGCTGCTCAATTCTTTTTTTTTTTTTTACACATAAGGCAGTTTCTCTACTGTGATATCTGGTTTCATAGCCTCTGGCACTGATTTGAATGCATAACAGTATCCTCATTGGTTGTTGTTATGGTGCACAAAAGCAACCACCAATCAGAATTCAGCTGTGTGTTCAAATCTGACTGAAACTCCAGAACACAGAAACAGACTTCTCTAAAATATAGATCTCCGGCAGCATAAACCAGGGAAAATACTGTAAAATTTACATCTTTTGGACATATTTGTTCTGTCACCTATATTTGGGTAGCTGTGCCTTTCTAAGTGTCAAGGCATTTGTTATATTGAGTTCACTACTTCGTATTCATATATTCAGACTTTTGATGCATGTACATGTATACAGTAGTTTCACAGTGTTTACTCTGTTCATAAAACAGGTGTTGCAAATCTGGATTTTTATTGAAAACTAAATTGCCTCAAACAATACATTTTCTTGAATCTATACAAGATAACTAGTTTCAAACACTTTTTTTATAAACCCTTTGAGTGCCAGAGAGGTAACCAAAGCATAGCAATGCAATGTGTTGCATAACTCTCTGGCACTCAAAGGGTTAACAGACAATTGTCACTTTTTACTAAGTCCTCCCCAATGGATATAGTTCTAGCAGCCATTTGTGAATAGATTTTGAGAAATTAATTTTTATTTGTTGGTGGTACTTTGGTCAGATTTATACTAATTAGGTTTTGCGCTGGGCCAATATTACAAAACGTTGTGCTATGAATTAATCTAGACTGATCTCACACAATGGGAACATTCCTAACAGCACAGTAAGTGCTAAATTTGTCTACACACATAAAAAATTGTCATACTATGCACAATATTACCATAACGTGCCACAGTGTGCCATGAAAACATAAAGGTTTATTTTTTAAAAAACTATTCTACCGAAAAATGGATAATAAGCTGAACTTGTCTCAAGGTGGCAGGTCTTCTTTATTTCAATATATATAAATCAGAAGGTTTAATTATCCTTGCTCACAAGTGCCTAGAGGGATCAGCTGCACCTCATCGACGAGGCCCAAGAAGACAGAAACGTACGTCTGGGGTTAGCTGCTCCCCTTGTTCAGAGAACAATTGTCTGGCATTTCATGGCTGGACTGTCATTTTGGCAGGACCTGTATGATATGCTTCAGAATATTTCTTCTCTGTGTATGGCATTTGTGAGCTAAAAGAGATTGCAAACTGGGTGTGAGGACACAGTCCTAGTGAGCTTTTTTGCATACCCTTGAAAGCTCACGAGTCTAGTTGAGCATCTCTGACTTCTTCTACTTCTATGCAAATTCCTCTTAGGGTTAGTCACCCTAAGGGTAATGGGGGAATCCAGACGTGGACCCCTTGCTCACAAGTACATAGAGGGATCTGCTGCACCTCACTGGTAAGGCCCAAGAAGGCTGAAATGTATGTCTGGGGTTAGCTGTTTTCTTTGTTCAGAGAAAAATTGTCTTGCATTTTGTGGTTGGAATGTCATTTTGGCAGGTCCTGTATGATATGCTTAAGAAAATTTCTTCTCTGTGTATGGCATTTGTGAGCTAAAAGAGATTGCACCCTAGATGCAAGGACACAGTCCCAGTGAGCTTTTGTATACCCTTGCAAGCTCATGAGTCTAGTTGAGCATCTCTGATCTTCTACTTCTATGCAAATTGCTCTTAAGGTTAGTTACCCTAAGACTAATGGGGGAATCCAGACGTGGACCCCTTGCTCACAAATGTCTAGAAGGATCAGCTGCACCTTACTGACGAGACACAAGAAGACCGAAATGTACATCTGGGGTTAGCTGCTCCCCTTGTTCAGAGAAGAATTGTCTGGCATTTCGTGGCTGGACTGTCATTTTGGCAGGACTTGTATGATATGCTTCAGAATATTTCTTCTCTGTGTATGGCACTTGTGAGTTAAAAGAGATTGCACCCTGGGTGTGAGGACACAGTCCCAGTGAGCTTTTTTGCATACCCTTGCAATCTAATGAGTCTAGTTGAGCATCTCTGACTTCTATTTCTAAGCAAATTGCTCTTAGGGTTAGTCACCCTAAGGGTAATGGGGGAATCTAGAGGAGGACCCCTTGCTCTCAAGTACCTAGAGGGATCAGCTGCACCTCACTGACGAGGCCCAAGCAGGCCGAAATGTACGTCTGAGGTTAGCTGCTTCCCTTGTTCACAGAAGTCTGGCATTTTGTGGATGGGCTGTCATTTTGGAAGGACCTGTATAATATGCTTCAGAATATTTCTTCTCTGTGTATGGCATTTGTGAGCTAAAAGAGATTGCACCCTGGGCGCGAGGACACAGTCCCAATGAGCTTTTTGTATACCTTTGCAAGCTCATGAGTCGAGTTGAGCATCTCTGACTTCTTCTACTTCCATGCAAATTCCTCTTAGGGTTAGTCACCGTAAGGGTAATGGGGGAATCCAGACGTGGACCCCTTGCTCACAAGTGCCTAGAGGGATCAACTGCACCTACCGTCAAGGCCTAAGAAGGCTTAAACGTATGTCTGGGGTTAGCGGCTTCCCTTGTTCAGAGAAGAATTGTCTGGTATTTCGTGGCTGGACTGTCATTTTGGCAGGACCTGTATGATATGCTTCAGAATATTTCTTCTCTGTGTAGGGCATTTGTGAGCTAAAAGAGATTGCACCCTGGGCGCGAGGACACAGTCCCAGTGAGCTTTTGCATACCCTTGCAAGCTCAGGAGTCTAGCTGAGCATCTCTGACTTCTTCTACTTCTAAGCAAATTGCTCTTAGGGTTAGTCACCCTAAGGGTAATGGGGGAATCCAGATGTGGACCCCTTGCTCACAAGAGTCTACTGGGATCAGCTGCACCTCACTGGTGAGGTCCAAGAAGGCTGAAATGTACATCTGGGGTTAGCTGCTTCCCTTGTTCAGAGAAGCATTGTCATTTTGGCAGGACTTGTATGATATGCTTCAGAATATTTCTTCTCTATGCATGGCATTTGTGAGCTAAAAGAGATTGCACCCTGGGTGCGAGGACACAGTCCCAGTGAGCTTTTGCATACCCTTGCAAGCTCAGGAGTCTAGCTGATCATCTCTGACTTCTTCTACTTCTATGCAAATTGCTCTTAGGGTTAGTCACCCTAAGGGTAATTGGGGAATCCAGACGTGGACCCCTTGCTCACAAGTGCCTCGAGGGATCAGCTGCACCTCCCTGATGAGGCCCAAGAAGGCTGAAACATATGTCTGGGGTTAGCTCCTTCCCTTGTTCAGAGAAGTATTGTCATTTTGGCAGGACTTGTATGATATGCTTCATAATATTTTTTCTCTGTGTATGGCATTTGTTAGCTAAAAGATATTGCACCCTGGGTGCGAGGACACAGTCCCATGAGCTTTTACATACCCTTGCAAGCTCATGAGTCTAGTTGAGCATCTCTGACTTCTTCTATTCAAATTGCTCTTAGGGTTAATCACCCTAAGGTTAATGGGGGAATCCAGACGTGGACCCCTTGCTCACAAGTACTTAGAGCGATTAGCTGCACCTCACTGATGAGGCCCAAGAAGGCTGAAACGTACGTCTGGGGTTAGCTGCTTCCCTTGTTCAGAGAAGAATTGTCTGGCATTTTGTGGCTGGACTGTCATTTTAGCAGGACCTGTATTATATGCTTCAGAATATTTCTTCTTTGTGTATGGCGTTTGTGAGCTAAAAAAATTTGCACCCTGGGCGTGAGGACACAGTCCCAGTGAGCTTTTGCATATGAGTCTAGTTGAGCATCTCTGTCTTCTTCTACTTCTATGCAAATTGCTCTTAGGGTTAGTCACCCTAAGGGTAATTGGGGAATCCAGACGTGTACCCCTTGCTCACGAGTGCCTAGAGGGATCAGCTGCACCTCACTGACAAGGCCCAAGAAGGCTGAAACGTACGTCTGGGGTTAGCTACTTCACTTGTTCAAAGAAGACTTGTCTGGCATTTCGTGGCTGAACTGTCATTTTGGCAGGACCTGTATGATATGCTTCAGAATATATCTTCTCTGTGTATGGCATTTGTGAGCTAAAAGAGATTGCATCCTGGGCGCGAGGACACAGTCCCAGTGAGCTTTTGCATACCCTTGCAAGCTCATGAGTCTAGGTGAGCATCTCTGACTTCTTCTACCTCTATGCAAATTCCTCTTTGGGTTAGTCACCGTAAGGGTAATGGGGGAATCCAGACGTGGACCCCTTGCTCACAAGTGCCTCGAGGGATCAGCTGCACCTTACTGATGAGGCCCAAGAAGACAGAAACGTACATCTGGGGTTAGCTGCTTCCCTTGTTCAGAGAAGTATTGTCATTTTGGTAGGACTTGTATGATATGCTTCATAATATTTTTTCTCTGTGTATGGCATTTGTTAGCTAAAAGAGATTGCACCCTGGGTGCGAGGACACAGTCCCATGAGCTTTTGCATACCCTTGCAAGCTCATGAGTCTAGTTGAGCATCTCTGACTTCTTCTACTTCTATGCAAATTGCTTTTAGGGTTAATCACCCTAAGGGTAACGGGGGAATTCAGACATGGACCCCTTGCTCACAAGTGCTTAGAGGGATTAGCTGCACTTAACCGACAAGGCCCAAGAAGACCAAAAAGTATGTCTGGGGTTAGCTGCTTCACTTGTTCAAAGAAGAAATGTCTGGTATTTCGTGGCTGGACTGTCATTTTGGCAGGACCTGTATGATATGATTCAGAATTTTTCTTCTCTGTGCATGGCATTTGTGAGCTAAAAGAGATTGCAACTTGGGTGCAAGGACACAGTCCCAGTGAGCTTTTGCATACCCTTGCAAGCTCATGAGTCTAGTTGAGCATCTCTGACTTCTTCTATGCAAATTGCTCTTAGGGTTAATCACCCTAAGGGTAATGGGGGAATCCAGACGTGGACCCCTTGCTCACAAGTACTTAGAGCGATTAGCTGCACCTCACTGATGAGGCCCAAGAAGGCTGAAACGTACGTCTGGGGTTAGCTGCTTCACTTGTTCAGAGAAGAATTGTCTGGCATTTTGTGGCTGGACTGTCATTTTAGCAGGACCTGTATTATATGCTTCAGAATATTTCTTCTTTGTGTATGGCGTTTGTGAGCTAAAAAAATTTGCACCCTGGGCGTGAGGACACAGTCCCAGTGAGCTTTTGCATATGAGTCTAGTTGAGGATCTCTGTCTTCTTCTTCTACTTCTATGCAAATTGCTCTTAGGGTTAGTCACCCTAAGGGTAATTGGGGAATCCAGACGTGTACCCCTTGCTCACGAGTGCCTAGAGGGATCAGTTGCACCTCACTGACAAGGCCCAAGAAGGCTGAAACGTACGTCTGGGGTTAGCTACTTCACTTGTTCAAAGAAGACTTGTCTGGCATTTCGTGGCTGAACTGTCATTTTGGCAGGACCTGTATGATATGTTTCAGAATATATCTTCTCTGTGTATGGCATTTGTGAGCTAAAAGAGATTGCATCCTGGGAGCGAGGACACAGTCCCAGTGAGCTTTTGCATACCCTTGCAAGCTCATGAGTCTAGGTGAGCATCTCTGACTTCTTCTACTTCTATGCAAATTGCTTTTAGGGTTAATCACCCTAAGGGTAATGGGGGAATCCAGACATGGACCCCTTGCTCACAAGTGTCACGCTCACCTGGCCGCCGCCCGGTGTCTCCGCTTCCCGGTCGCGTCTCTGCGGCGGCGCTTCCGGGTGTCGGCACGGCTGCGCATGCGCGGTTCCCTTCTGCCTTCTCTTTGGCAGCCGCGCATGCGCCCGAACTGGGGCACTATTCGCTGGGGCTGCTCCAACACTGAACGGCTCCCAGGCGAGCCCCTCTACCCTACCGTTTCATTGGACTGCCTTACTATTTAAACGGGTTACCCCAGTCATTGGGTGCCCGTTCCACGAGCTCCTTAGTGCTAGGTTTTTCTAGTGTACCTCTGTCTTCAGTCCCTGGCTTGACCCTTGGCTCCAAATCTGACCTCTGGCTTATCTTCAATCCCTGGCTTGACCCTTGGCTCCGAATCTGACCTCTGGCTTGTCTTCAGTCCCTGGCTTGACCCTTGGCTCCGAATCTGACCTCTGGCTTGTCTTCAGTCCCTGGCTTGACCCTTGGCTCCGAATCAGACCTCTGGCTTGTCTTCAGTCCCTGGCTTGACCCTTGGCTCCGAATCTGACCTCTGGCTTGTCTTCAGTCCCTGGCTTGACCCTTGGCTCCGAATCAGACCTCTGGCTTGTCTTCAGTTCCTGGCTTGACCTTTGGCTCCACTCCTGTCCCTCGGCTTGTTCTCCGTTTACCGGTTGCTTGTCTAGTCGGCCTGGCTCTTAACGGTACCCAGGGCACTCCCATCCTGGTTGCACCCCGGCTCAACTGGGGTGGAACAATCTGGTTTCGCGACCAGCACCTTTACCCAGCTTCGGCTGCTGCAAGGGAGTACCTGGTACACCGTCTCCGAACTCAAGCAACGCGCCCCAGCATCGCTCTCCAGCTACTGAACCAGTGCCGGCACCACACGGGTCCCTACCCCTCGTAGTGGTGACTGTTGGAACGGGCCAGTTACCATGGACCCTTCTGAGGTATCCCGTATCACGGCCAGACTGGACCATCAGGAGCAGGTACTGACCTCCCACGCCGCACATCTTCAGAACTTGGAACGTAAGCTGGATGCTGTCCTAGAGATGTTGCGTTCCTCGGCGGCTCAGGCTACGGTCACTTCCACTACCACCGCCGCCGCCGCCTCAGGTGTCTCTGGGACGCCTCCTCCAGGGTATGTTCCTCCTCGTATACCGCTTCCTGATAAGTTTTCAGGGAGGCCGGTCGACTTCCGAGGGTTCCTCAACCAATGCCAGCTGCACTTCCGGACTTTACCACAGACGTTCAGCACGCATGCCGCTCGGGTCTCCTTCATCATCTCCCTTCTTAAGGGCGAGGCGTTGGCCTGGGCATCACCCTTAGTGGAACAGCAATCACCATTGTTAGACGACTCTGAAGCGTTTATCACCGCCTTCAGAGCAGTGTTCGATGTTCCCGGAAGGAGCGCTTCGGCTGAGTCAACGCTCTTGGGGCTTCGTCAGGGAACCAGATCCGTCGGCCAGTATGCGGTGGAATTCCGCACCCTCTCGTATGAGACGGACTGGAACCAGGGGGCTCTCAAAGCTGCGTTTCGACGTGGGCTCAACGAGCGCCTAAAAGACGCCCTGACCAGCTGCGAGGTTCCAGACGGTTTGGAAGACTTTATCTCTTTATGTCTGGACCTGGACAGACGTCTGCAAGAGAGGCAACTGGAGCGTGACCGCAGCAGAAGGCGAACAGCATCGGCCACATCTCCGGCAGAGGAGCGCTCTTTGATGGAAACACCCATGGAGATTGGTGGCGTCACTCGGTTAACCGACGAGGAAAGGAAGAGACGCCGAACCTTGGGGCTTTGCCTATATTGCGGACAAGCGGGTCACATGCTCCGACAGTGTCCTGTACGTCCGGGAAAAGACACGGCTTAGTCGGCTTCCGAGGCGGTCAGCTAAGCCCAGTTCGTCAGCCTCCCCATGGTCGCTCCAGGTTGTTGGTTCCCGTGACTCTCCGATGGGCCGCCAAAGCCGTTACCGCTACTGCCTTCATTGACTCCGGGGCCGCCGGCTTATTCGTGGATGAAGCCTGGGCCCGGTCAGTTGGAGTACCTTGCCGGCTCAAGACGCAGCCCCTACTAGTATCCACTCTGGACGGGAGACCCTTGGGAACCGGCAAGATCACCCAAGAAACTGAGACGCTGGTCCTTACCACTGGGGTTCTTCATTCCGAGAACGCGGTACTAGACCTGGTGTCCTCTCCCTTTGTTCCTATCGTCCTGGGGCTTCCTTGGCTGCGGCGTCACAACCCCATTTTCAACTGGAGGACTGGCGATCTCACTCAGTGGAGTGAGTCCTGTTGTCTGACCTGTCTTCCCAAAGAACCGGTCTCACTGCCCTTGTCTATCTCGGCTTCCTTGTGTATCCCTGACGGTCTTCCCACACCCTACCACGCCTTCGCAGATGTCTTCTCCAAGGCTCAAGCGGAACGTCTTCCCCCGCATCGGCCCTACGATTGTCCTATTGATCTCCTTCCTGGTTCCCAGCCACCTAGAGGAAGGACGTTCCTGCTTTCTCCTCCTGAAATGAAAGCCCTCGCCACTTACATCCAGGACAACCTGGCCAGGGGTTTCATTCGTCCTTCCTCATCCCCCGCTGGGGCGGGATTCTTCTTCGTGGGCAAGAAAGACGGTTCTCTGCGTCCCTGCGTGGATTATCGAGGCCTAAATCGTATAACGGTGAAAAACAAGTACCCCCTGCCTCTTATTCCTGAATTGTTTGACCTTCTCCGTGGAGCTGCCTGGTTTACTAAACTGGACCTGAGGGGGGCTTATAATTTAGTTCGGATCAGGCCTGGAGATGAATGGAAGACGGCCTTCAACACCAGATACGGGCACTACGAGTATTTGGTTATGCCCTTTGGGCTCTGCAACGCCCCGGCCGTCTTCCAGGCCTTTGTCAATGACGTATTCCGTGACATGCTGACATCCCACGTCATAGTATACTTGGATGATATCCTTGTATTCTCTCCTACGCTACAGCAGCACCGGCTTCATGTTAAAGCCGTCCTTCAGCGACTCCGAGAAAACGGTCTCTACGCCAAGCTGGAGAAATGCGAATTTGAGAAAGAACAACTCCCCTTCCTGGGGTACATTATCTCCAGTTCCGGTCTACGAATGGATCCTAGCAAACTTGCTGCTGTCACTAACTGGCCTCGACCTATGGATTTGAAGGCATTACAGCGTTTCCTAGGGTTCGCCAATTACTATAGAAGGTTCATCCGGAATTACTCTTCCTTGGTGGCTCCTCTAACTGCCATGACTAAAAAAGGGGCTGACCCACGGACCTGGTCTAATGCAGCCAAAACTGCCTTCGCTGCCCTTAAGACAGCCTTCACTACGGCTCCTGTTCTCCGGTATCCAGACATCACTCACCCTTTCCTCCTTGAAGTCGATGCCTCCGAACAAGGACTTGGTGCAGTCCTCTCGCAAAGAGATCCCGACACTAATGTCCTCCACCCGTGCTCTTATCTGTCACGCCAACTGACCCCAGCCGAAAGGAACTACGATGTGGGCAATCGTGAGCTACTCGCCATGAAGGTAGCCCTCGAAGAATGGCGCCATCTCCTTGAAGGATCAGGAATCCCTTTTGTCATCCACACTGATCACAAGAATCTACAGTACCTAGAAACCGCCAAACGTCTCACCGTTACTTACATTCCAGGGACCAAGAATGTCAAGGCTGATGCTTTGTCCCGTCTACACGCCACTTCTGCTCTCAACCCTCCGCCCGAACGCATCCTACCATCCTGCAAAATCCTCTCTGCACTCTCTACTGCGACCTTGGTGAAAATCCAGCAGGCCCAGAAGAACGTGGACTCTTCCTGCCCAGCTGGGCGCCTGTTTGTCCCTGTCCGACACCGCTCAGATGTATTGATGTGGGCCCATCAGTCGCCCACCTCTGGACATCCTGGAATAACTCGCACTACTGACCTGGTCCAGCGCCAGTTCTGGTGGCCCTCCTTACCACAGGATGTCAAGGAGTTCGTGCAAGGTTGTCACCACTGTGCCAGACACAAACAGCCCAGGACCCGGCCTGTTGGTCTTTTGCAGCCTCTTCCTGTACCTTCTTCCCCGTGGACTCACATAGCCATGGACTTCGTAGTAGACCTGCCCCCATCCAAGAGAAACACAGTCATCCTGGTTATCGTGGATCGCTTCTCCCGGCAGGCGCACTTTGTTCCCCTGCCCAAGCTTCCTTCCTCCCAGCAATTGGCTGACATCTTCCTCCGGGAGGTGTTCCGCCTTCATGGCCTTCCTCTGCAATTGGTGACTGACCGGGGCAGCCAGTTCACCTCCCGGTTTTGGAGGGCTTTTTGTGCTCGCTTGGGTATCACTGTTCACCTGTCTTCCGCCTACCACCCTCAGTCTAATGGACAAACCGAAAGAACCAACCAGGCGCTCAAGCAGTACCTACGTCTGTTTGTGGAACCTCTCCAAGACAACTGGACTGACCTTTTACCATTGGCGGAATTCGCTTTCAACAGCTGTCGTCACGAATCACTCCAGTGTTCTCCCTTTTTTGCTGCCGGCGGGTACGATCCTGCTTCCCTTCCGCTCTCTTCTTCCTCTGGCATTCCCGCCGTAGACCACCACTTGGATGATCTTGAAACCCACTGGCAACGCATCCGTTCACGTCTGGTGACTGCCGCAGCACGATACAAAAGAGCGGCTGATCGAAGACGGAAATCCGGCCCTATGTATGCCGTTGGAGACGAAGTGTGGCTCTCTACTAAGAACCTACGCCTTCGGCAGCCCTCTGCCAAGTTCGGGCCCCGCTACGTTGGCCCCTTCCGAATCCGCTCTCAGATCTCCCCAGTGACTTTTGCCCTGGAACTGCCTTCTTCCATGCGGATACCTGACTCCTTTCATGTATCTCTGCTCAAGCCTTTGGTCCGTTCCCGCTTCGCCCCTCGCTCCTCCGCGGCTCCCCCGGTCCAGGTCGACGGGCAAGAGGAATACATCGTACGGAAGCTCCTGGATTCCCGCCTCGTTCGGGGTTCTCTCCAGTACCTCGTGGATTGGAAGGGTTATGGGCCGGAGGAACGTTCCTGGGTTCCGGCTCGTGACCTGCACGCCCCAGCCCTTCGGCGGGCTTTTCATCGTGCCTTCCCCTCCAAGCCTGGTCGTCCGGGGGCCTCCCGTTGAGGGGGGGGTGGTGTCACACTCACCTGGCCGCCGCCCGGTGTCTCCGCTTCCCGGTCGCGTCTCTGCGGCGGCGCTTCCGGGTGTCGGCGCGGCTGCGCATGCGCGGTTCCCTTCTGCCTTCTCTTTGGCAGCCGCGCATGCGCCCGAACTGGGGCACTATTCGCTGGGGCTGCTCCAACACTGAACGGCTCCCAGGCGAGCCCCTCTACCCTACCGTTTCATTGGACTGCCTTACTATTTAAACGGGTTACCCCAGTCATTGGGTGCCCGTTCCACGAGCTCCTTAGTGCTAGGTTTTTCTAGTGTACCTCTGTCTTCAGTCCCTGGCTTGACCCTTGGCTCCAAATCTGACCTCTGGCTTATCTTCAATCCCTGGCTTGACCCTTGGCTCCGAATCTGACCTCTGGCTTGTCTTCAGTCCCTGGCTTGACCCTTGGCTCCGAATCTGACCTCTGGCTTGTCTTCAGTCCCTGGCTTGACCCTTGGCTCCGAATCAGACCTCTGGCTTGTCTTCAGTCCCTGGCTTGACCCTTGGCTCCGAATCTGACCTCTGGCTTGTCTTCAGTCCCTGGCTTGACCCTTGGCTCCGAATCAGACCTCTGGCTTGTCTTCAGTTCCTGGCTTGACCTTTGGCTCCACTCCTGTCCCTCGGCTTGTTCTCCGTTTACCGGTTGCTTGTCTAGTCGGCCTGGCTCTTAACGGTACCCAGGGCACTCCCATCCTGGTTGCACCCCGGCTCAACTGGGGTGGAACAATCTGGTTTCGCGACCAGCACCTTTACCCAGCTTCGGCTGCTGCAAGGGAGTACCTGGTACACCGTCTCCGAACTCAAGCAACGCGCCCCAGCATCGCTCTCCAGCTACTGAACCAGTGCCGGCACCACACGGGTCCCTACCCCTCGTAGTGGTGACAACAAGTGCTTAGAGGGATTAGCTGCACTTAACCGAAGAGGCCCAAGAAGGCCAAAAAGTATGTCTGGGGTTAGCTGCTTCACTTGTTCAAAGAAGAAATGTCTGGTATTTCATGGCTGGACTGTCATTTTGGCAGGACCTGTATGATATGATTCAGAATTTTTCTTCTCTGTGTATGGCATTTGTGAGCTAAAAGAGATTGCAACTTGGGTGCGAGGACACAGTCCCAGTGAGCTTTTGCATACCCTTGCAAGCTCATGAGTCTAGTTGAGCATCTCTGACTTCTTCTATGCAAATTGCTCTTAGGGTTAATCACCCTAAGGGTAATGGGGGAATCCAGACGTGGACCCCTTGCTCACAATTAATTAGAGTGATTAGCTGCACCTCACTGATGAGGCCAAGAGGGCTGAAACGTACGTCTGGGGTTAGCTGCTTCCCTTGTTCAGAGAAGAATTGTCTGGCATTTCGTGGCTGGACTGTCATTTTAGCAGGACCTGTATTATATGCTTCAGAATATTTCTTCTTTGTGTATGGCGTTTGTGAGCTAAAAAAATTTGCACCCTGGGCGTGAGGACACAGTCCCAGTGAGCTTTTGCATATGAGTCTAGTTGAGCATCTCTGTCTTCTTCTACTTCTATGCATATTGCTCTTAGGGTTAGTCACCCTAAGGGTAATTGGGGAATCCAGACGTGGACCCCTTGCTCACGAGTGCCTAGAGGGATCAGCTGCACCTCACTGACAAGGCCCAAGAAGGCTGAAACGTACGTCTGGGGTTAGCTACTTCACTTGTTCAAGGAAGACTTGTTTGGCATTTCGTGGCTGAACTGTCATTTTGGCAGGACCTGTATGATATGCTTCAGAATATATCTTCTCTGTGTATGGCATTTGTGAGCTAAAAGAGATTGCATCCTGGGCGCGAGGACATAGTCCCAGTGAGCTTTTGCATACCCTTGCAAGCTCATGAGTCTAGGTGAGCATCTCTGACTTCTTCTACTTCTATGCAAATTCCTCTTCGGGTTAGTCACCATAAGGGTAATGGGGGAATCCAGACGTGGACCCCTTGCTCACAAGTGCCTCGAGGGATCAGCTGCACCTTACTGATGAGGCCCAAGAAGACAGAAACGTACATCTGGGGTTAGCTGCTTCCCTTGTTCAGAGAAGTATTGTCATTTTGGCAGGACTTGTATGATATGCTTCATAATATTTTTTCTCTGTGTATGGCATTTGTTAGCTAAAAGAGATTGCACCCTGGGTGTGAGGACACAGTCCCATGAGCTTTTGCATACCCTTGCAAGCTCATGAGTCTAGTTGAGCATCTCTGACTTCTTCTACTTCTATGCAAATTGCTTTTAGGGTTAATCACCCTAAGGGTAATGGGGGAATCCAGACATGGACCCCTTGCTCACAAGTGCTTAGAGGGATTAGCTGCACTTTACAGACGAGGCCCAAGAAGGCCAAAAAGTATGTCTGGGGTTAGCTGCTTCACTTGTTCAAAGAAGAAATGTCTGGTATTTCGTGGCTGGACTGTCATTTTGTCAGGACCTGTATGATATAATTCAGAATTTTTCTTCTCTGTGTATGGCATTTGTGAGCTAAAAGAGATTGCACCCTGGGTGCGAGGACACAGTCCCAGTGAGCTTTTGCATACCCTTGCAAGCTCATGAGTCTAGTTGAGCATCTCTGACTTCTTTTATGTAATTATCATATATAAATGATAGAACATGCCTTCCAAAAACATTTTACATTTGTAAATGAAAAATGCTAACAAGAAGAAAACTCCTTTCATTTCTTATTATATATCAAATTACATTAAAGTATAATCACAGTGACTTTGTAAAAAATAAACAAATCTATTTATGTCATTTGTTGTAATAAATGCCTTCAGAAAACTGGTGAATACAACTTTTCTTTTTATACAGTCTTTCAGTGTGTTTAATCTAATAAAATAATACACATTTACAGTGTAAGGCTAGAATTTTGAGGACAAACAAAATAAATACATTTTAGAGACCTTTCATTTATTATTATAATTAGTTCAAAATATATTTATTTTTCGGGGGGCTGACTGAGGATGATATGAGTAGTAGTCCCCAACAACTGGACAGCCAAAGGTTACCTACCTCTGTTATATCCATATTCAAGGCTGATTGCATCCGTATGTCAGACTGATTATTTGGGAGCTATCACGAGACAGTTATCCATGGGCCTGCACCAACCTATCAAAGCAGACCTGACAACATACCAGTGACTGTGTTGTGTATTGAGCTGAACAGATGATTTAGGGATGAGGAAACTCTTCCTCAGCTGTTTATGCTCCTTAAAGGGATAGTAATGTTTCATAATAAAAGCAGCTCTAATTAATCATCATAGTATTTGGACTTTGGAGAGTGTTATTTCAATTCTGTCAGAGTTGTAGTTCCAGAGTAATTCAATGACAAAGTGTCCCCTTCCCGCCCCTTTTACTGATGTAACACTTTTCAGCCAGATCAGAAGGGAGGTGCCCAGGTAGACTGCAGAGAGGGACAATCTTCAATTAAGATTAAGGAAAAACTTGAAAAGCTTGTCAAGGGGGGCAGGGCTTTCATTGTTTTCATTGTAAGAAGATTGTCCCCTGCTGTTATTTGTCTGGTCTTACAACCAGATTCACATCTGAGAAGAGATGGCTTACACTAGAAAAAAGGGGCGGGAGGGGAAACTTTGCTTGTAAATATCTCCATAAAGGTTTGAGCGATAAGACTTATATCATTCTTCATATTTTTTTAATGCCTACAAAATAAAATAAAGTTAAAACAAAGTATTACTATCCCTTTAAGAAATGTGAAGTACTAAATACGGCTGGGGCAATTGTGGGCTTAAACCAACTGTACTATAAGGGGATAAATAAAAAGCTCCAATTTATTTAAAAGTGGCTTTTAACCCCTTGAATACTAGAGAGGTTGCCAGTGCAATGCAGAGCAATATGTTGGAGACCTCTCTAGAATTCAAGAAATTGAAAGCCCTTTACAAATCCATGAGAAGTTTGGAATTTGTGTTTTTCCCATATATCTGCAACCCTTTCCTGTCTGGGTCTTTATTGGGTGCTGTATCCACAGGTACCTATTAATGGCAGGCAATTAACCGGCAGTCCTTGACTACACTAATAAAACCTAAAATGCTAATAAAGCAACCAAATCCACTCTCTTTCTCCCTCTAACAGACAGCTAATTCTGTGGCCCAACATCAGTGGTCCTCCTTCAAAAATGTCCTATATCCCTAACATACATATGCACTGTGGCTTATTTCTTAAAGTAAGGTCACCAGTCTTCTAATTTCAGGATGCTTAGGAAATACGCACATTGCAGAGATGTACCAATTCCTGTGCAGACCTGCAGAATGGCAATGTCAAGTGTCCTGCATTTTAAGCGATATCTCATCACATATCCCCCCACACATTGGCCAATGGAGGACAGAGAAGCAAGCTCTGAGCTGCATCTGCAATGTGCTCTCTTATCTAAAAACATCAGAGCTTTGCAGCCACACACTGGTGAGTCATTATACATAGAGAGGCTGTGCAGGATTCAAAACTGCCTCCATGTAGAACTGATCACACATAGGATGAAGAGGGACATCTCTCAGCTTTGTATAAACAGACAGAATCTTGTGCTGTGAGTGTCTCAAAGTGAACCTGTGTTCTTACACACCCCAGCACCAGCCCCTGGCCATGCAGCCTCATGCTGTTGTCTGAAAGACTTCCTGGAACATTATTCAACCAAAAGTAATTTGCCAACATAAAACATTGAACCCTGGGTGATGGGCAGAAAGACTTCTGGTAGCTCCTATACTTCTAATCCCAGCCAATCAGAAATAAAAGTAGGAACCTCATGTAGAGATCCATATCTGCCAGACGCTCCTCTCTCCAGCACAACTCCCAGAAGCCCCAACACAGAGGCCACCAAGATTTGTGCTGGCTAGGTTGAACGCCTACTCTCCATCCACCAAGATCAAATCCCAGAGCCCCTGCTGCTGTGTGTTATATGTAGCAAACAAACAAAATAGAGAAAAAAGAAGGGGGGCACCTGCAGAATTCTCAACAACAGCTCCATCACATAATTACCCCACACATGGGTACTTACAAGGGAATGGCTGTGGAAATGGTGATCAGCACACAAAACTGGGATGGCAATAATGCCCCAGCAACCGTGAACATTCACTAATTTCTTTAATGCAACCATGTTAATTTCCATAAACAAGCAAGAAGGGATGAGAAGCTTGTCTACAGGTGATGAAACTGTGCGTTGTAAGTTTTTTTGTTTGCTTTTTTTTTTTTAACAAGGATTCAACTCCTTTAAGGACTTACAAAGCATTATTTCGGATACAACTTCCATTGTCAGAAGAGCTTCAGAGCTCAATGCACCACCTTCTTATCAGGAAACTACAATCTTAGAAAAGGTTCAATGTGCTTAATCCAAGTGAATGTTTTTCTTCCACACTGATATCCCATCAACTGATTAAGGAAGACAACTACTTATACTGGATGTAGTGAGATACTCAAAGTATTATTTACAAGCATCTGCTTATTTCAGATTTCTTTCTAGACAGTTGTAAAGAATTACTTCAGCTATGTTTTCTTCATGAATTCCATTGCTGGCCAAACAAACCTTCACAGTGTATTTTAAACCAGTTCCTTCTGGACTTCCAGTTCATTCTGCGAAGTCCACCAATAAGTCATGGGCCATTGGAAACCAAGCTTTCGTGTAGTACATATGGGAAACAACTACCTGGTCTTCATTTATATCTTCATGCAGTTCTAAGAAGTTGACGCTTTATATTCAGCAATACCGTAGTAATGGTTGCACTGATTTGAAAATGTTTTATCAGTTTAATTTGTTTTGTCTCTCACCCTGTCTTATTTAGACCACTTCTATATATCCTATGGTCCCTATGTCTCCATTAAATGCAAGATATAAAAACATTTATATATTTACTGATAATCCTTCCCCCTTAGTTCACTGGGGGACACAGAGCATCCTGCCCAGAGAAAACTCATCTACGAGTGGGGGTGCCCAGCCATTTGTGGTGTCTTTACTTTCCAATGCATTGCTGTATGAAAACTTACTATGCTCAGAACTTAGGGGTAATGTAGGTCTAGTTGCAACCTTCATGCCTTTAACTCTTTTTATCTCTCTTGGTTGAGAGATGTTTACTCAAAGTCCCTGTGTCACTCAGTGGACTAAGAGAAAAAGATAAATGTCATCCATATATTATTGGATGATGCACATGTGGGTTAGCCATTCATTGGAAGTTGCAATGACCATCACAACCTCCAGATTCACTCATCTAAAATATCTGCCGGTTGTCCCATAGGCTTCCATGCAGACCTCCCTTACTGCATCTTTACAGCGTTCCTGTGTGAATACAGTGAAAATGCAGTAGGCTTGAATTTGGTGCATTAATTTAAGGCATTAGTTACTATTGTGCTTCCTCCATGTGAGCTGGAGTGCTCTCTCTTGCCAGTGAGAGCACTCCAGCTCACATGGAGTAAGCCTCCGTCAGAGTAGGAGGTGAGAACGAGGCACTACTGGGAAGGGGAAGAGGCGAAGATTGACAGGCTGCAGTACACAGCTGTAAAACAGCCTGTCCTGAATTGATGTCACCGGCTTATTTTTAAAAGGTAAAATCTCTGGCTATACTGCATTACATTAAAAATAAAAACAGGTTAAAGATTGACTGGGATAGCACTTTAAGATTAGAACTACTTTAACGGAGGTGAGAGTTCCCCTTTAAATTTAGCTCAGTGTCCAGTAATAGTTTGAAATGGCCCTGCTTAGCCATAGTGCAGTGGAGAGTAATTTTGCATTTGCAGCTGGTTTCCAGATCTGCTGAAAGAGAAGGAATACATTTAAGTCTGGAGAAATGGTGCTTAGCATCAAACAAATTCCAAAGCAAAGAAGGAAATGTAGACATGATCTGCACTGCACTCTATATAAAAGCAAGGGGATCGTCAGGAGATTTAAATGATTCACTTGTCAGCTGTTCCATCCTCCATTAAGCCTCTTATACAGTGCACAGATGCACACACCAGGAGAATGCCCCAGTTTTTGACACGCAATCTTTTCTACATAGAGGTGCTAGCTGCCAAGAAACAAAATCTTTGGGTTTCATATTGCTGGAAAACAATCATTTAGTATAACCCTTTTGCTGCCAGTCACTAGCAGGACCTGATAGTAGAAATAAAAGGAATAAGGACCTAATATGCAGGGAAAAAAAAAAGGAAATTGGAGCGTTTCTGGAGCAAACCTACTGCACCTTAAAGAAAAAAATAAAACTTCACAGCGATTTAGCCACTTCACTTCTAAGTCTTTTCATGCCCCAGTGCTAGGCATATACATTAAGTATTTTAACAGGAAGGACAGGCACGTGCACACATAGACACCAAGGAGGGCTTGAGCACCTGCCCTTTTTGTCCAAAGTGCCCTCTTGCCCTTTTAACAAAAAAAAACCTGCACTAACCCCCCCACCTCCCAGTCAGGTCTGTGCCTCCTACAGGACAGACCTGTAGATGCTGCACTCCCTCGTCGGCTCTTTAGTATTACAGAGCACTAGGAGATGACATCATCTCCCAGCACTCTGCATGAAGAGAGGACCGCGCGGGAGCTCCAGCAGCTACAGGTCTGTGCCAAAGGAGGCACATACAGACCTCTCCTGCCACTGGACCACCAGGAAAGAGGTAGGAAATGGATACTGGTAGGCAATGTGGAAATGATGGGGCAATATAGATCTGATGGGGGGCAAGATGGAGATGATGGCAATGTAGAGATGATGGGGCAATGTATGTAAGGGTAAGTTGGAGTTGATGGGGACAATATGGAGATGAAGGGGCAATGTGAGGATACGTTGGAGCTGATGGGGCAATATGGAGCTGATGGTGCAATATGGAGATGATGGGGGCAATGTGAGGGTAAGTTGGAGCTGATGGGGCAATATGGAGCTGATGGACGCAATATGGAGCTGATGGGAGCAATGTGAGGGTAAGTTGGAGCTGATGGGGGCAATATGGAGATGAAGCGGGCAATGTGGAGCTGACAGGAGCCCCTGCCCCCCAAAATGTCTGTGCACATCCCTGAGGAAGGATACCTTTTCAGGTACATCCTGGACTCATTTTATCTACCTCAGAATGTGAAAGGCTGAGGAATAGAACCTGCGACTTTGAGGTTTGAACAGGTTCTGCAGCTGGGGTATTAACTATCTGAGCCATTTGCATACTTCTGTTGAAACTTAAAATTTTATTTAGGTGTTTTTCTGTGAACAACCCACACATGTCATACACCTTTTTTTCAGCACTACAAAAAAAAAAAAAAAAAAAAATAAAAATAAATAAATAAATAAATAAATACTATTTGTTTGTGGATATCCCCTAACATGACCAAAATATTTTACTCAGAATGCAAAAAAAAGTTGTTTTTTATTGCAGTTCTAATAACAACAAATTACAAGAGTGTATTTTTCCTATTGTCCACTAGTAAATGATTGTGGTTTTTAATTTAGTATTAACTCACCTTTTTCTGTGGACTTCATCATACCAAAAATGCTACATTTTCTTTTTGTTTCCATTTTGCTCCATGCTACATTTCAGGAGTATACAAAATTCCAATTTTAAACTGGTCATTTGCATATCTACCAACGCACTGTTTTTTCATTCTTTTATAAAATTACTAAAAATTATGGAATACCATATAATTATTCTTAGGAACTCTCCAGATTTGCCCCAGAGACTCCGGTTTCGACAGTGCATTGCCGGGTCTCTGGGGAGAGTGGCTGATTCTCCTCTGAATTTCCTCTGAAACTCTGCCCACTTCTGCTCCTTCCTACCTTGGCCCTCCCACTTCTGCTCCTGCCCCACCCAGTTCCTCCCAATTCCCAACCACTTTTTGATGACCCCAGTAAGCCCCTCCCCCGCCCGTGGGTAAGCCCCACCCATTTCCCCCTTTTTTTAACGCAATTATATCCCCCAGTGGCACCAAAGGAGTCCCCTCCAGCGTATCATTTTCAAAGAAGACAACCCACTGCATCAGATGAGAGGTCACTTGCCTTTCCTCCTCTTGCCTGGTGCATACATGTGTTTCTGGAAGAAGGTGCAAAAGGGAAGAAAAAATAATTTTATTTTTTTTTTTTTACATTTCTACCCCTAAAGCATAGAAAATAATGGAATTTTCTACCGTATTCATTAGCAACTCTTCTCTCAAGGCAAATAACATCCCCCTGGTAAGAGCGGACAAAAGGAGGTGCTAGAAACTACTCTTACCATAATCTGTTTTTCTTATCTTTGAATATGCTGTTCTTGTACTAAAACGGTTGTACAAACTACAATTAGGAGAAAAGGTAAACAAGACAACCATTTTAGAAAGTAAACAACCAGCCTGTCGACTTCTAGGTTAGTGTGCATAAATATTTCCAAAAATGTGGCACTATGTGAAAACAATATTATATATATATTTTTTCCCACTAATTCAAAGGTAACAAAGATATTGGAAAATCATGGCATGTCCGAATGTATTCAGCACCTACTGCAAGCCTGAGAATAATGGTACCAGTTGAAATGCCAACAAATGTCTTTATTGAGAATGGGACATTGTTTGACCCCATTTAAATGCCCATAGCATGATGGTCAGTTGGGGTTTGGGGAAAATTAGCTCATTTCTTCCAATCCCCTGTCCAGGGTTTAGACTTAATGGGCAATCTCATCCTAATAGCCAGAGGTTAGGGTAATTAGTGTCATAACCAACTAACTGTACAGGCATTTGGGTGTATTTAGGGTCACCTCCAATAGGATGCTTATTTGGTCCCTGTTAGAATGGGCTTCCCTTGCTTTCTTACCCCAGAGCTTTCAAATTATGCAAATGAGCTGCATGCCTATATTTGTTACCCCACTGGCTGATTTAAAAGTTTAACCCCTTAAGGACCCTTGGCACGTCATGGGTTGGGGACCAATAAGGACCCATGAAGTGCCAGGACCGTCATGGAATTCAGGGCTCCCCGCGCAACTGCAAGCCGTTTGGGGAGTTCTGAATCGGATGCTAAAAAAAAAAAAAAAAATGGTCCGCGGTCCTAAAGTGCCAGCCAGGTGCGAGATTGGCCGGTCCTTAAAGTGCAGTTGCAACATAGTAGCTATATTGATGCGCAAAGTAAAGTGTGATTACAAATTAACTTTATTTTGCAATTAATTGTGACAACTTCCATACACTTACCTATTTCCATTCACTTCTGCACTACCGTACACTTGTTAGGTGCTCAAAGGAACTACTCTAACTTTTGAGGTTATATTTTGATGCAGTTATTATAATGTTTAAACATTGTTACAATCTAGTGGCATTTTGCAATGAGCTGCTCACCCCTCTGGCCCTCAAAGGGTTAACTAAGTGCACTATATCAATGTTAATATCCCTGCAAACTACTATTTACTATACCTGTTTTGAAAGGGCAACTATTACATCTTAGGTCTTCCACCTGAGAGCAGACGTGCCAAGGAAGCTGGACCCGCACTGCAAGCACCTGCAATGGTGACTGAGCTGTGACACTCCCACCTTGCAGTTTTAAGTCACCTGTAGTGTCCATAGTCTGCTAGGGATGAGTTTTCTAACCTGATTGCAGCAGTCTACTGGACTGTACAACTCATTTAAGTCTGTGACTGTGAGCCAGACTTCCTGGCTTGGTCCTGCCCCTCTGTCAACAACCGGAGACATATAATAGTTTGTTTATACATAATACAGTTATGTAACCATGGTTGTGAAACAGATAGGTATTGTGAAGGGGGATTAATTAATTTATTATTACATTATACTGGAGATAGAAAATCTTGTCTTAAGACAGAGGCCCATATTTACTTATAATAGTGTTATGGGATATGACACCATGTGGTACATTAGAATTACCTAACCATTTAAATGCCAGAAGGGTTGCATCATACCCTGAGGCACTCAGAGGGTTAAAGGAACACTACTATTATTATTAGTGTTATTATTGCACCATCCCCACCAAAAATGTAAATACATTATGGTGAAATACCTATAAACAAAAGTTGAAGTGTATTAATAGAGTTAACTTTTCTTAAGCAGGGGGTTGAAAAAATAAAGTTAGAATGCATGTTTTTATTTAAATACAAACTTGTAATTAATTATTACCCTTTATAAGGAGAAAAAAATGACCCCCCCCTCAAATAAATGAATAAATAACAACTGTGTCTCACTCATGGTGTTTTATTTTTCATACTGAGGCATTGCATTTTTTATTAATTAAACCCTAGATTTCATTGCAGTTGGTAAGTGGCTATCATTGAATTTGTTTAACAGATTCCGAAGTCTATGGAGACATTTGTAGATACAACCAGACAAGGAATAATCCATATGTTCTACCTCAGTTGATTCCCCAGTTAGTTTAGAATATCCCCTGAAAACAGGATTAATTTGTCTGATGGGGGCATGGTTTGCCATGTATGGAGGACCCCCTAAACAGATGAGGGAATGGATGCCACAGAATACATCAGCATCTTAACCCAAGCTGGCCCTTAACACCTTACCGTCCGAGGACGTACATGTACGTCCCGGAAATCGTTTTACGAAATGAAAACAAATGTCCGGCGGGCGTTAAGTGCCCGCCGCGTGTGGCCGGTCGCTAAGGGATTATTTGGTGCTGGAGGGCCGTTGAGGTGTAGTAGGGGCCAAAGTGCACAAGGACCAAAAACATTCCCGTGGAAGCCCAGCATGGCATGAGGAACAATGCACTAGGGGGGGTTAAGGAAGCCTCTGAATATTTAGGTTTGAGTTTTCTCCATGTGTCCCTTGGGATCAAATATGTCCAGGTGCAGAGACATGTCACATACAAATTTCCCCATTGAAGTCTGTTAGGCAAAGATGGCCACCTGTGATTTCCCATTATTAAAGGGGCAACATACTAAAATGTGAAGTAACTTAAAATAAAAATTAAGAAAAATCCATGGATACAAAGGAGAGAAGCCTAAAATTACTCTTTCAATGATTTTGAGAATGTAGGTGAAGAAATAAGAAGTCAACTAGCCCATAATGTACACTGGTAAACTAACCTTCTACAGTGCATAATTAATTCTATCACAATACTAACCTACCTCACAATCGCTCCTCTAATATTGCTCCTTTCTGTCAAAACCTACAATGGCTCTCGTTAGCATGTAGAATTAAATTTAAAATACTGGTGATAACTTATAGAGCCCTTACTAACACTGCAAAACTCTACATTTCATCCCTTGTTTCCAAATACACTCAAGCTCTCCATCTTTGCTCAGCACAGTATCTTCTTCTCTTTGCAGCTCTTACAACATACTCCTATTCCCGCCTAAAGGACTTCTCTCTGGAATTCCCTCCCGACCCATCAGACTCTTCCCCCCCAGCCTGGAAATCTTCAGACACTGTCTGAAAAGCCATCTCTTCGGGGAAGCCTATCAGCAAGGCCAGATCAACAGCCTGTTCAACTGCTACTCATTATCATTCCCTTTCTACATCACTCCCCTACATCAATACTCACTGTTCACACAGAGTCCTGTTCATCCAAGCAGACCCACTACGTGACTGGACCACTGCACTGAAAAGCACTGCTTTCTCCCACCCACTGAATGGCAGTTTATGTGGCAGGAGAAACTTACACCCCATAGCACTTACTCCTTCTGTATCCCAAATATCTTCCTCAAGACTGTAAGTTCTTATGAGCAGGGACCTCCATATGTTTACCCCTATTGTACAGTGCCGCAGAATAATTTGTTGGAGCAATATAAATGAAGATTATAATATACACTTTAATTGATAAAAGTGTACATTAGAAGAAACACATGTTAAGTAGTGTTGAGCGAGCACCCCGATGCTCGGGTGCTCGGGTGCTCTGACCGAGCACCCCCTGAGGCTCGAGTGCTCGGCCGAGCACCCGAGCCCCATTGAACAGCATGGGGCGACACGAGTATTTCACCAGGCACCCCCTGCTCTGATGAGGGGAGGGTGCCTGGTCAATGCCCCCCTTCATCTCCGCTATGCCCCCTTCATCTCCAAATGCCCCCTTCATCTCCGCAATGTCCCCCTTCATCTCCGCTATGCCCCCTTCATCTCCGCTATGCCCGTCTTCCACAATGTCCCCCTTCATCTCCGCTATGCCCCTCTTCCACAATGTCCCCCTTCATCTCCTCTATGCCATAGAGGAGATGAAGGGGGACATTGTGGAAGAGGGGCATAGCGGAGATGAAGGGGCACATTGTGGAAGAGGGGCATAGCGGAGATGAAGGGGGACATTGTGGAAGACGGGCATAGCGGAGATGAAGGGGGACATTGTGGAAGAGGGGCATAGAGTCTATGCCCCTCTTCCACAATGTCCCCCTTCATCTCCGCAATGCCCCCTTCATCTCCGCAATGCCCCCGTACCTCCAGTCCCTGGTGGTCCAGCGGAGCGTCTTCGGATCTGTGCCTCTTCCGGCACAGATCCCCGCCACCCGAACATGGCGGGCGAGCACATGGCGGTACTCGACGAGTACCGCCATGTGCCGAGCAGAGCGATGCTTGAGCCGATCCGAGCATCGGCCGAGCACGCTCGCTCAACACTAATGTTAAGCCTTTATACTATTGTAAGCTTCGGTTATGATTCCTGTGTGCCATGAAATATATTCTCATACAGTTATCAATTCTAGTTTCTTTTAATTTGCTTGTTTTTTTTTTTGTTTTTAAGTATTCCTATACAAATAAAATGTCTTATTAATACCCCTATGCCCTTTTAATCATCTTCCAGTACCCTACCATTATTGTCATTAAGGGGTGGGATTCGTGTCTGTTGGAATATATTCTCCTCTATATTTGTTTGCTATTGGAGGGGTTTGTGTACAATAACCTAGGTTAGGGGAAAATGTAGATAAAAGATTACTGCCAACAATTTTAAGGAGGCAAATATAGTCAAGTTGGTACCTTTATTGGCTAACTAAGCAGATTTAGAAATGCAAGCTTTCAAAACCTCTCAGGTCTCTTCCTCAGGCATGTTATACAGATAAATATGAAAACATCTCTCTTAAATATATGTACACATTTCATTCTTTAGAATAGAAATCAGTTACGATCAGCTCAGTCCAGACCCATATTCTTTGATCAGTGAATGGTAAAGGAGTGTTATGTAAATTGCACTCATCTTCTGGAAGTTTGGCAGTCAAAATATTGTTTAAAGGGATAGTAATACTACGTTTTATCATTATTTTATTTTGTAGGCATTAAAAAAACTTGAAGAACGATATAAGTCTTATCTCTCAAACCTTTATGGTTTAAGAGATATTCACAAGCAAAGTTTCCCCTTTCTGCCCGTTTTACCTAGTGTAAGCCATCTCTCCTCAGATGTGGAATCTGGTTGTAAGACTGACAGATAACAGCAGGGGACAATCTTTTTTGTATTAGAACAATGAAGGCCCTGCCCCCCTTGACAAGTTTTTCAGGTTTTTCCCTTATCTTAATTGAAGATTGTCCCTCTCTGCAGTCTACCTGGGCACCTCCCTTCTGATCTGGCTGAGTAGTGTTACATCAGTAAAAGGGGCGGGAGGGGGACACTTTGTCATTGAATTACTCTTGAACTACAACTCTGACAGAATTGAAATAACATTCTCCAAAGTCCAAATACTATAATAATTAATTAGAGCTGCTTTTATTATGAAACATTACTATCCCTTTAAGAAGACTATAAATTATTTAAAACACTGTATGAGATTAGTGGTTGTTAAGACAACCGATTAAAAGAGCAGTAAACTTTTTATATGCAACACCATATGTCAGAAATTTCCTGAGGTGTAAAATAAGTGTAAGGTGTTTGTTGTTTTATTTTTAAGTTATAACCGTTCAAACCATCATGGAGGGATGAAGCTGATACTATCACACTTTATAAAGAACTATAACCAAGGAGTCAGCTCTCCCATAGAATGTAACAGCATAACTGTCTAACAACCAGAGCTCAGTGTTTCTCAACAAGGGTGCCGTGGCACTTTGGTGTGCCACAGGCATTCACTTAGTGTGCCCCTTTTTTCCATTAAAAAATGTGAATGTTGGCTTTAAAAAGTATATTTATGTTAATTGATATGCCCAATATGTTTGTTTATATTATTCTGAAATGAGAACATCGTATTACCATATTTATGTAGTTGTAATGTTCTTTACACCCTTGACAAAAGACATAATAATATATGGGTGAAAATTCCAGATTGTGTGTTAGGGGGCCTAAGACTGGGAACCACTGAACCAGAGGAACTGTAGGTAAGCCGAAATTACTTGGAATTATGCATTTCCCAGCAGTGGGAGCACTGCTGTTTAACTCAGCTAGAAAAATTGTCATTTAAAACTTTTTTGTTCCTGATCTGTTTGGTCTAAACTAATTTGGCTTATTACAGATTCAGGGCAGACTTCACAGAAGCTCCATACAACTTAATAGCACTGTGGAACAGCTTTGAAGAGCCGTGTGAGCCATGAATCATTATTGGCAAGCAAACATTCTGCTCTGTTAATGAGCACATATAAACAGTAGATAATACATGTTCTGCTGGCATCAGTAAGAGAATGTTTGGTGTTACAAATGATGAAATGCAGGTTTATTTAGGGTAAAAAGAACAGAGAATATTGTCTAAGACTGTCAAGAGAACCCATTTGATGGGACCAGAGCCAGAACCTTTCCCTTTGATTTCATGCAAAAACTGCAAAACAAATTAACTACTTAAATGTTTCTTCTGCAGTATTATCTCACGTTGCCCATCTCTAAGCCAGTGCCGTCCAAATTTTTCATTGAGAGGGTCATATTGACCCCTATGCTGTGGAAGTCCATATGAACAAGCTTCAACATATTTGGCTCCAAAAAAGTATTTATCGTTTTTCATTCTAAATTAGGAATATTCCTACCCTTGAAACTGAATGCAGATACAAAAAATACTACAGCATGATTCAAAATGAGCACCAGTTCTTGTTCCACACATTGGATGAGACAGACTGAAAGAACTTAAAGGGATAGTACTGTTTCACAAAAACAACAGCTCCAATTAATCTTCATAGTATTTGAGCCATAGAGAGTGTTATTTCATTACTGTGAGCGTTGTAGTTCAAGAGTAATTGAATGATAAAGCTTCCCCCTCCCGCCCCTTTTACCCAGTGTAACACTGCTCACCTCAGATGTGGAATCCAGTCCATAGATCAGACAGCTCACATCATGGGTCAATATTCTACTGTGAGAACAATGAAAGCCCTGCCCCCCTTTACAAGTTTTTCAGCTTTTTCCCTTATCTTAATTGAAGATTGTCCCTCTCTGCAATCTACCTGGACACTCCCTGCTGCTCTTAGGTGAGCAGTGTTATATCGGTAAAAGGGGCGGGAGGGGGATACTTTATCATTCAATTACTCTTGAACTACAACTCTGATAGAATTGAAATAACACTCTCCAAGGCCCAAATACTATGATGATTAATTAGAGCTGCTTTTATTATGAAACATTACTATCCCTTTAAGGATAAAGACTGTAGGTTCTATTCATTTAAATGTCTGGTTACTGCTATTCGATTCTGAGCAAGGCATGTAACAGTAACGCCTCATCTGGAATTAAGCATGGTTAGCTTTGCTTCTTGTTTTGCTTTGTGATAAATGCTGTTGTATCTCATAAAAGATCACCCATACTTTTTTGTAATAAAGAAAAATGGAGGGGATGTTAACGTCCCCTCCATTATGCTTTAAGATGTCCCCCTGTTTCATCCCAGCAAGAGGAGGTCTATCACATGGCTGGGGAGGGCAATAACTAATGCCCCTTGGCCTGTTTAGGATAGTACGGAACTTTTTCACATACCAGAGATTCTCTGATTTAAAAAAATTAAATCAATACGTGAATGTGGGTGTCTTCTGACCTCTTGCATCTATATAAATATAAATATATATCTTAAAATGAATAAACAAGGTGCTAGACCTTAGGTATCCAGTTCCTAACATGAAGCCCAAATAAATATTACAAGAACAGATCTCCAAGTCTATTAAATGCAGCACTCAGTGTACTGGCTAATGCAAGGATAATGGTATATTTTATCACTATACCTGTTTTCACAGTCCCTGACAGAAAGCTCCCTGCAAACAAATATTCACAGAGTTTATGTCAGACATACGAAATTGTAAAAAAAAAATATATATAAATAAATAAATAAATAAATAAAGTATGAAATTGGGCAAAAGGAACTACCATCAAGGCAGAGACCAAATACCTCAACAGATGGGGCACTCAAGACTTTAGATTCCTAGCATGACAACATCTGAATCTTGTCTTCTGGCAGAAAGACCCATACCTAATGAGAGTTGATATCTTATGCTGGGAAAGACTAGAACATAGACAGAACCAGATAAGATTTCCTGTAATTGAGCTCTCAGCCATGCAAGTCTAAAGTTACAAGATCTCTGCTGAAGGAGCCTTTAGTAAAAAGTCTTCCAGATATGGATTAAAGGAGATCCCTTTACCTGCTGCTGGTAAAGAACACTCAGATCCAAAAACGAAACAACTACAACCACGCCTTTCACTTCACCATAGCAACTGGGAATCACTTTGGTTTTGGTACCACTCTCAGACCAAATAAAGCAGTCTCTAGGTGTCAAAGACAATATTTACACTGACACAAATAAAAGAGAATTCATATATCTTCTTTATATTTTTAAATCTTTACCTTGAACAAACTGATGTCCCATCCTACAGCAATAACAAGCAGGTAAGTCCAGCAGCTTGTGCGTTTCATCACTAAATACTCAAACGCAAATAAATATTAACAATGGAGTCCATAGGTACCCAGAAGCTGCCACCACTGGTCAATGTGGCAAGGGCATATTTTTTAGTAAGCCGAGGTCATATTACCCCTTTCTTTACCCCTCACCCCCATTATTATGGGTTGTGAAGGTGTGAAAAATATATTCTTTCGGTCTCATAGACTCCAAAAACATTAACAATGGTTAAGGTGGAGAGGCAAAGCCCACCCTGCTATCCTTCACCATCCTGGAGAAGAATATTAAAGTAATTCTTGTCTATCTCGAGTTCTATCAAAGGGGGTGGCCCATATAGTCTATTCCCACTTTATTACACCCCCCCACAGGCATATAAGTAATTAAAACTACCCAAAATGTCTGTCACGGTCCCAGCAAGGAAACACAGGACAAGTACTTCAAGGTAACACCAACTTTATTAAGGCAGTAACAATACAGAAATATCACAAGACAGTAAATCAATATACAAGACTAAAGAGAAGCATACAACGCAGCAAGAGACAACTACCAGGAATAGAAGCCTGCTACCGTGTGATTCTGTAGATAACTGTATCCCAGCAAAGGAACTAAGAAAGTCGGCAATACCACAGGTCCGCATCTGGGAGAAGCCAGGCAGAGATGAGGGTAACCAAAGAATCAGGTCCGTACCTGGGAGAGCCTGCAACTAGGAAGGCACCAGGAAGGAGCCTGCCAGAGCCATAAGCCTGCATCAGATTGGTTATCTAACTAAATGGAAGGCCACACACAAGGTAGTAGCTAGAGCCACAGGTCAGCGCTAGATTGGGTGGTCAAACAAGCCACGGGTCATGCACAGAGCGGATCGTCAGCCAGAGCCACAGGTTTGCACCAGAAAGGATGTCCACTGAAGCGTTGGTATGCTGGATACGCAATGGACAGAGCCCCAGGCCAACACCAGAACAGATAGTCAGACAAACCAGAAATCACACATGGAGCGGGTAGTCAGCCAGAGCCAGGAGTCATACACGGAATGGTTAGTCTGCCAGAGCCGCAGGTCTGCGCCAGCACCAGATCAGTTAGTCAGACAAGCCAAATCATACTCAGAGTCCAAACACTAGAACTGCACTGGACACCAACGAAAGGGCAGCTAAAACCTGTGTCCAGGCAGTTTAAGTAGGAAGAGAGGGAGGAAGAGGAGGAGCAGCCAACAGGTGGCTGTCTCTTTAAATAGAGCGCACGTCCATGCCTTTGGATGTGCGCCCAATACTGACATCAACCGCCCTCGCGAGCCAGCAGGAGAGGCGGCTAGAGCCGCAACTGACATGCCAGTGGCTGAGCCGCCTACACAAGGAGGCACAACATGGGGCGGACAATGCGGCTGGAGCCGCCAGAGACAAATACGGTCGGCTCGAGCAGCTGCCGCACGAGGTACCTGACAGTGTCTTACCTTTATTATTATCCACAATTATACCTAAAAGCTCTGATCTTCATCTTAGCCATCGGTCACCAAATAAAAGAGGCAAGTAAAAATGTTCCCTATCCCTCGCACAAGAAGAATAAACCCTATTGCAATAAAATAAATCCATATTCTGTGTTCCATGAACATAACAGTACCAGAGAGTTTGTTTTCTTTATGTTTATTTAGCCTCGGTTCTTGGTGGGGAGTCCATGGGAGCCACTCCCCATTTTGGCAATAAAACATGACTCCTTAGAGGGACTTGGGGATCGTAAGACACCAGAGAATTACTTACAGATTCACCTCCCAAATTAAAACCATCTCCACTAGATTGCGAGTACTAAATTGTTTTTACAGAAGTGTATTTTTTTTTTTTTTTTACTACAGGGGATCAAAATGAAGAAATAATATATTATTTTCACACGTCATCTAAGAGCAACTAATGTATGAAACTAAAAAAAAAAAAAAAAAAAAAAGAAAACTAAAATAAAAACAAATGGTCTCTACATCTCTTACCATATGATTACACTGTTCAGTTCTCTTTTCTTTGGGGCAACGGAGACAATCAGTCTGATCTCATTTAGCTTGTCCTAGTTGACTCTTCCACTTGCATACATGTCTGTTTTTACACAATGCTATTTGGATGCTTTGTATTTTTTGTTGAGGAAACAAACAGAAAACTGAATCCATCTGTGAACCGAGGATAATATTGATGTCTTCAGAATTACTCCATGGTTCCATAGATCATCTGTTCTGTAGCCTAGAGGAGATAACATCCACAATCAATGACAATAAACCTATTCACAGCTTCATACAAGTAGGCATTGACCTGCCTTTATTTTATATCATCATTTTGTCAGCATTTTATCTTGTCTATTTAATAGGGTTGCTTTCTCTTGTCTACATAACAGGGTTGCTTTAACTTGTACAAAATGAATAAATACCATAAACTCTGGAACCAGTGGTTCAAATGTTTACTCCAGCTCATTTAATCATATTGATTCTGCTCTTCCTGTTACTTCATGCCTAGGGCTCAAAACATTCATATTAACCACAGTATAGCATATTCCATAAGAATCTCCCTTTGCTCTCTCACCAATTTCTCTGTTTTCATTAGGGTTTAGTTTCTAACTGATGTACTGTTCCCATGCCTGTTTCATCTGGTATTTCTCTCAGCTCCATGGACAATCTACCCATACCTTAGAGGCTACTTTTTTTGGTTAGTGCTGTATTCAAAGAGAGAGCACATCTGTATATTGTTTTCTCCATAAAGTTTATCTGAAAAGTTTAGTACATTAACCCCTTAACGATGGATGACTTACCAGGTACGTCCCGCAGAAACTGTCACTTAGTGACAGAGGACGTACCTGGTAAGTCACGGAAGTCCGGGTCTCCGCCGCTCGGAGACTCCGGACTTGTTTGAAAAAAAAAAAAATGTTCGACGGGCGTTAAGGTGACAGCCGCGTATGAACACGGCTGTCACTAAGGGGTTAAGGTAATTTATGATTGGTAGCATGAACCCAGGATTCATTGATAGGTGTGCTAGAAGCATTGTAAAAAAACACAGTTCTAGAGTAAAAAATATTTAATATCCAATATAAAATTGATAAAAATATTGTATTTTTATTATTGCTAAAAATATAAACAAATATAAAATGTATTCTATTTTTAGTATAAATAGAAAATACAATGCATTGCATATTGAAATAAAGAGCAGTGAAATCATCATAACATGTTTTGCATTCCAAATTTTTAGCATAATCACACAGAAAATAGGATTTTAGTCTTACCTGTTAAATTCTTTTATCTTAGTTCAAATGGAATACAGGTACCATGGGGCTGAGTTCCTCCTTGGGAGAGCAGAACACATTCTCAAAAAAGTCTTGTGGGTGGAGACTCCGAGCCTCTTCTGCAGCTTAACAGTGACAGCAAGAGAAGAAGAAGGAAGCTACAGTGAGAATAAGACCCTAATCAAGGACTCCCACTTCCAGACAGGTGAGACCGACAGAGGTCTCTTTCTCTGGGTGAAAGACCTGTGTTCCATATGTACTAAGAGAAAATAATGTAACAGGTAAGACGAAAATCCTATTTTCTCTATCATCCAGGTACCACAGGTACCATGGTGATATACGAACACTAAGCCAGGGGAGGGCTGGCATAACCCATTTCTCCTGTAAGCTCTATGGTATCAGTGCAGCTTTACTTAAATTGTAAGCTCTGTGGTATCACTAATGTAGTTCCCTTTCAATTGTAAGCTCTGCGGTATAGAGGTGGGAAGAAGGAGAAATTACCTCATGCCTGTCCCCATGATACAGGCGTTCCCTTGGACTATACAGAACCAGAACATCAAAAACCAAAATCAAATGTCGACAGACAATGAAACAGCATAGCATACAAAAAACAAGAGCCAACGGGGCTCAAACAGCTGAACAACAGTAAGCCACAAAAAAAAACCAAGTCCTTAGGCAGAACCACCTGAAGGACCTTCCTGCCAAAGCTATCCTCAGCCGAAGCCAGAACATCCACATGATAGTGATTAGCAAAAGTATGCCGCCTTGCACAACTGCCAGGAGGCTCCAACAGACCTTGTGCTTTGACGCTGAAGGGAACAGGTTTCTTTTTGAGTTCGTAATGCCTGACGAATGGTACACTTGATCCAAGAGACTACAGTGACCTTGGAAGCAGCCTGACCTGCTCTTGGACCCTCAAGAATGACATATAGGGAATCTGTCTTACGAAAAGACTCTGTAAAACTTTAAAACCACATCCAACAAGTGGAGATCCCTCTCCGTGTCAGACTTTGGATCAGGACAAAATTGAGGCACCACAATTCCCTGATTAATGTGGAACTCAGAGACACCTTGACATCAGGAAGAGTGGCAATACTTCTCTGGAAAAACACAGAAAGAGCAGAAATTTGAACCCTCAAGGAACTCAAGCAGAGTCCTTTGTTCACACCATCCTGGAGAAAAGAGAAAACTACTGGAAGGTAAAAATCCTGAGAGAACAAAGGCCTTTCCACATACCAGGAATGAAAAAAAAGAGAACATACCCTGTGGTAGGCCTTAGAGGAGATAGGCTTTCGAGTCTGAATCATAGTGGAAATGACCTCAGTGGAGAATCCCTTTCTCCTCAAGATGTGGCCTTCAACAGCCATGCCATCAGAGCTAGCTTTTACACATCCTAAGGAAAAATGCAGATAGCATTGACTGTCCGGATGGATCGGAATGTGTAGGTACGCATCCCGAAGATCCAGCGACACCAGATACTCCCCTGTGCACATCGCTGCAATGACAGAACTCAAGGATTCCATCTTGAAGTGTGTAGTCCGCACATACATGTTGGGACACTTGAGGTCCAAAATGGGACAGCAGCCGCTATACTTCTTTGTAACTACAAACAAGTTGGAATAGAAACCTATACCTTGCTTTTGGGAAGACTGGAACCTGAACCTTCTTTTCCAGCAATGAATTCACTGCTTCGCGGAACAGTTTTAATTTGGCCGGCACTGTAGGGACTCTGGATGGGTAGAAACGAAGAGGAGGAAGGGATCGGAAACCTATTCTGTACCCTTCTGAAAGGACCCGCAAAATCCATTGGTCCGTGATAGACGATTCCCAGGTGTCCCGAAACAGGTAAAGATGAACCTGCGGACCAGGATTCTGTGAGTCATGCAGAAGCTGGCTTGACAGAATTATCCCTTGAAGCTGTTTGCTTTGGCTGCCACTGCTGTCTGGGCTTGGCGGGTGGGGGGTGTGAGTTGGAGGGCTGAGAAGTTTGCGGCCTTTGCTCCTCCGTTTGATGGGATGAAAAAGACGCAGTTTCCTCATCGTTGGATGTTTGATGGGCATCTGAGGCAACAAGGTGTTCTTGTCCCCAGTAGCATCACTAATAATTTGCTTTAGCTCATGTCCAGACAGGGATTTGCCCTGAAAGGGTAAGGAAACCAGCGACTTCTTGGAAGACTGGTCCACAGGCCAAGCCTTAAGCCACAAGGTGCTTTGCGCAGTAACTGAGAAAGCTGAGGCTTTTGCAACCAATCTGACCACCTCAAACATGGCCTCAGAAAAATAAGTGTTGGCCTCCTTTATGCTGGTCAAAAAGACCAACAGATCCTCCTTGGAAGTGTCAGTAACCCAAACAGATGCAAAAATAGGCCTCAATGCAGCCCCAGTTACCGTGAAATTAGCCCTGAGGATAGAATCAAGTTTCTTATCTGCCGCATCCTTTAGTCCTACTGCATTCGACAAAAACAGAGCAATTGACTTGGCCAGCCTGGAGACTGGGGCATCCACAGAAGGGAGAGAGATCCACTGCACCAAAGCTGCCTCTGAATAGGGGTACAGTCTAGAAAATCTCTTGGTGATAGATAACCTCTTATCAGGGGTCTTCCACTCATCCAGACGGATGGGACCAGTGGAGTAGTGGGGGGAACAGCAGAGGAAGGGAAGAGAGATTCAGAATACTCTCTACAGAGCCCCATTTGACATCAGGAACAGTAAGCAAGGGGGGTCAGTGACACCCCTGAGCTTTAGTTTTAGGTCTAGCCCCGTGTCCCTTAGAATGCGACATTCTGACAGGAGTAGTGTCTAAAACTAGTATAAACCACTAGTAACAGTTCCCTGGACTAATAGTTCACGAAAAAAGCCCAAAAAGTACTTATCTGGCAAGTGAAGGGTTAATCTGAAGAAGAAGAGCAAGGAAAGTCTACCTCTGTGTAGGATAAGCAAGAGAGAAGTAAAATGGTGACTGCAAAACAGGCAGCCAATCGGAAGAAGGCCAGCGAAACTGAATTATGGGAAATGTAGTCTTGACGTGAATCACATCAAAAAGGGGCAGGGCTTGACGCGAGTTGGGGGGCAAGGCTCAAAAGTGTGACAAAGCTATCAAAGAAGGCTGGGGGAAGGAGGAAAGCAGGGGGGGAAAGACCAGATGTGGGCAGAGTTTCAGTAGAAACTCCCCACTTCCAGGGGAATCAGCCTCTGCCCCGGAGACCCAGTAAAGCAGTGTCAAAACCGGAGTCTCCGGGGCAAATGCGGAGAGTTCCGAGGTATGCTAGCAACGCATACATCTCTGTCTGCGGAACTCCATGGACCCCCCACTCAGGACGTTAATTGAGTGAAAGAGCATCAGGAGACAAGAAGAAAGAGCCCACTCCGACTATCCATCCATGGATATTTGTGCGATATGATTTGTATGTAGCGTTAAGGTTTTAAAAAAAGCCTAAAAAAACTGCTCTCCAAGGGGTTAAATAGAGCATTGATGTTCATCAAAATGCTTTGAGGAACTCAGATATATTTACATTCATTTTTGATGCTTATAGTATAGTTCCTTTTCGCACATTATAATAAATGGATTTTGAAAGAACAAGTTACTCAAGGTATGGTATGGTACATCATTGCTCTTGATTTATAATTATTTGGCATAGCGGAGTATATTTAGATATGTGCTGCTTAGTGACATGTCGTGTTTGATTTGATCCTATACCAAATTTGGCATCCAAGAGGTTAATACTACTATGGGTTTGTAATTAGACATGCGATTTACATCTAAATGGAGTTTATGTCAAGTTTGGTATTAAAGATGTTAATATTGACATTAGTTTTGATCCAAACATGTGCCATGTAGGATAGTGATGTTTTCTGTTGAGATCTGTACTCTAATATCGAGTTTGGTATCAAAAAAGGTTAATATCCACATTAGTTGGGCTCTAGACAGGTGCTATGCAACATGGCGAGGTTTCTTATACCACTTTGTATTCTAACATATATAAAATTAGATTTTCAGTAGAGGTTTTAATATATTTCATGACTTTGTTTATTTAGTACTTTATTTTAAGAATTATGTATAATCACACGTTTTTCGATGTATGAAACTCCTTTATCATGAGGAATGACACTGGAGTTGGATCTATCTCACAACGGACGCTTTCAATTAACAATCAGGTTAGCACTCTTTTGATTGGTTGAATTATCAGGTGAAAGTTTGTATAAGAATGATCCTGGATCTACTTTAGAGTCTGACACCCTTATGAAAGAATAGTCTTATCCAGAAACGCATTGGTGTATTCATTTATTTTTTAATGTTTGAGCAATAAATTTGATTTTATCCTATGATCCCCTACTTGTGGATCTCTTCACCGATCACTTTGAATTTCTTGAAAGTCCCGTAGCAGAGACCATGAAAGCCTGAACAAAGGCAGGTGGATATCTTCTGTTGCTGTATACCGTTAATCAATATATAGCCGGTAGACTGCTAATTGTGAGTAATAATTTATTATTGGAAGACTGTTTATGATTTACAATAGAGTGCCCCCATTTGTACCGTTCTTTGTTTTCCTGTGCTTTCCCTTCTTCTTTTGAAGGTTGATTTCCGGAGAGCAGCTGGTGTGACGCTGATCTGCGTGGTGGGTGTAATATCCCCCACATGCCTGTTTGCCACAAGCTAAAATCTCGTGGCAACAACTAAATGTGAGTGTAATTGCTATATACTATATACTTCCGTGAGTTACAAGAAGGTTTAACCCTATAAGTGCCTTCTTTCCTTCTTCTTCTTTTTTACATTGTGAAGAATCAGCCCCTCAGCACTGGGAAAGGGACATGATTCATAAGAGTCCTCATGGCAATAGAAAGAATCCATATCTTAATATTGCCCTTCCTCGAAGGGAAGCGTGAACACACTCCCTGGGACAGCTGGGAGGGAGGTGGGAGGAGAATTAAAACACTGGGAAGTCCTGCAGAGCTGTGCTGAAGATTCAGTGTGCCACAGAATGCAGAAGTGGCAATAATGAAATGTGTATACCTTAGGAAGTAGGCAAGTAAGAAAAAAAAAAACACCAATCCTAATAGTATTTTAATAACTTAAAGGGATAGTAATATTTCACAAAAACAGCCACTCCAATTAACCTTCATAGTATTTGGGCCATGGAGAGTGTTATTTCAGAGTTGTAGTTCAAGAGTATTTGAATGAGAAAATATCCCCCTCCCGCCCCTTTTACCTAGTGTAAGCCACCTCCCCTCAGATGTGGAATCCAGACCTGGAACCAGACAGCACACAGCAAGGGACAATCTTCTTACTGTGAGCATAAGGAAAACCCTGCCCCCTTGACAGGTTTTTCTTTATACTTACTGAAGATTGTCCCTCTCTGCGAACCATCAGGACAGTCTTGCTGCTCTGTAGAGAGCAGTGTTACATCAGTAAAAGGGGTGGGAAAGTGATACTTTATCATTCAATTACTCTTGAACTACAACTCTAACAGTATGGAAATAACACTCTTCATGGCCCAAATACTATGAAGATTAATTGGAGCTGCTTGTTTTGTGAAACATTACTATCCCTTTAAGCACATGGCTACAATTCTTTTAGAAGTAAAAGTTCCCCTTTAAAAACACTATTTAAATAAACGGGAATTGTACTTATCCCCCATGGTGCCGCAGACTTGCCCCAAAATTGCTCCTTACTAGTGCATCAGCCTCATCATGTTTATCCTGCTTCTGACGTGTATTAACCCTTTAAGTGCCAGAGAGGTATCCAACACATTGCATACCTCTCAAGCACTTAAAGGGTTAAAGTTGTAAAAGCTTGTCAGCACTAGCACAAAATAAATATGATACCATCCATCAGTTTGCTAACTAAAGTCTGTGGTTCTTCAGAATTTCCGTTCTGAAACTGACAATTTTTATGATGCAGAGAAAATATTGCCTCAGACTTCCTGTGTATGAAGAACCAAGAAGCTTGTGGTCACGTTTTGCATGCGTTTCCCCTCTTGTGCTTGTTTTATGGACAAGAAAAGAATGTTGCACGGAAACATAATCACTGCAAAATTTTAACATCTAGACCTATATTTATCAAACAAAAAACTCAATCCCTTTTTTAACCTACAAAAATAAAAATAATTATCCTAACGGCCATATATTATTGCAATACATTATTGGCACACATTTGTTTATTGGCTTTTTTGCATAACCAGTACAAACATGTAAACAACATGATACTTTTAGTAGGTTTCCTGTTTGCACTTTTCTAGTAGGACTTACAATTTAAATGCTAAATAAGTAATTATACATGACTTGAATACATGAATGCACTGGCATAAAGGGAAATCATAGAAACAAAATGTGTGACGAACGCACACCGAGAGAACAAAATTAAGTGTTTTGTTCAAGGCATGGTAGCCTTTCAGGTGCTTCTCAAGTCATGTTTTTTATATTCATATCACACTGTTCCCTTCCCACCCTCAGACAATCAGCTCTGAAATGTCAGGCAAATCCTCAATGCATGAGAGAAACTGCACCAGATGTACGTTTTGGCCTATGTGGGCCTCATCAGTGGGGGTGCAGCTGATTCCAGATTGCCATTGTGCAGAGTACAGCACTGTATGCTAATTAAGATCTCAGTGCAGTACATAACTTGAACTGTTTACAGTGTTTCAATGAGAGGACACTTTCCAAAAATAGGAGTATTCATATCTCATTAAATATGCATTTGGATAGTATGATGCATATGCAGTTTTGAATGCAGTTTTTAAATATAAATATCTAAACAAATTTAACGTGACAGGTCCACGTTTAGCATATTAACTCTTTAAGGACTAAAGAGGTGTGCAGAAGCATTGCTTAATAATGAATTATACTCCCTTTAGTATATAATTACACAATTTTGCTTTTCCTTTGAAAAGTGATTTTATAGAGGAATACATTTAGTTTTCTAGAGCATTTATCTGACGCACACAGTGGCGGTGATCATGGTAATGTTATCGTATGTGAGCAACAGGGGCCTGCATAAGCATGGAGTGATGTATAGTAGAGGAGTACCTGCTGCCATCATCATGGAAAGAATATTTTACCCCGTCTGAGGCAAACAGTCTAATCTAAGTCCTTACCTGCTGTCCATCACACTGCGGAGCTTTATGTGCACCATGGCTGTAAAAAAGCTAAGGTTACAGAATCATGGAAATAGGTAATTGCTTAAGTTGCTTACAGATATTTTGCTTTCTTCTGTGTCCCTGGAAGGCATTAGAAAGATGGCATTGTCTCCTCCCTCCAACTGGATAGGACCAATCAGGAACTTTAAAAGAGGTTTTCAAAAAAGCCCATATTTAAAGGTACACTGTATATAAAGGTGCACTATAGATAAATGCAATATATACACACACTAATTCTGCCCAAGTAATATCCAATGCTTTCAGATATATATAAAATACTTTACAATAAACAGAACACAGGCGATTCAATGTGAGCTGGATCCTAACTATATGTTAGGCAAATGTATACAGTCTTCTTGTATGTATTTTATAATGTCCGTCAAAGGGAAATGTCCTCTTCTAATCGTTCTCCAAATTTCATAAGAGAGATTATTGATTATTGATATTTTTCAATTAATGAGTTGACATAGATCATTTATAATTATCATGGTGAATAACTGGAGAAAAGATTTGGAGAGTCTGCGCTATAGTGATACTTTTCTTTCATTTATTTCACTGTTTACTATTACTAATGTATGTTTCCATTATATGAGAGAACATTACATTGGAGCATGGGAGTCGGGAGGATATGGGTTAAAGAGACTAGCATTACTGACTATATCGGACTCAAGCTACTTAACGTGTAAGTGGGTATTGAGGGGTATTGACTCCCTATACATATTATTATTTTTCCGAGGGATACATGCCAGAGATATAGACGAGAGGGCGGGGAACCATACAAACAAGTTAACAACTGCTTATTAGTAAGTGGATATTGCTTATTCACTGATTATTTGATTGATACCATTCTGATTGCAAATTTCTCTCTCTCTTTTATGAAATTCGGAGAACTATTAGAAGAGGACATTTCCCTATGAAGGACATTATAAAATACATGCAAGACTATATACATGTGTCTAACATATAGTTAGTATCCAATTCACATTGATTTGCCTGTATTCTGTTTATTGTAAAGTATTCAAAAATGCCTGTCTTTAGTTTTCTTTTGACAGAGCAAGAAGACATGATACACAGTATATAATAAGGGTTGGGTATGCCTTGGAGGGTCACAGAATAAAACAAAATATCAGTAAGCAAATTTTCCTCTGTGTCCCTCACAAGGCAATAGAAAGATGGGACTTCCAAACAGTACCAACACCAAGGCACAGCAGGAAATGAGGAAGATATTTAGATAAACCCAGAGTGATAAGTATGAGTACACTCCTACCAATTGGGGGGGACTATTGCCTCTAAGACATCCAACTTTAAAAAGGTGGATATTGAAGACCAAGTAGCCACATTACAAGGAATGGAGAACAAATTCCTGATTAAGATGAAAATCTGATCTAACATTAGGTCTGACAGATGGCTTCTCTCTGAAGATAATCTTATCCTGGTGAATACTCAAATAAGGTGGACTGCAAGAGAGGGCCTGAATTTCATTCAACCCCCTAGCTGAAGTGATGGCAGTAAGAAAAACAGTCTTCAAAGTATGGTTAAGCAGATGAATATTATCAATCATTTAAAAAAACTTTGAGAGTTGATTCAAGACCAAATTAAGGTCCCATGGAGAAACTATATCCCTTATTGGTTGTGTTTGTGATGGCTCTAATGAATCTTCTTACCAAGTCATCCTCCGCAAATGGTGTGGCAAATACAGATGAAAGAGCAGATAACTGTACCTTAAAAGACGCTTGTCTCAGTCGAGAATTAAATCCTTTCTGGAGAAAATGTAAGATAACAGGCGTTTACAAAGGTGGACCATACCATGTAAAATTTTTGATGTTGAAGGTTTTCTGCCTGCAAGAATGATGTCTATCACTCTGAAAGCCCTCTAGATCTCAAAGTGCTTGGTTCATCTTCCAAAGAGCTGGTTCTCAAAGATCTCAAAGTGCTGGTTCTGTAAGCGTCTAGATCTCAAACAGCTCAGTTCAGCGTCCACTCCGTCAGTTGTAACATGCAGGTTGCTATGTACTAAAAGCCCTTTGTTCAGAAGATCTGGCTGTAAGGGAAGTTCCCATTGTGCTTCCATTGTCATTTGGACCAGGTGGGAGAACCACACCCTCCTGGGCCACTTTGGAGCTATAAGGATTAACTGAATCTCCTCTCTCTGAATCTTCTTCACCACCTCCATCAACAGAAGAAATAGAAGAAATATGTATGGTAGTTGAAGTTTTAGCGCATCCTGTCCCAGAGCCTCTGTCTCCTTCCATCTGGAGTAATATTGCCTGAATTTTTTGTTTCCACAGTAGCCTGGAGATCAATTTCTTTTTGATTGAAGATTGCCTGGTTTAAGGTCTACTCTCCCTGGCCTACCTTCTGCTGACAAAATCTGTTTCTACATTGAACTGTCCCGAGATATGGGATGCTGAGATTCCCATCAGATTGTTTTCTGCCCAGATCAACAGATTTCTGGATTCTCTGTTCAGGCTTCAGGCTTCAACAGCACAGACACAATTAATCAATTAATCAAATATCCTATATAATAATTCGCTAAATCGTGTGTAACGCCGCGACATGCGCAGTACACACTGCTGCGCGTGTTGTAGTCATGCGCAGTAGAGACTGCCCGTGCCGCGGCTGATACAGAGCTGGGTGCTCCGAAGGAGCTTCCAGCTCTGTATCAGCTGTGGCGCGGGCAGTCTCCACTGCGCGTGACTGCCCCGCAGCCAGGTGGCAGTGGCACTGTAGCCCGTGTAACAGGCTGTTCAACTAGTTGTCTATAAAACAGTCTATACAAGCATTACAAATGCAAGATTAGGATCCAACATAAAAAAATATTTTTCCCATGCTAACTGGAAATATAAGGTATTTAAAATTATGTATCCCAATTTGATTTTTAGTGTTATTGTCCTTTAAGCAGCTTTGTCACCCCTTAAGGGCTGGGCTACTTCATCTGTATGACAATTTTCAGGTTTTTAGTACTGTATGCTTCTGCTAAACATGGTTTCCCATTTTCTTACTTGCACTTTTATGTATTAAAGTGCACCCAGGCAAATTATTTTTTTCATGATAAAACAAGCTTTCCTCAGTTATCATGTGGTATTTACTGTATTTACAGGTAATATACAGAAAGATGCCACAAACCCAATAAAAGAAACACTTTTTTATCATGATTCTTCTCCGGATTGTTTTTACTCAGTGCAGTAGAAGCTTGTTAACATTTTGTTCCCCCCTATTGTGAGTTTCTGCTCTCCCACTTCCCTCCACATTACATTACCTACTCAAGAGTACAAGACACTGAGAGCAAAGACTGTCACCACTGCCACAATAAAACAAGAAACTTGTTAAACAGTTTTTTTTTTTCATATTTTCAGATAAGAGATATGAGGCAAAAAATATCAGATATTTTCTCCTCGTAACATGTCACTGTACATATCTTAATTCTGTCCTAGTAGACACTGCCATTTTAAAGTGTTTTGTAAAATGACTGGTATAGCAAACCAAACCTTGGACTTTTTATAGTTTTAGATTTATAATATTTGCAAGAGCTCACACCTAGGTTTGTTCCAGACTGGGCATGAAATACGTGAGTCACTAAACATCTTGGTGAATCACAAACAGACCACTTCCTTTACTTGGCTGTGCCTAATGAGTCTGCTGTTCTTCATGATATGGGGCATACCAGGGGATTTATACACTGATAAAAAAAGTTTTACCATTTAGTTGCTTAACATTTTTGAGAATACAGTCTTATCAGGTTGATATGGTAACCCTGTATAACATTATGGGGCTGATGTGCTAAGCAAAATTGGTAGAATTCTGAAGCACACCAACTGCGTTATATAAAAAAATATAAATGTGCCAAATTGCCATTCATTTAAATATAGCTTTTAACACCTTGGGAAGATTCACTAAGTGGTGATAAATAGGTGATAAAGTGGATATGACGTATCCAGGTCCTATTCTATAGAGGCTATGCAGTAAAATCTCCAAAGCTGAAGAAATCTTAGTGCATGGGCGCCATAGAAAAAGATAGAAATATATTCAATATATTCTTTTCCAACGTAAAAAGCACTTAATGTTCAGCTTAGAAAATCCTGCCAGGGAGATTTGTTACAGATTCATCCACACAGTATTATACAGCTTAGCTCGGGAAACAGCAAATACAAAATCAATTAACTTAACCACAGAATTATATTTTTCCCCATAATCCTCTTTTCTTATGATTATCCCACAGCTGGTTTTATTTCAAGCCACATTGTACCGAGCTGGAAATCATAATTTAATAGTTAAACTTTTATGAAACAGTGAGAGAGTGTGCACAGTGAGAGACTGAAAACGGTTATAAAAGGGATATCGTCATTTAAAAATGAATATGTTTTATACCCTTTTCAATAAGCAGAATTTGTAAGAAATATTTCTTAGGTGCATAAGCTCCAAACATTTGCACCAAAGTATGCAAATACACTCCAGGTTTTGGTAAGAGCACCCAAAGGAAAAAATTACATTTAACTAGCTGGAGGGCAACAAATAGTGATAAAAAAGCTAAAATAAAAAACAGAATACTGATGCACATCCATATTTATTCGGCATTAACACTTTATGCTGTGGCACAATGCCTGCATATAATCACTGTAATCCATTTGAAGTTATAGTCACAAAAGTCCATAGGATGCTAAGCTTGCAACCATGCCAAGGTACCATATTTAAGGCAAGTCCTAACCTGAATCTCTCCTGCTCTCTGACCATCACCAGGTGCAATGTTCATTATCTTTAGGACATTATAAAATGCTAGTCAGAGAGCAGTATTTGTTCGATGCAGGGCCGGTGCAAGGATTTTTGCCACCCTAGGCAAAACCTACTTTTGCCGCCCCTTGTGCCCCACCCCTTTATACCCCGCCTACTTATACCCCACCTCTTTTCTTGCCCCACCAGCTCCACTTTGCCCCCTATCAGCTCCAACTTGCCCCCACCAGCTCCACTTTGACCCACCAGCTCCAACTTGCCCCCCACTAGCTCCACTTTGCCCCATCAACTCCAACTTGCCCCCACCAGCTCCACTTTGTCCCACCAGCTCCACTTTGTCCCACCAGCTCCATTTTGTCCCCCACCAGCTCCACTTTGCCCCCTCAGCTGCAGCTTGCCCCCCATCCGCTCCACTATGCCCCCCATCCGCTCCACTATGCCCCCTCAGCGCCAACATGCCCCTATCAGCTCCACTTTGCCCCCCATCCTCACCAACTTGCCACCAGCAGCTCCACTATGCCTCCTCAGCTCCAACTTGCCCCCCTTCAAATACCTATAGCTCCTGCGTCATCTTCTCTTCAGTAATGCAGAGCGCGCCGGGAGATCAAGACTCCCAGCTCGCTCTGCATTACTAAAGAGCGACTGCTATGAGGGAGCACAGTAGTGACAGACCTGTGTTGCGGCTCCTGGTGCGGTGGTGCGGGCGCAGCTCTTCTCCGCTGCATGCCCGCGCCCCCAGTACTTGTGCGCCCTACCTCGCCTATTGGTGGCACCGGCCCTGGTTCGATGTTTCACTGCCAGATGTTTATGGTTCAAAGTTTAGTATTAACTCGCCTTTATAATATACAAAATTCATATTGTTATACATAGGTCTTCCTATAAAAAAAAATAATAATTGATATATATATCAAACTTTTTTACACTTTCTATATTTCAGGTACAAAATAAAGAGAAATAAATAATTTGCCCTGCATACTACTATATAGCTTAAAGCACACAAAATTCTAGTTTCGGGGACTGATCACTTGCATACAGATGGAGCTATAAGAAAAAAAATTTACATTTTTCACATTTGCACTCTTTTATCTTAAGTTCTTCAGATATGGCATGCCTGATGGTACCTCATATAGTATGGTTTGACATTCAGTACATACACCTCACCTATAATTTGTATTTTCTAATATTACCTGTCTGCACTAAAATTGTCATAAAAATTACAGACAGCAAAGGCAGAGGTTTCCATTCTATTTTGGAAAGTAAACAACCAGATACATGAAATGAGGGGACACTTGTCTTTCTGCCCCAAACTAATTCACACAGATCTACAGTTCACCCAAATATACTGATATCTTTGAAAGTCATGGAATTTCCTACTGTACTCAGTATATCCTGCCAGCCCAAGAAAAACTGTACTCCATTTAATATGAATTGAAACATAGAAACATAGAATTTGACAGCAGATAAGAAACCATTCGGCCCATCTAGTCTGCCCATTTTTTTTACATACTGCATGGGGTGCAAAAGCATAAAAACATCCTAAGTATTTTTAAAAGCACCCTCATCTAAGAGAGGGCCCTCCCTCTTTCAGAGGTGGGCACGCCTGTACCCCTACTGTGTGTCTGTGTGCATATGTGTATGTGTGTGTAAATGTGTTTGCATGTGTATATGCTTGCATGTGTGTATATTCATAGGTTTTGTGTGTAGGTGATATCTAGGTCCCTCTAAGCAATTAAAGCATGTTGGGTGGTGTCAGTGGTGTAAACAATGCACTGTTCACACCAAAAACTCAAAGGGTTAAAGAGTACCCTTGAATAAGTGGAATCCCCTCTTTCAAAAATGGGCATATAAATGTCACGGTAACCCAGATAATTCAGGAGTCAGAACGTATAATATAAAACAACCTTTATTCAAGACACAGAGCAAGGTGTAACAGCGGACAAATAGGAATAGGCAGTAGGTCAACAGATAAGCTAGCACTACTACCAGGAATAGTAGGCCGCCTAGGAAAGACCTCACTTCTGAGACTAGGCCGAAGCCACTGGTAGTCTCTGCTGGAACTTGGAATGGAACAGGATCAGCCAATGATGATTTTCTGTAGAGCACGACCTGGAACTCGAACAGGTTATCTTCTACCAGGAACACAAATAGGTATTGACTCACGCCTGTAGTCAGTCTAGCAGGAAGGATAACTGACTCAGGCCTGCAGTCAGTACAGATAATAGTCTACCAGAGCCCCAGGTCTGCTCCAGATGGGTGTCCATGGGAGAGGAGCTACTCAAGGGACAAGCCGGACAGAGCCACAGGACAGCACCAGATGGGATGGTCAGACAAGCTGGGTCATACACGGAGTGAATAGTCAGCCAGAGCCGCAGGTCTGCACCAGATTGGTTGTCGGACAAACCTAGGGTCATACACGGAGCGGGTAGTCAGATAGAGCCACAGGTCAGCACCAGATCGGGTAGTCAGACAAGTCAGGTAATACATGGAGTGGATAGTCAGCCAGAGCCGCAGGTCTGCATCAGATTGGTTGTCGGACAAACCTAGGGTCATACACGGAGCTAGTAGTCAGACAGAGCCACAGGTCAGCACCAGATCGGTTAGTCAGACAAGCCAGGTAATACACAGAGCCCAAACAACAACTGCACTGGAACACCAATAAAGGCAGTTTAAATACTGATTGCTCCAAATATGAAGTATGATGTACTGCTGGGGCGTATCCGGCTTGCCGACATTGAGGTAGTAATTCATGGACAGACACTTGGATAATGGAAATCAGTAATGACTTTCACTATGAGAGTATGAGCGAAAGTGATTTAAACAGTTACCTAAGTCCAGAGACACCATTAAAATTAAAGGTGCATCTGGCTGAACTAATGCTGGACATACGTTTAACCCTTTGAGTGCCAGAGTGGTACACAACGTATTGCTTTGCAATGGATTGCGTACACCTCTGGCACTCAAAGGGTTAAATGTGATTTCCTCAATTAGCTTACTTGGTTACCACTGTTGTCGGGCTTATGCTCAATAAGCTTTCATCAAAGAACCCTATCAAAAATTATCTCAAAGATAGAAAAACTACCTAAATGCAAAATGGCAATCTAAGACAGGGACATACAGGATAGATAACATTGCTCCTAATAAAGCTGCAAAAGAAGTTCTCAACCCTATGCCAAGGCTTATCCGGCTTGTTCTGAGAATCTCAGATATTCATCTCCGTTAGTGAAATACTATACTTAAAAGGACTGGAAATCACAATAAAAATGAACTTATAACTAAGATGGAATAAACTTTAATTGCAGATAAGTACTTATGGTATCAAGGTCTGTCGATAGAAATAAATCAAAATTCGTACTTCTCACCAATAAAGGAGCCCATCTAAATAATTATCCAGTGTTGGTGAGATAATATTGTTAAAAAAATAACTTATTACTCTAAATGAATATTTGTCAGGGAATTTGAACTTCCCTTTGATTCTTTGTTAATGTCAGCTCTAATGGCGTGGCATTCCCAGCTTGCCAATCTATTCTTAAATGCTAAAGATGCGACCACTTAGAAAAATAAGAACTGTAGATGTCACGGTCTCACCCGACATTGACACAGTAAAGGCTTCTCTTGTCTGAATAGCGGAATTCCTCTCTTTTAAAAAAGGTACTCTGATTTTTTTTATGTGCAGTGGGGGGGCCGAGATCTGAGCTCAAGCAACAGTGTATTATAATAACGTGTATGATATATCAGTATTCAGGACACTGGCAGTATGTAAATACTAGGATTGTAGGGTGAGCAATTGCTCACTATATTGAAGGAAGGGGATTTCAAATAAGCATTAGTTACATCACTGTCTGACATGCAGTACTCTGAAGTAAGAAAGGACCTCAACAGTTAGAAGAGGTTACAGGGGTTGAGTATGGTTTAAAGGGATAGTAATACTTCGTTTTATCTTTATTTTATTTTGTAGGCATTAAAAAAACGTGAAGAACGTTATAAGTCTTATCTCTCAAACATTTATGGTTTAAGAGATATTCACAAGCAAACTATCCCCCCCCCGTTTAGCCAGATCAGAATGGAGGTGCCCAAGTAGACTGCAGAGAGGGACAATCTTCAATTAAGATAAGGGAAAAAGCTGAAAAACTTGTCAAGGGGGGAAGGGCTTTCATTGTTTTTATACAAAGAAGATTGTCCCCTTCTGTTATCTGTCTGGTCTTACAACCAGATTCACATCTGAGAAGAGATGGCTTACACTAGGAAAAAGGGGCGGGAGGGGGAAACTTTGCTTGTGAATATCTCTTAAACCATAAAAGTTTGAGAGATAAGACTTATATCGTTCTTCATGTTTTTTTCATGCCTACAAAATAAAATAAAGATAAAACGAAGTATTACTATCCCTTTAAGGCAGGGGAATTGTTTGGTACCCAAAAGACACTGGGGCTTGGGCAAACCCACTGTAGCCCAGCAGAACAGTTAGTATTGAGATTAACCAGCAGTAACTACTAATGCCCCTGGGGTAAAGATGTGGTTCTCAAATTTTGTGCTGTGGTGCAAATGGCTCGGAGGCAGGTGGAGACTCTGACTGCATATGTTTCAGCATTCTAGCCATTTATGAGAAGAGGACTTATCACTAGTGTTGAGCGAGCATGCTCGGCCGATGCTCGGATCGGCTCGAGCATCGCTCTGCTCGGCACATGGCGGTACTCGTACGAGTACCGCATGTGCTCGCCCGCCATGTTCGGGTCTCCTCCCCGCACGTTTTGCGGCTGCTGCGCAGCCAATAAACGTGCAGGGAGGCTCTGACATCGGTGTAATGCCAGCAGCCATGTTGGCTGCTGGCATTACACTGATTGGCTGGCCAGAACCCGTGGTCAGGTGCTGTATAGCACCTGACCAGCGAGTTCGGCTCAGTCTGAGCCAGGGAGAGCTGAGGATAGGAAGGGAAAGGCAGTGTAGGGAGGAAAAAAACAAAAATTGTGAAAAAAAAAGAACCAAAAGTCCTTTTTAGGACTACTGTGTGTGGGGGCAGCAGGTTATTTGGTGTGGGGGGAGAAAAAAAAAAAAAAAAAAAAAAAATATATATATATTCTGTTTAGTGTGCAAAGTTGCAGATTAGAGCACATTCTGTTTAGTGTGCACAGTTGCAGATTAGAGCACATTCTGTTTAGTGTGCAAAGTTGCAGATTAGAGCACATTCTGTTTAGTGTGCAAAGTTGCAGATTAGAGCACATTCTGTTTAGTGTGCAAAGTTGCAGATTAGAGCACATTCTGTTAAGTCTTCAAACTAAAATATCAAAGTCACGTATTCCATTCAGTGTGCGTCGCCGCAGTTTAGCAGCACATTCTGAGTACTGTGCAGAGTTGCAGAATAGGAAGAAATACTGTTAAGTCTTCAAACTAAAATATCAAAGTCACATATTCCATTCAGTGTGCTTCGCCGCAGTTTAGCAGCACATTCTGTGTACTGTGCAGAGTTGCAGAATAGGAAGAAATACTGTTAAGTCTTCAAACTCAAATATCAAAGTCACATATTCCATTCAGTGTGCTTCGCCGCAGTTTAGCAGCACATTCTGTGTACTGTGCAGAGTTGCAGAATAGGAAGAAATACTGTTAAGTCTTCAAACTAAAATATCAAAGTCACATATTCCATTCAGTGTGCTTCGCCGCAGTGTAGCAGCACATTCTGTGTACTGTGCAGAGTTGCAGAATAGGAAGAAATACTGTTAAGTCTTCAAACTCAAATATCAAAGTCACATATTCCATTCAGTGTGCTTCGCCGCAGTTTAGCAGCACATTCTGTGTACTGTGCAGAGTTGCAGAATAGGAAGAAATACTGTTAAGTCTTCAAACTAAAATATCAAAGTCACATATTCCATTCAGTGTGCTTCGCCGCAGTGTAGCAGCACATTCTGTGTACTGTGCAGAGTTGCAGAATAGGAAGAAATACTGTTAAGTCTTCAAACTCAAATATCAAAGTCACATATTCCATTCAGTGTGCTTCGCCGCAGTTTAGCAGCACATTCTGTGTACTGTGCAGAGTTGCAGAATAGGAAGAAATACTGTTAAGTCTTCAAACTAAAATATCAAAGTCACATATTCCATTCAGTGTGCTTCGCCGCAGTGTAGCAGCACATTCTGTGTACTGTGCAGAGTTGCAGAATAGGAAGAAATACTGTTAAGTCTTCAAACTAAAATATCAAAGTCACATATTCCATTCAGTGTCTTTCACCGCCGTTTAACAGCCTATTTTGTGTACTCTGCAGAGTTGCAGAATTATAAGAAATACTGTTAAGTTTTCAAACTCAAATATTAAAGTCACATATTCCATTCAGTGTCTTTCACCGCCGTTTAACAGCCTATTCTGTGTACTCTGTACAGTTGCAGAATTATAAGAAATACTGTTAAGTTTTCAAACTCAAATATTAAAGTCACATATTCCATTCAGTGTCTTTCACCGCCGTTTAACAGCCTATTCTGTGTACTCTGTACAGTTCCAGAATTATAAGAAATACTGTTAAGTTTTCAAACTCAAATATTAAAGTCACATATTCCATTCAGTGTGTTTCAACGCCGTTTAACAGCCTATTCTGTGTACTCTGCAGAGTTGCAGAATAGTAAGAAATACTGTTAAGTTTTCAAACTCAAATATTAAAGTCACATATTCCATTCAGTGTGTTTCACCGCCGTTTAGCAGCCTATTCTGTGTACTGTGCAGAGTTGCAGAATTATAAGAAATACTGTTAAGTTTTCAAACTCAAATATCAAAGTCACATATTCCATTCAGTGTGCTTCGCCGCAGTGTAGCAGCACATTCTGTGTACTGTGCAGAGTTGCAGAATAGGAAGAAATACTGTTAAGTCTTCAAACTAAAATATCAAAGTCACATATTCCATTCAGTGTCTTTCACCGCCGTTTAACAGCCTATTCTGTGTACTCTGCAGAGTTGCAGAATTATAAGAAATACTGTTAAGTTTTCAAACTCAAATATTAAAGTCACATATTCCATTCAGTGTCTTTCACCGCCGTTTAACAGCCTATTCTGTGTACTCTGTACAGTTGCAGAATTATAAGAAATACTGTTAAGTTTTCAAACTCAAATATTAAAGTCACATATTCCATTCAGTGTCTTTCACCGCCGTTTAACAGCCTATTCTGTGTACTCTGTACAGTTCCAGAATTATAAGAAATACTGTTAAGTTTTCAAACTCAAATATTAAAGTCACATATTCCATTCAGTGTCTTTCACCGCCGTTTAACAGCCTATTCTGTGTACTCTGTACAGTTGCAGAATTATAAGAAATACTGTTAAGTTTTCAAACTCAAATATTAAAGTCACATATTCCATTCAGTGTGTTTCAACGCCGTTTAACAGCCTATTCTGTGTACTCTGCAGAGTTGCAGAATAGTAAGAAATACTGTTAATTTTTCAAACTCAAATATTAAAGTCACTTATTCCATTCAGTGTGTGTCACCGCAGTTTAGCAGCCTATTCTGTGTACTCTGCAGAGTTGCAGAATAGTAAGAAATACTGTTAAGTTTTCAAACTCATATATATTAAAGTCATATATATCGTGTAAGATGAAGAAGGCGGGTAAAAAGGGACGGGGAAGTGGACGTGATCCTGAAAGTTCAGGGCGCGGGTCAGGACGCGGAGAAACTGTGCCTGGTGCCAGAGCACAAGAAAGAAAGACATCCACCATACCTAGCTTCATGTCTGATTTCACAGGGCGTCGCAGGACATCACTCTCGAGGTCCGACCAGTGCGAACAGGTGGTCGGTTGGATGACAGCTGATACTGCTTCCAGTCGGTTAAGCACCACCCTGTCTTCCACCAAGTCCACTCTCAGTAGCCAAGAGTCTGGTCAACATAATCCTCACTCTGATCATCCTTCCTCCCACCATACACGGTCTGGTCAAAGAAGTGATCCCACACTGGGATATAGTGATGAGCTCGTCTCATCACCAATCCTTCATTTGACCCTCTCTCCAAGCACGCTTGCAGAGGAACATGACATCTTGTGCCCTGATTCACAACCTCTAGAGGCTACCCAATCACAAGAAGATGACAGATGTGAACGGCATTTAAGGTCAAAGGAAGTAGTGGATGATGATGATGATGATGAGACACAGTTGCCATTAAATCAACCACTATTTCCTTCTCAAGACCTTGTTGAGGAGAATGTTATACAGTTGTCAATGACCGAGTATGTGGTGGGATCAAGACTTGAGGAGGATGATCAGAGTGAGGAAGTGGAGGAGGACTTGGTGGACGATGAGGTGACTGACCCCACCTGGGAAGGTGTAGAGCCGAGCGATGACAGCAGTCCTGAGGGTGAGCCATCTGCAGCACCGCAACAGGCTGGAAGAGGCAGTGGTGTGGCTACAGAAAGAAGGCGGACCGCACCAAACCGGCCCGCAAATGTTCCACGGAGCACCCCCTTGCGTAAATCTACCTTGCCAAGGGGTAGGTGTTCCGCGGTATGGCGTTTTTTTAAGGAAAGTGCGGACGACAAAAGATTTGTAGTTTGCAACCTGTGCCACACCAGAATGAGCCGAGGCATGAACACTAGAAACCTCACCACCACCAGCATGATCCGACACATGGCATCCAAGCACCGTAGTAAGTGGGAGGAACGCCTGGATCGCCCATCTGTGTCTGCAGGCCACACCACTGCCTCCTCTTCCCCTGTTTTCGGTGCCGGCCAATCGCCTGTCGAAGGCGCAGGCCCGCATACCTCCCGCCCTGCACCTGTAGCATCTGAAGCACCATCAGCGACCACATCCACTTCCCTGTCCCAGCACAGCGTCCAAATGTCGTTACCCCAGGCATTTGAGCGCAAGAGAAAATACCCAGCCACCCACCCACAGGCCATAGCACTAACCTCACACCTTTCAAAATTACTGGCCATCGAAATGCTGCCATTTAGGCTTGTGGACACTGAGTCCTTCCGCAGCCTGATGGCAGCAGCTGTCCCTCGGTACGCGGTCCCCAGCCGCCACTACTTTTCCCGGTGTGCCATCCCCGCATTACACCACCATGTGTCCCGTAACATCACCCGTGCCCTGACCAACGCAGTTACTGGGAAGGTCCACTTAACGACTGACACATGGACAAGTGCTTGTGGCCAGGGACGCTACATTTCCCTGACGGCACACTGGGTGAATGTCGTGGAGGCTGGGAGCGACTCGGACCCTGGGATGGCACGGGTGCTACCCACGCCGAGGATTGCGGGCCCTACCTCCATCAGGGTTTCCACCAGCACCTACGTTATTGGCTCCTCCTCCTCCGTTTCCACCTCCGAATTCTCTACACACACCGCCACTCCCCCATCAGCCAGTAGCTGGAAGCAGTGTAGCACTGCAGTGGGGAAGCGTCAACAGGCCGTGCTGAAGCTGATCTGCCTTGGGGACAAACAGCACACGGCCTCAGAGCTGTTGCAGGGGATTAGTCACCAGACCGAGCAGTGGCTCTCGCCACTCAACCTGCAAGCAGGCATGGTTGTGTGTGATAATGGGCGTAACTTGGTGGCGGCTTTGGAGCTCGGCAAGCTCACACACGTACCATGCCTAGCGCATGTATTTAATTTAGTGGTGCAGCGATTTCTAAAAACCTACCCCAATGTGCATGATCTCTTGACCAAGGTGCGCCGCGTGTGTGCACATTTCCGTAAGTCATCTACAGCTTCGGCCGGCCTGTTGAAGCTGCAGCAGCGCTTACAATTGCCAGCTCACCGGCTGCTGTGTGACGTGAGCACGCGCTGGAACTCCACCTTCCACATGTTGGCCCGGCTTTGTGAGCAGCAGAGGGCAGTAGTGGAGTACCAGCTGTTACACGGTCGTCGCCTCTCCGTTCAACTTCCTGTAATCAGAAGTGAGGAGTGGGAATGGATGTCAGACCTCTGCGAGGTTTTACGCAATTTTGAGGAATCGACACAGATGGTGAGCGGCGATAACGCTATTATCAGTGTAACCATCCCACTTCTGTGTCTACTGAAACGCTCGCTGCTCACAATTAAAACCGACGCTTTGCATGTGGAAGAGGTGGAAATGGGGGAGGAAGAGCTTACACAAGGTGATAGCCAGAGCACCCTCACTTCGTCTTCTCAGCGACAATTGGAGGAGGCGGAGGAGGAGGAGGAGGAGGAGGAGGAGGAGGAAGACACGGTTGCCTCCGCTACAGAGGGTAGCCATGGAACTTTAGTTCCATCTCTTCAGCGTGGGTGGGCAGAAGAGGAGGAAGAGGATGAGGATATTGAGAGTCAGCCTCCTGGTGAGGACAGCGAAATCTTGACTGTTGGTACTCTGGCACACATGGCTGACTTTATGTTAGGCTGCCTTTCCCGTGACCCACGCGTTGTACGCATTTTAGACAACACGGATTACTGGGTGTTCACCCTTCTGGACCCCCGCTACAAAGAGAATTTCTCATCTCTCATTCCTCCGGTGGAGAGGACAAGCAAAATGGTGCAATACCAGAAGGTTCTTGTTGAAAAATTGCTCCAAAATTTTCCATCTGACAACGCTGGCGGCAGAGTACGTGCTACCTTGGCCAACCGAGAAGGGGAGAAAAGGGGAGCACACAGCAGTTCCGACAAAGGCAGGGCAACACTCTCCAAGGCGTGGGACACCTTCATGACACCCCGCCAGCACCCTCACCCTGATGCGCAGCCTAGTGTCACAAGGAGGGAAAAGTTTTGGAAGATGGTGAAGGAGTACGTAGCAGACCGTGTCAGCGTCCTCAATGATCCCTCTGTGCCTTACAACTACTGGGTGTCCAAGCTGGACACGTGGTATGAACTGGCACTCTACGCCTTGGAGGTGCTGGCCTGCCCTGCCGCCAGCGTTCTGTCTGAGCGGGTATTTAGTGCTGCTGGTGGCATCATAACAGATAAGCGTATCCGCCTTTCCACCGACAATGCTGATAGGTTGACACTTATAAAAATGAACAAGGCCTGGATTTCCCCTGACTTCTCCACTCCACTGGAGGAAAGCCCCGGGGGAACATAAACTCACTTTATATATGTTATTTACAATGATGGGAATACTCTGTATTCCCATTCACCCCTTCCACCCAAAAAACGGGTATATGGTTGACTCTTAATGTTCTCATCCTCCTCCTCCTCTTCCATATGCCCTGGGATATAATTTTTATATAGGGCCAGCTCACCAGCGTGCCCTGGGATATAATTTTTATATAGGGCCAGCTCACCAGCGGGCCCTGTGATATAATTTTTATATAGGGCCAGCTCACCAGCGGGCCCTGTTTGCCAATTTTTATATAGGTCAGCTCACCAGCGGGCCTTCTCATATAATGTTTTATTGGGTCAGCTCTCTAGCGGGCCCTCTCATATAATGTTTTATAGCGTCAGCTCACTAGCGGGCCTTCGCATATAATGTTTAGGATGGTCAGCTCTGCAGCAGACCCTCACCCATAATGTTTTAGATGGTCAGCTCAGCGCACGTTTCCCTCTTAATCATGGCCTCAGTTCTGAAAATCAAGGAAATTTTTGGGAGAATTTGCCTCTGCGCACGTTTCCCTCTTAATCATGGCCTCAGTTCTGAAAATCAAGGAAATTTTTGGGATAATTTGCCTCTGCGCACGTTTCCCTCTTAATCATGGCCTCACTTCAGAAAATCGATGAAATTTTTGGGAGAATTTGCAGATGATATACAAGTAAATATACAGCAAATACTGTTTGGTAACAATTTTTCGCCTAAAGTCGTTTTTATTTTCCTTTTTGTGTGTTTTACGGTCAGTCTGTAAAAATGGCGTACTACGGGCGAAAGATCGTTCCCAGCAGCGATGTTGGAGTCCAAGGTGCATCCAGACATCCTCCCTATGCTGTCCCTGAACCATTTCTGTAGTGTTTCCATCTTTTTCTGCCCTTTTCCTATGGACCAGGCACCCTCCCCTCATCAGAGCAGGGGGTGCCTGGTGTAATGCTCGAGTCCTCCCATTGACTTCAATGGGGCTCGGGTGCTCGGCCGAGCACTCGAGCCTCAGGGGGTGCTCGGTCAGAGCACCCGAACATCCGAGCATTGGGGTGCTCGCTCATCACTACTTATCACCACTTTTAGACCAATTAGAACACAGCACAGGAAATGGAGATACCAGAGGACTATGGTACATGCTCACTGTGCTGTTTCATAAACTGACACATCATAGCTTTGATCCTGGATAAACTGATCTAAGCTTTTATAGTTCATTTCATCATTTATGGACAAGGCTATAATCATTAATGTCTGACCATTATAAAAATGATAGCATATCAGGCTTTGCTCAGGACTGATATGTGAATGAAAACAAGCCATATTTACTTTCTTTGACAGTTTCTTACAAATTCCTGTTAGGCGAAACATATGAACTGTTTTTTGAAAAGGTTTCCAATTCTTAATTGGTCTTTCACAGTTTGAGAAACACTTTCATAATTATTGCTGAAGGATTTGGCAGTAAAATTATTGGAAGCCTTGATTTCAGCAGAGGGATTAAAGTTGAATTATGAAATTTAATTATGGCTATTGACAAGTTCATTTCAGGTGAGATATGAGGTTTAGTATTATAATGTATTTTAAAGGGATAGTAATGTTTCAAAATAAAAGCAGCTCCAATTACTCTCCATAGTATTTGGGCCATGAAGAGTGTTATTTCTCTTGTAGTTCAAGAGTAATGGAATGATAACGTATCCCCCTTCCACCCTTCTTACTGATGTAACATTCCCCACTTCAGAGCAGCAAGACTATCCAGATAGATCGCAGAGAGGGACAATCTTCAGTGAGCATAAGGAAAAACCTGAAAAATCTATCAAGGGGGGCAGGATCTTCCTTATGTTAACAGTAAGAAGATTGTCCCTTGTTGTGAGCTGTATGGTCCCAGGACCAGATTCTACATCTGAGGGGAGGTAGCTTACACTAGGTAAAAGGGACGGGAGGGGGATTCTTTATTATTCAATAACTTGTGAACTACAACTCTGACAGTATTGAAATAACACTCTCCATGGCCCAAATACGATTAAGATTAATTGGAGCTGCTGAGTTTGTGAAACATTACTATCCCTTTAAAGTCCATTTTGCAAACTGAGTTCTGTTTTCCCAATCCCTCCAACCAAAAACAGGGCGTCAGCAAAACATAATAAGTGGAGAATATAGTTTAAAGCAGTGGTTCACAACCTCTTTTTGTTGAAGGCACCCCTAATATGCAGTATGGAAATTTTGGGGCACAAATAACATTGTATAGGTAATTTGTCAAGCATGTAATGGAGAATACAAATGCAGACATATATAGCTCTTTTTATGTGTCACAATCTGAATAAAAACAAAAAAGTGTAAGTAGAATGTAGGCACTCAACCTACATATAACAGTGACCACCATATAAAAACATAGAAAAATGTATTAACTATTAACATCCAAAATTGGGTAATAGGTATACAGAGTTGAGCACAATGAACCCCACATACCCCCCTATAACGTCACAGAGTCTCCACCCAACCAACACAACCCAAGTTAAAGTGATAGTAATACTTAAATTTAACTATAATGTATCTTGTAGCCCTTAAAAAACAAATTAAATGCCCCCAGTGCCATCTCTCAAACCTTTATGGTTTGAGAGATATCCACTTTCAAAGTTCCCCTCCCCTGACGTCAGAGCTCTAGCTGACTGCAGGGGGAATCCTGTCCCTGCACAAGAGGAGGCTTTTCGGAAGAGCCGGGATCGCGTTAATGAAAAAGAAATCCTTCACTGAAACAGTCTTCTTTGTGTGCTTGCAGGGTCTAGATATTAATACTAAGGGGAGTCTCTTTCCCACTGGGATAACACAGTGATACACCCTACGTGTATCAAATATCTACTATCCGCTGAAGTTCGGTCAGAATATATACCTTTCACCCCTCCTTCATATCCCTCTGGACCAATCACCTCCCTGTAACATATTGTACATACCACCATTACATATACATCAATAAATAACAGCATTACATATTAATACAAGCCTAATGCCAAGCATATAACCATACCTGTTGATTTTAATATGTAAAATTAATATTTTTTTATATATATATCTAAAAAGTGCTTATTCCCAGCTGTCGTGCCAAGGCATGAAATGGCCCTTTGGGTTGTATAATTTGTTTGTTTGCTGACCTGTATGTTAATCAAAGTGCACCAGTCCTAGGCCATAAAATTAGCTGGGTAGATAAAATCTCCAGAGCAGGATATAGGGCTACTATAAAACGTATTGGAAGATCTGCTCTGATGGAGGTCATCCAGTGGACACCCAAATAACCTGAAATAGGGAGAACATGTATATATAGTGTAAAATGGTTCAATACAAATATATATTCAGAATGCCCAGGTTTTACCCTTGTGGTGGGTACCAAACATGCCAGGGGGAGGTGTTCCTGCTATGAGTTACAAGAATAGCCACTTTGCAACCAGTTAGACCCAGCATGTTTGGTGTCCAGATATTCATACAGATATGAGGAATAGGATTATTATAACATGATTTATGATTTTTCAGGTAGAACTCTGCAGTAGCATCCCTGACAGGCCAGGCCCCTGACCCTCCCAGATAACACCTAGGGGGTCTGGCCTCTTAGAAGCAACTCTTGTCTCCTATTTAATATGGGTTTTTAGATGAAAACAGTGAATTTCTTTGTAACAACTGAAGGGGGATATACCATCAGAAGTTCCCAAGAACTCTTAAAATATTGGTAATTGTATTTAAGGATTTCCATTCCATTTTATTTTATGGACTGTTTTGCCAATGTGTGATCTTTATTTGTGGATGTCCTTTATTTCTGTATTTTTGTAACCAG